>OX454333.1:52498687-53098687 GCA_949716465.1 Chalcosyrphus nemorum | reverse complement strand
TATTGTTGCAATGAAAATTGCAAAAATTATTATCTTAATTAACGCCTTCACTTGTTGATCCATCAGTTGCCCGATTAGAGACAGTTGTTGAATTAGACCTGAAATAAAGGTTTTCATTCTTGAATTTTTTCTCTTTATGAAACTGATCTTTATGGAGTATAAGATTAGCTTGTTTTTTATAGGGGTTTCCTTCTTCTATTGTGTATTTTTTGTTACATTTATTAATTACTTTTGCTTTTTTATACTTAGGGGTAATTTTATTTTTTATCCTATCTTGTGCCGTTGTTTTAATAAATTCTTCATTTATCTCGGCATCTTTCCTTTTTTCATTTATTTTATTCAACACTTTTTCTTTCGTTTTTTCTATTTGTTTATAGATGATTTCATTATTTAATTTATTTAAATGAATGTCAATGGGTTTTTCTTTTGTTGTTAAGTGTATTGTGTTATTATAGATTGAGAGAGCTTTTATAACTTGGTCTATTAATGGGAAAGGATCATCTGCCTTTTCTAACTGAGTTAAAATTCTGAGATGTTCGTTTAGGGTACTATGAAATCTCTCTATGTCCGAATTACCGGTATGTCTATTGGCTGTACTGTAATGTACTTCTATGTTGTCATTGAACAAAAAGTTTTTTAATGTTTCTGCCACAAAAGCGTTTTCGTTATCTAAAGTTACTATTTTTGGTTTGGTCATATACGAGAATATTTTAGTCATAGCGTTCATAACATCAATGTAAGTTTTATTTTTGATTCGTTCAACTGCTACGTATTTTGAAAATTTATCAATACACGTAAGGTATTTTCCATTTTTATCTCGATACCATATGTCTAGGTGGTAATGTTCATGTGGACCTTTGGGTGTTTCAGTTTTTTCATAAGGTAATTTGATTTTATGTCTTTCTATTTTTGTCATACAAAAATTGCATTGGTTAATTATTTTATTAATTAGTTCTTTAAAATTCGGGATATAATATTCTCTGATAAGTTCTAGATAAAGTTTATCAATTCCTAAATGATTAAAGTCTTTATGTTTTTTAAGTATAGTTTCATACGCGTCTTTTATATTTAAATCTTTTAATATCTTTGTGCTTCTAAATAATATATACTTTTTCATTTTATTCTCTTGGATCCATACTTTCTGAAATTCGTTAAATTGTTCATCGTTTTCAATGTATATAGCATTTGTGATATTTGTGTCAACTTCGTTTATCATTTGTAAATACAAATTTCCATTTGGGTTTGAACATTTAAAGGTTGTTCTTCTTTTACCAACATGCGGGAATGAAATTGTTTGATCACCATTTGAGTTGGAATCAAGGACAATTTGTCTCTTAAAATAATTGAGAGTTTTTTCGCTAATAGGTATAAAAAGAGAATTATCTTCTTCTGCACTATGATTGGTTCTTAAATCTTCTTCTTCTAATATATTTATTTTTGGTTCACTAATTTTAATTCTTGAAAGGGCATCCGCCACTTTATTTTCTTTGCCCTGGATATACTCTATTTTGAAGTCATATTCTTCGAGCTTGATTTTCCAACGTTGTAACTTGGAATTGGGTTCTTTTAAAGTACTAAGCCATACTAATGGCCTGTGGTCTGTTTTGATCACAAATTTTCTTCCGTACAAATAGTGTCGAAATTGGGTTGTTGCCCATACAATAGCTAATAGCTCTTTCTCTATTGTGGAGTATTTTTGTTCATGTTTGTTTAATGTTCTCGATGCAAAACATAATGGTCCATGTGATTGGCTAAGGACTGTGCCTATAGCAAAATTTGATGCATCGGTAGTCAAAATAAAATCCTTTGAAAAGTCAGGGTGTCTATTCATGATGTTGTCGGTCATCATAGTTTTTAATTTCAAAAATGCGTTCTTGTAACTTTCTTCATTTATATTTATTTTAGCATTCTTCTTTAAACAGAGTGTAAAAGGTTTAATAATTTTAGCGTAATCCTGAATGAACTTACGATAATAGCCTGTTAAGCCAAGAAATGATTGTATTTCTTTTACAATAGTGGGAATTGGAAAATGTTGTATTGTTTGTATCTTTTTGGGATTTGGTTTTATACCACTGGGAGTAACAATATGACCAAGGAATTCAGTTTCGTGTCTCATGAATTCTGATTAATTGAGAGATACTTTCAGATTAGCTTTTCTTAAAACGTTTAATATTGATTTAATATGCTGACTATGTTCTTTTAAGCTCGTAGAGAAAATTATTATGTCGTCTAAATATACATAACAGATTTTACCAATGTAATCTTTTAAGACTTCATTCATCAACCGTTGAAAGGTCGCAGGGGCATTTTTTAGCCCGAATGGCATTCGTAAAAATTGATAATGGCCAGAAAGTGTACTGAATGCTGTTTTTTCACGATCGTCTTTTTCTATTTCGATTTGGTAGAATCCTTTAGTAAAGTCTAAAGTTGTAAAATAATTGCAATGTCCAAGTTTGTCGAGTATTGCTTCGATGTTAGGGATTGGAAATTTATCCTCTTTGGTTTTGAGATTTAATTTACGATAATCGATAACGATTCTCCATTCTTTGTTTCCGGTGTGATCTTCCTTTTTAGGAACTACCCAGATAGGAGCATTGTACGGGGATGTTGAAGGTTCTATAATTTTCTGTTCTAACATTTCGTTAATTTGACGACTAACTTCTTGTTTATGAAACTCAGGGTATCTATAAATTCTGGTATAGATAGGTGAATTATCTTCAGTTGGTATTTTATGTTTGACGTAATTAGTGAATGTCAAATCGTTGCCTTTATTATAAAAAGCTTGATTCATTTGGTTGACGATTTTAAATAGCTCAGATTTTTCTTCGTCATTTAAATGATCTGTACGTAATTCGTTAGTAAAGTCTGGTATATTAAAGTCTTCTTCAATGTTATTCATATAATTAACCATTTTTTCATATTCGGTTTCTTCATTTTTGTCAAAGAAGAGTGGAAACGATTGTTCGTTTAATATTAATAACTTTTCTTTGTAAAGTATTTTTGCATTGTTGGGGATTAATATATTATTACCTAGTAGACCATTACCTTCTTCAGAAAATTTATAAATTTGAAATTCAGCATTTTGTAACACAGGGAAAGCAAATTTGTCTTTGGGAAAAATAGCGTCTTTGAAAATAGTTATGGGACTACTTGCAGTTCTTATTGTTAGTTGGGAAAATCTATTTTTTAGATATTGTGGTGGAGTGTCTTCTTCGTTTAATATGCTATTTGTTGCACCAGTATCGATCAATAATCTAATGGATGCATTTTCTTTTGTTAGTTTGATATAGGGTAAACCTTGTTTTGTGTCTCCGGGGCTGCATATTGAAAATTTACATCATTTACCTTAGGTTCTTGTTTGATATAATTATTTTTTGGGTTGATTTGTCTTACTTGAGATGAACTAGGATCTATATCCATTGGTTCCATTTGTTGAGGGTACTGTTTATAATTTCTTTGGTAGTTTGGGTTATATTGTCTTTGATTATAATTATAATTATTATTTTGAGGGTTGTAAGGTTTTGGTTGCCAATTGTTTCTAAGTGGATTCTGATTACTGTTTCTGGGGTTAAAATTGTTTCTATTATTTTGATTTTGTTTAAAGTTATTGTTTTTATGCCTAATTTCGTTCTTATCACTTGGTTTCGGAGGATTAAAGTCAGGACTGCGACTGACAAAACCTGCTTGTGATAATTCGTGAAGGGCTGACTCCATCGTAGTTGGTTTTATTGAGTACAAAATAGTTCTCATATGGACTGGTAATTTTTCTTTGAAAATTTTCAGAGCTGTGTCTAGGAATATCTAGTTGATTTCCTTCTTGTAAGCACTTTTGGTTTAGAAAAGATAGTGTCTTTTGTATATAATTATAATATTTGAGGACATCTCCTCGAAATTGTGAGTTTCTAAGATCGTCGTAAAGTTGGAAACTATTCTTGAAACCACCAAAATTTTCTAGTAACATTGATTTTATGTCACTCCATTTAGTTAAATGGGTGTGGATTTCTATTGCCTGTCTGGCACGACCAATGAATTTTGATTTTAATAGATTAACACACATTTTTTGACCTTGCTCATTATAAGTTAACAATGTGGCAATAATATCATCGACATTATTGATGAAAATCGGGAGATCTTCCGTCCTACCATCAAATGATGATAGACGTTCAATATATTTTAAGGGATTGAGTTCTAAGACTCGTGGTATGTTAAAATTAATATTTGATATAATATTATCATCATTTAAACCTAGTTGTCTATTACCTTGATTATTATTATTAGCTGCTGCCGCTGCTGCTGCTGCTGTTGCTGGCTCCATGTCAAACTCTATCGGTCTGGATGTGTTGTAAGGTTGAAACTCTTGAAGTCTTCTTTGCTTTGCTGCCTTTATTGTGTTTCTGATTCCCTTCATCAATTATTTTTCACGTTGGGACTTAGTAATGTCACTTTAATTGTTTATGAATAATTTATTATAATTATTATATATATTTTTTTTTCTTCGTTTTCTTTTAATTTAAATCTTAATTATCCTTCCTCTACGGAATTTGAAATATTAATCATATGCACTGATTTTGATTTCGGATAATTTAAAATAATTATTTTTGTTTGCTTCAAAAATATTATTTAATTTGCACTGAATATTTTTTTAAAAGTGTTTTCATTCCGATTTACGTTCGGATGGTAAAATGTCACTTAATTATTTTCCAGTGTCTTTGGATACTCAATTAAAGTTGAAATGAACTATCACTGAATTGTTTTTAGAAGTAAAAATGAACTTTATTGCTTTGCTTTCAATTTTAGTTTCACTTTTTCCCTTTTATACCGATATGCGTTCGGAATTTAATAGTTTCACTTGTTCACTTTATAGAGATTTTTTTTTTTTTTTTCTACGCGTTGTAGATACGTTTCACGGATAGTTGTTACTTTGTTCACAGATATGCGTTCTGATAACTTTTAACTACTACCGACTGCGCCATTTATAATTTATGATTATAAATTATTTAAAAAACAATTTCATCTGTTCTACACAGGAGAACAGATAATGAAACACAGAATTTAATTTTTTATGACTTTTTCTTTATTTCAAAAATTGTCTGAAGCCTCAGATTCCTTACCTTGGGTAGGGGGAAATCTTTAGCTTATACGAAGAGACTTACTTCGAACTACTGGTTAAAGAAAAGGCGCGCAAAAGAGAATTGCGAGCGCTTTTATAGTTACAAATTGCTGACGCAAGAAATCCGTATGGCATAGATTGGATTGAAATGCATCATCAAGTGATGAAATAAACTCTAATGGCAAAAGTGCTGACTTGAACTTTACGGAGACCTCCGGCGATCGCATTACATTCAGTGGTTGAATTTGAAGTCCAGAATTTGTTTATTTTGGTTTGTTGATATTTCTTGGGGCGCACAAGTGGATTCTGATATAACACATATGTATGTTACGAAAGAAAAAAAATCAACCACCATTCCCTCTTTTTGACAGTGGTATATTGGCTACATCTGCCCAGATATGACACAGCTGCGCAACCCCCGCCACCATGTATCAGCTTTCGATAGGAAGTGCTCAAGAATGCTTTTCCTTGTGACACAAATCGGGACGCACACCGAGTCCGCGAGGGAGCCGTCAAGGGTAGTTAAATGATTTACTGAATATATTATTATATATCATACATTATAATGGATATACTCTGCTTGCAATTCTCTAAGGTTAGACGGTCTCGAAAGTTGTCTAATAGCACTCACATTTGCGTCAGAGGGACTTATACCGGATGCACTAAAAATATTTTCTAAATAATTTATTCGAGGTTGGTTCGGCAAGGTTTCCAGGCAAGGGAACCAGCGGGGCAGATATCTTATCTCCCTGAATGACCGTCCGCACGTGGCGAAGAGCCACATCCTTCCCGAGGTGTCGTTGTTTAAAACTCAATACGGCGGATCTAAAGAGGACGACGTGAAAAAAACCGTAATTCTAGGTATGAACTACCGTGCCCATGGGATAGTTGGCACTACGTTAGTGTGTTTTCGAACGGTGAGCTCCGGATACCTTGGGCCCCTCCGGTTTTAATCTAAGTCCCCGCCGGTGGCATGCAGGGCTCTGCCAGCGGTGTATTTCCTAGCCAACAGTGTATTTCCCTAGCTTCTCGTGAGAACAAAATTGATTCTGCAAACAAAAAATCTCAAGAGCTAGATGCTGCTCTAAATGCATCCACCCCTATAGACATTGGCCTCCAAGAAGACCTCTCCTCATACGCAAGCGCGGATGAGGACGGTTCAAATATCAGCCCAATTAAAGAATCGGCTCTTCTTCACGAAGCCGCCCCAACAATCTTCGCTGATTCTTAAGCAACCACCTCTTTGGCCTCTATGCAGCCATCCACATCCTCGGCTGCCTCTCAGCCTCCCACCATCTCTAGGGCTAACCCTGATCGGCTCAATAGAGGGGCAGGGGGTTCTAATCACTGGACGTGCTAGTTCAAAGCATCTGATAAGGTTGCCGGTCAGGTCTTAAACAGCATCCTCTTACTTACTTACTTAAAGGGCTCCCGACACTTGTAGAGTACCTGTCTGAGACATCGTTGCCTTCCATCCTCTGCGGTCCCGAGCACGCTGCTTCCAGTTGTGAAGACCAAGTTTTCTGGCATCCACCTCGAACCTGGGGGCTGGGATTCGAAGATCCTCTTGGCTGGAGCATTGTTGTCCATTCGCTCGATGTGGCCGAGCCATCTAGTCTGCGTATCTTGGCTTTTTGCACTACATCCACATCCTGGTACAGCTAATAGAGTTCGCGGTTGTATCTTCTCCTCCATTCGCCCTCCTCGCATAAGGGACCTAATATCCGACGAAGTATTTTTCGCTCGAAGGTGCCCAATATTTGCTCAGCTTTCTTACTTATCGTCCAGCACTCGGCTCCATACAGCAGGACTGGTAAGATGAGCGTTCTGTAGAGCATTATTTTGGTCCGTCGAGTTAGGAGTTTTGAACCCAGTTGTTTCGCCAAACCGAAGTAGCAGCGGTTTGCTAGGGTTATTCTTCGTCGGATCTCTACAAAGGTGACATTTGTAGGATTGATATTTGTTCCGAGGTAGGTGAACTCCTTACCTACCTCGAAATTGTAGTTATCAACAGTGACGTTCTGCCCAATGTTTTGGACAGATAAATTTTTTTTGTTGATAACATATACTTCGTCTTGTCCTCATTCACTTGAAGACTAGCATCCTCTACCGTCTGCTTTGTACCAAGCCTAGAGACAGTTTGAACACAAGTGCCCAACTGTTTCCTAAAAAGAGTCCGGTCAGTTTTCCGCGGATTCATCCTTTCCTGCAAAGTAATGACCTCGCACTCATTTTGGAAGGGGATATATCTATGATTAGACATAGACACCTCCGGCAGAACTCTTCAGTTAGCAGTCGGCCTAAGAAATCTGTTCGATAACGTTAGATTAATTACTTCCGTTCTTCTCGCCGTAACAAAAGTTAAAGAAATTGTTAATGACCAAGCCAGATGAAGTATTCGAAGTATTCTAAGCATTAGCATCACAACATATTAGTAGTCCCAACTTCTGCGTCTCACAATACCGTATGAGATCATTAACAGTCGCTGGTGGATGAGGCATCACCGCATCATATGGAAAGTAAGCCGAGGCAACAATAAAAGTATTCCATACTCCCATTGTCTTCAAATTAATAGCTGCAGCAGCCAGATATTGTCCACAGAACTGTTCAAGCTTTGTTGCACAGAAACAATCACACAAGCTCTAGGCCTTTCGGAACGCTCGTCACGTAGCACGTAGGTACCACGTATATCCCCCAAGTCACAGATATGCTTGTTGCGCACCCATAGTTATTAAATAATTTATATCCATACGCACGTTTGAAAGCCTACTACAATTAGATAAGTAGCAGCATTGGAATGGTGCACATTGATCTGAGTAAACATCAAAGATGTAGACTTAGATTGACACCCATTAGGACATTAAGCGGATTCTAATCTGTCTAAGATGCAGATAAGGATGCATATGGTACCTGGGTCGTAATATCCCGATAGAGCCTTTGTCCATATCCACAACCAGAGTAGAGCCAACCAACATTTGGAAGCCACTACCATTCAAAAATTGTAAAACATTTTAGGCAATAGATGTAGTGCCTTAGAGTAAGACTAAGCTTCGAATCAAGAAAACTGTTTCGCGTTCATCAAACTCTGCGGGAAAGGTGAGAAGCTTAGTTGTTGCAAATATAGTGTGTACGAAATGCAAGGGAAGGCATTTTTTATATCAGTTTTCGAACTTTATCGCTATGTTCATTGAAGATCGTTGTCGTTTCGCTCGAGATAAAAAACTTTGCTGTAACTGCCTAGGAACACAACATCGCGTTGTAAGCAGGAAATCCTCAAGGTTGTCGCGTATCCAACGCCATTCTCGTTTGCCCATATGTGGGATCTCTGCTGTTAA
This sequence comes from Chalcosyrphus nemorum, assembly GCA_949716465.1. Taxonomy (NCBI): domain Eukaryota; kingdom Metazoa; phylum Arthropoda; class Insecta; order Diptera; family Syrphidae; genus Chalcosyrphus; species Chalcosyrphus nemorum. The sequence continues at coordinate 53,090,242 of OX454333.1, read as the reverse complement.
CGCGGGTGTTACGCAAGGTGTCGTTAATTTGTAATTGAAACCCCGCCTTAATACTTTCATAATGAATGTGGAAGCATTTGTTTTGAAATCCATTACTTCTATTACACAACCACTCTCCTTTGATTTTGATGCTCCTCTTCTGTTGAACTATGTACCGTTAGCAGATCCTGGTTTCAGCACTCGGGATCCTATCAATATTCTACTTGGCTCGGACAGGGGGATGCGGGATGGTCATCGCTCAGATAGTAGTGGAAATATTATTGCCCACAACACTGTTTTTGCTTGGGCAATTGCGGGCAATATGCCCAAAAAACATGTTGTATCACTGCATGTAGGTTTGGATATCGACGTGCTTTTAAAATCGTTTTGGGAGATTGAAGAGGTCGGTTCTATACCTTCTGTTGGCAGTGAATACGACGTTGATCAGCATTTTGAGAAAACCTTTTCTAGAGTTCCAGACAACAAGTTTATGGTAGAACTGCCATTTTGTCATAGGGACGTGAGCTTTGGAAACACTTTTTCAGGGGCTCTATCACGGTTGTTTAGTTTGGAGCGTCGTTTTTCTCTGGATGAATGTCTACGTGAAGAGTACTGTAAGTTCATGAAAGTATACGAAGAACTAGGTCACATGGAGCGCATTCCGGAGAGAGACGACGAACCTACGACGGGAAAAACCTTTTACTTGCCTCACCATGCCGTTGTTACAACCAAAATGAGGGTAGTATTCGATTGTTCGCACAAAGATTCGGCAGGGTGTAGTTTAAATGAAGTTCTTCACATCGGACCTTCATTGCAGAGAAATTTGCTTAAAATAATGCGTATCGTGAATGCATCACCGCCATTGTGATGCGAGGCTATGATGCCTTCGCTATGCGATGCACTGTGGGACCAAGCAGCACTTATCGTCTCAAAAATCTATATCTTTTTCAAATTTTGAGCTAGGTTGATGAAATTTTGTATACGAGGTCCTTGGAAAAGTAAGCAATAAAAGTGTAATTTTTTTTAAAATCCGCCTACTGACACGCCCACTTTTCGAAAAAAATATTTTTTTTTCAGTATTTTTACATGAAACTCGAAAAAACTTACTTATACAAATCTGTAGATATTCACTTACTTTACAAATATTCTATACATTTTATATGTCCACGCCTACTTTTTAGGGGTGGTTTTCTAAGAAAACTGTTTTTCGACCTATTCATTTGAATACCACTTTTTAGGAACAAAATTTAATATATCTTGAAACCTTTTTATAATCCGCCCACTAACACGCCCATCAGGTCTTGGAATAATTTTAAAAGAGATTTGAAAAAAAAAAAAAACACAAAGAAACGGGATAGGGTATCACACGATCTGCTCTAGACGGATTGTAGCGCTTTCATATGTTATTCGTTTAGTAGTAGTCAGGTGTTTTACGTTTGGATTCGCTGGACCCCAGGCCAACCGACACTTATCTTGTTTTATGGCGCAGAATACTCGCCATTTGTCCCCTCCCGTTAGCAATTTCCGAAGAAATTCCCAGATGGCACCACGAGGAGGTGGGAGTAAGGCTTACAACAGAGCTGCTTGGTAAATAGCTTGAGGTTTGTTAATTCAACAATTCAATCATCAAAATTCGCTCAACTGAATGGTCTAATAAATCTTACAGCTTGATTTTAGCACCAATATCAGTTACCTTAATGCTCGATTCTGGTGGATAGCACATTTTTTTAGCGTGTGATAACATTTGATAAGATGGTAGGATCGAACAATTTTTTTCAGCCAAACATGATCTTAGAAATAAATACTGATATTTAGACAGATCTAAGTCAATATAAATACTTAAAGCCTCTTGAATATAATATGAAGAAACAGTTCCGGTTTTATGCGATACTTGCTTCATTAATCCTTTCTTGTCCTCCTTATTCATAGTCCGTATCGTGGTCACAAGAAAAGCTTCTTCTGTTTCCCCTATAGCTCCTTGTACGTATGCGTTATGTATGTACTCTAGCCCGTATTCTTAAAATAACTACATATTCTTTCGCTTCTTAGATTTTTCAGACGATTCTTCATAAGGCATTTCTCCAAATGTTGACGGTTCCTTCTTTATCACTTTACTTGTCAACTAGCTAGAAATAAGTAGTTCACCTTACCAATATTTACATTATGTACCACGTCCGTTGTTAAGAGAATGCACCGTTACGAGAAAAATATATATTTGTTGCAATTTTACTTTATCAATGTATGACTAAGTGACACATTAATAGGTTTAGAACAAAGGGGGGCAGATTGGGGCACAATTTTTTTTTTCCCTCATGATACCTGATGACCTAAGAAATAAAACCTAATATAAATTTTAACGGCGGCAAACGGAGCTAACAGTCAAATCTTTCTTTAAACATTTGAAAACAGAAAATTTTAAGGCATTTCAGAAATTATTTTTATTTCCCAATGTGTTCAATGAAAATGACCCAAATAATTTTAATTATATAGTAGAATCTATAAGCTTTTCAAAAATATATAACACTTATGTATTACATTTGCGATTAGAAAGAATGAAATTGTTAAAAAGTTAACTCACAAAACTATTTCAGCTACTTTATTTGTGTATGCATGTTTAGGCATGCGTTTTCGGCATAATGGTTTATTGCAAATGTTAAAAATTGATTGAAGTAAGTAATTCAGACATTTATATAGTAGTTTTCATTAATATAAACATTGAAATCTTACTTTTGAAAAAAACATTTTTGAGACGATAAGCGCTGGTTGGTCCCATAGTGCGATGCTTTGATGATGCATTGCAACCTTTGAAATTTTGGAACGATCTAATAAGTAAAAGAAAGAAAATATCAAAAAAAAGTTTACTGGTCGGTTTTTGTTGGAACAGTGTCCAAGCAGTTCCAAAAAACCATTATTTTCAATATTATAATTAATAATTGTGGCTCATACAATGGAACGTCATACAAACATATTTTAAATACTAAAAAAAAACAATTACGTCGTAAAATATGACTCCTTTCAGCAATGGTAAATGAAAAGAGAAATCTACCAAAATGCAAAAAAAAAGGTTCTATGTCATAATATCGTACCCTGAGGACGTGTTCTTTAGTCATTTTCATATGAAGAGGAATACCTTTATAGTAAGTTATTTATACCCTAATTTTATAGCTTACATGATTTATTTCCATTCCAGTTATTGCCTCTTAGGCCCTAAAAAGGTTCCTAAAGCCAATGTGCTTTGGCTAAATAGGATTGACTGGGACGATCCATTACCCCCAGAAATAGCGAAAAAATGGCTTTCATATCGCCAGGAACTAAAACATTTTGACCAGTTAAGGATCGCTCGAATATACACATTGAATGCTAAGGGCTTTGATTTGTTAGGATTTTCGGATGCCTGGGAAAAGGCATATGCTGCTTTTGTTTATGCTCGCTGTGTTTCAGAAGAGGGCGGAGTTAAAGTTCATCTTGTGACTGCTAAAACTCCAGTTGCACCGGTCAGGTAGGTTTCAATTCCCCACCTTGAATTTGCTCATCGATGGACGTTACTCCAGGAAAAATCTTCGCTTTCACTGACTCTAGCATAGTTTTGGCTTGGCTTTCTTCCCTTCCTCGCAGACGGGGCACATTCGTGGCCAACAGCACAGTTGAGATTTTGGATAACCTGCCTCGCTCCAGCTGGAATCATATTCGCTCCGAAGATAATCGTGCTGATAGCGCTTCAAGAGGTGTGGAACGAAGTAAGTTGCTGTATTTTGATTTGTGGTGGAAAGGTCCTGCTTGGATCGCATTAGCACCTAGCCATTGGCCAATCACAGACCTTATGAAATTGGAAAATTTTCCTGAGGGAAGGAAAGCCCGTGCGGCTGAGCTTACCTCGCTACCAGAAACCCAATTTTTTTATGAATTACTCAGCAAAATATCTTCTTAGCTCAAGCTAATTCGAACCATTGCAAATGTCCTAAGTTTTTTCGCGGAATTGCAGGCACTCCTCAAGGACCGGTATTTAGATTTTTTAATGTTCTCTGAGCTTCGTGCCTCCAAGGAATTTTGTCTTCAATTTTGATTCTGATAGTGGCACCAGCTTTGAGAGAGGAAATTATCGGAGGTGTACGAGTTGGTTCGGTCTTCGAAGCACAACGAGATGTGTCAACGGCTTTGGAAGCAGAAAACATACGATCAGTGTTGCCACAATGATACCAAAGTATCAAAAGTGATACTTTTCAATCTTAATTTGGGCGTGATACTTCGGTTTCTGTAAAATGCCTAGTTTGATACTTTTTAATTTCAACAACAAATTACTATAATATGCCAGGCAATACTTCAATATTCACTAAACCCGATGGATTCTACGATAGGGGTGATTATTTCGTTATTTTTTGATATTTTATTTAAATATTCTTGTACTTGACTTGGCGCTGGTTTGGATGGATAGATTTTTTTGTAAAAGAATTGAGAATATTCATGTTATTTTAAGCATTATCGTTTGTCTTTATGTTTTTAATATTAACAAAATAATAATAATGGCAGTTTTACTCATAATTCCTACTATGATACCTTTTGATACTTTTCTTCTGTCTGTGGAGATACTTTTATCTAAAGTCTTGTGGCAACACTGCATACGATGGGAATTTATCCCACCTCATGCTTCTCATTTTGGAGGGCTGTGGGAAGCGGGCATTAAATGTGTTAAGCAGCATCTTAATCGCATCATTGGTGGCAAAGTCCTCACTTTTGAAGAGATGGGCACTTTGCTAGCCCAAATAGAAGCGTTGGTGAATTCTCTACCATTATGTCATCCATACACCGCCATACCACACCATAGTTGTTTGGAGGTTCCAACAAATCGATTGGGACGTTGGAAACTGGTGCAAAATATGTTGCAAGGCTTTTGGCAGAGATGGCAGTCCGAATACATAACCTCGCTTCAGCATCGACCCAAATGGACACATATCAATCGCAACTTCAAACTGGGTGGTTGAAAATGAGTTAAATACAAATCGGTCACTCTTACCTTTTTGATAGCTACCACCACGGCGTAAACATCTTTGCTCGCGACTGTTTTTGTAAACCAATAAATTTATAACGTTACAGTACGTTTATTGTCTTTGATTTTTTTATTCGCTTTTGTTTGATAATTTCAGTCTCGACCAAGTTGGTATTTTGATAATTTAAATCTCGATCAAAAACAATCTCATAAATCTTAATCAAGCACCATATATTTTCTTATTCACATTGACAACTTTGTTTCGTCGGCTCTATCATCAAGGAACCATATTACAATTCTGGCAATAGCCAAGTGCATAGAACCCAAGGTAAATGGAATATGTGTCATGAAAGATTGCTACATGAAACCCATTTCTCCAAAGTTCAATTTTAGGAACTCATCTATTCTAATCTCCGGTTCGGGATCCAACATCGTAACCAAGGGTTCCTGTAAAGCATCTGTGGAAATTGGTGATGAAGTACCTATATATATATATATATATATTGAAATTCATGCAGTTGACGATGGATGTCTGAAGTCTGATATGATAATCGGAATGAATTTGTTGCAATGCGCCGGTGATAAAATAGCAGCTGGTAAAGTCACGATCGTAAAAAGCAGAGGTGATAAGCACAGACTAGGACTAGAACCATGTGAACCGTGTGAAAAGGAATCAGCGTGTGCCAAGGAGTCGACTTGTATCCTAGCCAGCATAAGTGTGGACGTAGGAACCGAAAGTGTACTGAACTGGACTGGAAAACATAAAATCAGAAGAAGCTAAAAAGGCACATTCTCTTAGTAAATACTACTCGAATCAAGTTCCAGATGAATCAACTGTGACTATGAAGATTGTAACCATGGACGACGAACCGTTTTACAAACCAGATTTCGCCCTTTAGAGCAAAAGATTATTGAAGCCCAAATAAAACCGTGGATGGAGGATGGTGTCATTATGGAAAGCTCCTCCGATTACGCAAGTCAAGTGGTATTTGTGAAAAAAAGGATGGGTCAAGTAGACTTTGCGTCGACTTCCGAGGTGTAAACAGAAAAATATTCAAAGAAAGGTACCCCTTTCCAAACATCGAAGAACAACTGGATAAGCTACATGCAGCTAAATATTTTACAACGTTGGACCTGGAATTTTTTTTTTCACATTCCAGTAGAAGCGGCAAGTAGAAAGTACACGCCCTTTGTGACCCATTGCGGCCAGTTTGAATTTTTATAGTGCCTTTTGGCCTTTGTAATTCACCGCATATTTTTCAAAAATATGTAAACTTTATTCTTAAAGATTTAATTAATCAGGGAATCGTAGTGGTCTACATTGATGCCGCCATCATCCTATCACAAACGATAGAAGAAGGAATAAGGAGACTGGAGGAAGTCCTCAGCGTGGCTTCGAAGAACGGCTTTAAAATAAAATGGAAAAAATGTCATTTTCTTCGAACTGATGTTGAGTATCTTGGACATCGAAACAAAACGGCAGTGTATCATCATCTAAGTCTAAAGCCGTTGTCAATCTTCCTACTCCTTCAACAGCTAAACAACTACAAAGTTTTCTCGGTCTTGGTAATTATTTCCGACCACCATCTGAAATGTTGAAGAAGACAGCTCCTTTTAGTATGGATATACCACAGATGGTGGCGCTAAACGATCTGAAAAATGCATTGATTACTGAGCCGGTACTTAGGATTTTCATGACACTACCGAATTACACACGGATGCCTCAAGAGAAGGCTATGGAGCTGTACTATTACAACGAGATTCAGAAGATAACAGCCTTCATCCAACATATTACATGAGTAAAAAGAGCTGAGCTAAATTATAGCTCATATGAACTCGAAGTTTTAGCTGTAATTGGAGCACTTAAAAAATTTAGAGTTTACCTCTCAGGTCAAAAGATTGATTGCAAAGCGTTTGAATGTACGATGCGGAAGAAGGATTTAACAACTAGAGTCGCGTGATGGGCACTAGTACTGGAAGAGTTTGATTACAGGATTAAACACAGGGCTGGGACGATGATGAAGCATGTCGATGGTTTAAGTCGTAACCCAATAGTATTTTGCGTGACGAGTTTTTGTAGTAATGACTTTCTACTGAAATTAGCGGAATCTCAGCGTAAAGATGATCAATTAAATTCAATAATTGAAATTTTAAAAATAAACCGTATTAAGATTATGTTATGTACAACGAACTACTTTGTAAGAATCTAAATAATAATATCACTTTTGTCGTTCCAAATAGCACGATAAACGGCATAATAAAGGATGTCCACAATAAAGGTCATTTCTACCACAAAAAAAATGCAAGGAATCATTGAAAAAGAGTTCTTTATAACTGGCTAGCGAAGTAGAATAACAAAACACATATCTAATTACGTGCGTTGTATTTTAGCAGACAGGAAAACTGGAGTGTCTCTTACAGCCTATACCGAAAGGAAAGCGACCATTGGAAACATTCCACATTGATCACTTGGGTCCGATGCAGTCTACGAGGAAAAATTATATGTATATTTTATCCGTTATAGATGCTTTCACCAAGTTTTGTTGGATGTTCCCAACGAAGACACTAACCAGCGAAGAAGCTATTCAGAAAGTGGAAGTCACAGCTGAAACTTTTGGGGATCCTGAAAGAATAGATAAGGGAGGAGCATTCACGACGAACTGATTAAAAGAATACTGTAAGGATCGTCATATTGTTTTACATTTAATCACGGTACGTGTACCAAGAGGCAACGGGCAAGTTGAGCGGTTACACTCTACGGTCATCGCAGCCTTAACAAAACTAACTATCGACGATTCCGAGAAGTGGTATCAACATGCTAAGCCACTGCAGCAAATGTTAAATACTACTTATCAACGAGCTATCAAAACGACACCTTTCCATCTTTTTGTAGGTACTGAAATGAAAATACAGAAGGACCTTAAGATCATGACGATAATTGAAGAAGAGTACATTCGACAATTTGAAGAAGGTAGAGAACAACAGCGACAGCAAGCTAAGGAAGAAATTCGAAAATTACAGGCTAAGAACAAGCGGAATTTTGATAAGCGAAGAAAAAAGGCGATAGAATACGGCGTAGGTTATCTGGTGGCTATCGAAAAGGTTCAGTTCGGCGTTGGCTAGAAAATTCGACCGAAGTTCATGGGACCAAATCGCATCATCACTATTAATGGATTCGACCGATATCAAGTTAGGAAAGAGGGTGAACATGAGGGACCTAACAATACCGAGACCAGCGCAGATAAGATGAAACCGATGACCCGTACTCCATTTACGATGACGCTAATGTATCTTCTGCGGATGTAGATTCCTCCGGACAGCCGAGTAGATTGTTAAGTTTTTTTCCGAACACATCCGCTAAAGCTTTTGCTTTTTCAGAAGGATATCACATGTTTGAATTGTAGGCAATGAAGAAGCAGAAAAGGCAGCACCAACTGAACCACTTATAACATTTTCTACATATAACAAAAGGGATCTCCAATAAAATACAAATCTGGGTGGAATAATATAAGACAAATACGTGGAAAGTGGAACCCCTATCGTGAGTTTCGGGCGAACATTTTTTTATCTTCGAAAAATTCCCCTTATTGTGAGTTTTTTTCCGCGTGGAATATGACGCAATTCGCATGGAAAATGTTCACTTGATTTTTGTAGGCGAAAGAGAAAAGATCAAAGCGGAAAATGTAAGTTGTTTGTTTATTTGAAACCAAAAAAAGTGAAAATCAATTATACATAATTTTATTCTAGGAGCAAAACTCTAATTTTGCTTTTATTGAACCATTCTCAGGTGTTCTATATGGTGTAAGAAGCCACGGCTCAAAGGGAATCTCATGTAAAGAAATTAAAATCAGAATAACTTTTTTCACAAAGCAATTAATAGCCAAACATTACTACTATCATGCAAATGATCTTGCTCCATTTTTGATCTTAGTTTACTTACATCCCAAATAAAGGAAACATGGCATGCTCCGGGATGAGTAGTATTTATAAACCGAATCTTTAGTTTATTGTCACACACCTTAAAAATAATATCTTATTAGTATAAGAATACATAATTTATTTGGCTTGTAACTTACTAGCAAAACATTTAAACTACACTTTCTATTATAGAACAGATGTTTATTTTTTGAAGGGGACACAATATTTACATGTGTTCCATCAATACAACCTATAACGCCAGGTAGCTGGTATTTTGAATAAAAATCATGAGCGATTTTTCGTTGTTCATCTTGCGTTGGCCAAGTTATCCATACAACGCAAAGCACCTGTCAATTTTCTTTTTACATCCACATTTGGTTCCTAACTTCTTTATTTGCCTACTGTCAAAGTACCAGAATCTATGTTCGAAATGTCACAGCTGATTCGAAGTGAAATTTTGTTCACGGGAAACTCACAATAGCTACAAAAAATCCGGGCGAACAAAAATTTCCACGTGAAATATTTTTCGGGTGAAACTCACAATAAGGCTGAAAATGTTTTCTACGAATCTGCATGGGTCACATTAACCTTACACACAGCCATCTACTATCCAGGAGTGATCGTCCTACCTGCCATCTTTGCAACTGTAATTCCATCCTTTCCTTCAAACACCTATTCGAATGTCAGAGCGTCAACGACAAACTAAAACACTTTTCCAGTAGCCCATTTGCTGACTTCCTAAAATACACACAGAATCCAATACAAAAACCCTATATTAGATATTAGTACCTCTAAAAATTGTTACACTTATGTAAACAAATCTAGCCGATAGCCATGGTAGCAAGTGCTTTATTTATCATATTATTATTGTAATCTATTACTAAATAATAAAGAAGGGGACACAATATTTACATGTGTTCCATCAATACAACCTATAACGCCAGGTAGCTTATATTTTCAATAAAATACAAATACAAATAATAATAAAGAAATAAAAATAATAATAATTTAGGAGATCGTCGTATTTAAAAAAAAAATGTCAGCATACATATTCAAAGATTTAGCATTACATATATTATGCTAAATTTCAAATCGCTGTCGCAATTGATCCCATCCTCTAAACGTTGCTCATGAACTGCTTGAATGTGACTATCACTCAGGAATAAATTTCGAAGATCAGCTAGCTCGTTTTTTGCACCTACATAATTCTTAACAGTGTCAGACCATATATATTTTGGTCTGCCCCCGGTGCAAATAAAACGCCATAGTGCCGCGAGAAAAGCTGGCGTTGACAAGTCCTTTACCATTTCCAAATGCACAACCTTAGTAGCGAAGCAGATACTACCTCTGATTGATAATAAAATGACCCACAAAAGTCCACCCCAGTTCAGAGTTGCCTGTTGCCTGGCGTCGTGGGTGCACGCGTTTATTCCGCCGCAGTCTTCTTTTTATTTATTTATTTATCTATTTACTTCCAACACCCTACACATTAAAAAAAAAAAAAAAAAAAAAAAACAATCATATAAAAAACAATAAAAATAAACAAACTAACAATAGTGAAACAAAGAAATAATCAATCCATCACAATACACAACTAAAAATTGAAAAAAAAAATTCTGCTAAATACAACAAAAAAAGAAAAAAAAAACACCAACCGCGCGAGTTACGTCCGCCCATTGACCCCCTCATCCATTGACCCCCCACATGCCATGTACTTGCTTCATCCAAAGCTACGTCCGTCCATTAACCCATGATCAGCATTTCAACACATCCCACATTGACCCAGAAGTAATGATTGCCCAGGATTCCAAGAAGACACTTCCAAGTCCAACACTGCATTTACGCAATCGATCGGCAACCTATTTATTTATTATCGATATTGTAATGTAATTCTTAGAATTGTGATTGCACAGGCGATACACTTTTGCAAGTATGTAAAACAGTCGGTATCGATGACATTGGTTCTTAGAATTGCGAACCCAAAAATGCAACCTAAGAGTATCGCCTCCGCAAGTAACCGATAAATAATTATTGATTTGATTTGTAAGACTGACTTCAATTTGGTACTTCAGACCGAGTGGTCGCTCCTTGAGTTTATAAAATAAAGTTTTTTTTATTAAACGTCGTTTCTCATAACTTAACTGGCGCAGTCGAGTAGTCCAGCGAACGGGACAAGATCTTTCAAATCTATTTAATGAACAAAATAAATCTTATATCTAAGAGTTTTCGATAAATTATACAATACCGTGCAAGTAAAATCGGTCAAACCATTGTGTTAACAACTAACTAGTGCAGTACCCGTGACGCAGAATCGTAACCTTGAAAAAAAAAAAAATAATAAAAATATATCTTACGAGTATATTATTTAATTGCAACCACATACTCGTAATTGTGCAATAACAAAAGAAAGAACAGTGCGAACAATAAAACCTAACTCAAGTGAATAAAAAAGAAGCCATCCATCAAGAACATTGAAGACATACAGAAATCAAAGATCGAGTACCGGTGGATTTTCAAATCCTTCGTCGCTGGGAACCATCAAACTAAGGACAAAGAAGAAAAACAATGCTGATTACACTCATCATAAGCTGTCTCCTGTAAGTGTGTTGTTATTATTGTTGCGTAGGCATAAAATCAAATTTACTATAGCATAGAACCAAATAAATATATAAACTAAGTAAATATAAATAAAATAAAGAATAGATATATATAAATACAATAAAAGAAATAGACAATAATATAAAAACCCTTATGAGCAAATAATTTCTCCTCTATCTGTATTATTGTGGATTTTTTTTTATATGCCAGGAAAATCGAAACCCAAGGCAAGATTTTTTCCGTACAATCTAAGACGGCTATCTAAAAGTTTAAATTCAATAACAGAAGAAAACGACAGCGAAACCCTCGGTACCCCTTCGTCTTCTCCTCTTAATTCAACAGACATGTCCACTGAAGGAAATAATTTTGCCCCATCTCCACCCCCAAACCCAATCACGAACACAAGTGTTCAAACGATCAACCACAATGATATTTTCAACTCATTGCGGATCCCTGATGCCATCAAGGACCTCCCGACATTTGAAGGAAACACCAGGTTACTTTATGAGTTCCTAAATAATGTAGAGGAAATACTCCTCTACATAAGAGGAACAGATAACACCCCTTACGGGTTAATTCTCTTAAGAGCCATAAGGAACAAAATCATTGGACAGGCAAACGAAGTCCTAAACATGTATGGGACACCGCTAATCTGGGACGAAATGAAGAAAAATCTCATTCTTCATTATTCTGACAAACGGACGGAAACATCACTTATTAGGGATTTGCACAGCTTAAAACAATATTCAAAGAGTGTAGATTCTTTCTACAGTTCAATAATTGAACTACAATCGGCTTTATGCAATACTGTCCTAATACACGAACACGATCAGAACGTGGTCATGGCGAAGAAGGACTTATACGCCGATATGTGCCTAAACTCATTTATGAGTGGTCTAAACGAACCTCTTGGTTCTAGAGTCAGGGCAATGCAACCTATCTCGCTGGCCGCCGCCTTAACCTGTTGCATAAAAGAGCAGAATATCTCCTACCAGAAAACCACTCAATACCCTAGATTCCAACCATACAATACACAAAACTACCACGACTCTGGTCGAAGTCAAGCACGACCAAATTATAATTATAATCAGAATAATTGGCGGCAAAATAACACATACCCCAGAGCACTATCTAATAGGGAACCAAAACTTCAAGAATCCAAATTCTCAAGGCCCTTCAACAGGAATAGCAACGATACACAATCCAATAGACCACAAAAATCTACATCCATGGCTCGTACCCCACCCAATCCAAATACAAATTCGTACCCAAAATTTAAACAAAGCCAAAGTCAACAAACACGGAACTCCAACTTCAACTTCCAAGAAGTAGAAACTGTGAAGCCAAACCCCTTTCAACAACTAGATAATTACTTCGATCAAGATCCCACCAACATAATGGATAACCAAAATTTTTCCAATGTAGCCTCCAAGAACCTACAGGATACTTAGACCCAGAAACAAATCCAATAACATTGCCTTACATAAATATTTCGTCCCCTTTCGGTAGACCCTTGAGATTTCTCCTCGACACTGGTGCATCAGCTTCATTTATAAATCCTGAATACATTCCTCAAGAAAACCAAATCCATTGTGAACCGGTGAATATCACCACGGTTTTCAAAAAATACCAGTTGAATAAGCAAGTAAACCTCCCGATATTCATAGAGTTCAACCAAGCAGGATTCCTGAAATTCCTTATTTTTAGGTTCCATAATTTTTTTGACGGGCTCCTAGGTATGGACACCCTTGTACCGCTAAAAGCAAAAATAGACCTTGAAAGCAAAACACTAATCACAAAAGACGCCACGATCAACATTAATTTTAAACAGAACTATTCCTCGGGTAAACTCACTATACCCGCGAACAGTAAACTTCTCGCGAAACTTCCCGTAAAACAAAGCTGTGGCAGCATATTCATCGATTCAACAGAACTAGAACCGAACCTGTGCGTAACGCAAGGCCTATACAACGCGGAAAACGGTTACAGTACAGTTGAACTCGTAAATTACTCCTAAAATAACCATACCATCATTTTAGAAGAACCATTAAAGTCAGAACCATTCGAATCCATAAACTTCATTGAAATTAACAACTTCCATGAACCGCCGATGTACGAACAATTACCTCGAAAAGACATAACTAATCTAATTCGTACCACTCATCTAAATCCCGAGGAGCGAAGGAAAATCCTTAAAGTATGTAAAGAATATAGTGATATTATATATATAGAAGGCGAATCCCTTACCTTCACTAATCAAATAAAACACACTATAAACACAACTGACGAAGTCCCAATATATACCAAGTCATATAGGTACCCTTTTATACACAAGCAGGAGGTTCAAGACCAAATCTCCAAAATGCTTGAACAAGGTATAATTCGGAATAGCTACTCCCCATGGAGCTCCCCTGTCTGGATTGTTCCCAAAAAACAGGACGCCAGCGGGAAACAGAAGTGGCGATTAGTAATAGATTATAGGAAGGTTAATGAAAAAACAATATCTGATAGGTATCCACTACCCAATATAAGTGAAATCCTCGATAAACTGGGAAAATGCCTTTACTTCACCACCCTTGATCTCGCGAGTGGATTCCACCAGATTGAGATGGACCCCAATCACGTGTCAAAAACTGCATTTACCATTGAAGGAGGGCACTATGAATACCTCAGAATGCCCTTCGGACTAAAGAACGCTCCATCAACCTTTCAACGCGTGATGGATAACGTTCTCAAAGAACTAGTGGGAAAAATTTGTCTCGTCTATCTAGACGACATCATAATCTACTCCACCTCGCTCCAAGAACACATAGAGAGCATAAAGCAAGTCTTCAATAAACTACGAGAGTCAAATTTTAAGATCCAAATGGATAAGTGTGAGTTTTTGCGAAAAGAAATAGCTTTTCTGGGGCATATCATTACCCCTGAGGGAATTAAGCCAAATCCATCGAAAATTTCTGCTATCAAAAACTTCCCCATTCCGAAAACCCGCACGGAAATCAAAGCATTCCTGGGGCTAGTCGGATACTACAGGAAATTTATAAAGGATTTGGCGAAATTAACCAAACCTTTGACAAACTGTCTAAAAAAAGGTGTCGATATCAAAATAGACGAAAATTACAAAGAAGCTTTCGAAACTTGTAAAAATCTATTGACTAACGACCCTATCCTGCAATATCCGGACTTCACCAAGCCTTTCATATTAACAACTGATGCGAGCAACACTGCATTAGGTGCTGTCCTATCCCAAGGCCGAATTGGAAGTGATAGGCCTATTTGTTTCGCTAGTCGCACCCTCTCCTCTAGCGAGTGCAACTACTCCACCATCGAAAAGGAACTTCTAGCGATAGTCTGGGCCACACGATACTTCCGACCGTATCTGTTCGGAAGGAAATTCCAAATAGTCACAGACCATAGGCCCCTATTATGGCTTATGAACTTGAAAGAACCAAACTCAAAACTCGTCAGATGGCGGCTTAAATTAGAAGAGTTCGACTACGAGATCATATACAAAAAAGGTAAGGCAAACACCAATGCGGACGCTCTAAGCCGCATCAAAATCCCCAACCCTGACGAAGAAGAACAAGAACTCTTCAACAACGACGAAGACATAGAAACCATCCACAGTGCTCAAGAAAATTTAAATGACGGGATACCTATATCTGAAAAAACCCTAAATGAATTCAACATTCAAATCATACTTGAAGCCCAAGATAAAGGATGTCCAATGACAGTCGAGAACGTTTTCAAGAACAAACAAAGACGAACAATACGTAGAGCGTCTTTCGACAAAGACACGGTGATTGACATCTTTAAAAAATTCTTTCCACCCAATAAACTAATTGCTATATACACAACTGATGAAATCTTTCACCTTGTCCAATCAACTTTCTCCACATATTTTTCCCAGAGTAAAACGTTCCGTATGGTGCGGTGTACGGAAATCTTAAATGACATAAGGCAAGAAGATGAACAGGAAAAAACAATCCGTGACTATCATGAACGTTCTAACCATCGCGGCATAAATGAAACATACATTCACTTAAAACGCGAATTCTTTTTCCCAAATATGAAAGAAAAAATAACCAAAACCATTAACAATTGCGAAAAATGTAAATTACTAAAATACGATAGAAACCCACCAAAACCGCAATTCATCAAACCCGGAAATCCCTTGAAACCTTTAGAAATCGTCCATATAGACATATATAGTATAAATCACAACCAAATCCTTACATTAATAGACAAATTCTCCCGGTTCGCCTGTGGATATACTCTAACGTGTAGAAGCAGCGTAACTATCCTAAAATCTCTGAAAAATTACATAAGCCAATATGGCATTCCAAAGAAAATTGTGTGCGACCAAGGCTCTGAATTTATAGCAAACATATTCAAAGACTTTTGTAAACAATTTGACATAACTCTGCACTTCACGTCATTCCAACAGACTAGCAGTAACTCCCCTGTGGAAAGACTACACTCCACACTAACTGAAATCTACAGGCTCATTCTATCTAAGAGAAAAGAGCAAAAACTTTCCACAGAACACGAGGAAATGTTGTTCGAAACGTTTATCACATACAATAACGCCATTCATTCAATTACAAAACACACTCCTTATGAACTTTTCTTTGGTAGGCCTTACAAATTCTGTAAAACTTTAGATTTCTCCAATGAACATGAATATCTAACCAAATTAAACGAATTTCTGAACGAAATATACCCTAAAATTCAAGAGAAAATGGACAATATAACCGCTACCAGGATAGAAAAACTAAATATGTCTAGGGAAGAACCGGAGGATATTAGGGATGACGAAGTTGTTTTCAGGAAAGAGGCAAGGAGAAATAAACTTACGCCTCGGTTCTCCAAACATATAACCAATAAAGCCAACAAATTCACTATTCTAACGAAAAACAATAAAAAAATCCACAAATGCAAACTGAGGAGGAAACACAAAGAGAAAAATATTTAAACGAAAATATACATATGAATACACATGTACGCAAAAATGTAACTTTAATATTAATACATTCACTTCATATGAGTGTAACAAGATAGTGTAATCAATGTACATGATTAACGAGACTATCCAATTTTATATTAATAATAATAATAATAATTCACATATACATATACACACATACATGTAATCATATTCATATACTAAAAAATATATATATTATGTGTAATGAACAAACAATTTTGCGTGTTTTCTTACTATATACAAAAAAAAAAAAAAAAAAAATTTTTAAATATATATAAAATAAATAAATAAGTCTAACATGAAAAACATAAACCACAAGAGTTTTAAACAAAAATACATTCACGGCATATGAGTGTAAACATGGTAGTAAATCAGAGCATATGATTTAGAGGCTACCCACCCTAGGTTAGATGAGATAGTATATCACGGCATATGATCACTATTCTACATTTAACCAAACATAAACTATTACGAAACATATTACTATTAATTATACTAATTTTATTGCATAATATAACGGATTAGGATCCGCAATTAAAATCATCACTGGTAACTTGGACGTACAAGACGCCCAAGATATCAATCAACACATAGAAAACATCAACTCAAACTTACATAACATAACTCATACCATTACTAACTAAAACGCAATAAACTTTCGTATGATGGAAAGATTTAAAAACATTACTAACCACATCAACACGGAACAAAATATAATAGAACAATACCTTGAAAGAACTACTAACAAAATTAAACGTACAGAAGATACACTAATCGAGACCCAATATCTCAACCAAATTAATTTTAACATTGATCTACTAACAAATCACATTTCCGATCTCGCTGAAACAGTAGTTCTAAGTAAACTTAACATAATTCCTAAATTTATACTTAACCCAAATGAACTAAAATTTATACAAGACAAACTAGAACTACAAAATATTAAAACTATCCCAACTGAACAAATTTATGAGTTCCTCAAACTCCAAGCATATTACAATGGCACTAATCTAATATTCAACATACTAATTCCAAACTTTTCATCAGTAGAATATAATATGTATCACATTATTCCTCTTCCTATTAACGAAACGCAACTAATAATAACTAACCCTTACATCATTTATAATGAAACACACATACAACAACACAAAACACTTTGCCCCAAGATAGCAGGTACATTCTACTGCATCCAACAAGAGATAGAAGAACCAACTACCAATTCCAGATGCATTGGGAAACTAATGGAAAACAAGGCCGCCCATTGTCCACTTAACGATGTTGGGAAGATCGAGAGCATCTTAGAGCCGGAACCAAATTTTATATTATTTATAAACGTACCAAAAATTTTAATTAACTCCACTTGCAGCACTCAAATCACAACCGTAGAAGGCACTGCACTCCTTCATTTTCAGAACTGCAAGGTTGAGGTTAACGGAATCTCATACGAAGACAACCCAGAAACATTTTGGGATGAGGTCCACGTTCCACCACCACCAAATAGTCACATTCATGCAGAATCAACAAACGATGTGTGGAACCTACAAAAACTTAAGGACTTCAACTTTAAAACTGAAACAGAACTCATCACACTAGGAGCCAAAACCCTGCATCTACATCTCATCACCGGCACTTCCGCAGGGCTCTCACTAATCATCACACTGATAATAACAACCATAATCATCAACCTCAGGAAGAGGTGTTACAACATCCCTGTGTTACGTTCCTTCGCTCCAGCCCCATCGTCTTCACTGTGGCCGTCGCTCTACTCTAAGGGGGGAGGAGTTACGTCCGCCCATTGACCCCCCACATGCCATGTACTTGCTTCATCCAAAGCTACGTCCGTCCATTAACCCATGATCAGCATTTCAACACATCCCACATTGACCCAGAAGTAATGATTGCCCAGGATTCCAAGAAGACACTTCCAAGTCCAACACTGCATTTACGCAATCGATCGGCAACCTATTTATTTATTATCGATATTGTAATGTAATTCTTAGAATTGTGATTGCACAGGCGATACACTTTTGCAAGTATGTAAAACAGTCGGTATCGATGACATTGGTTCTTAGAATTGCGAACCCAAAAATGCAACCTAAGAGTATCGCCTCCGCAAGTAACCGATAAATAATTATTGATTTGATTTGTAAGACTGACTTCAATTTGGTACCTCAGACCGAGTGGTCGCTCCTTGAGTTTATAAAATAAAGTTTTTTTTATTAAACGTCGTTTCTCATAACTTAACTCGCGCGCCTAACACACCTCAGTGAAAGTGCAGTGTTAAAAAAAAAATAATAATAATCAGTGTCGGGCATCCCATCTTTCCCACCCCCACTCACTTGCTGTTGCGCTTCTTGGTCTCCGTAACTGCTGCATGATCTCTTCATGCTTACAGCTGCGGGGATTGAGAGTGCGTAACATCTGATGGATAGCGGGTCGTGAGTGTTTATCCGAATAGCGGACCACAGCTGACTGTCGTTTGGGCATAACACCGGCGGCAGTTTTTTGTGGAAAACAATTCTAGGATCTACACTTCACGGCTGCGCTTAGTAACGTCAGAGTTGTGTCTTTTTGTGTTTTAATGTTTTAATGGTGAGGGAATTTAGGGTTGATTTCACCAACATTCGTGGGCTTAGAAAGAATTTCTTTGACCTGTACGTCCATGCCCATTCCCACAAACCAGCTGTTTTGGCGCTTAGCGAAACTCAGGTAGTAGAAGAATCTTCCGATTTGCAACTGCCTGGATATAGCTTAGTGCCACTATTCTTTCCAAATCGCGGCCTCGCCATTTATATCCGTAGTGATGTTGCTTACCAAATTCCATCACAGTATGGCCACTGTTCCAATTCGGAATTTAACTTCAAATGGCTAAAATTCACCGTCCGTAAGCAAATTATTCACTACTGTTTCATTTACAGAAGCCCTAGTGCGGACAGCAACTCAACCTTTAATGAGTTTGATGCGCTGTCCGACTCCATCACTCGAATTGTCTCCTTATATCCTCATACTGAAATCGTAATTGCGGGCGATTTCAATATACACAATTCGGATTGGCTTCGACACTTTGGCCAGACAACACCCGAAGGAAGGTATGTTGAACTTTTCGCTGAGATTAACAACTTGACTCAGCTTGTAAATGAGCCAACACGTATTCCGGACATTGTAAGTCACTCCGCCAACACATTGGACTTGTTTCTGACTTCACACCCTGATAAATACACCATTGATGTATTAGCGCCCTTAGGCCGGTCTGACCATCACATCATATCAGCTAAATTCTCGTACTCCGACCACTCAGTTAAAGAGCAAACTCCCAAAAGAAAAGTATGGCGCTACGAGAAAGCCGACTGGGACGGCCTTAATAACTTCTTTAGGAGTTTTAACTGGTCACTATGCTTCCTCGATAGTGACGTGGATGCTGCCGCTGATATGATCACCGACACGATTCTCTTAGGTTTGCATGACTTTATTCCTAACAGAATAAAGAGCATCAAGTCTAAGTCAAACTCATGGTTCGACCAGAGCTGTAAAGAGGCTATCAGGTTGAAAGAAGTAAGTTTTCGGGCTTATAAAGCCAACAAATCTGAGGAAAACCGAAAAAAGTTTAAACAAGCCAGAAAAGACTGCAATGCCCATATTTTACGTGTAAAATTCCTATACGACCAAAAATTGAGGCAAAAAATTCTACAGTGTCCCAAAGGTAGTAAGAATTTTTGGTCGTTCGTCAAAAACATTAAAAACTCTGCCTCATCTGCCATCCCCACACTCATTTACAATGACACTCCAGTTGTCAGCTCCCAAGACAAAGCCAATCTGCTTGCTGCACAATTCGCAGCGAACTCCAGCCTGCAAGATAGTGCTTTGTCTGTCCCTGTGCTCGAGAGCGTCGAATTTTCTATGGGACGAATCCACTTTCGCACTCGCACAGTCGCAGGAGTCCTCAAAGGTTTAAACATACACAAATCCGCTGGTCCAGACGGTATTCCCCCTATAGTTCTGAAGAGGTGTTCTTCCACGCTGGCAAAACCTCTGCGTAAGCTTTTCTGCCTGTCCTACTATTCTGGCCTCTTTCCGAGTAGATGGAAAACAGCATTTGTCCAGCCTGTCCCTAAAAAAGGCGAATCTTCCTCTCCATCCAACTACCGACCCATTGCACTTACGTCCCTTCTTTCTAAGGTCATGGAAACGCTGATAAATCGTCAGCTTATGAAATATCTCGATTCACGAAAACTCCTTAATGACCGACAGTATGGTTTTCGTAGCAACAGGTCCACTGGTGACTTGATGGCATATCTCACCGAAAAGTGGAACCAATCTCTCCACCACTTTGGCGAAACAAAGACAGTTGCGCTTGATATTTCAAAAGCATTTGACAGAGTTTGGCATCAGGCTCTTTTGTCGAAAATGCGTGCATATGGTATCGACGAGTCTCTTCTTCAATGGATTAGAAATTACCTTTCGGGGCGTTCAATACAAGTTGTATTGGATGGCTTCAAATCTGCTATTCACCACATAAATGCTGGCGTCCCCCAGGGCTCAGTTCTGTCTCCGACTCTCTTTCTTATTTTTATAAATGACCTTTTGTCTTCTACCTCTAATCCAATTCATTCCTTCGCTGATGACAGTACCCTCAGTTTTTCATATTCGTTCCCCAACTCACGTCCCTGCTCTTGGGCCGTAGAAGAGGAACGGCAACGTATGCTAAACTCATTAAATTCCGATCTTGACAGCATAATCAAATGGGGTTTAACCAACAGAGTAGAATTTAATGCATCCAAAACACAATGCTGTCTCCTGTCACTCAAGCGTAACCAAACCTCACAACCATTATCCATGAATGGTACTTGCATCGCTGAAACCGAAAGACTTGCCATCCTCGGTATGTGTATCAATAACCATCTCCGAACGATTACATATTCGAGGTCGCCAAAAATGCAGCAAAATGTCTAGGATTCCTTAAACGGTGCAAGAAATACTTCACCCCGACTGATTTGGCCTCAATCTATAAGGCATACATCCGCCCAAAACTGGAGTACAACGCCCACACCTGGTCAGGTGCACCCAAGACCGTTTTTCACTTACTAGATAGGATCCAGAAGCGTGCGTTAAAGCTTATAGGTGACAGTAACATTGTGAACTCCATAGCTTCACTCGAACATCGGAGAAATGTCTCATGTCTCTCATTATTTTATCGCTTTTACCACAAAAAATGCTCCAGCGAAATAGCTAACTGCATTCCCCCCCTTCAAAATTTCACCCGCAATACGCGTCACGCCTCGAATGCACATCAGTTCACCCTCAAGCCCAACTTCGGACGTACTGTCAAGTACAGAGATTCTTTCATTAGCCGAACAACACGTATGTGGAATGAACTTCCAGGCTCTGTGTTTCCTCACCGTTATGGCC
Organism: Chalcosyrphus nemorum; assembly: GCA_949716465.1. Lineage (NCBI taxonomy): Eukaryota > Metazoa > Arthropoda > Insecta > Diptera > Syrphidae > Chalcosyrphus > Chalcosyrphus nemorum. The sequence continues at coordinate 53,068,367 of OX454333.1, read as the reverse complement.
TTCAAGCATTTAAAGCCAACGTGCACAGGTACCTCCTCTATTCCTATTCTCCCTTTTCCTAAACGCCCGCGCCCTGAATCATCAGTATAAGGGTATTCATATCCCCTTTGGTGCGCGCAAATTATAAAAAAAAAAAAAAAAAAAACAAGAAAACTTTGTTTAATTGCACCCGCTCGATTGGTAAATCTCCCATTATATGTTGCGCCACAGCTCCTTGGGAGTAGCCCCTTTTGATAAAATATCAGCCGGGTTCATCAAAGAGGGCACATAATGCCAAGGCATGCCACTGGTCAAGGTTTGAATTTTAGTCAACATGTTTGCTACGAACACGTTGAAATTGGATGGTTCCTCATTCAGCCAAGATAGGACAATGGTAGAGTCTGACCAACAATGAATTTCACCATCAAATATGTCCGATTTAGAGATAGAGCAAGTAAGTTCAGTTGATAATTTGAGCTTGGGGACAGTAAGAGTTTTGAGCGAAGAGACTCTTGATAGCGACGCAAAAGGCGTGTACCTCCACCTCACCACTTGTAGCACCAACGAATCTGCGGAAGCTGAGTTTATCGATTAATTGAAAATCTGCACATAAAGCAGAGTGATTGCAACCAGACTTTCATCGCAATTGACTTTTTCCTTCCATAAAAGCTGAAGAAATAATTTTGCCTTAGTTATTAAAGACCCAATCAAACCAAGCCGATCATAAAAGCGAGCAATGAAAGACAGCACAGTGCGTTTGTTAATCTTTTGGTTGAGCACAAATGGGATGAACGAAAATAGAAAATTGTCAGAGTTGGGATCCCATACTCCTCATCAAAAGCTAATTGATGCATTGCCAGAATGGCAAGGAATGCAGCTGGCTTGGTACCATAAGTTACTGTGTCTAGTTTGTAAATCTGAATAGAATCTTTGGAATCATCTCGCCTCATTGATGCATTGAAGTTAATTACTCTAACGCAGCGATATATTTTACAAATATCATTTTTCATTCAGTGGCAGTAAAGTTGCTTGCAAAATCTCCCACAGGAGACCTAGGGCGACTTAAACTGTTTCGTTAGAGACCAAATCTGATTGATTGAACGTTGTGGATTTTGTCCTCTTAAGCTGTAGCTGATTCGCGATACGACTCGTGATACGATGAATTTGCGACGTTGAATCGAGAATTGCTCTGCATGGAAGTACACAAGTTCCGGCTCTATTTTTTACCAAAATAACCAAACATTACTACTATCATGCAAATGATCTTGGTCCATTTTTGATCTTAGTTTACTTACATTCCAAATAAAGGAAACATGGCATGCTCCGGGATGAGTAGTATTTATAAACCGAATCTTTAGTTTATTGTCACACACCATAAAAATAATATCTTATTAGTATAAGAATATATCATTTATTTGGCTTGTAACTTACTAGCAAAACATTTAAACTACACTTTCTATTATAGAACAGATGTTTATTTTTTGAAGGGGACACAATATTTACATGTGTTCCATCAATACAACCTATAACGCCAGGTAGCTTGTATTTTGAATAAAAATCATGAGCGATTTTTCGTTGTTCATCTTGCGTTGGCCAAGTTATCCATTCAACGCAAAGCACCTGTCAATTTTCTTTTTACATCCACATTTGGTTCCTAACTTCTTTATTTGCCTACTGTCAAAGTACCAGAATCTATGTTCGAAATGTCACAGCTGATTCGAAGTGAAATTTTGTTCACGGGAAACTCACAATAGCTACAAAAAATCCGGGCGAACAAAAATTTCCACGTGAAATATTTTTTGGGTGAAACTCACAATAAGGCTGAAAATGATTTCTACGAATCTGCATGGGTCACACTAACCTTACACACAGCCATCTACTATCCAGGAGTGATCGTCCTACCTGCCAACTTTGCAACTGTAATTCCATCCTTTCCTTCAAACACCTATTCGAATGTCAGAGCGTCAACGACAAACTAAAACACTTTTCCAGTAGCCCATTTGCTGACCTAAAATACACACAGAATCCAATACAAAAACCCTATATAAGATATTAGTACCTCTAAAAATTGTTACACTTATGTAAACAAATCTAGCCGATAGCCATGGTAGCAAGTGCTTTATTTATCATATTATTATTGTAATCTATTACTAAATAATAAAGAAGGGGACACAATATTTACATGTGTTCCATCAATACAACCTATAACGCCAGGTAGCTTATATTTTCAATAAAATACAAATACAAATAATAATAAAGAAATAAAAATAATAATAATTTAGGAGATCGTCGTATTTAAAAAAAAAAATGTCAGCATACATATTGAAAGATTTAGCATTACATATATTATGCTAAATTTCAAATCGCTGTCGCAATTGATCCCATCCTCTAAACGTTGCTCATGAACTGCTTGAATGTGACTATCACTCAGGAATAAATTTCGAAGATCAGCTAGCTCGTTTTTTGCACCTACAAAATTCTTAACAGTGTCAGACCATATATATTTTGGTCTGCCCCCGGTGCAAATAAAACTTATTTATTTTTTATTTATTTATTTATCTATTTACTTCCAACACCCTACACATTAAAAAAAAAAAAAAAAAAAAAAAAAAACAATCATATAAAAAACAATAAAAATAAACAAACTAACAATAGTGAAACAAATAAATAATCAATCCATCACAATACACAACTAAAACTTGAAAAAAAAATTCTGCTAAATACAACAAAAAAAAAAAACAAAACACCAACCGCGCGCGCCTAACACACCTCAGTGAAAGTGCAGTGTTAAAAAAAAAAAAATAATAATCAGTGTCGGGCATCCCATCTTTTCCACCCCCACTCACTTGCTGTTGCGCTTCTTGGTCTCCGTAACTGCTGCATGATCTCTTCATGCTTACAGCTGCGGGGATTGAGAGTGCGTAACATCTGATGGATAGCGGGTCGTGAGTGTTTATCCGAATAGCGGACCACAGCTGACTGTCGTTTGGGCATAACACCGGCGGCAGTTTTTTGTGGAAAACAATTCTAGGATCTACACTTCACGGCTGCGCTTAGTAACGTCAGAGTTGTGTCTTTTTGTGTTTTAATGTTTTAATGGTGAGGGAATTTAGGGTTGATTTCACCAACATTCGTGGGCTTAGAAAGAATTTCTTTGACCTGTACGTCCATGCCCATTCCCACAAACCAGCTGTTTGGGCGCTTAGCGAAACTCAGGTAGTAGAAGAATCTTCCGATTTGCAACTGCCTGGATATAGCTTAGTGCCACTATTCTTTCCACATCGCGGCCTCGCCATTTATATCCGTAGTGATGTTGCTTACCAAATTCCATCACAGTATGGCCACTGTTCCAATTCGGAATTTAACTTCAAATGGCTAAAATTCACCGTCCGTAAGCAAATTATTCACTACTGTTTCATTTACAGAAGCCCTAGTGCGGACAGCAACTCAACCTTTAATGAGTTTGATGCGCTGTCCGACTCCATCACTCGAATTGTCTCCTTATATCCTCATACTGAAATCGTAATTGCGGGCGATTTCAATATACACAATTCGGATTGGCTTCGACACTCTAGCCAGACAACACCCGAAGGAAGGTATGTTGAACTTTTCGCTGAGATTAACAACTTGACTCAGCTTGTAAATGAGCCAACACGTATTCCGGACATTGTAAGTCACTCCGCCAACACATTGGACTTGTTTCTTACTTCACACCCTGATAAATACACCATTGATGTATTAGCGCCCTTAGGCCGGTCTGACCATCACATCATATCAGCTAAATTCTCGTACTCCGACCACTCAGTTAAAGAGCAAACTCCCAAAAGAAAAGTATGGCGCTACGAGAAAGCCGACTGGGACGGCCTTAATAACTTCTTTAGGAGTTTTAACTGGTCACTATGCTTCCTCGATAGTGACGTGGATGCCGCCGCTGATATGATCACCGACACGATTCTCTTAGGTTTGCATGACTTTATTCCTAACAGAATAAAGAGCATCAAGTCTAAGTCAAACTCATGGTTCGACCAGAGCTGTAAAGAGGCTATCAGGTTGAAAGAAGTAAGTTTTCGGGCTTATAAAGCCAACAAATCTGAGGAAAACCGAAAAAAGTTTAAAGAAGCCAGAAAAGACTGCAATGCCCATATTTTACGTGTAAAATTCTTATACGACCAAAAATTGAGGCAAAAAATTCTACAGTGTCCCAAAGGTAGTAAGAATTTTTGGTCGTTCGTCAAAAACATTAAAAACTCTGCCTCATCTGCCATCCCCACACTCATTTACAATGACACTCCAGTTGTCAGCTCCCAAGACAAAGCCAATCTGCTTGCTGCACAATTCGCAGCGAACTCCAGCCTGCAAGATAGTGCTTTGTCTGTCCCTGTGCTCGAGAGCGTCGAATTTTCTATGGGACGAATCCACTTTCGCACTCGCACAGTCGCAGGAGTCCTCAAAGGTTTAAACATACACAAATCCGCTGGTCCAGACGGTATTCCCCCTATAGTTCTGAAGAGGTGTTCTTCCACGCTGGCAAAACCTCTGCGTAAGCTTTTCTGCCTGTCCTACTATTCTGGCCTCTTTCCGAGTAGATGGAAAACAGCATTTGTCCAGCCTGTCCCTAAAAAAGGCGAATCTTCCTCTCCATCCAACTACCGACCCATTGCACTTACGTCCCTTCTTTCTAAGGTCATGGAAACGCTGATAAATCGTCAGCTTATGAAATATCTCGATTCACGAAAACTCCTTAATGACCGACAGTATGGTTTTCGTAGCAACAGGTCCACTGGTGACTTGATGGCATATCTCACCGAAAAGTGGAACCAATCTCTCCACCACTTTGGCGAAACAAAGACAGTTCCGCTTGATATTTCAAAAGCATTTGACAGAGTTTGGCATCAGGCTCTTTTGTCGAAAATGCGTGCATATGGTATCGACGAGTCTCTTCTTCAATGGATTAGAAATTACCTTTCGGGGCGTTCAATACAAGTTGTATTGGATGGCTTCAAATCTGCTATTCACCACATAAATGCTGGCGTCCCCCAGGGCTCAGTTCTGTCTCCGACTCTCTTTCTTATTTTTATAAATGACCTTTTGTCTTCTACCTCTAATCCAATTCATTCCTTCGTTGATGACAGTACCCTCAGTTTTTCATATTCGTTCCCCAATTCACGTCCCTGCTCTTGGGCCGTAGAAGAGGAACGGCAACGTATGCTAAACTCATTAAATTCCGATCTTGACAGCATAATCAAATGGGGTTTAACCAACAGAGTAGAATTTAATGCATCCAAAACACAATGCTGTCTCCTGTCACTCAAGCGTAACCAAACCTCACAACCATTATCCATGAATGGTACTTGCATCGCTGAAACCGAAAGACTTGCCATCCTCGGTATGTGTATCAATAACCATCTCCGAACGATTACATATTCGAGGTCGCCAAAAATGCAGCAAAATGTCTAGGATTCCTTAAACGGTGCAAGAAATACTTCACCCCGACTGATTTGGCCTCAATCTATAAGGCATACATCCGCCCAAAACTGGAGTACAACGCCCACACCTGGTCAGGTGCACCCAAGACCGTTTTTCACTTACTAGATAGGATCCAGAAGCGTGCGTTAAAGCTTATAGGTGACAGTAACATTGTGAACTCCATAGCTTCACTCGAACATCGGAGAAATGTCTCATGTCTCTCATTATTTTATCGCTTTTACCACAAAAAATGCTCCAGCGAAATAGCTAACTGCATTCCCCCCCTTCAAAATTTCACCCGCAATACGCGTCACGCCTCGAATGCACATCAGTTCACCCTCAAGCCCAACTTCGGACGTACTGTCAAGTACAGAGATTCTTTCATTAGCCGAACAACACGTATGTGGAATGAACTTCCAGGCTCTGTGTTTCCTCACCGTTATGGCCTTCAAGCATTTAAAGCCAACGTGCACAGGTACCTCCTCTATTCCTATTCTCCCTTTTCCTAAACGCCCGCGCCCTGAATCATCAGTATAAGGGTATTCATATCCCCTTTGGTGCGCGCAAATTATAAAAAAAAAAAAAAAAACAAGAAAACTTTGTTTAATTGCACCCGCTCGATTGGTAAATCTCCCATTATATGTTGCGCCACAGCTCCTTGGGAGTAGCCCCTTTTGATAAAATATCAGCCGGGTTCATCAAAGAGGGCACATAATGCCAAGGCATGCCACTGGTCAAGGTTTGAATTTTAGTCACCATGTTTGCTACGAACACGTTGAAATTGGATGGTTCCTCATTCAGCCAAGATAGGACAATGGTAGAGTCTGACCAACAATGAATTTCACCATCAAATATGTCCGATTTAGAGATAGAGCAAGTAAGTTCAGTTGATAATTTGAGCTTGGGGACAGTAAGAGTTTTGAGCGAAGAGACTCTTGATAGCGACGCAAAAGGCGTGTACCTCCACCTCACCACTTGTAGCACCAACGAATCTGCGGAAGCTGAGTTTATCGATTAATTGAAAATCTGCACATAACCTAAAGCAGATTGATTGCAACCAGACTTTCATCGCAATTGACTTTTTCCTTCCATAAAAGCTGAAGAAATAATTTTGCCTTAGTTATTAAAGACCCAATCAAACCAAGCCGATCATAAAAGCGAGCAATGAAAGACAGCACAGTGCGTTTGTTAATCTTTTGGTTGAGCACAAATGGGATGAACGAAAATAGAAAATTGTCAGAGTTGGGATCCCATACTCCTCATCAAAAGCTAATTGATGCATTGCCAGAATGGCAAGGAATGCAGCTGGCTTGGTACCATAAGTTACTGTGTCTAGTTTGTGAATCTGAATAGAATCTTTGTGATCATCTCGCCACAAGATGCATTGAAGTTAATTACTCTAACGCAGCGATATATTTTACAAATATCATTTTTCATTCAGTGGCAGTAAAGTTGCATGCAAAATCTCCCACAGGAGACCTAGGGCGACTTAAACTGTTTCGTTAGAGACCAAATCGGATTGATTGAACGTAGTGGATTTTGTCCTCTTAAGCTGTAGCTGATTCACGATACGACTCGTGATACAATGAATTTGCGACGTTGAATCGAGAATTGCTCTGCATGGAAGTACACAAGTTCCGGCTCTATTTTTTACCAAAATCTTAGCAGTAGCAATGAGAACGGAATTTGCAGGCAAATGTTTTGCTGTTTCAGGCTAAGGACTAGTAGAAGACGTGGAAATCAAAGCAGCTTGTGACGGGATAAGAGCACAGCGCGCTGTAGCTGGATACAAATGAAGCAGAGAGTAGTGCTTTGATTCTCTTTGCCTTTTTGTATCTATTCGCAGGGGACAATTTTGAATGGCATGGTCGCAAGAATCACAAAATGTGCAAGAATTGGCATTGTTATTGGATGCCCAAATATCCTTCGACTACTGTTGTTATTTTGAAATGATTTTTTGCTCATCTACTTGCTAGTTGTTTCAGTTACGTACCTCAGCATTTTCTACATTCTCCAGCATTTGACATCTCTTCTCTAAGAATGTTGACATTGTCTTCCATGTGGGTATAACGTTGATTGATGTTTGCTCTCCCAATAAGATATACCAGCAGGCAGTCTGCGATTTGCGCTTCGGTACCCATGGTGTGTAGTGCTCGTAGGTGAGAGTTGACCTTGTCGCTTAGCTCCCGAAGCTTAGACACTGCGCTTTGTTATCGAATCTATTTTTAAACAAAGTTAATACTATTTCATCATTTTGTTCGGTGATTTCCAATGAGCGAATTGTATCCATCGGTGAATCCCTTAAGCTTGGCCGAAGATGATGAAACTTATCGATTTTGGTCAAATCAGCGTCCTTACCAATTATCGTTTCGAACATTGAATAGAAATCCGGCCACTCAGTTTAGTCTCCGTAAAACTGGGGAATCTGTTGAACCGGAAGCTGCGCTTCAGGCTGCGCGACGATGATCGAAGGATGAGGTTCATCAAATGAAAATTGCCTCACGGTGGATGTGGATATTTATATGTGTTCCATCAATACAACCTATAACGCCAGGTAGCTTGTATTTTGAATAAAATACAAATACAAATAATAATAAAGAAATAAAAATAATAATAATTTAGGAGATCGTCGTATTTAAAAAAAAAATGTCAGCATACATATTGAAAGATTTAGGATTACATATATTATGCTAAATTTCAAATCGCAAAAAAGAAAACAATTCAAACTAAAATTCAATTTTTATTACAAGATGTTTAACGAAAGAAGTTCGAAGGAAGACAGAGACAGTTTAGCTTACAAAAGTGTTGAGAAACTTAAGAAAATTCCATATTTTATAGTAATAGATGCATAATGCTTATTCTGTAATAAATGAACTATGTTTTTGGTGCTCCCGGGTTTTATAAATATTTGCTGCTACTTTCAACATCCTTTCCCCCTTGGAAAGTCCAAGCTTTCAACTGACTTATCATCGATGGTAAGAACGCATAACTTTGCAACTGCTCGCCTCGTTATACCAGTTCTTGTTACCACCACTGCTACACGTCATCTGCTCTTTTAATGATTTTGATGACTCTGGCCAAAGGCCACTTCAGAGGCTCAAGATTCTCATTTTTCAGCAACACCATATTTCTAACAACTATGTTGCTTGTCGAAGAACGCCATTTGTTTCGATGTTGAACAGTTGTCAAACACTCGCTTCTCCACTTCTTCCAAAAAAGCTTTTCAATGTAGCACATCCGCTGCCATCTGTTAAGGCGATTGATGTTTAACATAGTAAAGTCAGGCTCAGCTATAGATGTAAATGGAGCTCCCACTAGAAAATGAGCACGAGTGAGAACGTCGAGATCATCAGGATTTTCTGTAATGGGACATAAAGGACGTGAATTTATGATTGCAGAAATTTCACAAACTAATGTTCTAAGATCTTCAAAATTTAAAGTTGCTAGAGCAACTGTGCGCCAAAAATGGTACTTCGACAATTTAACAGAGGCGTCCCAAAGGCCACGAAAGTGTGGCGATCTAGGAGGAATAAGCTTCCAATTGATCCCATCCTCTAAACGTTGCTCATGAACTGCTTGAATGTGACTATCACTCAGGAATAATTTTCGAAGATCAGCTAGCTCGTTTTTTGCACCTACATAATTCTTAACAGTGTCAGACCATATATATTTTGGTCTGCCCCCGGTGCAAATAAAACGCCATAGTGCCGCGAGAAAAGCTGGCGTTGACAAGTCCTTTACCATTTCCAAATGCACAACCTTAGTAGCGAAGCAGATACTACCTCTGATTGATAATAAAATGACCCACAAAAGTCCACCCCAGTTACAAGAAAACTTTGTTTAATTGCACCCGCTCGATTGGTAAATCTCCCATTATATGTTGCACCACAGCTCCTTGGGAGTAGCTCCTTTTGATAAAATATCAGCCGGGTTCATCAAAGAGGGCACATAATGCCAAGGCATGCCACTGGTCAAGGTTTGAATTTTAGTCACCATGTTTGCTACGAACACGTTGTAATTGGATGGTTCCTCATTCAGCCAAGATAGGACAATGGTAGAGTCTGACCAACAATGAATTTCACCATCATATATGTCCGATTTAGAGATAGAGCAAGTAAGTTCAGTTGATAATTTGAGCTTGGGGACAGTAAGAGTTTTGAGCGAAGAGACTCTTGATAGCGACGCAAAAGGCGTGTACCTCCACCTCACCACTTGTAGCACCAACGAATCTGCGGAGGCTGAGTTTATCGATTAATTGAAAATCTGCACATAACCTAAAGTAGATTGATTGCAACCAGACTTTCATCGCAATTGACTTTTTCCTTCCATAAAAGCTGAAGAAATAATTTTGCCTTAGTTATTAAAGACCCAATCAAACCAAGCCGATCATAAAAGCGAGCAATGAAAGGCAGCACAGTGCGTTTGTTAATCTTTTGGTTGAGCACAAATGGGATGAACGAAAATAGAAAATTGTCAGAGTTGGGATCCCATACTCCTCATCAAAAGCTAATTGATGCATTGCCAGAATGGCAAGGAATGCAGCTGGCTTGGTACCATAAGTTACTGTGTCTAGTTTGTAAATCTGAATAGAATCTTTGGGATCATCTCGCCTCATTGATGCATTGAAGTTAATTACTCTAACGCAGCGATATATTTTACAAATATCATTTTTCATTCAGTGGCAGTAAAGTTGCTTGCAAAATCTCCCACAGGAGACCTAGGGCGACTTAAACTGTTTCGTTAGAGACCAAATCGGATTGATTGAACGTAGTGGATTTTCTCCTCTTAAGCTGTAGCTGATTCGCGATACGACTCGTGATACAATGAATTTGCGACGTTGAATCGAGAATTGCTCTGCATGGAACTTGTGTACCGGCTCTATTTTTTACCAAAATCTTAGCAGTAGCAATGAGAACGGAATTTGCAGGCAAATGTTTTGCTGTTTCAGGCTAAGAACTAGTAGGAGACGTGGAAATCAAAGCAGCTTGTGACGGGATAAGAGCACAGCGCGCTGTAGCTGGATACAAATGAAGCAGAGAGTAGTGCTTTGATTCTCCTTGCCTTTTTGTATCTATTCGCAGGGGACAATTTTGAATGGCATGGTCGCAAGAATCACAAAATGTGCAAGAATTGGCATTGTTATTGGATGCCCAAATATCCTTCGACTACTGTTGTTATTTTGAAATGATTTTTTGCTCATCTACTTGCTAGTTGTTTCAGTTACGTACCTCAGCATTTTCTACATTCTCCAGCATTTGACATCTCTTCTCTAAGAATGTTGACATTGTCTTCCATGTGGGTATAACGTTGATTGATGTTTGCTCTCCCAATAAGATGTACCAGCAGGCAGTCTGCGATTTGCGCTTCGGTACTCATGGTGTGTAGTGCTCGTAGGTGAGAGTTGACCTTGTCGCTTAGCTCCCGAAGCTTAGACACTGCGCTTTGTTATCGAATCTATTTTTAAACAAAGTTAATACTATTTCATCATTTTGTTCGGTGATTTCCAATGAGCGAATTGTATCCAACGGTGAATCCCTTAAGTTTGACCGAAGATGATGAAACTTATCGACTTTGGTCAAATCAGCATCCTTACCAATTATCGTTTCGAACATTGAGTAGAAATCCGGCCACTCAGTTTAGTCTCCGTAAAACTGGGGAATCTGTTGAACCGGAAGCTGCGCTTCAGGCTGCGCGACGATGATCGAAGGATGAGGTTCATCAAATGAAAATTGCCTCACGGTGGATGTGGATATTTACATGTGTTCCATCAATACAACCAATAACGCCAGGCAGCTTGTATTTTGAATAAAATACAAATACAAATAATAATAAAGAAATAAAAATAATAATAATTTAGGAGATCGTCGTATTTAAAAAAAAAATGTCAGCATACATATTGAAAGATTTAGAATTACATATATTGTGCTAAATTTCAAATCGCAAAAAAGAAAACAATTCAAACTAAAATTCAATTTTTATTACAAGATGTTTAACGAAAGAAGTTCGAAGGAAGACAGAAACAGTTTAGCTTACAAAAGCGTTGAGAAACTTAAAAAAATTCCATATTTTATAGTAATAGATGCATAATGCTTATTCTGTAATAAATGAACTATGTTTTTGGTATTACCGGGTTTTATAAATATTTGCTGCTACTTTCAACATCCTTTCCCCCTTGGAAAGTCCAAGCTTTCAACTGACTTATCATCGTTGGAATGTCGCATAACTTTGCAACTGCTCGCCTCGTTATACCAGTGCTTGTTACCACCACTGCTACACGTCATCTGCTCTTTTAATGATTTTGATGACTCTGGCCAAAGGCCACTTCAGAGGCTCAAGATTCTCATCTTTCAGCAACACCATATTTCTAACAACTATGTTGCTTGTCGAAGAACGCCATTTGTTTCGATGTTGAACAGTTGTCAAACACTCGCTTCTCCACTTCTTCCAAAAAAGCTTTTCAATGTAGCACATCCGCTGCCATCTGTTGAGGCGATTGATGTCTAACGTAGTAAAGTCAGGCTCAGCTATAGATGTAAATGGAGCTCCCACAAGAAAATGAGCACGAGTGAGAACGTCGAGATCATCAGGATTTTCTGTAATGGGACATAAAGGACGTGAATTTATGATTGCAGAAATTTCACAAACTAATGTTCTAAGATCTTCAAAATTTAAAGTTGCTAAAGCAACTGTGCGCCAAAAATGGTACTTCGCCAAGTTAACAGAGGCGTCCCAAAGGCCACGAAAGTGTGGTGATCTAGGAGGAATAAGCTTCCAATTGATCCCATCCTCTAAACGTTGCTCATGAACTGCTTGAATGTGACTATCACTCAGGAATAATTTTCGAAGATCAGCTAGCTCGTTTTTTGCACCTACAAAATTCTTAACATTGTCAGACCATATATATTTTGGTTTGCCCCCGGTGCAAATAAAACGCCATAGTGCCGCGAGAAAAGCTGGCGTTGACAAGTCCTTTACCATTTCCAAATGCACAACCTTAGTAGCGAAGCAGATACTACCTCTGATTGATAATAAAATGACCCACAAAAGTCTACCCCAGTTACAAGAAAACTTTGTTTAATTGCACCCGCTCGATTGGTAAATCTCCCATTATATGTTGCGCCACAGCTCCTTGGGAGTAGCTCCTTTTGATAAAATATCAGCCGGGTTCATCAAAGAGGGCACATAATGCCAAGGCATGCCACTGGTCAAGGTTTGAATTTTAGTCACCATGTTTGCTACGAACACGTTGTAATTGGATGGTTCCTCATTCAGCCAAGATAGGACAATGGTAGGGTCTGACCAACAATGAATTTCACCATCAAATATGTCCGATTTAGAGATAGAGCAAGTAAGTTCAGTTGATAATTTGAGCTTGGGGACAGTAAGAGTTTTGAGCGAAGAGACTCTTGATAGCGACGCAAAAGGCGTGTACCTCCACCTCACCACTTGTAGCACCAACGAATCTGCGGAAGCTGAGTTTATCGACTAATTGAAAATCTGCACACAACCTAAAGCAGATTGATTGCAACCAGACTTTCATCGCAATTGACTTTTTCCTTCCATAAAAGATGAAGAAATAATTTTGCCTTAGTTATTAAAGACCCAATCAAACCAAGCCGATCATAAAAGCGAGCAATGAAAGACAGCACAGTGCGTTTGTTAATCTTTTGGTTGAGCACAAATGGGATGAACGAAAATAGAAAATTGTCAGAGTTGGGATCCCATACTCCTCATCAAAAGCTAATTGATGCATTGCCAGAATGGCAAGGAATGCAGCTGGCTTGGTACCATAAGTTACTGTGTCTAGTTTGTAAATCTGAATAGAATCTTTGGAATCATCTCACCTCATTGATGCATTGAAGTTAATTACTCTAACGCAGCGATATATTTTACAAATATCATTTTTCATTCAGTGGCAGTAAAGTTGCTTGCAAAATCTCCCACAGGAGACCTAGGGCGACTTAAACTGTTTCGTTAGAGACCAAATCTGATTGATTGAACGTTGTGGATTTTGTCCTCTTAATCTGTAGCTGATTCGCGGTACGACTCGTGATACAATGAATTTGCGACGTTGAATCGAGAATTGCTCTGCATGGAACTTGTGTACCGGCTTTATTTTTTACCAAAATAACCAAACATTACTACTTTCATGCAAATGATCTTGGTCCATTTTTGATCTTAGTTTACTTACATTCCAAATAAAGGAAACATGGCATGCTCCGGGATGAGTAGTATTTATAAACCGAATCTTTAGTTTATTGTCACACACCTTAAAAATAATATCTTATTAGTATAAGAATATATCATTTATTTGGCTTGTAACTTACTAGCAAAACATTTAAACTACACTTTCTATTATAGAACAGATGTTTATTTTTTGAAGGGGACACAATATTTACAGGTGTTCCATCAATACAACCTATAACGCCAGGTAGCTTGTATTTTGAATAAAAATCATGAGCGATTTTTCGTTGTTCATCTTGCGTTGGCCAAGTTATCCATTCAACGCAAAGCACCTGTCCATTTTCTTTTTACATCCACATTTGGTTCCTAACTTCTTTATTTGCCTACTGTCAAAGTACCAGAATCTATGTTCGAAATGTCACAGCTGATTCGAAGTGAAATTTTGTTCACGGGAAACTCACAATAGCTACAAAAAATCCGGGCGAACAAAAATTTCCACGTGAAATATTTTTTGGGTGAAACTCACAATAAGGCTGAAAATGTTTTCTACGAATCTGCATGGGTCACACTAACCTTACACACAGCCATCTACTATCCAGGAGTGATCGTCCTACCTGCCAACTTTGCAACTGTAATTCCATCCTTTCCTTCAAACACCTATTCGAATGTCAGAGCGTCAACGACAAAATAAAACACTTTTCCAGTAGCCCATTTGCTGACTTCCTAAAATACACACAGAATCCAATACAAAAACCCTTTATAAGATATTAGTACCTCTAAAAATTGTTACACTTATGTAAACAAATCTAGCCGATAGCCATGGTAGCAAGTGCTTTATTTATCATATTATTATTGTGATCTATTACTTAATAATAAAGAAGGGGACACAATATTTACATGTGTTCCATCAATACAACCTATAACGCCAGGTAGCTTGTATTTTGAATAAAATACAAATACAAATAATAATAAAGAAATAAATATAATAATAATTTAGGAGATCGTCGTATTTAAAAAAAAAATGTCAGCATACATATTGAAAGATTTAGCATTACATATATTATGCTAAATTTCAAATCGCAAAAAAGAAAACAATTCAAACTAAAATTCAATTTTTATTACAAGATGTTTAACGAAAGAAGTTCGAAGGAAGACAGAGACAGTTTAGCTTACAAAAGTGTTGAGAAACTTAAGAAAATTCCATATTTTATAGTAATAGATGCATAATGCTTATTCTGTAATAAATGAACTATGTTTTTGGTATTACCGGGTTTTATAAATATTTGCTGCTACTTTCAACATCCTTTCCCCCTTGGAAAGTCCAAGCTTTCAACTGACTTATCATCGTTGGAATGTCGCATAACTTTGCAACTGCTCGCCTCGTTATACCAGTGCTTGTTACCACCACTGCTACACGTCATCTGCTCTTTTAATGATTTTGATGACTCTGGCCAAAGGCCACTTCAGAGGCTCAAGATTCTCATCTTTCAGCAACACCATATTTCTAACAACTATGTTGCTTGTCGAAGAACGCCATTTGTTTCGATGTTGAACAGTTGTCAAACACTCGCTTCTCCACTTCTTCCAAAAAAGCTTTTCAATGTAGCACATCCTCTGCCATCTGTTGAGGCGATTGATGTCTAACATAGTAAAGTCAGGCTCAGCTATAGATGTAAATGGAGCTCCCACAAGAAAATGAGCACGAGTGAGAACGTCGAGATCATCAGGATTTTCTGTAATGGGACATAAAGGACGTGAATTTATGATTGCAGAAATTTCACAAACTAATGTTCTAAGATCTTCAAAATTTAAAGTTGCTAAAGCAACTGTGCGCCAAAAATGGTACTTCGCCAAGTTAACAGAGGCGTCCCAAAGGCCACGAAAGTGTGGTGATCTAGGAGGAATAAGCTTCCAATTGATCCCATCCTCTAAACGTTGCTCATGAACTGCTTGAATGTGACTATCACTCAGGAATAATTTTCGAAGATCAGCTAGCTCGTTTTTTGCACCTACAAAATTCTTAACATTGTCAGACCATATATATTTTGGTTTGCCCCCGGTGCAAATAAAACGCCATAGTGCCGCGAGAAAAGCTGGCGTTGACAAGTCCTTTACCATTTCCAAATGCACAACCTTAGTAGCGAAGCAGATACTACCTCTGATTGATAATAAAATGACCCACAAAAGTCTACCCCAGTTACAAGAAAACTTTGTTTAATTGCACCCGCTCGATTGGTAAATCTCCCATTATATGTTGCGCCACAGCTCCTTGGGAGTAGCTCCTTTTGATAAAATATCAGCCGGGTTCATCAAAGAGGGCACATAATGCCAAGGCATGCCACTGGTCAAGGTTTGAATTTTAGTCACCATGTTTGCTACGAACACGTTGTAATTGGATGGTTCCTCATTCAGCCAAGATAGGACAATGGTAGGGTCTGACCAACAATGAATTTCACCATCAAATATGTCCGATTTAGAGATAGAGCAAGTAAGTTCAGTTGATAATTTGAGCTTGGGGACAGTAAGAGTTTTGAGCGAAGAGACTCTTGATAGCGACGCAAAAGGCGTGTACCTCCACCTCACCACTTGTAGCACCAACGAATCTGCGGAAGCTGAGTTTATCGACTAATTGAAAATCTGCACACAACCTAAAGCAGATTGATTGCAACCAGACTTTCATCGCAATTGACTTTTTCCTTCCATAAAAGATGAAGAAATAATTTTGCCTTAGTTATTAAAGACCCAATCAAACCAAGCCGATCATAAAAGCGAGCAATGAAAGACAGCACAGTGCGTTTGTTAATCTTTTGGTTGAGCACAAATGGGATGAACGAAAATAGAAAATTGTCAGAGTTGGGATCCCATACTCCTCATCAAAAGCTAATTGATGCATTGCCAGAATGGCAAGGAATGCAGCTGGCTTGGTACCATAAGTTACTGTGTCTAGTTTGTAAATCTGAATAGAATCTTTGGAATCATCTCACCTCATTGATGCATTGAAGTTAATTACTCTAACGCAGCGATATATTTTACAAATATCATTTTTCATTCAGTGGCAGTAAAGTTGCTTGCAAAATCTCCCACAGGAGACCTAGGGCGACTTAAACTGTTTCGTTAGAGACCAAATCTGATTGATTGAACGTTGTGGATTTTGTCCTCTTAATCTGTAGCTGATTCGCGGTACGACTCGTGATACAATGAATTTGCGACGTTGAATCGAGAATTGCTCTGCATGGAACTTGTGTACCGGCTTTATTTTTTACCAAAATAACCAAACATTACTACTTTCATGCAAATGATCTTGGTCCATTTTTGATCTTAGTTTACTTACATTCCAAATAAAGGAAACATGGCATGCTCCGGGATGAGTAGTATTTATAAACCGAATCTTTAGTTTATTGTCACACACCTTAAAAATAATATCTTATTAGTATAAGAATATATCATTTATTTGGCTTGTAACTTACTAGCAAAACATTTAAACTACACTTTCTATTATAGAACAGATGTTTATTTTTTGAAGGGGACACAATATTTACATGTGTTCCATCAATACAACCTATAACGCCAGGTAGCTTGTATTTTGAATAAAAATCATGAGCGATTTTTCGTTGTTCATCTTGCGTTGGCCAAGTTATCCATTCAACGCAAAGCACCTGTCAATTTTCTTTTTACATCCACATTTGGTTCCTAACTTCTTTATTTGCCTACTGTCAAAGTACCAGAATCTATGTTCGAAATGTCACAGCTGATTCGAAGTGAAATTTTGTTCACGGGAAACTCACAATAGCTACAAAAAATCCGGGCGAACAAAAATTTCCACGTGAAATATTTTTTGGGTGAAACTCACAATAAGGCTGAAAATGTTTTCTACGAATCTGCATGGGTCACACTAACCTTACACACAGCCATCTACTATCCAGGAGTGATCGTCCTACCTGCCAACTTTGCAACTGTAATTCCATCCTTTCCTTCAAACACCTATTCGAATGTCAGAGCGTCAACGACAAAATAAAACACTTTTCCAGTAGCCCATTTGCTGACTTCCTAAAATACACACAGAATCCAATACAAAAACCCTTTATAAGATATTAGTACCTCTAAAAATTGTTACACTTATGTAAACAAATCTAGCCGATAGCCATGGTAGCAAGTGCTTTATTTATCATATTATTATTGTGATCTATTACTTAATAATAAAGAAGGGGACACAATATTTACATGTGTTCCATCAATACAACCTATAACGCCAGGTAGCTTGTATTTTGAATAAAATACAAATACAAATAATAATAAAGAAATAAATATAATAATAATTTAGGAGATCGTCGTATTTAAAAAAAAAATGTCAGCATACATATTGAAAGATTTAGCATTACATATATTATGCTAAATTTCAAATCGCAAAAAAGAAAACAATTCAAACTAAAATTCAATTTTTATTACAAGATGTTTAACGAAAGAAGTTCGAAGGAAGACAGAGACAGTTTAGCTTACAAAAGTGTTGAGAAACTTAAGAAAATTCCATATTTTATAGTAATAGATGCATAATGCTTATTCTGTAATAAATGAACTATGTTTTTGGTATTACCGGGTTTTATAAATATTTGCTGCTACTTTCAACATCCTTTCCCCCTTGGAAAGTCCAAGCTTTCAACTGACTTATCATCGTTGGAATGTCGCATAACTTTGCAACTGCTCGCCTCGTTATACCAGTGCTTGTTACCACCACTGCTACACGTCATCTGCTCTTTTAATGATTTTGATGACTCTGGCCAAAGGCCACTTCAGAGGCTCAAGATTCTCATCTTTCAGCAACACCATATTTCTAACAACTATGTTGCTTGTCGAAGAACGCCATTTGTTTCGATGTTGAACAGTTGTCAAACACTCGCTTCTCCACTTCTTCCAAAAAAGCTTTTCAATGTAGCACATCCTCTGCCATCTGTTGAGGCGATTGATGTCTAACATAGTAAAGTCAGGCTCAGCTATAGATGTAAATGGAGCTCCCACAAGAAAATGAGCACGAGTGAGAACGTCGAGATCATCAGGATTTTCTGTAATGGGACATAAAGGACGTGAATTTATGATTGCAGAAATTTCACAAACTAATGTTCTAAGATCTTCAAAATTTAAAGTTGCTAAAGCAACTGTGCGCCAAAAATGGTACTTCGCCAAGTTAACAGAGGCGTCCCAAAGGCCACGAAAGTGTGGTGATCTAGGAGGAATAAGCTTCCAATTGATCCCATCCTCTAAACGTTGCTCATGAACTGCTTGAATGTGACTATCACTCAGGAATAATTTTCGAAGATCAGCTAGCTCGTTTTTTGCACCTACAAAATTCTTAACATTGTCAGACCATATATATTTTGGTTTGCCCCCGGTGCAAATAAAACGCCATAGTGCCGCGAGAAAAGCTGGCGTTGACAAGTCCTTTACCATTTCCAAATGCACAACCTTAGTAGCGAAGCAGATACTACCTCTGATTGATAATAAAATGACCCACAAAAGTCTACCCCAGTTACAAGAAAACTTTGTTTAATTGCACCCGCTCGATTGGTAAATCTCCCATTATATGTTGCGCCACAGCTCCTTGGGAGTAGCTCCTTTTGATAAAATATCAGCCGGGTTCATCAAAGAGGGCACATAATGCCAAGGCATGCCACTGGTCAAGGTTTGAATTTTAGTCACCATGTTTGCTACGAACACGTTGTAATTGGATGGTTCCTCATTCAGCCAAGATAGGACAATGGTAGGGTCTGACCAACAATGAATTTCACCATCAAATATGTCCGATTTAGAGATAGAGCAAGTAAGTTCAGTTGATAATTTGAGCTTGGGGACAGTAAGAGTTTTGAGCGAAGAGACTCTTGATAGCGACGCAAAAGGCGTGTACCTCCACCTCACCACTTGTAGCACCAACGAATCTGCGGAAGCTGAGTTTATCGACTAATTGAAAATCTGCACACAACCTAAAGCAGATTGATTGCAACCAGACTTTCATCGCAATTGACTTTTTCCTTCCATAAAAGATGAAGAAATAATTTTGCCTTAGTTATTAAAGACCCAATCAAACCAAGCCGATCATAAAAGCGAGCAATGAAAGACAGCACAGTGCGTTTGTTAATCTTTTGGTTGAGCACAAATGGGATGAACGAAAATAGAAAATTGTCAGAGTTGGGATCCCATACTCCTCATCAAAAGCTAATTGATGCATTGCCAGAATGGCAAGGAATGCAGCTGGCTTGGTACCATAAGTTACTGTGTCTAGTTTGTAAATCTGAATAGAATCTTTGGAATCATCTCACCTCATTGATGCATTGAAGTTAATTACTCTAACGCAGCGATATATTTTACAAATATCATTTTTCATTCAGTGGCAGTAAAGTTGCTTGCAAAATCTCCCACAGGAGACCTAGGGCGACTTAAACTGTTTCGTTAGAGACCAAATCTGATTGATTGAACGTTGTGGATTTTGTCCTCTTAATCTGTAGCTGATTCGCGGTACGACTCGTGATACAATGAATTTGCGACGTTGAATCGATAATTGCTCTGCATGGAACTTGTGTACCGGCTTTATTTTTTACCAAAATAACCAAACATTACTACTTTCATGCAAATGATCTTGGTCCATTTTTGATCTTAGTTTACTTACATTCCAAATAAAGGAAACATGGCATGCTCCGGGATGAGTAGTATTTATAAACCGAA
This sequence comes from Chalcosyrphus nemorum, assembly GCA_949716465.1. Lineage (NCBI taxonomy): Eukaryota > Metazoa > Arthropoda > Insecta > Diptera > Syrphidae > Chalcosyrphus > Chalcosyrphus nemorum. The sequence continues at coordinate 53,048,027 of OX454333.1, read as the reverse complement.
TCTTTAGTTTATTGTCACACACCTTAAAAATAATATCTTATTAGTATAAGAATATATCATTTATTTGGCTTGTAACTTACTAGCAAAACATTTAAACTACACTTTCTATTATAGAACAGATGTTTATTTTTTGAAGGGGACACAATATTTACATGTGTTCCATCAATACAACCTATAACGCCAGGTAGCTTGTATTTTGAATAAAAATCATGAGCGATTTTTCGTTGTTCATCTTGCGTTGGCCAAGTTATCCATTCAACGCAAAGCACCTGTCAATTTTCTTTTTACATCCACATTTGGTTCCTAACTTCTTTATTTGCCTACTGTCAAAGTACCAGAATCTATGTTCGAAATGTCACAGCTGATTCGAAGTGAAATTTTGTTCACGGGAAACTCACAATAGCTACAAAAAATCCGGGCGAACAAAAATTTCCACGTGAAATATTTTTTGGGTGAAACTCACAATAAGGCTGAAAATGTTTTCTACGAATCTGCATGGGTCACACTAACCTTACACACAGCCATCTACTATCCAGGAGTGATCGTCCTACCTGCCAACTTTGCAACTGTAATTCCATCCTTTCCTTCAAACACCTATTCGAATGTCAGAGCGTCAACGACAAAATAAAACACTTTTCCAGTAGCCCATTTGCTGACTTCCTAAAATACACACAGAATCCAATACAAAAACCCTTTATAAGATATTAGTACCTCTAAAAATTGTTACACTTATGTAAACAAATCTAGCCGATAGCCATGGTAGCAAGTGCTTTATTTATCATATTATTATTGTGATCTATTACTTAATAATAAAGAAGGGGACACAATATTTACATGTGTTCCATCAATACAACCTATAACGCCAGGTAGCTTGTATTTTGAATAAAATACAAATACAAATAATAATAAAGAAATAAATATAATAATAATTTAGGAGATCGTCGTATTTAAAAAAAAAAAATGTCAGCATACATATTGAAAGATTTAGCATTACATATATTATGCTAAATTTCAAATCGCAAAAAAGAAAACAATTCAAACTAAAATTCAATTTTTATTACAAGATGTTTAACGAAAGAAGTTCGAAGAAAGACAGAGACAGTTTAGCACAAAAGTGTTGAGAAACTTAAGAAAATTCCATATTTTATAGTAATAGATGCATAATGCTTATTCTGTAATAAATGAACTATGTTTTTGGTATTACCGGGTTTTATAAATATTTGCTGCTACTTTCAACATCCTTTCCCCCTTGGAAAGTCCAAGCTTTCAACTGACTTATCATCGTTGGAATGTCGCATAACTTTGCAACTGCTCGCCTCGTTATACCAGTGCTTGTTACCACCACTGCTACACGTCATCTGCTCTTTTAATGATTTTGATGACTCTGGCCAAAGGCCACTTCAGAGGCTCAAGATTCTCATCTTTCAGCAACACCATATTTCTAACAACTATGTTGCTTGTCGAAGAACGCCATTTGTTTCGATGTTGAACAGTTGTCAAACACTCGCTTCTCCACTTCTTCCAAAAAAGCTTTTCAATGTAGCACATCCGCTGCCATCTGTTGAGGCGATTGATGTCTAACGTAGTAAAGTCAGGCTCAGCTATAGATGTAAATGGAGCTCCCACAAGAAAATGAGCACGAGTGAGAACGTCGAGATCATCAGGATTTTCTGTAATGGGACATAAAGGACGTGAATTTATGATTGCAGAAATTTCACAAACTAATGTTCTAAGATTTTCAAAATTTAAAGTTGCTAAAGCAACTGTGCGCCAAAAATGGTACTTCGCCAAGTCAACAGAGGCGTCCCAAAGGCCACGAAAGTGTGGTGATCTAGGAGGAATAAGCTTCCAATTGATCCCATCCTCTAAACGTTGCTCATGAACTGCTTGAATGTGACTATCACTCAGGAATAATTTTCGAAGATCAGTTAGCTCGTTTTTTGCACCTACAAAATTCTTAACATTGTCAGACCATATATATTTTGGTTTGCCCCCGGTGCAAATAAAACGCCATAGTGCCGCGAGAAAAGCTGGCGTTGACAAGTCCTTTACCATTTCCAAATGCACAACCTTAGTAGCGAAGCAGATACTACCTCTGATTGATAATAAAATGACCCACAAAAGTCCACCCCAGTTACAAGAAAACTTTGTTTAATTGCACCCGCTCGATTGGTAAATCTCCCATTATATGTTGCGCCACAGCTCCTTGGGAGTAGCTCCTTTTGATAAAATATCAGCCGGGTTCATCAAAGAGGGCACATAATGCCAAGGCATGCCACTGGTCAAGGTTTGAATTTTAGTCACCATGTTTGCTACGAACACGTTGTAATTGGATGGTTCCTCATTCAGCCAAGATAGGACAATGGTAGAGTCTGACCAACAATGAATTTCACCATCAAATATGTCCGATTTAGAGATAGAGCAAGTAAGTTCAGTTGATAATTTGAGCTTGGGGACAGTAAGAGTTTTGAGCGAAGAGACTCTTGATAGCGACGCAAAAGGCGTGTACCTCCACCTCACCACTTGTAGCACCAACGAATCTGCGGAAGCTGAGTTTATCGACTAATTGAAAATCTGCACACAACCTAAAGCAGATTGATTGCAACCAGACTTTCATCGCAATTGACTTTTTCCTTCCATAAAAGATGAAGAAATAATTTTGCCTTAGTTATTAAAGACCCAATCAAACCAAGCCGATCATAAAAGCGAGCAATGAAAGACAGCACAGTGCGTTTGTTAATCTTTTGGTTGAGCACAAATGGGATGAACGAAAATAGAAAATTGTCAGAGTTGGGATCCCATACTCCTCATCAAAAGCTAATTGATGCATTGCCAGAATGGCAAGGAATGCAGCTGGCTTGGTACCATAAGTTACTGTGTCTAGTTTGTAAATCTGAATAGAATCTTTGGAATCATCTCGCCTCATTGATGCATTGAAGTTAATTACTCTAACGCAGCGATATATTTTACAAATATCATTTTTCATTCAGTGGCAGTAAAGTTGCTTGCAAAATCTCCCACAGGAGACCTAGGGCGACTTAAACTGTTTCGTTAGAGACCAAATCGGATTGATTGAACGTAGTGGATTTTCTCCTCTTAAGCTGTAGCTGATTCGCGATACGACTCGTGATACAATGAATTTGCGACGTTGAATCGAGAATTGCTCTGCATGGAACTTGTATACCGGCTCTATTTTTTACCAAAATCTTAGCAGTAGCAATGAGAACGGAATTTGCAGGCAAATGTTTTGCTGTTTCAGGCTAAGAACTAGTAGGAGACGTGGAAATCAAAGCAGCTTGTGACGGGGTAAGAGCACAGCGCGCTGTAGCTGGATACAAATGAAGCAGAGAGTAGTGCTTTGATTCTCTTTGCCTCTTTGTATCTATTCGCAGGGGACAATTTTGAATGGCATGGTCGCAAGAATCACAAAATGTGCAAGAATTGGCATTGTTATTGGATGCCCAAATATCCTTCGACTACTGTTCTTATTTTGAAATGATTTTTTGCTCATCTACTTGCTAGTTGTTTCAGTTACGTACCTCAGCATTTTCTACATTCTCCAGCACTTGACATCTCTTCTCTAAGATGGTTGACATTGTCTTCCATGTGGGTATAACGTTGATTGATGTTTGCTCTCCCAATAAGATGTACCAGCAGGCAGTCTGCGATTTGCGCTTCTGTACCCATGGTGTGTAGTGCTCGTAGGTGAGAGTTGACCTTGTCGCTTAGCTCCCGAAGCTTAGACACTGCGCTTTGTTATCGAATTTATTTTTAAACAAAGTTAATGCTATTTCATCATTTTGTTCGGTGATTTCCAATGAGCGAATTGTATCCAACGGTGAATCCCTTAAGCTTGACCGAAGATGATGAAACTTATCGATTTTGGTCAAATCAGCATCCTTACCAATTATCGTTTCGAACATTGAATAGAAATCCGGCCACTCAGTTTAGTCTCCGTAAAACTGGGGAATCTGTTGAACCGGAAGCTGCGCTTCAGGCTGCGCGACGATGATCGAAGGATGAGGTTCATCAAATGAAAATTGCCTCACGGTGGATGATTGTTGAGTTTCTACAGAACTGCAATGTTTTAATGACGATTGAATGCTGCTTTTGCTTCTATGAAGACAGCCGAAAAATTTGCGCGATCGTCACTGTCGATTTCGTTGAAGTCCGCTACTCGTGGGACCCACATTATGTATAAAAACAAAAACAAACATTCCATCTGCCAACGAACCAGGTACCCGTGATTCGTTAGACAGGACTGAATCTGATGCTTTGGTGTCAAAACCTGGCGGAAGTAGTGGACGTGATGCCAACATCATCAAAGCTTTGGCACTTAAGCCTGGCTGCAGTGGTGAAGGTGGAACCTGGCGGAAGCAGTGAAGTGAAATTTGTCTGGCTCTGTGCCAAGGTCGACTTCTGTTCGCACCGTGGTACAGGGGGCCCAACTTCACGTATGTTTCAACATCACTAGCTCCTTTGTTTCACAGCGGGAATAATTGGCAATTGACACTTAGTTTGCCGATTCCAGAGCGAAAGAAAAAAAATTGTGTTTTGATTTATACTGCACTACATAGACAAAAAAGCTAATGTTAAACAACATACAAGACTTGTGCAAAACTGTGGCAGTAAAATATAAACTTTTCTTACTCACAACATTATTTTCAAATCCGTAATATTGTAACTGTAGAAAAGAGGAAAATATTTGCAGTGGCATCTATGGCCACCAAATGAAACTATTTAAATGTTAGCCGTTTTTTAGAGCAAGTACACCTTAATAAACACAGATAGCACAAGTTTCTTTGGCCTTGGTGAGGGATATTTCGTAGCTGTTTATTGCCGCTTTGAAACAAAGGAGCTAGGGATGTTGAAACATATTTTTCCGTAGACAAACAAGAAAGGGACATTTCCCTAGCACTCCATATATTAATACGTCAATGGTACTGACAACTAGAGCGAAAACCAAACATTTTCAGCATTCTCCGATTGATAGATGACAGACAACTGGTTGTCTTAAAGTTGTGTTCGATAATACTGACTCAGTGTTCACAACCAAACTTCAGTTGTAGTTGTGTACCTTAATAGAAGTGTAAATTCTGTTTTGCCCAACTTGATTTAATTTTTGCTCACCTGTTTTTGATGGTAGCTTCCTACATTGTGAAATTCAATAAAAATGGCTACGCAACATTAGTTTGCAACGGAAAATGAAAACTCTTAATTTTATTTGATTTTGTTAAAAACAAGTGTGTAAAAATACATCGATTATTATTAACCAGTTTATGTGAATTTACATGGAACTAGAGAGGCATTTTTATAACATGTAAGATATAACAAAAGTTATCATAGTCTTGTATTGGACCATCGATTTAATAAGGTACAAATACAAGGTGGCGCAAAATGAATCACCCTATTGGAAGAAGTCATAATTTTTGCAAATGGCGTCGTACATCAATCATATTTGACATTTGTGAATACGTGACGAATATCATATTTTCCACTGAATAGAAAAAAAAAAAATTGTAAAGGTCCAAATAAAGATGTCCATCACTTAAAATATTTTTTCTTATTTAGCAAAAAAGTACTTCAAAATTCATTTGATGATTAATTTTGTGCCACCTCGTATATTTCAAGAGAAATTTATGTACGCTGTGTTAATACCAATAATTATGTATATGTTTATTTACCTTTTTATGTATGTACCCTTACACTTTAAGATTCTATTAAAATGAGCACTACCATGAATTTAAGTAACTGTATTCTATATAGGCAGGGAATTTATGGAACGGTAATTTTACGAGATGTAACAGTTTAGCCGGCTGTGTGTGATAAAATTCCTTAGACCAAGAAAACCGAAAAAGTTCGGCCGATTCCTTACAGTTCTTTGGCTATAACACTTTTTTTTGATATTATGCTCTTTTTTAAATCCACCTTCTCAAGAATTCTTGTTTTAATTAAACAAGAATTGTTAAAGGCCTAAACTCTCAGAAGGCTTCGTTAATATTGGATTTAAACCTAAATTTGAGTCAAGAAAAAAGTAAAATGAATCTTGATTTTGAAGTTTCCTGGAATTTTAAAACGGTTGAAATTTTACTTATTTTTTATTCGGATTGGTCCAAGGAACATTGTCATATAAAACCGGGTCACCTTCTTATCAGCACACTGTATATGGACTTGTACCTTATTAGTATTTCGTTCCGCACGACCCTGATAAAGATGTAAACGGGTACCCGCGTATCAATCACTTTTAGTGTATCTGCCGTAGTCACTTGACGTAATACAATTTTTCATTAAGTCGATATTATTCACACAACATTGAGTACGTTGCATTTAATGAGGGGTATACTTTTAATGTACAAAATTTAATTACTTTTACTATGATTTTTTTAAACATTATGTGCAGCAGTTTAACAAAATATATAGACTTTGCATGCAATGCATAATTACGTTAGGTGACTGCGACATATCCAAGTAGACTGGTTATAAAGAGTTCCATTATATACTATCTATTGACATATATTTAAAGAACGACATCAGGCAGGTCGTGCGGCCGGGCCTAGGCACGCATTTGGTTTTCGTGTACTATTTTCCTCTCCTTGTAATAGATTTCTTCAGATTCTTTGTCACACAATAGTAGTACCACTCCTCCAAACAGGAAAATTGCAGCTCCCCATCCTACGCCATACGCCCAACCGAATTCCCAAATTGGTCTATTGCCTAGATAAAATGAAACATATGATTAATAATAATTAAACTAAATTGTGTGTGCTATAACACCACAACCGATATAAATACAAAATAAAATAAATAAATATTAGGCCGTAAGGAGCCCATAGAGGGCCACACATTAGAAGAAGCAATTGAGCTACAAAAACAATCATCCGCTATCTTGTCGAAAGGTTGATTTAGCCTAAAAAAAAAGTTGTGCAAATCACAATGATCTATTAAAAAAACTTTTGATGGTATTGCACATTTTGTAATAAAAAAATTGATGGTATTTTTTTTTCCAATCGAACTTGGGCAGTAGACCAACGCACTAACCACTGAGCGACGGCACCCGATATACATTGAAACTTGAAGTACACGGGAAGAACAGCAACACACACATCATCCTAAGGCAAAATGGGAAAATAAACACAAATTGTTACATCGGACGCACTCCTATCGCCATTATTTCATGTAAACGCATCTGAATATTTAAACGTCATAAAAATAAAGTCAGTTGGCATCTGGATCATAGACAACCTAATATAGACGGTCGTCTTTGCATTTCCCTGTCTTAAATTACGTAAAGTACCCCAAGCTTAAATTTCCTTTCTGTAAATACATGTGAACGAACGTGCGAATAAGACGTAACTATAAAAACAATTGGGGAGTTTTTTTTCCTTTGCACTACATTTTCATCAGATTGTCATTCTTCGTTCATTTAAGATAATATTACATCTTTTATATTATGTGAACAAGCTTTGTATATGTCTAACAAATTAATATATTATACATTTAAAGAAAAACTAAAGAATTAAAATAATAAATAATAACTATTAGATTTAAATTAGATTAAATTAAATTAAAACTACAAGATATAAAAAAGATATATAAAGTAGGAAAAAAGAAAGAAAGTTACAAAAGAGGAAGATACTGAGCTTTAGAGTAATTCTTTACATTAAAAAATCTGAAACCTCACACAATCGCTACTTTCTAATATTATAATTTATACACAAGATGGGTTTCACCTGTTCACTGTAATCAAATGTGTTCTGTTTTTATTCGCTTATTGTACGTTTTTTTTAGGTATTTTTGTAGTAGTAGCATTTACATGTGTGCGGAGAGTGTCCCTACCAAAGTATATCCGTATAATGAGTAGGGACACTCTCTCTACATATGCATTTCCTACTACCACAAAATAAAAGATAAAAAAATTGTACAATAAGTGGAAGTAGATCAAAAGTATTCACTTTAACCCGTATGCAACGACCCCTTGTGAAAAAAAGAGTACACAATACATTTTACCTGCACCACTACATGCGGCTTGCTGTGTAAGACGAATGGTTAGGGATTTTTTCATAATGCTTTTTTAAAGGCGATGCGACTCCGATCATCGTTGTGTGTATCTCTACGTTTTAGGCAGTGTAACCTGCTGCGCCTTATTGAACATTTTTCTTTACCTATTTTTTATGATTGGCTTTTCCGCTAATTAAAACTAAATATGAACCCTTTTACATCTAAAATATGAAAACAAGTGTTTCTTATTTCCTTTGACCTCCATAAAAATAATAAAACCAGATGTTCGGCCTTAAAACAATAAAAATAATTTGACTCAAAATTTCCTAGTTTTTTATGGCAATAGGTCACACTGATTTTCAATAGAGGCTGTGGTTGGTATTGCTTTTATTTTCTTGACAATGTATTTTTAAAGGCGATGTGACTCCAACGCTTATCAGCTGTGCGTCATATCGCTATCTCTCTCTCCCTACAACGCTTCTTATATCCATCTACTTCTCATATCTGTGTAACTTATTGAAAAGAATAGAAAAAGAAAACGGTCGAGAGTGTCCCTACTCATTATGGGTATACTCTGGTCCCTACTCACTGTAAGTAGATATACTCTGATTGAAATAAGCCTGGTCAGGTACAAATGAGTAGTTGGCGAAAGATTATGTGAAGAAGGTGGCAAAAAAGTTGGAAATGGTAAGTGGATCGGTGAATGTTTCGTTGTTGAAAGAGAGGGAGGGATGGTTACCCATCGGAACTTCTTTTGTAGTTGACAAACTGGAAAAAAGTCTTACGGTCGTTTATGAGGTTGGGTTGCGCATTGCTTAGGTAGCGCTGGTAGAGAGAATTGTAAAGCTCGGTGAAGTCAAGATAAGTACCGAAATGGTTGGAATAGTCAGAAGGAGATCCAGTGCGAAGGAAAACTGCCCATAACTTGTTTCTCTTGTTTCGCAAAGAACGAAGCTTGCGATTATACCAAGGAGGGGAAGAGAGAACTGCTGGACGAGTGGTCTGGAGAGGAGATTTATGCAAAAATGAGAGAAGAAGGAGAGGGTGGAAGCTATCAATAGTTGATACAGAAAGGGGATAAAGCGAAACTGAGGAGTTAATGGGAGCAGATGTGAAGATAAGGTCTAATTGCCTATCCATGAAGTTTGAGATACCACTAACTTGGCATAGACCTGAGTCTGTTAGCCGATCTTAGAAAAGGCATTCCTTGGTTGAGCTCGGATTTGAAGCAATTAAAAAGGATTGATCATCAGCGTTGCCACAAAGATACAATTGTATCAAATTAGATACATTTTTGCTTCCTTGCAAACATTTGATACATAGATACTTTTTTTTTAATTTTGGCTCAATTTGATACATTTTATAATTTTCAATGAAAATTCTGCTAATTCTCCCTTTTTCATATATTTTTAATTTATTTTGTAATTAATTTTTAAATCTTCTCGCATAGTCCAAAGAGAACTCATGAGTTCCAGGAATTCCAAGGCTATGTTGGAATAAAAAATCATAAAATTTTAAGGATTTCTGGAACAAGGTGGCTATCTTTACAGCAAGTAGTGGATAGGCTGTTATTGCAATGGAAGGCTCTTCAACTTTTTTTTATCTCGTCAGCTACAGAAAATAGTTTAAATATTTCCAAAGGTATTGCGGAAAAAATAGGTAATCCGCATTTTAAGATTTATTTTTACTTTCTGTCACATATACTTAATATAATCAAAACTATGAATTTGGAATTTCAATCAGAAAGTTTTCGCCTTCATAAACTACACAACACTTTTGAAACAAATTATAACTTAATATTATCTTTTTTTATGAATCGAATTATCTTAACAACCAATGCACCCAATCCTAGGAATGTTAACGTAACTGATTCCGCAATTCATTTACCATTATCTGAAATTTATATTGGTGCAAACGCTGAGACTATATGCTGGATCAAAATATATGTCAAGATGATATATTAATAATATAAAAAAATATTCTTAATTTTTATGTAGAGCTTAGTCTACAAATACAGAAAAGATATAATTTCGATGATAAAGTTCTGAGAAATATGGCACCCATAGATCCGGAACGATTATTTGAGACAAATTCAATACTACCACTTTTAAATAATTTCACCAGATTGTACGAACCTGATAAAAAAGAACAAATTTGCACAGAGTTTAAATTGCTTCAATTGCAAAAAATTTGAAGTTTGGTAATGAAATTGAAAAAATTTGGGGTAGCCACTTTAAAGAACGCAAATAACGAGAGTTTGTGTGAAAACTTATTCGCATTCGTATCGAAAATATTAAGTCTGCCTCATAATTCTGCTGCAGCAGAACGTGTTTTTTCTGAGCTAAACCTAATTAAAAATGGGTTAACTAACAGGTATAATATAGATACTATTGAATCTCTAATGTTTTCTAAACAGTTAAAAGGTGAATATACCTAAGAAGTAAATAAATTCTGAATATTTATTAAGAGAAAGAATGAATTTTTATATTATTACATATGTACATATGTACTTACGTACAAATTTGTAAGAATTTGTTTACACTAAACGTATGAATTGACTGATTATCAGGTAACAAGAAATGTGATGCTTGTTTTAAGAATTTTGTTATTTTGTATTTATGTTTTTGTTTCTTATAATAATAATAAATTTATTTATTTGAAAAACTGATATTTTGTTGTGATACATTTGATACATTATACAAGCTGCAATTTAGATACGTTTGATACATTTTTCAAAAAAAAAGATACATTTTTCCCTGTTGATCATATGATTGAGTCCACTTTAGCTGAGGAATATTAAAGTCTCCAAAAATAAGGATAACGTAATAGGAGTCAGACAAGTCTATTATATGGTCAATCGCATCGACGGCAAGTTCATAGGATTCAATAGATTGGGACGGAAGAATGTAGCAACACATAACGTAAAGGGACTTACGGGGCAGTGCTCTTTTTATTGAAACAAAGTCGAGTTTAAAGCTGTAGGGATAGCCAGTAGGACGCCACGACAAGGGTGGTTAAAATCGTCGTCGAAAAACATTAAAGGTAGAAGGAAACAATTCTTGGTTTTTTATGTTGGGGATCAGATTGGTTTTGGTCAAAGCATGTATATGAAAAGGAAGAGCATTGGATTGGCACAAAACAGCATGCGTTTTTGAGCCTAGACCTCTTAAATTCTGGTAGTAGAAGGTAAGAGAAACGTTGTGACGATGAGGTGATAGGGCGGGTGATTGAAATGTTGGAAGATGTGTGATGCATCAACACCCTGTAATGAATTGCTCTACTACTTAGGTTTAAGTTCTGCTGATAATTACTGCTAAAGTCTTTTAAAATCATTGAACTGTCAACTGAATTAGCGGTAATAAAAATTTTCACTTCATTTTGGGACCTCGGTTGCGTATCACATCAGTGGCGACGAGGAAAATTTCGGAAACTTATAATACTAAATACGAGTAAGAGTATAAAATAAGAGCAAAAAGTTTTGCACAAATGGATAGGCAAGGCGTGACTGGATGGAAGCGATTTTAAAGAGTCAGAAAGCTTGGTTTACGGATAACGTTCAGCAGAACCCGTCCTCGTGCACGTTCATCACCCAGTCATTTCTTGCATATAAGAGAGAGGATAACTGGAAGACGTATATCAAACAATTGGAGCAGCATTACGAAGCTTGTGGCATTACGGACGACAGCAAAAAGCGGGCGTTTTTTCTGGAGCAGAAAACTTCGAGAAACTACAAAAGCTTTACGGTGTCGACGACGTGTCCACCAGAAGTTTTAAAGACTTGTCTGTTGAGCTCACCGAGTACTTCAGTTCTAAGATACATGTTCTTGCAGCCCCATATGAGTTCCCCAAGACCGTAATGAAGCGAGGACAAACATAAGCATCGTGGGTTGCTGATCTGAGAGGAGTAGCTCGCAATTGTCTGTTCACATGTCCGGATACTAATTGTGCCAAGTCGTATGTTGATAGCATGATTCGGGACGTTATTGTGCTCTATACTCCCCACGACACAGTTCGCACACAAGCGCACATTTTCTTCGATTTCTAGCAGCAACAATGTAATTGAGGTTAATCACTTGCCAATAGCCAACAGCTAAGAGTGTTGTCGCAGTCTCTTCGTAAATCGTGTACAGGATGTTTTCAATATCATAATAGGAACGATTGCCGTCATTATAAATCTGTCTGCCGATATCGTAAGAAGGTATGCCACATTGAAGCCGTTTGCATCACCGGCGAGAGTTCGTCTTCTAATGGGAAGCAGGCTAAGGCAAGTAAAGGTAGACTGCGTCCAACAGAATGGTAAAGGTTCTTTTCATTGGAGAGACCCCCAGGCATACTATAAACATCCTAGTAATGCGGAAAATGTAGATTTCACTAAGGTAGTGCATCCGCATCAAGGTGTACAAAATAATTTGAAGTCTGCGATAAAAGTATAAGTGATAGTAATCCGTTTACTAATGGTAATTCAATTGGACACCGATGCGTCGTGTTCACTAGTGGGCCCAGATGGTTACCGGCAGTTGGGGCAACCGAGGTGTTTGGAGTCGGACAAGGTACTTTAAGCGTATGGGGCATACCGCTTTCGATCAAAGGTGAATTGGAGGTCGACGTTAAATACAACAACATGGCAGGCAGGCTGAAATTATTGGTGGTGGACGGTGCTGGCGCGAGCATCCTTGGCTTGGATGCTTGAATTGGTTTAGAGCTTTCAATTATAAAATTCATCAATCTGTTTTCCAAATTAATTTGAATTCTTCTCTACTCTACAGTATTGAACGACTCTGCGAGTCACAAGCGGATCTTTTTTCAAAGGGATTAGGTAAATGCAAAGAGTACCAAGCGCATCTCGAACTCAAGGAAGGTGCGACCCCAAGATTTATTCGCCATCGTCCTTTACCCTATGCATTACTGGACATAACGAAGAAAGAGATTGATCGATTGGTGGGGGCGGAGATTTTGAAGCCAGCACAGCGCACTGTGGGACCAAGCAGCACTTATCGTCTCAAAAATCTATATCTTTTTCAAATTTTGAGCTAGGTTGATGAAATTTTGTATACGAGGTCCTTGGAAAAGTAAGCAATAAAAGTGTATTTTTTTTTAAAATCCGCCTACTGACACGCCCACTTTTCGAAAAAAAATTTTTTTTTTTCAGTATTTTTACATGAAACTCGAAAAAACTTACTTATATAAATCTGTAGATATTCACTCACTTTACAAATATTCTATACATTTTATATGTCCACGCCTACTTTTTAGGGGTGGTTTTCTAAGAAAACTGTTTTTCGACCTATTCATTTGAATACCACTTTTTAGGAACAAAATTTAATATGTCTTGAAACCTTTTTATAATCCGCCCACTAACACGCCCATCAGGTCTTGGAATAATTTTAAAACAGATTTGAAAAAAAAAAACACATAGAAACGGGATAGGGTATCACACGATCTGCTCTAGACGGATTGTAGCGCTTTCATATGTTTTTCGTTTAGTAGTAGTCAGGTTTTTTACGTTTGGGTTCGCTGGACCCCAGGCCAACCGATACTTATCTTGTTTTATGGCGCAGAATAGTCGCCATTTGTCCCCTCCCGTTAGCAATTTCCGAAGAAATTCCCAGATGGCACCACGAGGAGGTGGGAGTAAGGCTTACAACAGAGCTGCTTGGTAAATAGCTTGAGGTTTGTTAATTCAACAATTCAATCATCAAAATTCGCTCAACTGAATGGTCTAATAAATCTTACAGCTTGATTTTAGCACCAATATCAGTTACCTTAATGCTCGATTCTGGTGGATAGCACATTTTTTTAGCGTGTGATAACATTTGATAAGATGGTAGGATCGAACAATTTTTTTCAGCCAAACATGATCTTAGAAATAAATACTGATATTTAGACAGATCTAAGTCAATATAAATACTTAAAGCCTCTTGAATATAATATGAAGAAACAGTTCCGGTTTTATGCGATACTTGCTTCATTAATCCTTTCTTGTCCTCCTTATTCATAGTCCGTATCGTGGTCACAAGAAAAGCTTCTTCTGTTTCCCCTATAGCTCCTTGTACGTATGCGTTATGTATGTACTCTAGCCCGTATTCTTAAACTAACTCCATATTCTTTCGCTTCTTAGATTTTTCAGACGATTCTTCATAAGGCTTTGAAGGTCTTCCTCGTTCTCCAAATGTTGACGGTTCCTTCTTTATCACTTTACTTGTCAACTAGCTAGAAATAAGTAGTTCACCTTACCAATATTTACATTATGTACCACGTCCGTTGTTAATAGAATGCACCGTTACGAGAAAAATATATATTTGTTGCAATTTTACTTTATCAATGTATGACTAAGTGACACATTAATAGGTTTAGAACAAAGGGGGGCAGATTGGGGCACATTTTTTTTTTCCCCATGATACCTGATGACCTAAGGAATAAAACCTAATATAAATTTTAACGGCGGCAAACGGAGCTAACAGTCAAATCTTTCTTTAAACATTTGAAAACAGAAAATTTTAAGGCATTTCAGAAATTATTTTTATTTCCCAATGTGTTCAATGAAAATGACCCAAATAATTTTAATTATATAGTAGAATCTATAAGCTTTTCAAAAATATATAACACTTATGTATTACATTTGCGATTAGAAAGAATGAAATTGTTAAAAAGTTAACTCACAAAACTATTTCAGCTACTTTATTTGTGTTACATACCTTTAGGCATGCGTTTTCGGCATAACGGTTGATTGCAAATGTTAAAAATTGATTGAAGTAAGTAATTCAGACATTTATATAGTAGTTTTCATTAATATAAACATTGAAATCTTACTTTTGAAAAAAACATTTTTGAGACGATAAGCGCTGGTTGGTCCCATAGTGCAGCGGGCAGCTTCCGTGGGAATAGTACAAAAGGCGAATGGAGATATAAGAATCTGTGGGGATTTTAAAGCCAGCGTAAATCCCCAATTAGTAGTGAATCGACATCCGCTCCCACGTATTCGAGATTTGTTCCATAAGCTTCGTAGGGGGAAGTTCTTCACAAAAATCGACCTGTCGGATGCTTACCTCCAGATCTAGTTGGATGACTCATCAAAGGAATTGGCGTATAACTTTTTGGGTATACGATATATTTCTCCATATGCGCGTTTTTCCTTTGCATTCGTATAATTGTCAAATTCCACAACGATTCCTCATTTAGCACGGCTTCAATAGTTTTTTCCACATCCATTCTTCGCAAGTTCACAAGTCAAACTAAGGAAAGCCCATCCAATGCGTGGGCGGATTTTGACAAGTTTTACAACTGTTCTGCCCCGATATCCAAGGACTTGAAAGACAAGGACTGGTGACAGACAGACGGACGGACATGGCTAAATCGAATCGGCTAGTGTTACATGTCATTTATATATATACTTTATTGGATCTGTCTGCAATATTTCTATTTATCTAACTATGTATCAAACTTAATATACCCTTAGGATAGGGTGTATAAACATTAAGGAAAAGGAAAGTATATGAAATATTTGAAAAAAAATTAAAAAAAATAAGAAAACACTAATATAAAACTGACGTAAGTTATAGAATTTAGCAGCGTTCATTACTCAGTAGCATATTTTATCAGTTTATCGAATTACAAATTATCGTTAGGTATTTTCTTACTCGGAAAAAAATTCACGCTGTACGCGCAAAACCATATATTCATACACGCACACTATCGCCGCATGACTATGCTGGCTATGGTATCTAAAACCAAAGACTATATAATACTATAAGACTTCGCACGCAGAACAAATTTGTGTTCCATGTTTTTACTTTCTCGATTTTTTAGCAATATGTAGCTAAACGACTAAAATGTTACTTGTTTACTGAAACATCCATGTTGTTGTTATTGTTTCTTGCGGCGGATACATTCAAATGTTTCGTCAACATTTTTCAATTTTCTATCTCCAATTTATCCATTTTTGTTTTGTTCGAGAACCGAATCAATTGTTCGCTTCCCAGTGGAGGCAGATTGTTTATTTTTATCCCCACTTTTTAAGAAATAAAAAAATAAACAGAATCGAAAAATTATTGTGTAAGGATACATATTTTCTGAGTAAGTGTTCGACACTTTTGCCAAGTGTGCGTTATTAATATTTTGCCCTAGAGAAGTAGTAAAATTTCAATTTTTTTGAATAAAGGAACTTATCATAGTGGAATTTTTGGAATTAAATATTGCAACAATGTATTGAAAAATACTATATCATCTGGGAGGCATTTAGAACGTATTTTTTAAAATATGTTATTGGTACTAGTTGAACAATAACCACGCATGTCTCCTGAGTGGACCGGTTTGTAGCTCTTGAGTAAGTTAGGTTGTCTTGGGTGGCTCTTTGTATAGTAAGTAGTTCGGAAGTAATAAGGCCGAACTTATCCCAGTGATTCTAAGTTGTGCTGCAGAATTTTTAACTTGTTTCAATCCTTCGTGGACTTAATTATATAGTTGTTTAAATAACTTAGTAGGTAGAGAATGAAAAAATGCCTGTAAGCATACAATGACCTTGTTTATCTGCTCAGGCAAAGCCAATTTTTGCATGATAAAACTTTGTCTCCTTAATAGAGGCTGCTACTATGGAACGTGAGTTCTAGAAATAGAAGAATGGAAGTGCCAGCAAGATTTGTTGCGTCTGAACCGCTCTACAGTCTAAATGCCACTTTCCTCTTACAGTCAACATATTGCCTCTCAAATGACATCTTATAGAGCTTTAGAGAGCAGCTTTATACGGACATAAAAATTAAGAGCTAGGGGCACCATCAAGCAGGCAACTTGCTACCTTAATTCCAGCATAAAGGTAAATATATGTATGTATGTATACCTCCAAACTTATTTTGTTATTAATGATATTGTAGGCCTGGTACTTTAAAAATTGTTATACTCTCTGTTTCGATATCCAAAGACCTCGTATACAAAATTTCATTGTCCTACATAAAACGTAAGGCCCAAAAACTGGTGACAAAAAGACGGACTCGGCTTATGGTGATCATCTATCTTTAATATTTCTCTGTGTTTCGAAAAAAATGGATGAAATCACCGAGATCTGAAATAAAAAAGATAATATAGCAAGTCGGATCAAGTAAAAGAATATTCGGACATAACCCTCGCTACCGATGCATTTTATGGTACAGCTGCAACACTGTTGAACACTATTTGATGACAAAACAGCACAATCGGCATTCAAACTACCTTTCAATTTTCAATTTTTTTCACAGTTGGAAAATTGGATTAATACATGAACCACAAAAGTGGTCAATTTTAATAGTGCTACAGGCACCCAGTCAAATATGTACATGTTTCGTTTAGTCAATGATATTTCGCGTCAAATCTTCTAGGCATAAGCTTATCGTTCATGTAAAAGCCAAAGTACAGCTTAATTCCATCTTTAGCTTATAGGTATTGTTATGCCAGAAATTCAAAGTACATAGGCTATTCTGCAGAATATTTTTCATATGACCGAATTGTAAATTTAATCACAAATTACCAAACAGTTTTTAAGAAAATTAGATTTTTAACTCTGTAAACACACTCAAGAGCAGTTTACTTTACTGAAATTTCTCTGAAAAAACGTTAATACTGTATCCTAACGGCTTTTTACAAGTAGTAGACATTCGAATTGAATTTGAGAAATTGAAATCTTAAAATTTCTTGCCTTGAAGAAAAATTAATATAGCGCACACATCTTAAGATTCACCAAATACAAAGAAAGGACATATACGTATATTTTTAATTTTTGATTTTTATTTTATTGTTTACTTCTTGTTACCTGGCAACATGAATGTAAACAAAAACTGAAGGTTAAAGTACACCTCCCATAACCAGTCGGCTTGCCGTTTCGCGGCAAACTAAAATATATTTGAAACATTTGAATGTATCTAGGTTTCTGAAAAAACAACAACAATTTATATTAATTTGTTGATATTATATGTTTTTAAACATTTGAAATGTTGCTGCACCCATTGGTGGGTGCTAGAACAAAAAAAATCGAGCAAAAATTTTGTTCTACGTGCGACGTCTTATAATATTATATAGTCTTTGCTAAAACGTATTCGGTATGGTTGCCTTATGAACTCAGTCATTCATTTGCACGCTGTTGGCTGTGTTTGTTTTCCACTGATGGCTATGATTTTACGAATTGTTTTAAGCATAGCTTAGCTTTAGAATAACGCAGATGGATAATTTATAGCTGAAATCTTAGGTAAATTTTCTTTATACATCCAATGAGCAATGGTTGACTTAGGCTGTGGACTGAAAAAAGAATTGATTTTGATCCCTTTTTTTTCTGTCACCTAAATCACAAATCCGCAGATCCTAAAAAAGAAATCAAAACCAAACCATTTTCCCAAAACTAGCTGGATCCGGCATAACTCCGTTGGCCACCAGACTGCAAATGTGTCGTGCGCTTTGACGTAGTTGAATTTAATGTAACGCAGGCTTGGCTGAAAATTCAAACTTTGAAATTTGAAATTTATTTATATAGGTATATACATAATTATTAATCGGAACGAATTCATTGATCCCCAACACAATCCACGGTAATATCAATTAAAAGAAGAAAAAAACCATCACGAAAGACATTATTGAACGAGAAAAAACGACCACCGAACATCAAAAGAAACATATGAAAAGGCTACAATCCGTTTGGAGCGGATCGTATGATACCATATCCCTTGCCTATGCACATACTAGCTCATTCTTCCACCAATATACTTCCTTAAGAAACTTTTTTCAAATATTTTATAAAACTACTCCAAAGTGGGCGTGGTAGTGGGCAGATTTTATAAATTTTTCAACATATACTGTATTTTGCTCCGAAGAAGTGCTATAATTTCGATGAAACATTCAAAAAAACATTTTTTTGATAAAAAACGCCGCTAAGAACTGGACGTGGCCATACACAATGTACCGAAGATATGTAGGGTAAGAGAATATCTGCATATTACCTTAAGTAAGTTTTATCGAGGTGCATATAAAATTACTGTGGGCGTGGCAGTGGGCGGATTTTAAATTTTTTTACACTTGTATTGCTTACTTTTCCAAGGACCTCGTATACAAAATTTCATCAAGCTAGCTCAAAATTTAAGCCCTAAAAACTGGTGACATACGAACGGACGGACATAGCTCAATCGACTCGGCTACTGATGCTGATCATTTATATATGTATATACTTTATGTGGTCTATCTTCAATATTTCTCTATGTTACAAACTATGTATCAAACTTAATATACCCCTAGGATAGGGTATAAAAACTACGAAAACATCAACATCCTTGTAATACGTCCTCTCCCTTTGACACATGAATGTCAACACGCCACGAGGGGATCAAATTCAACATTCTCAACACCTTGATGAGGCCAATTGCATTTGATATTTTCCAGGATTTGGTTGGCTTGCGTTGACCATGTTGCATTATTTCCTCGACTTTCAAGCCATTTATCAAATAAAAAATTATGTTGAACTACGCATTGATAACCAGCACCTACCAAAGATAAAACAATCAGCCAAAACAGTTTTTTTTTGTATATTCTTCAAAACCGAAAATTAACAAAATATGGTTCATAGCGCGAAAAAGGGAAAACGGGAAAAAAAACACTTTATTATTTAAAACGGTAGAACAATATGCTTCATTTTAGTACCTCATTTGTAGCGGGCACTCGAATGCAAACCAACAAAAACTTTAATTTACTATAAACTTAGCTAAAAAAAAAGTTACAAAAAGTGCTTCGCGCAGGGGTCCTATTACATTTACGTTTTAGGTTATTAAACAATAAAATATATGTTTTTAGAAAGTGCTCACCTTCTTGTTTAATATCTATAACAATTAAATATTGCTCACACTTTCTTAACACAAGTTATCACTATCACAAGTTCTCTAGTAAAAAAAATGCACCGATAAGCAAGCTGTATGATGAAAAAAAAATAATACGTCTGTATGAATGAAAAAAAAATAATACGTCAATATTTTTTTTGGTTTTGGTTTAGCGGGAGTTTGAAGAACCGTATTGGCACTTTGAATTCTTGATTAATGACATCGATTTTTTTTTTAATTTTGGCCTGTGCACTGTAAACAATTCTTAAAAATGGTTGTCAAAACCCGTACTGAGACTTTGGTCGAATTGTCTTGGGTTTGATCATCATAATTAAAATTGCAGTAGAACTAATCGATGGTATCCTAAGGGTATATTAAATTTAATACATAGTTTGTAACATACAGAAATATTACAGATAGACCCATTTAAGTATATATATAAATGGTCAGCATCACTAGCCGAGTCGATTGAGCTATGTCCGTCCGTCCGTCTGTGTCACCAGTTTTTGGGCCTTAAATTTTGAGCTAGATCAATGAAATTTTGTATTCAAGGTCCTCGCAGAAGTAAGCAATACAAGTGTGAACATTTTTAAAATCCCCCCACTGACACGCCCACTTTTAAAAAAATTCACTTTTTTCAGTATTTTTATATGAAACTCGATATTTTGGTACCCGACATATCTTCCATACATAGTATACAGCCACGCCTACGTTTTAGGGGCGTTTTTGTCCAAAAACTGATTTTCGACAGCTTAATCAAAATAATAGCACCTTTTAGGAACAAAATACAGTATACGTTGAAATACCCACTACCACGCCCACTTATTGAGAAAATTCGTATTTTGGAGTAATTTTATGAGATATTTGAAAAAAATTGATTAAGCACCAATATGCGGTGGAAGAAGAAGCTATGTGTATAGGAAAAGGATAGGGTATCAAACGATCCGCTCCAGACGGATTGTAGCATTTTCATATGTTTCTATTCTACAAAAAACTGTTTTCTACGTTTTTATTCGTACAATAGCACTTCTAAGGAACAAATTACAATATATGTATATTGAAAAAAATTAAAATCCGCCCACTACCATACCCACTTATTGAGAAAATTCGTATTTTGGAGTAATTTGATAAGATATTAAAAAACAAAAAAGGTTCGTATACAGGAAAGGGATAGGGTATCAGACGATCCGCTCTAGATGGATTGTAGCCTTTTCATATGTTTTAATTACAGTTTAAAACATCATACGTTGCTGCACAATGACTCCCAAACACCATTGTCCGCACTCTATTCCACATAATATCATAGACACAACAAACATTGATATGAAACAAAATCAAGTAAATCCCAACGCGGACACATATCCATGTCCCAGCACATCTCAAAGTATAACATATACTAATCCAAAGTATTGTTAGCGACCGCATTAGTAAAAGTTTTTTCAGCGAACGGTAGCCAACACATTATAACGGCATTAATTGACCCCGGTTCAGAAGCAACCTTTGTAACCGAGAATGTCACACAACTCCTAAAATTAAAAAAGAATAAGACTTCAGCACAAGTCCCTGGCCTAGGCCAGACTTCTACTGGCATATCGAATTATGAAGTAGAACTTACAATCTTTTCGTTGACCACGTCAAAATTCGCACTTGGAGTGAAGGCATTTGTTTTTATTCAATTCACATCAATGCTTCCAGGAAATCAATTGCAAACACAAGACTGGACCCATCTTGCCAACCTAACCCTTGCAGATCCATCATATAATCTTCCGGGAAAGATAGACATGCTTTTAGGTGCTGATTTGTATGCATCCATAATTCTGCAGGAGCTTGTCAAAGGGGAGAAGGGAACCCCTGTTGCTCAAAGTACCGAGCTAGGGTGGGTTTTGACTGGCAACACTAACAATGGTGCTTAGTCTACTAACATTACAATTCAAAATCACTTCAATAAATTAGATGCTCAATTAAAACGATTTTGGAAATTAAAAGAAGACTTCGAAGATAGAAAACTAACCCAGGAAGAAGAAAACTGTGAGCAACATTTTCAAAGCACATACAAGAGAAGAGATGATGGTAGGTACGAGGTACAATTACCCCTTAAAAATAATATTCGCCCAACACTTGGCAATTCTCTAAGGCCAGCAATGGCCAGATTCTTTCAAATAGAAAAACGGTTAACAATAGACAGTATACTACGAAAGGCTTATACTGATTGTATCCAGGAGTACATCACCCTTGAAGTCGGCCGGATTCCCGCTTAGAAAGTGGGCAAGCAATTCAGGAAGGTTATTAGAACAAATACCAGAAAATGAAAGAGATAAGTCTGCCACTTAACTTCGACTCAACCGATACCATCAAAACACTAGGAATTCGATGGCACCCAGCACAAGACGTGTTTAAATTTAAAATTAACTTACCAGTAGTAAAGAAATATACTAAAAGATCAGTTCAGTTTTAGCAGACGTTTCACGCTTATTTGACCCCCCTGGGTGGATATCGCCTTGTATAGTCAAGGCGAAACTTCTTTTGCAGCAGCTGTGGCTTCTAGAGCTTGCTTGGGATACCTTAATCTCTAAGGAGAGCGAAAATTGTTGGGTAAACCTACGAAATGGATTTACAGCTCTTGAAGACATACAAATACCGCGCTGGATGAAATATGAAGAGTCGTCTAAGGTCCAACTACATGGTTTCATGGTTGTGTTCTGGTCCCAAATTTCTTCAACAGTTTTCCCCTACAAAATTGCCAGAGGAGATTCCAATTGGTACCACTCTGGAAACCAAAGGTAAAAACCCCAAACAAAAATCAATCACGCTTCTATCGGTCTCATCTAACACACATAAAAGTTCACTTCACAAATATAGCAGCTCATTATCTCGACTCATTCGCAACATATCGGTATGGAAAAGATATTTTTTTAACGTCAAAAATAGAACAAACAAAAAACCACTTGAAACGCACCCTCTCACCCCCAATGAGCTAAAGTCAGCACACGAGCAGCTTATCAAACTGGTACAAGAGGAACTGTTCGCCGAAGACGTTAGGACACTAAAAACAACAAACACGCTTTCAAAGAAAAGTAAAATCAGCCTTCCAGCTGAAAGAGTTCGTTGTTGCAGGCCATTTACCCAGACAGGTATCGACTATGCCGGCCCCGTAGAAATAAAGCGGTGGAAAGGAAGATGTAACACAATGGATAAGGGATACATAGCAGTATTCATCTGTCTATCAACGAAGGCTATGCATATAGAGCTTGTAAGCCAGCTAACCGCCACTGCCTTTATTGCCGCCTTTAGAAGATTCTCACTAGCAGGGGATCATGCGCAAATATATTTAGCGATTGCGGCACAAATTTCAAAGGGGCGTACAATGAAATGAAGGAAAAGCAGTGCAAATACTAACACTGAACATACAAAATGCTGCATGGGCAGCAACTCCTAAAACAACAAAAAAGACTAAGCAAAACTCTTACCCTCGCGAAATATGTGAAATCATTACACGAAAAAGGAAAGCTAGAAAGCGTTGGCAACAGACAAGGGCGCCAAGCGACAAAACCATACTAAACAATTTAAATAATAAGCTCAGAAATTCTATAAAAGAATTCAAGAATGAGTCTTTAAAAACTTACCTTAGCAGTCTTACAAATGATGCTAGTACCGACTACTCGCTCTGGAAGGTAACAAAGAAAATGAACCGACCAATTGCCCATATTCCTCCAGTAAAAACCAAAGAAGGTAACTGGGCAAAAAGCAGCCAAGAGAAAGCAAACACTTTTGCAGAGTATCTTGAGGACGTCTTCAAACCGTATGAAAATAAAAGTTACCAAGGAATCGAAGAAAGGTGCGAAGAAGATCGACCAATTCGATCGGTAACAGCTAAAGAACTTGCCAAAGAAATTAAAGAAAATATAAATATAAAAAAGGCCCCAGGGTTTGATTTAATTACAGGGGAAATCTTAAAACATTTCCCACAAAAAGGTTTAAAAAAACTAGCGCAGATTATAAATGCTGCATTTAAGCTGAGATATGTGCCAAGCATGTGGAAGGTCGCGGAGGTAATAATGATCCCAAAACCAGGCAAACCACCAAGTGAAGTAACCTCATATCGCCCAATATCGATACTACCAATATTGTCAAAGCTATTTGAAAAAATGCTGGTAAAACGCCTGCAAAAAATAATCTATGAAAAATCGCTAGTCCCAAATCACCAATTTGGATTTAGAAATAAGCACTCTACAATTGACCAAGTGCATAGAATCACAGATAAGATCGAAAAAGCATTTAAGGAGAAAAATGTGTGCTCTACAATATTTCTTGATATAGCACAAGCTTTCGATAAAGTCTGGCACAAAGGACTGATACACAAATTACAAAAACAACTGCCGATGCAGTATTCGACAATTCTGGAGTCTTATATATCAGATCGATTCTTCAGAATTAAACAAGATACAGAATACTCAACATTAAGAGAGATAAAAGCTGGTGTACCGCAAGGCAGTGTTTTAGGGCCAGTGCTATACCTTCTATTCACTAGCGATCTGCCTGAAAGCGGAGAAACCACTATTGCAACTTTTGCAGATGACACTGCTGTACTTGCTGTAGGAGAAACTGTTGAAATAGCAACAAAAAAGCTCCAAATAGCAATAAACCGTATCTCAGAATGGACTAAAAAGTGGCAGATTAGATTAAATGACCTTAAGTCAGTCCATATTAATTTTACGTATAAAAACGTACCACATATTCCAGTCTACATTAACAACAATGTAGTGGAATATTCAAACACAGCCAAATATCTTGGCATGACTCTAGACGCTAAACTGCGTTGGAAAGCGCATGTAAAGAAAAAAAAAGATGAGTTGAACATGCGATACAGTAAAATGTATTGGCTTATTGGGAGATATTCTTCCCTGTCCAACTACAATAAGTTATTGCTATACAAGCAAATTCTCAAACCGGTATGGACCTATGGTCTCCAGTTATGGGCATGCACATGCCAAACAAATTTACAAAAAATTCAGGTCTTCCAAAATAAAGTACTAAGGAACATATTGGTATATACGTAACGCTGATCTTCATAGAGATCTAAATATGGAAATGGTTGAAGACGAAATTAAAAAAGTTGCTCAAATTCACAGACGTAGGCTTCTCAACCACGTTAGCTTAGAAATAACCGAATTATTAAATACAGACCATGTAATCAGGAGATTAAGGCAGATAAAACCGCTTGATCTATAAAAATTAGCTAAGAATAGAAATTAGGTTATATTTTCTACCAAAAAAGTTCAGAAATCCGACAACCGGCGGATTTCTCTTTTAAATTCTCAAACAATTCAAAAATAAATTGCTGATTAGTTGAACAACTAGGTGCCAAAATGGCTCCAAAGGCAGCCAAACCGTAGGAGATATTGCACTTGTAATTGAGTTACATAGTGGGTGCCGTGGCTCACTGGTTAGTGCGTTGAGTTCGAATCCAGGAAAATACCACCAAAGTTTTTTTCACGGCCCCCCTCTTGCGAGCGTCTGACAAACATCCAAGAGTATTTACTGTCATGAGAAAGCTTCTCAAAAACCCTCCTGCCGTTCGGATACGGCATAAAACTGTAGGTCCCTTCATATGACATATGAATGTTTAAATAAAAAATTTAACAAATAATCAACAACCATAAAAAAATTGAATTGAATTTCTGAATTTATCATTATAATAATATAGAAATAATTCATAATCATAAAGATAAAACTTAAAAGTAAACATCAACTCACCACAGGTACACCAATGCATTACCATAATATGCAGTCCCAGTATGGATCACTAAAACACATAAATTTAAATTTGGCCTAATGTGCATCCCCTTATATATGTACATAATATTCTCACTAATATGTTTTTTAATTCCATGGTGAACACTACAATCCACGAGAACTTCCCCGAATGGTTCCATGGCGTGCTGACAAAAGATGTTATCTCCGACCATTATCAAAAATTAGCTTATTTTTTCAAGTTCAAGTGGTCATTGACCTTCTTATGTAAAATCAAGATTCGATGTAAATTACAGAAGCAACGAAAGGAAAGGCTTGATGGGAACTAGACTGGAAAATTTACTTTACTTGTGAGGTTATTAAAGAGACGATTTATAACGTAAAGTAAATACAGAGTTTTTAATTATTTAGTCTTCTGTGGCATCAATTCTTCTGTGTCCAAACTACCATTACTTTGGCAAATTATTTCTAAGTTCAGCTACAACTTAGAACAGATATTTATACACAAATATCGCGCACAGAAATCATTGAGTAAAGAGATAATAAACTTTCCAATGATTTTCCAGTTGCCTACAAGCTGATATTGGAAAAAAATTGACGAAGTCACACATATTATCACATTTTCAAACAAGTATGTGTGACTTGGTCAATTCACCACTTTTTACGTCTCCCCCTCACCGAATTTTCCTAAAAGTCAAAAACCAAAATGCCGGAAATAGAATCGAAGCCATCGGATGTTTCCTCAATTCACCCCGGAAATGGCGGTTAATTTAGAAAGACACCACAGAGAAAACGCGTCCAGCAAATGCACTGGAAAGTGAAAACTAGTTCAGCAGATATTAATATACGAATATAAATCCTTAAAACGTGAATCTAACTTTTAAAAATATTAAATTTCCAAACATGTTTAGAAATATTATTATATATACACTATACAAAATGAGGACTATTAAGTTGTTAAGAAGTAGCTCTTTTTGTTATTTCCTATGAATTGTTATGAAAATAAAAATTTAGCTGTTAGCTGCAAATTTAATTATGTATTAATACAGATAAAGGTAGTTCGAGCTGAAGTGCAGGTGATATCGAAGGGATATGTAAAGCATTTGTTCAAATATTTTTTGATACATCAAACTAACAAAACTAGGTCACCCTTCCAAATGTTAATAAAATGAATAATGAGTCAGTTAGAAGTAAGGATTGAGTTGAACAATTTTGAAAAAAAAAATATATTTTGACATAAGCTTTATGCTAGCATTACACGATTGCCGCAAAAGCGTAAATCTAGCGTCAATAAATTTACGCCCGATCGATATAGTTTTGAAAAAAACGTAAATAAATGTTTTCCCGATTTACACGATTGACCTAAATGTGTTAATTTTGCCAACGTCAACCAAAAAATCGATTGACGCAATTTAAAAAAAAACGTAAGCTGTCAACCATACAATCGGACCGTTTATACGATTGACGCTTTTTTATGTCAATCGAATTGACTCTTGGTTGACGATTGCTGTCATTAGTAATAAATGAATTTCCCAACATAAATATTTTCAGAATAAAATATTTTTATTTTGTTAATAAATATTTTTTCGATTAGAATCGTATAAAAGTTATCTCCAAAAGTGAAAAAAGAAATATAGCACCAGCTTTTTACATGTTTTGAAAACGCAAGAAAAAAAAATTCAGCAAAAAAATTTACGAGATATGTCAATTTTGTTCTTAAATTGACGCCTGTGGTTGACGCAATTTAGCTGTAGGTTGACGCTAATATTTGAATAGATTCGTTTACACGATTCAGGCCAACCTGGGTCAACCAAATTGGCGTAGATTGACGTGAAAAAATGTTTCCTTTACACGATTGATGTCGATTGGAGCTCAAAAAAGCGTAAATATTGACGCAAATCGTCGAACGTGTAATCCTAGCATTAGGGTTGCTACAAATACGAAAAATGGCGTTCACTATTTGGTGAAAAACATACACTTTGTTTTTATTTCGTATAATGAGGGCCTCCCAGCGGAAGAAAATATGAATTAAAAAAATATATCTTTCGGGCATTTTGCGAAAATGTTCCAAAATTGTTCTTAATATTTCCTACTCCAAGTCGGCAGGCATACAACCAATTTCTAGTATTCAAATAAGTTCTACCTATCAGACGTAGACACCACGTCGTTTTCATATTAATTTTGAATTTATTAGCTATAACACGTAGTCACATAAGTTGCGACTGTCACAAGAAAGTAGATGAGCTCGAGTGAAACGAAAAAAAAAGTTACCGGTGAGTCGCGGGCAAATTTTGTGGCGACTCTTTTTGACGTTTTTATTTTCTCTATTTTAATAATTTATTTATTTAATTTTTATCTTCCTGTGTCTCTTTAATTTTTTTTTGAATTCATCACTTTTTAGACAATATATTATGCTAGAGAATGCCCATTTACGTTTCATTCCAATGGGTATAAATTGCCTATAAATGGAGCTGAGCAGTACCATTTTTTGTTTAATTGTCAAAATTATTCAACTTTGTTAAGCTTTACTGAATACAGCCATCGATATATCGAGGTAAATATTTTAGGAAGTTTGCAAGGGTGTTTTCACACTTAAGCTATTTTATTAATGTTTTTGAATATGCACGTCTGTAAATATGTATGTTTGTTACGTTTGTTGAATCACGGAGTGCAGTTGAATCTGGTCAGAAATATTTTTTTTATATACATATGTATAAAAAAATTAAATTTCATTCTTCGTAGTTATAATAACGGCATATCAATTTTTTCAGTTTATCTTAGCATTTTCAAGACTGAATAGAAATATTGTTTTCTTCCGAAGATTTTGCAATAAACAATTCTGGATAAAATGAAATCGAGCTGGGAGGCCTAAAAGACGGTCGCCTTTAACCCTTGTTTGGTCGTTTATATGTTGTAAATGGAAGAATATAGTTTTATTTTACTTTCTAGGCTAGTTCTAACCGTGTATTCCTTTCACTTTTATGCACAATTTTTGGAAGGATGAAAAATGGGTAAATTTTACGTCGTCCGCCCCAACTAATATAAAAAATGTGCACGACTGGGTCGTACGTACTTGCACCTACATATATGCTGGTAGTTGGAAATGAATTACAAAAAAAAATTACAATAGTAGATCTTTGAAAAAAATTTTTTTTTAATTTTGTATAAGTTTAAATGGCATATATTATTAAACATTTAATCTTGCCCACATTTCGATTTTTATTGAAATCCAATGAGTTTTAGCCGAGAAATAGCCATATTTCTAAATCCAGTTAATAAGAAAAGTACCGTTATACGTATTTTTAGCCAAAAACGTGGTACGCCATCTTATAGCATTTGCCCAGACTAACTCGAATATGAAATTTAATCAAAATCGTTAGAGCCGTTTTCGAGAAAATCGTCTTTTTGTGAAATTGGCCTTAAGTAAAGTACCGTTAATAACAGGGCTAGAACAAAAATTCCGATTTCGCCTCGAATTGCGACCCTACACAGCTCAGATATGAAGTTTGAAGCAAATCGATCCAGCCGTTTAGGCTGCAGTCCAGCGTACATACACACAGACAGACAGACAGACAGACAGACAGACCGACAGACAGACAGACAGACCGACAGACAGACAGACAGAATCGGCAGACCTACTTTTTCGAGCTTCTCTATCATCGTAATGTCAGAATTCATTGTTATCTCGAGTTCGAATTTTTGCACGAATCCAATACTTGCCCTATATTATAGGTGCAAGTAAAAACAATACGTACTCTCTGGTTACGCCGAAAGTGATAAAAAGTAACTCAATAACCCTGAACTAAAACGTAGTCTACGTTTCTGTTCTATTAAGGAATTAGCGTGAAAGATTGGTGGAGTCTTTTGTTTGAATCTGGAAAAATGTTATAAAAAAGAATTAAATCGCAAAAATGTTTAAATTGATTTTTGCAATGTAACGGACACTTAGTTGAAATGTGCTTTGAATATTTGAAAAATTAGAGAGAAATGTCAAAATAAAATAAAATTTCACCACAGGAGGCCTATGGATGCATACAGGCAGGATATAAATCGCCTACTGAATTCATTTATTGGAACTCACATGTATTCACAGATAGGAGCGGATTACAACAAAAACAATGTAAACAAATGGGTTTTGAGGGGCAAGAGAAGTAACAGTTTGATATCTCTTCCCTCAATGATTTCTGATCGCGCATACAAATCAAATGTCATATATCGACACCCCCAACGCCAGCTATGTTTTGTAAAATGCGAAAAATGCAAAAAGTGCGAATTTTCAATTTTTTTCTCTATGAAGGGTATAACTGTCATGAGCAAACTTCTTAAAACCCTTCTGCCCCTTGCCCTAAAACTGTAGGTCCCTTCTGTACGTGCAGAAATGTATAAATGTATACCACGCACAACATGTACAGTTGCGGTGAGCTAGGCTTTGGCCCTGTATGGGCTGCTTACGGCCTAATATTTATTTATTTATTTCTGATATAAAATAAAGTTTCTAGATCTTTTTCAGGTATGTTTTTAAATAGATCAATGTGATTTGCACACCATTTTTTAGGCTAAATCCACCATTCGACAAGATACCGGATGATTGTTTTTGTAGCTCGATTGCTTCTTTTAGTGTGTGACAATATGTCATGAACATAACAATCGGAGTTGATTGACCTAGAAGCCCTAGAAAAATGCGAAATTTTGAAAGAATATATTAATATGGATGACAAAAAAATAACTATTGTATATATTGAGTGATATAACACGGAAGCTAAAAGATCACAGAAAAGATCCCATGGGGTCCGTCCGTTTTTTACAAATTTCATTTACATACATGAAATTTAAATGATACCAATATATGCATTGCCATTATTTAATGACGATTTCCTGCCGTATTATATTTCTGAAAAAATGTTTACATATTTATATTATGGTGTCTATCTTCAATTTTTCTCTATTTTACAAGCTATATGTCCATCTTAATATACTCTTAGGATATGGCATAAAAACTAAAAACTGCAAAAACGCCCCTAAAAAAATAGACTAGGCAAAAAACCACATAGCCCATGTCCTTCCAGGTCTTTCGAAATATTAAAAAAAAATCATCCAAATCTGTCCAGCGGTTCTCACGTCATTGCGTCACAAAGAGAAAACCCTACATTTTTATTATATGTATAGATATTGTTTTCGTTTTTATTTAACTTAGGAGTTCTTAAATGTAGTACAGGTAGTTGTCGTATACCGGTAGGTTTTAAGTGTACAATATATTTTACATATAAATAATGAACTCACCTAAATTTAATTCAGCAGCAAAACATACAGGGTATAGGATCAATGCCGTCAATACAGAAAGGACTGAAAAAAAGGGTAATAAAGTGAGATTTTCAGTGATTTACTTATAATCGGCACATTTGCACCAACATATAATTGTTTTTGTATGAATTGTTTAGATAATAAATTAAGTTGAGTTGTTTGCTAGAATAAGCTAAATTTTTGTATAAATACGGCTTAATAAAGATTGAACAGTCCTGATATACTTTGACAGCCATCGAAGACTATAGATTTTTATTTCCAAGTGAGTCTGCTTGGAAGGCTGCAATTATATTGGGCATTCTGTTTAGCAAGTATTTTGTTAATATTCACCTATTAAGTATTATAATATTTTTGCTGGCGTTCGAAAGATAGATTTTTATTTCCAAGTGAGTCTGCTTGGAAGGCTGCAATTATATTGGGCATTCTGTTTAGCAAGTATTTTGTTAATATTCACCTTCCTTCCATAATAATCAAACACAATCGCTTTTCGTTTTATTTATCCATTCAAAGTTATTTAAAACATAACCTCGATCTTTATCACTATCTGGACTATGCGTCCAGACCGAGCGAAACATTTCAGAAACAAATAAATATTTCATAAATATTTCTGAAACATTTATTTGTTTCTGAAATGTTTCATTCATTAATTAAATTTCATTTAATAAATATTTCATAAATATTTCTGAAACATTCGGTCTGGACGCTTTCTGAAACATTTATTAAATGTTTCATGTTTTCCATAGCACAAGACTGCATTTTTTCTGCACTTAAAGCTTAAGAAACAAAATTATTTTCCCATTTAAAGTGGAAAACGTGAAACATTTCATAAACATTTATTAAATGTTTATGAAATGTTTCACAAAACAGTGTTTCAGAAATGTTAAACTCGGTCTGGACGCACCTTAATACTTTTCACAAATCACTATGTACAAATTGAATATTAACTGCCACATAACACAATATTTCACCTCTTTTCAACTTAAATACACTTCGCCGTTGTCTAAGATCAACTGTGTCATTTCTTATTGAACTTTATTATTTATAGGAAAATATTTACCAAATTAAAAAGGGAACGACCATTTACTCGAATATTTATAGGGGAAGCATTCAAGAAGATTGTCGACAATTATAGTAATTGAATGTTCGTTAGATTAGCGTATAAACTATGCAAACATCGGTTGTGTGAATGCTGGCACATAAATGTCCCTATCAGTTGACCTTAATGTAGTGCTGAATATAACAGTATTAAGAAGTAAAAAAAAAATTAATAAAAATAATACAGAACAGATATCATAGAATAAGTTGAGTAGTCAGATAAAACAAAATAAAATAAATAAATGAATATTAGGCCGTAAGCAGCCCATAGAGTGCCAAGGCCTAGCTTCTAGCGAGAAAATCGCAATTGCAAGACGTTTTAGTTTGTTCTTAGTTTGACGCAACTAGTTTGTTTTATAATCTGCTATTAGGCATGTTTATTATCCGAATGATCTGATCTAGATTAGATCAATATAATAAAACAACTCAGCTCCAGTTTTTGAAAACGTGACAGGACTTCCTCAAGAAATTCTATTTTTCAGAATTATTCACTGACATCAGGCTTAACACCATGGTTTGTGAAAAAGATTTCGCTAATTTTCTATGGAGAAACAAAAACAAAACAAAGGAAGTGCCCATCTTTGATAGGTGCTACCAATAAATTATATAAAATGTCCATCTAGTCGTGGGAATACGAATTAAGACCAGTGAAAAAATGCTACAATCCGCCTGGAGCGGATCGTATGATACTCTATCCCTTTCCTGTATATAATTTTTTTTTTATTTCTTATCAAATTACTCCAAAACATGAATTTTCCCAATTAGTGGGTGTGGTAGTGGGCGGTTTTAATTTTTTGTTAATATATACTGTATTTTGTTCCTTAGAAGTGATGTTGTTCAAATTAAAACGTCAAAAACAGTTTTTTTACAAAAACGCCCCTAAAATGTAGGCGTGGTCGAATATAATGTATGGAAGATTGGTAGAGTAGAAATGTATCTACCTATTAACTTCAGTAAATTTTTCGAGTTTCATATGAAAATACTGAAAAAAAAACGAAATGTTTTGAAAAGTGGGCGTGTCAGTGGGCGGATTTTGAAAATTTTTGCACTTGTATTGCTTACTTTTGCAAGGATCTCGTATACAAAATTTCATCGAGCTGGCTCAAAATTTAAGGCCCAAAAACTGGTGACACACAGACGGACGGACGGACATAGCTCAATCGACTCGGCTAGTGAAGCTGATCATTATACCCTATCCTAAGGGTATATTAAGTTTGATACATAGTTTGTAACATAGAGAAATATTGAAGATAGACCACATAAAGTATATATATAAATGATCAGCATCAGTAGCCAAGTCGATTGAGCCATGTCCGTCCGTCCGTCCGTCTGTCTGTCACCAGTTTTTGGGCCTTAAATTTTGAGCTAGGTTGGTGAAATTTTGTATACGAGGTCCTTGGAAAAGTAAGCAATACAAGTGTAAAAATTTTTAAAATCCGCCCACTGACACGCCCACTTTTCAAAAAAATCACTTTTTTCACTATTTTCATATGAAACTCGAAAAAACTTACTTGGGCAAATATGTAGATATCCACTTAATCTACAAATCGTCTATACATTGTATATGGCCACGCCCACTTTTTAGGGGCGTTTACTTCAAAAATTAGTTTTCGAGTAAAAATATTAGTTTATAGGGCAAAATAGAACATTTTGTGTCAATACATTTTCCACCGCCCACTGATACGACCAAATAAGATAGGGATAGGGTATCATACGATCCGCTACAGGCGGATTGTAGCATTTTTCACTGGTTTATATATATACTTTATGTGGTCTATCTGCAATATTTCTCTATGTTATAAACTATGTATCAAACTAAATATGTCCTTAGGATAGGGTATAACAATTGGATCTTGAAATTGCCCCATCTGAATCTTGTGCTGTTGTTGCAACTTAATGTTAATGATCTGACCTGGTTCGGATAACGTGATAATAAAACATATAAAAATGCTACAATCCGCCTGGATCGGATCGTGTTATAGCCTATCCTTTTTCCATACAAATGTATATAGCTCCTTTTTCCACCAATATATTGTACTTTCTTGAAATACTTTCTTGTTTTTAATTTCTTATAAAATTGTTCCAAAATTTGAATTTTCTCCAACATTGGGCGGAGTTTGAAATTTTTTCAACATATATTAAATTTTGTTCCTAACAAGTGATAACCACAGAAAAACAGTTTATTTTTTAAAGAAAAACGCCCCTAAAAAGTTGGCGTGGCCATATATAATGTATGGGCAATTTGTAGAGTAAGTAAAGAGCTATACAATTGCTCTTATAAGTTTTGTCAAGTTTCATTTAAAATTACTTAAAAAAGTAAATTTTTGGGCGTGTCAATAGGCGGATTTTCAAAATGTTTACACTTGTTCTGTCCCGATATCCAAAGACCTCGCATACAAAGTTTCATTGTCCTAGGTCAAAATTGAAGGCCCAAAAACTGGTGACATACAGACGGACGGACATGGCTCTATGAATCTCTATGTTACAAATATCTATCAAACTTAATATACCCTTACATTCGAAATATCAAACATTTCCTGCCCAAGCGGTGGTATACAAGATCATTACATTTTCTTATATAACAAATTTAACATTGTTTTCACGCGAGCAAAGCCGCGGGCGATCAGCACAGGAGTCGCGCAATAAGGTAAGGACTACAAAAAAATATTAAGTATTAATTGTGTACTAAAAATGTGAAATTGAAATTTGTGTGTATTCTTTTTTACAATAATTTAATATTTATATACATGATATGTACGTTATTTAACCCAATAAAGTAATATATCTGTCCAATTACGCACTGCTGCCGTTCAAAGATCTAACGACAAAAGAATACCTAGGTTCAACGTAGACCGACTGAGAGTTCCCATAGTGCGCCAAGAACTAAGGGACATCTCTCACGTGGAGTGGAAACAATCAGCAGCTCATTGCCCGCCACCATCATAGACGAATCAGGTGCTGACAGGATTGTCGGTCGATCGCAGGGTAGCCATAGGGCGTGGCTTTATGAGGATACCTGGAGAAAGATCAACGAAAGAATACAGCTAAGAGCTCGAATTGCAGCAGCTCCAGGAGCAGGGAGGATCGAGCTAGAGTCCCTATATCGCATGAAGATGAAAGAAGAGCAGCGTAGCGCGGAAGAGATTATTACCGCGATCAAAGCACTGAAAACCAACAAGGCGGTAGGACTTGACGGCATACCCGCGGAACTTTTTCAAGCTTCGCCAAAAGCATCGGCAGAGCTACTGTTCCCACTTATTGAGAGAACATGGGAAGCCGAGAGTTTTCCGGATGAGTGGAAAAAGGGAAATGAGCGTCAAGGCAAAAAAGGCAATCTAATGCAGTGCGAAAACTGGAGAGGTATCTGCGTGCTGCCTGCTGTGGTCAAGATAATAGCTCGAATGTACTAAAAATGTGAAATTTAAATGTATGTGCATTCTTTTTACAAAAATACATACATATATTTATATACAGGATATGTACGTTATTTAACCCAATAAAGTAATATATAAGAGATCAGCATCACTAGCCGAGTCGATTTAGCCATGTCCGTCCGTCTGTCACCAATTTTGGGCCTTAAATTTTGAGCTAGATCGATGAAACTTTGTATACGAGATCCTTGGAAGAGGAAGCAGACACGCCCACTTTTCGAAAAATGCACTTCTTTCAATAATTTAATATGAAACTTGATAAAAATTACTTAAGCAAAAGTGCAGAAAAATACTTTTACCCGACATTTTTACCATACATAGTGTACGGCGACGAATACGCTTATGGGCGTTTTTATCCATAATCTGGTTTTCGACAGTTTCATCAAAATAATAGCACTTTTAGGAACAAGATACAGTATATGTTGACAAATTTGTGAAATCTGCCCACAGATGGAATCTTCCTATCTAACAGTGCTTAAAGGCCAAAACGTATTACTGGGGTACTTGATGTAACAACAAAGGCAATAAAAATAGCCAAGTTAACGTTACAATTAGTCCCGGTTAAAGATTATAAATTAGTTCCAATGTTCCAAAAAAAATAATTTAACTAACAAAACTAACACGCCAACTTCCGTAATACAGCACATTGGATATATGTTCCCAGACTCGGAGGCTCTGGACGACCCATATATACACTTGCGCTTAAAGCAACTTGAAAAGGAACTAGGTTTAGATAAAAATTTAAACTTTGAAGAAAAAAATGCCATCAAAGACCTCTGTAATGAGTATACCGACATATTCCACCTAACAGGTGACAAACTCACATACAAAGATACCATGAAATACCACTGGTGACAAACCAGCCACCTATAAATCAAAAAATGTACAGACTTCCTGAAATCCACAGGCGGGTCATCAATGACCAAAAAAATAACATAGTTCAACCTAGAAAGAGCAAATTAGCACCTATTTGGAAGGGACCATATCTTGTTATAGCTGTAACAGAACTTATAAACACAACCATTAAAATGGGCAGAAAAAAGGTAAGTCGTCATACACAACAACCGTTTAAAGCCATACTATGACTAAATTTTCGTTTTAATATAGATTTACTATTTAGAATAAAAAACTCAAGAGATAAAAGCAATAGCTCGATGTAATGTCGTTTCAGTCTAACTCCTGTGAAAGAATCAGTGAAGAAACATCACCTTACTTTCCGTCTTCTTTTGTTGATAGTTTCCTTTTTCTTGATTGTTTTCTCGACTTAAATTAATAGGAGCAATTTTTAATACCTCACAGAAAACGAAAATTATGAAATATCTGTTTTGAAATCATCAAGCAATCCAAACACCAACTCCTTTAACAGAAAGTGAAAACATTGTATAGAAATAAAACTAAATGAAAATATTAAATAAGAAGTTTAAAAACAAAAGCTAACGAACAAAGCAATTGCACCTACACCGTTTCGTAAAAGTATAAATCTTGTAATGCAAATTTAAATATTTACATGTTATAAAACCTATGTAAATATTAAAAAAAAGTATATACCCGGCTGGTACATTTATGTACCACCAAAAGTATAAACATCCCTGAAAGTCACAATTCGCATACTATTTGGTCGAAATCTGTACGACAACGTCTTTCAACGTTCTGTTAACGGTATCCAAATGTGCTTGCAGCTGCAACATGCTTGTGCGTGTTTGGTTTTGCATGTGTTCGATGGCAGTTGAAGTAATAATTTAGTGGAATGTGGACCTTTCGGTTGATTTTTTTAGTGTTTTTAAAGTTTTAGCGGTGAAACAAGCAGAATATTATAATATCAAGTGAATACATCTCAATTTGTTTTATAACGTAAGTATTTGTTATTGTAAAACTTATGAATTTTGAATTATTGTAAAAAAATGAACTCCTAAAATGTAGATGTTATTATTTAATATAGTCTAAAGAATACGGTTGGTACAATATTGTACCACATAACATCCCGGATGGTACATTTTTGTACCACCGCCCACTGGCCACGCCTCTAACCTAGTGAGATTTGTTTGTGCTAAATCATTTCTTTTAAAGGTTTTGATAAGATGTAAATCACAAAAATTGTCCGGAATTGGTCCCCCGAAAGCCGGGTCGAAAGGGTTAAACTAAATATATAAATTGTTAAAAAAAAAAAAAACGCAATTTTAAACATTTAAGTATACGTTAATATTTAAGAATAAAAAATGTTTCCAAGATATAACAAGAAAAATGTACGTATATAACTGAAAACTTTTATTCTTTTCAAATAATAAGAACTTCCATTTATTTTCAACTACCACTTTATTAAGCACAGTTTGTGTACTGCTGTTAGGTGAGTTCAATAAAAAACTGAAATACAATTTTTTTAACCTTAGCTTCAATCCATACGGTTCTCCACTTCAACGATGTGCTGATTGTGCAACTCGTGCAAGATATTAGGTTGCACGCTTCCGTTGATCGTCGCTGGCGATGAAGAATGTTAGCAAAGCAGCAATGGCGTTTAAAATTTTTGGCCAAAAGTGGACACGACGGTACTTTTCCACGAATTAAGACGTTTTAGCAAATCTTCTCGAAAACGACTCAAACGATTTTTTTTTAATTTCATATTTGTACTAGTTTGTTAAAGTTCTATAAAATGGCGTACTACGTTTTTGGCCAAAATTGTAAGTAATGGTACTTTGCTTATAGCCAATTTAACAAAATGCCATTTTTCTCGTAAACGGCTTCAACAATTTCGTTAAAATTTGATATTTCCACTATTTTTATAGAGTCCTATAAAATGCCATACCACGTTTTAGGGAAAAATTGTTAATAATGGTACTTTGCTTATAACCAACTTAACAAAATGTCCTTTTTCTCGTACACGGCTCCAACGATTTCGTTAAAATTTGATATTTCCACTACTTTTATAGAGTCCTATAAGATGGCATATCATGTTTTTGACCAAAATTGTTAATAATGGAACCTTACTTAAAGCCAAGTTAACAAAATCTTACTCAGAAAATGTACATTATATGTACATTACATGTATGTTAGTACGACCCAGTCGTGCACCTTATTATTACGTATATATAAATTGTTTTTTATAATAAAAATTGTAGTCTTCAAAAAAAAAAACAAATGAAATATGCTTTTATGTATGCACTTTTATTGAATATTTTTCCGAATTATTCGGAATTTTACAATGTTAAGTTAATCTATTGATTTTTTATATTGTATGCACTTATATGATTAACAATGCGATAGATTCAGGATACTTTTACATAATTAGTTTACAACAAAAATCGTATCCACGTATACAAGGAAAATCAGTTAAAATTTTCTTTGTTTCCTCTGAAATTTCTTTTTTTGTCTTGTTTTTGATTTTTTTTACGAACAAATTAATTTTTTCTGTAACGTCACGAGACGTACAGCTTCTAAAAAATTCACAAAGTTGATTTATTGAAAGAAAAATGAAACTTGATCGTGATCCTGTCAAAAAAAGCCCTAATAAAAAAAAAGAAAAACACTATTTTTTCAGCATCCTTAACAACTTTTATAGTTAATATTTCAAAAAGTCACAATGTTTAATGGTTCTTCCTTATTGAAAAAAATCAGCCCAATCATGATTAAAAATTCCACGAGCATTTTTTCACTTTTCTCTACTCTCCTATTCTGATTGATATGACAGCGAGAAATTTTTAGCTTTTCACTTTCCTCCTATCCTAAACAAACTTCGAAAAAGAAAAAAGATTCCTAAAGAAAAAGTAGGTATCACAAATGTTAAAAAATTACGGAATTCAATTAATTTTCCCATTAATTTTTCTCCAACAATACAAGCGGGAAATTTCTTTAAAATGGATTAAAATATGAGTTTTATTTTTGTTAGTCGACATTTTAGCTTTCAGATAGAACTAAACTAAACTTTATGATCAAAGACCATTAACAACGACCAAGCCAAGGTAAAAAAATATAAAATAAAAAAGTATGATATTTTCCTGTATTCGAGCCTAGGACCCCTTGTGCAGTAGTCCAACGCACTAATTACGGAGCGACACCCGATACTGTGTCCGCGAAAACAAATATGTTACAAGAATTAATTTGCTACTGTTGTTGAAAGAATGTTTGATAGAAATGCGCGATTTAAAATGATCTGTATCGAATCGATAATCGTTCGATAATCTTTCCTCTTCGCCATTGTGTCGCAAACAAAAACGAAATCGTTTTCTTGAACTGGCTTCGTCTTGGCACCACTTGACTCACGGCGTAAGGGTTGGCAGATACTCTAGTAATTCTGTAATTTTTGCAGTATTGGCGGAGCAAGAAATGATTAGGAGTGAGTGACTCTTCCTGGTCGACAGTCACTGGCAGATGAGTCAGAGGGGGGGAGTTAAGGAAATTTTTCAATTAAGTGTATGTTCACGGGGGGAGGCCGCCTTAAGTGTGTAGTGTAGAACGCGCTTGACACACCTCACTAACCGCTCCCACGCTCCTCCTTCAGACGGGTTGTTCGGGCAGTTGAATAGCCACCCAACTCCTTTCATTGACATCTCGTCTAGTATACGCTGGCAGTCGAAGACCTCTGCAAAACGCTTAGCTTCTTGGTCCGCTCCAATAAGTGGTGCAAGTACGTACGATCCAGTCGTGCACTTTATTTTTATTTATCTTTGTGCGGACCAAAATACTCTCGAAACCAAGCTCGGTTTCGAGTTTAGGGATAAGGGTGTCTTTCCCAGTTTGGTTTGTGGATTAAGGCTTTTCAAGCTGTTACCAGTATGAATATCTGTTGCTTCCATAATCCTACCGGCTGCGCCAATTTTTGTTAACGTCTTTATTACCCGTTATAGAAAAAACACTTTATGTTAATTTAAAAATTTAACTTAAAATTTTTAAACCCATTTATTTGAAAAACACTTTTTCATTAAGTTAATATACTTTTATAACAAAAACCGTTTTTTATAAACCTTATTTCGCAATAAATAAGTACTTTATTTCTCAATTTAATTGCTTAGTTATCTATATATAATTTCTTATCTATATGATAGAGAAGAAACGGAGCCAACATGCCAGTTGGATCATAGAGACTTGCCATATCACCCAGGACTTGTTGTTCGTCGTAGATAAAGTATCAGGTGCCAATTTTATTTTGTAGAAAAGTTCATCCCATGGCGGACAATGCAATGCAATGATGCAAAAATGCAATCCAAGGACCGTCGCTTCTGCAACTTGCAGTTAAATTTCATCAGTGAATGAGGTGGTTGTGATCCAGTGTATTTACATCGTTCGATCGCCATTTTCGAATATGAATGTGTCCTTGTCTCAGTACAAAACCGACATCTTTAGCTAGCTCATAATATTCACTATCAGGATGAGTGGTCCGGCCAATTGCACATCGCTGAGTGAGATGCTTGTTGTCATCTGCGCTAAAGCATTAAATACCACACGGAACTTGGTAACCACGGTATGATGTGGTATGTAATATGATTGTGATGGGTCATCTGGTTGATTCGAAATTGCGTGCATGTGACCAAGCTTACAATCTCGTATAAAAGTCCGGAATTCGAAGCCAACTTGCGTTCCAGTTGGTGAAATTGGAGCAATAGCAACTTTTACGAGTTTTCAAGCGTAGGGGTATCCGGCTTGAATGGAATTTGCACAATATAGCGGTCGTTTTCATCTCGGGTATGAGAAGCCATGAACATGTACTCACACAGATCAGCCTCCGAAATATTGGTCGATGTATCGCTGCTTTCCGACTCCAACAATTTACGTAATGGATACTCTTTGCGTTGATCATCCTTATGTGAGCACACCACCAACTTTACTACTAATGATTTACTGCGTGAATTGGCAGAGTGAATGCCAGCCATGTCGAGTTGATTAGGCAAAGGTTGCTCCTTTAACCCCACGCACAATGCCTTCTGTTACGATGTGACCCCATACATCTGCACCGAGCATTGCATCAATACATCCTGGTGTGCCAAATGTAGGGTCTGCCAATTGTAGATTTTGTAAGTGTAGCCAACAATCCTTTGTTACATTTGCTGCAGATATAGGTGAGGTAAATGTGTCGATGATGTGAACTTCAATCTCCAAGTCGATTAAATTTGCACAATATAGCGGTATTAAATTTGGAAGAAAGCTGAACAGTCGCTCGGCCACGAGTATAGGTTGTTATAGAATTTTCCACACCCTCTACTTGCAATTCACACTTGTTCCTGCGGAGAAATAAACGGTTAAAAAAGCGAAACGTAACAAAACTGACCTGGGAGCCCGGATCACACAACAGTCTACACCGGTGTGTATCGTCAAAGCCATCGTTGAATTTTGCATAAGCAGTTGCCAAAAGAATGAGACGATTACTGACAACGGTGAACGTCTTCACACACCTTCACACAGCCATCTTGATCAGCCAGTAGTCTCGCAAGTGGCCGCGGAACCGCAGAAGTGGTACCAGTTGAGCTTGTTGCAGATTGTGCAGTCGGATTTGTTGATGAACGGCAGGGCAATGTGTGATGCATTTCATTACATTGACGGCAATTTGTGGAGCCTCAGTCAATGCCAATAATTACGGGCAACGGCTGATGCGATGGGAGTTCTTATTACAAAATGCACAGTTGCCAGGCGTAGTGGCCGCCAGATTAGATTTCACCAGATGGTATTAACGATTTTGAGTGGTTATATGCTTCTTTGCAACTTGTATGGTGTTGCTATCTACTGTGTTCCATCGTAGAATGCCTAATGCCAAACTGTGAGCGCGACTCTCCCCAAACTCCAAAAGAAGCTTAGGACTATGATCGGATTCGACTTTCGTATTTGAGTTCAAGAATTGGGATGAATACAATATCCCTTAAATCGACCGAGTTCAAGAATTGGTGTGATTGATACCGCAAATTTGTTTGTGCAACTGTAACCATGGTATAATAGGCCCTCAACTGTACATGAAATTTTTATACACAGCCCTTAAATTATATCTAAAGCTATTCCTCCTATTAGACCGGAGAACTGCATGAATCCATTAATTTGAAACTGTGAATCATTCACTAAAAAGCGAAACCCTTCACAGTCTTACACAGACAGAAAACAAGCGAGTATGAGTCGTGTAGGAAAAGATAACGAAGTTCACTTTCCGAAACGAAATGAAAACGAATCATCATGGCGTTGGTGTTCATGAATCTTTGAGTACGAATTACATTCCCATTCAAAGCATTCATTGATTCAAAGTATTTACAAAGGCAGTGAAATGTAAAACACATTCACGAGCATTTTTATATCCTATCTTAAGGGTATATTAAGTTTGATACATACATAGTAACACATGAAAACGCTACAAACCGTCTGGAGCGGATTGTATGATACCCTGTCCCTATAGACATATCTTCTTCTTCCACCAATATACTTGCTTGAAAAAGTTATTTTCTTTTTATACCCTATCCTAAGGGTATATTAAGTTTGATATATAGTTTGTAACATAGAGAAATATTGAAGATAGACCACATAAAGTATATACATAAATGATCAGCATCAGTAGCCGAGACAATTGAGCTATGTCCGTCCGTCCGTCTGTCCGTCCGTGTGTCAC
Organism: Chalcosyrphus nemorum; assembly: GCA_949716465.1. NCBI lineage: Eukaryota > Metazoa > Arthropoda > Insecta > Diptera > Syrphidae > Chalcosyrphus > Chalcosyrphus nemorum. Next base: position 53,005,056 of record OX454333.1, on the reverse strand, counting down.
CAGTTTTCGGCCTTAAATTTTGATCTAGGTTGATGAAATTTTGTATACGAGGTCCTTGAAAAAGTAAGCAATACAAGTGTAAAAATGTTTAAAATCCGCCCCCTGCCACACCCACTTTTTGAAAATATCACTTTTCAGTAATTTTACATGAAACACGATAAAACTTACTTAAGCTAATATGTAGATATTCTCTTACTCTACATATCTTCAGTACATTGTATATGAGAAAAATTTCTTTCCTTGCAAAAGTGTAAACACGCCCACTGACACGCCCACTTTTCAAAAAAAAAAAATTTATATAACACTCGAAAAAACTTACTTAAGCAAATACGTAGATATACTTTTACTCTACAAATCGTCCATACATTATATTCGGCCACGCCTACATTTTAGGGGCGTTTTTATAAAAAAAAAAACTGTTTTCGATATTTTCACTTATTGAGAAAATATGTGATTTGAATAATTTGATAAGATATTTAAAAAAATGTATACAGGAAAGAGATAGGGTGTCATACAATCCGCTCCAGACGGATTGTAGCATTTTCATATGTTTTGGGTTTAAAAAGTAGGTAGAAACCCAGAAGACTGCAAGTAAAACAACAAATGCGACCTTTTTTTATGACAGAAAAAAGCAAAAACAAAAAGCAGTGCACGCACCAATCCACACATTCGCTGCCAAATACAGTGCCAGACAACAAAGTGCAAGAGTAGATAATCATTTCTTGGAATGATTCGTTTAAGATTCGTTTTTGAGAAGCAATAAAATGTAAACCCAGCGAATACTTCTTGTTAAAGATTACACACGTGTGTGAACACATGAAAAGCAGTGAATATTTCGAGTAGCTCTTAAAACGAGCTACTTGTTGCAAGTCTCTGTATTAAATAGCTCGGCGAAGAAGCCCAAGAATCACGAAACAAAGACATAGAGCGTTTTCGAGAAAGTTTTTCATGAAATTTTTGGAGAAGGCAAAATATGGAAGATGTGTTTCACAACCTTTCAGTTTCTTCTGAATAATTTATAAGTGGTTTGAGAAAACTAATCCCTAAGAACAAGAATACAAGAAATGCGTACTTCAGTTTTTAATAGAACCAGAGAGTGAGCAAAGCAGACTAATCATCAAACTGACACTGTCAATTTACTCAGTAAACTCAACATTTTCATTATTTTTTTTTTTTAATTCGCGCGCACCAAAGGGGGTATGAATACTCTTATACTGACGATCCATGGCGCGGGCGTTTGGGAAAAAGGGGAAGAGGAACAGAGGAGGTACCTATGCACGTTGGCTTTAAATGTTTGAAGGCTGTAGTGATGAGGGAACACAGAGCCTGGGAGTTCATTCCACATGCGTGGAATAAATGAATTTTTGTACTTGACAGTACATCCGAAGTTGGGCTTAAGGGTAAACTGATGTGCATTCAAAGCGTGACGTGTATTGCGGGTGAAATTTTGAAGGGGTGAAGTATTTCTTGCATCGCCTAGACATTTTGTTGCATTTTTGGCGACCTCGAATATGTGATCGTTCCATCGGACATGGTTGTTGATACACATACCGAGAACAGCAAGTTTTTCGGTTTCCGCAATGCAAGTATCATTCATGGATAGTGGTTGGGGGTTTTGGTTTCGTTTGAGTGACAGGAGACAGCATTGCGTTTGGATGCATTAAATTCCACTCTGTTGGTTGAACCCCATTTGATTATGCTGTCAAGATCGGAATTTAATGAGTTTAACATACGTTGCCGTTCCTCTTCTACGGCCGAAGAGCAGGGACGTGAGTTAGTAAGCAAATATGTAAAACTGAGCGTACTATCATCAGCGAAGAAATGGATTGGATTAGAGGTGGCAGACAAGAGGTCATTAATAAAAATGAGAAAGAGAGCCGGAGACTGAACTGAGCCCTGGGGAACACCAGCATTTATGTGGTGAATATCAGACTTGAGGCCATCTAAAGGTAATTTATAATCCATTGAAGAAGAGACTCGTCGATACCATATGCACGCATTTTCGACAAAAATGCCTGATGCCAAACTCTGTCAAATGCCTTAGAAATATCAAGCGCAACTATCTTTGATTCGCCGAAGTGATGAAGAGATTGGTTCCACTTCTCGGTGAGATATGTCATCAAATCACCAGTGGACCTGTTGCTACGAAAATGAGCTGACGATTTACCAGCGTTTCCATGAACTTGGAAAAAAGGGACTTAAGTGCAATGGGTCGGTAATTGGTTGGAGAGGAGGATTCGCCTTTTTTAGGTACAGGCTGGACAAATGCTGTTTTCCATCTACCCGGAAAGAGCCCAGAATAGTAGGACAGACAGAAAAGCTTACGCAGAGTTTTTGCCAGCGTGGAAGAACTCCTCTTCAGAACTATAGGGGGAATACCGTCTGGACCAGCGGATTTGTTTATGTTAAGACCTTTGAGGACTCCTGCAACTGTGCGAGTGCGAAAATGGATTTGTCCCATAGAAGAATCTACGCTCTCAAGCACAGGGACAGACATAGCACTATCTTGCAGTGTGGACTTAGCTGCAAATTGTGCAACTAGCAGATTGGCTTTGTCTAAGGAGCTGACAGCTGGAATGTCATTGTAAATAAGCTTTGGGATGGCAGATGAGGCAGAGTTTTTGATGTTTTTGACGAATGACCAAAAATGTTTACTACCTTTGGGACACTGTAGAATTTGTTGCCTCAATTTTTGGTCGTATAAGAATTTCACACGTAGAATGTGGGCATTGCAGTTTTTTCTGGCTTGTTTTAACTTCCTTCGGTTTTCCTCAGATTTGTTGGCTTTATAAGACCGAAAACTTACTTCTTTTAACCTGATAGCCTCTTTACAGCTCTGATCAAACCTAGAGTTTACCTTACCTAAGAGAATCGTGTCGGTAATCATATCAGCGGCGGCATCCACGTCACTATCGAGAAAGCATAGTGACCAGTTAAAACTCCTAAAAAAAGTTATTAAGGCCGTCCCAGTTGGCTTTCTCGTATCGCCACACTTTTCTTTTAGGAGTTAGTTCTTTAACTGCGTGGTCGGAGTACTAGAATTTAGCTTATATGATGTTATGGTCAGATCGGCCTAGAGGCGCTAATACATCAATGGTGTATTTATCAGGGTGAGAGGTAAGAAACAAGTCAAGAGTGTTGGCGTAGTGACTTACAATGTCCGGTATACGTGTTGGCTCATCTACAAGTTGAGTCAAGTTGTTAATCTAAGCGAAAAGCTCAACATACCTTTCTTCGGGTGTTGTCTGACCAGAGTGTCAAAGCCAATCCGAATTGTGTATATTGAAATCGATTTCAGTACGAGGATATAGGGTGACAATTCGGGTGATGGAAGCAGACAGCGCACGAACTCGTTAAAGATTGAGTTACTGTCCGCACTAGGGCTTCTGTAGATGAAACAGTAGTGGATAATTTACTTACGGACGGTGAATTTTAGCCATTTGAAGTTAAATTCCGGATTGGTACTGTGATGGAATGTGATAAGCAATATCACTACGGACATAAATAGCAAGACCGCGGTGGGGGAAGAATAAAGGCACTAAGCTATATCCAGGCAGTTGCAAATCGGAGGATTATTCTACTACCTGTGTTTCTCTAAGTGCCTAAACAGCTGGTTTATGGGAGTGAGCGTGGACGTCTAAGTCAAAGAAATTCATTTTAAGCCCACAAATGTTGGTGAAGTCAACAACAAAAAAAAAACACAAAGACACAACTCTGACGTAACTAAGTGCAGGCGTGAGGTGTAAATCCTAGAATTGTTTTCCTCAGAAAACTGCCGCCGTTATGCCCAAGCGACAGTCAGCTGTGGTTGGCTATTCAGATAAACACTCATGATAAAGTACACAAACGAGCAACGTCTCCAAATTATAAAAATTTCCTACCGAAATTCGGAGTCGGTGATCGCAACTTTAAGAGCGTTAACTCCAATTTTCGGTCGTAATACTCGCCCTAGTAGACAGGCAATAATAAGTTTAGCGCAAAAATTGAGTCTATATATTCGTTGTGTGATGTTGTCGTGTCAGTGAGACAACGGGTTGGTCGAAGTGTCGAAAATATTGCTGCCGTTCAGGCGTCCGTAAAAGGGTCCAAATCAGTCAATTCCACTACGTTCTCAAGAATTGGGCATCGCTCAGACTACAATGTGGCATATTTTGCGTATTATGTATTTGGTTTACACCCATGCAAGATCAAGCTGACTCAAGAATTGAAGTTGATGGACCATTTAAAGCGACGTACGTTTTCCGATCGGGTTCTGGAGAAGATGCGCTAAGACGATGAATTTCATCGCAAAATCATCTGCAGTGACGAAGCTCATTTTTGGCTCAATGGGTTCGTCAATAAGCAAAATCTGCGTTATTGGTCGGGTGAAAATCCACATGTGCTTCATCAATCACCACTTCATCCACTAAAAATAATTGTTTGGTGCGGTTTGCATGCCGGCGGCGTTATTGGGCCATATTTTTTCGTCGACGATAACGATCGTCACGTTACTGCGAATGGTCAGCGTTATCGTGCCATGATTATCGATTATTTTTGGCCCGAATTGGAAGATATGGACTTTGAAGACTTGTGGTTTCAACAGGATGTAGCCACAACCCACACAGCACACGTTATAATCGATTTATTGAAGAGTAAGTATGGTGAGCGTGTTATCTCAAGAAATGGGGCAGTCGATCGGCCGCCTCGTTCGTGCGATGTAACGCCACTTGACTATTTTCTGTATATTTTCTATTTTCGGCCAAAAATTGTGGCCGAGTCGTTGAAAATTGGGTCAAACGAATCGACCGCTGCAAACGTGCCCGCGGTGGCTATATGAACGAAGACGAGTTCCATTCATAAATGTTTTGATTGTACTTCAAGCCGATAATAAAGTTTTTGAAGTATCTCATACGGTTTGCGTTTTATTTAAAAAAAAAAGTTTTCAAGTCCTTATTGGAAAATCCTTTACATATACATTTACATGCTTTGTGTTTATTCTTCACTGCTTATATTAAATGAAAATGCTACAATCCGCCTAGAGCGGATCATGTTATACCCTACTCCTTTTTCTATACAAATGTATTTAGCTCCTTTTCCCACCAATATATTGTACTTTTTTGAAATATTTTTTTTTTTTGGTTTTATTTCTAATAAAATTACTCCAAAACTTGAATTTTCTCCAAAAGTGGGAGTGGTAGTGGGAGGAATTTGAATTTTTTTCAACATATATTAAATTTTGTTCCTAAGACGTGATATTATTCTAATTAAACCGCAGAAAAACAACGCCCCTAAAAATATGCCTTACCATATATAATGTATGGGTGATTTGTAGAGTAAGTAAATAGCTTCATAATTGGTCTTACAAGTTTCAAGCAAAATTACCGAAAAAAGTGAATTTTTCGAAAAGTGAACATTTTGAACATTTTTACACTTGTTCTGTCCCGATATCCAAAGGCCTCGTATACAAAGTTTCATTGTCCTAGCTCAAAATTTAAAACCCAAAAACTGGTAACAGACAGACGGACGGACGGAGATGTCTCAATCGAATCGGCTATTGATATTATACATATACCAGTATTCGATATATGCATATATACTTTATTGGGTCTCTTAGTTTAATATACCCTTAGGATAGGGTATTAAGATGTGTATATAATTTTTTTTATAAAATTAATCCTGCGGATTTAAAAAAATATTTGAACATGTACTCAAGTATGCTACTAAGAATTGATATTATTTGATTTAAATCGAACAAAACAGTTTTTGTTCAGAAACCGCCCCTGAAAACCGGGCCATAGACAATGTATGAAAGAATTGTAGAGTAAGTGAATATCTACATATTTGCTTGAGTAAGTTTTTTCGAGTTTCATATTAAAATACTAAAAAGTGATTTTTTCGAAAAGTGGGCGGATTTGAAAAATGTTTACACTTGTAAACCAAAAAGTGGTAACATGCGGACGCACGAATGGACGGACGGACGGACATGGCTTAATCAACTCGGCTTGTGATACTGATCATTTATACAGGGTGTCCCGAAACTCAACGTCAAGCGGGCACCGGGTTATAGGGTGGATCAAACCTGGACTAGAAAAAAAAATCCAGCTCGCTTGGTTATGTAATAATAACAATATTAAGAAACATAATGAAAATCGATACCCTGGGCCAGATTTTTAGGTTCTGTGGTAACAAATTTCCAAATTTTACTGTTTTTTTCTTTTTTCACATAATAATCAATAACCCCCTTCAGGTAGGGGTCAGAATATACCTGAGGTAGACATGCCTGTCGTAAAGGGCGACTAAAATCCATCGTTAGTTTACTAAAAAAAAAAAAAAAACATGCAATGAACAAAACAAAAGGTATTTGTACCCCAGGTGGCAGTCCAGGTTTACTGGGAAATCCACCATCTACGGAGGTCGGCTCTACGGATTCTGGGGATAGCCATTTATTGCTTTTATGCGACCCTTTTGAAAAAGGAACAAGGGTAGTAACATCGCCACCATCAACATATTTACCAATTACGTGCGAAACTAGAAGTCCGGCGACATCTCAAATGTCGGCGCACGATTAGCGGACTTCAGTGAAATTAAATAGTCTGAGTGAGGAAAATATTGAACTCTGAGCTAGACTGAATAAAATGGAGCTCCTCTGCGTAGAGCTCAAAAAAGAAATAGATGAACTTAAGGCAGAAAACAAAGTTCTTAAAGAAAAACCTAGTAATGTGATTGTTGCGAGTGAAAACAATAGTCCTAACGTTGACTATAGAACCGACGAAGAAGAATTAGGTCGAGAAACCGATTGGATTCTGAAAAAACGACCTGGCGAAAAACGCAAAGCCAAGTCCTCGCCGGAAGTTATAACTCGACGTGAGAACACTCCAAAAAGCCCGATTGCGAGAGAACGGTCAGACAAAGAAAACTCTCAACCAAACGGCATAAAACGAAAGGAACGTAAACAATATTGATATATGTATGTTTAATATCTGAAACTCATATGACGAAAAAATTGCATGCTAACATTAAAGGCTATTGTTGGTATCACGCTTTCCATCCATCGGAAAGAGCAAGGGGTGGTTCGTCACTTTTCATAAAAGACACTATCAAACATACACCAGAACCAAAAGTCGAGCTTAGTTTTATGCAAGTTTGCACTGTACGCGTAAGAAATAGACATTATTCTTTTAATATCTCGTCTAGACAGAATCGTGCTTCAAAAAAGTGATTTCATTAACATTTTTAACTCACTTGCACCACGTTTTGTAATCGGTGGTGACTTTAACGCCAAACACACATTTTGGGGTTCGAGATGTACCTCACAAAAAGGTAGAGTGCTTTACGAAGCGGGCATGCGATATGGTTGTGATTTTTACTCGAGCGGTAAGCCAATTTACTGGCCAGCAGACAGCAACAAAATACCCGATCTGATAGATTTCTTCGTCGCGAAAGGTATGCTTCACAATTGTTCGCATATTGAAGAGAGTTATGACTTGTCGTCGGATCATTCACCAGTAATTTTGACAATGAGCGAAACCCTGATTAGAAAGGAAGTACCAGCCAGATTAACTAACGGTAAAACTAATTGGGAATGCCTCAGAAAATATATAGAAGAAAATACCGAAAATCTTACAGCGGAAAAAGACTCCAATTATTCACTCTGGAAAGTGGTCAAAGGCATAAAAAAACCGCAAATCACCTCTCCGTTAATCTAGAGATGATAAGGAGAAAGCAGAATTATTTGCAGCCCACCTTGAAGAAACGTTTAAGCCGTTTGATGGTCAATCGCTCATTGATAACATCAATACATCGGATATAACATCTGACAACTACACATTAGCAAGTGTAACGTTAACTGAACTAAGGCAAGAAATAAAGAAATTGAAACCTAAAAAAGCTCCTGGATACGACTTATTAGTGTTCCGGACCTTAAAAGGTAAGACACTTATGGGTTTGATACGGTGTCTGTCTATCCGTCTGTCCGTCTGTCCGTCAGTCTGTCACAGCCCTGTAACTTTTGAACCGATAGACATAGAGAGCTGAAACTTTCGCTATGTATACATTATGTGGAAGCCTGCACAAGATGGCGGCATTGAATTTCATTTTGGGAGCCCTTTTTTGGGCACCTTGTATGAAGGGCAAAAAAAAATTATTTTGTTCCAAATCATGTGGCATATCAAATTAAAGAGAATTTTGCAAGGGCTCCATATATGTAAGAAATATTTTTTTCTGCAAAAATTTGTTGAACAAAAAAGCTCGCCAAACATTTGAAAAGCTAGCTCTATGCTGCTTTTGAAAACTAAATAAGTTTAAAAAACTAATTTTTTTTTTTTTTTTTCAAAAATATTTTTTTTCTAATTTTTAAAACTCTAAATGCTGTATTTCTTCGCATGTCAAGTATTGCCAGTGTTTTGCTTTACTTAAACCATTTAACAAGCAAAGTACCGTTACATTCATTTTTATCCAAAAGCTTGGACCATGTTTTATATTGAAAGTGTAAGTTAAAATGGACTGGAATCTCAGCTCAGAATTACTTGGACATACTTACGTACAAGACATTACATTATTCATATCAAAACCAGTATTAGGTGTACCTATGCAGGATATGAATAAATTGCCTTCTATTTAATGACAATATAAAATGTCCGGAACACTATTGCACGAGGCCCTCCTCGCACTTACCCAATTTTTTTTTATTACGAAACTAACAGCAATTATTTTTGGATTTGTGATTGCGATCAATAAAATAGTTATTGAAGATTATGTGAAAAAAGAAAAAAACAGTAAAATTTATAAGAAAAAGAAAATAGTATAAAAAGAAAATAGTTGAACTGCATGCCAACTTTATGCCTTATGAGCTTTTCAAATGTGAGATTCTAAGAGAAGCTTTTACCACAACTCAGAACCTAAACTTTTCGTGGATCCGCACTGTTTTATTTTCATCGTGTGATTTATACAGATCATGACTGATAATAAAACACGGCTAATATCGTATTATTTAATGTCAAATGAGAGAAACCCTATGCCATAGGTAATGTCTTTTAGTTTTTTGAAAAAAATTTAAAACCACATTTTTTGTAAATTTAAATTTTTTTTAAAACTTTCTGTTTTTGATATTTTTATAATTGAAAAAACACAAAAAAATTATTTGGCCATAATTTTGGGAAAATTTACCTGTGTTCGATGGGTCAAAATGTGGGCTTTTTAGTTAATATACATTATATACTCCAATCTTAGAGCCTTTCGATAAATAAGTTTTTACTATTACGTAATGATATACTTACGTGATATAAGCATTACCATCACGGCAATTCTATAACATCTGTATTTATTATTGTGGTTTTGAGTCTTAAGGCCAAAGGCAGTTACAATTGTTGCAACTGTATCCGTGATTAAGGAAATTATGCACAGTGCCGCAGTTGCTTTAATGTATGCTTTAAAAATAAGAATGTAGCATGTAATCTAACTGAAAAAATATTTATGTTATAAATTAAACTTACTGACATCTCTGCTGGGGTAACATCCTGGCGGGTCATGCAAATTAAATGGAAGAGGCGGTAATACATCTTCTTCTATGCAATGAACAAAAAGTCCCTGTCGCCAACCTTCAGCCATAAGCCAATCAGTAGAAGCAAGAGCCATAATCATCAAAATAACAACAATTATTCCGCATATAAAGGCTATAACCTAAAATACAGTAATTGTTTTGAAACGAATATAAGTTAAAAAAAAAAATACCTTCAGAGGTCTCGTGATTGTTATTGTTTCAATAGTTGTTGTAGGTGCCATTTTTGATGGAGACGGTTTTCGGGAGCTATGATGCAGGAATCACATTAACTGACTTTAAATATTTAATTACTTCTTATTAATGTTATTTAAAGTACCAACCTTAGGTAGGACCTTTAAAAGCATTAACAGTTACGTATTTTCCAATATCCCAATTTTAATTAGTTTATTAAAACCACACTGAAAAAAATCTACGGAAAAACGTTTGTTAGTTGTTAAAAGTCAGGAAAACATGCACAAATAGAAAGGTAGTCATACGCACTTTTAAGCTGCAGAGTTTATAAGTGCAAGTCAGTGAAAAGAAATTGATTTGTAGTTATATAATATTTAAAAATTCTTTAATCTTTTTGTAAATAAATCATTGGATAACTATATATATAATTAGACATAAGTCCCTGGCGGCAATTCGGGGCGGTTAATTTTTTTTTTTAAATATATAACATTTACAAAACGGATTGTTTTTTCAGTGAAACGAATTTATTTACATTATTTATAAAATACATGTAAAACAAATTTATCTTTTCCACACGTGTACTGACAATTTATGTTGGACAGAGTATAGTATGTGCGAATGTGGATGCGGATTTTTTGTAAGAAACTGACTGGGTGGGAAATAAGATGTAGTAATCTAAATAAATGGTAGTAATCTTCAATATCTTTATTAAAAATTTATTGTTTAATAATAATTAAAGTTAAAAATGTATGTATTATATTTAATGAAAGTAATATCGCCGCTTTATCATATTCCAATCTGTTTCGCAGAGGTTCATAAATTAAACCTGCGCTACTACACAACTTTTGTCTAGGAACACTGCCTGGTAATAGTGATAAAATGCGTGCTATTGTTGATAATATTTTTAATTCTTCTCGATGAACACTCCACCTATAAGTAAATTTTCGTTAATATTGGCCCTTTTTTGCAGTGAAAAGGTAATTCCTTCTTTAGTATAGCGGCAGCGCTATCATGTTCTGGTGTTTCTTGACTCTCATCCTCACTTGACGAATTAAACATCATGGCAAGATTGTTTTTTAGCCAGACCTTCTGACTATATTAGACGTTGTTGGTTGTTCCGTATTTTCAGAGTAATCTAATATTCTCATTCTCTTAGCCCCCGAAATTAAGAGAGCGTGAAGCGTCATCTTCAGTATTTCTCATCTTCAAAATATGTAACTTCGTTAATTTTTCCGTCGGTTACTGGTATGAAAAAATGTTTACTAAAAAACTAGAGCAACAGTTGACAAAATTTCTTCTAAGTGTCTTTCTTTTCCAAAAATATTCCATGAGTTCCAAAAATAAACATGAGTTTTCTCCAGAACTGGGCATTGTAGTGGGCGGATTGTGAAATTTTTTCAACATATATTAAATATTGTTCCTAGGAAGTGATATTTTTCCAACGAAAACACCAAAAAACTGTTTTTTTTTAAGAAAACCGCCCCTAAAAAGTAGGCGTGGTCATATACAATGTATGGAAGATTTGTAGAGTAAGGAAATCTCTACATATTTGCTTAAGTAAGTTTTTCCGAGTTTCATACAAAAATACTGAAGAAAAATAATTTTTCGAAAAGTGGACGTGTCAGTGGGAGGGTTTTAAAAATGTTTACACTTGTTCAAAGACCTCGCACACAAAGTTTCATTGACATAGCTCAACATTTAAGGCCCAAAAACTGGTGATAGACAGACGGAGATGGCTCAATCGAATTGGCTATTGATACTGATCATTTATATATATACTTTATTGGGTCTGTCTGCAATATTTCTCTATGTTACAAACTATGCATGTATCAAACTTAAGATACCCTTAGGATAGGGTATAAACATTCACAATTGACAAAAGGATTGTTGAATTCTTCACAGTTCCGAGACAAAATGAAAGTTCTTTCTTTGTCAATTCCTTCTTCAGGTTGAAATTGACTTCTTTCTCTTTGTCCCCTTCAGTTTGTAAATATTCACATATTGAAAACTTGATACAATAAATTTTTTACCAAGTTTTTTGTTTGTGGAAATATTATGGAAAACATGGAAACGCTTGTGCAAATATTATGGGAAATATGGTAATATTTTGGAAGGACGATGTTCAAAGCGATCGCTCTGCATAGTTTCCATTTTGACGGAGAAGCGAGTGAAAAGAATCGCAATTTATTCACCTCGCCGCGCTACATAGAAGATCCCCAGGACTCTGTTGTCGTAGACAGTATTTCCATAGCTATTGGTCGGAACCACATGATAATATTTATATTTTGTTTAGAAGTATGCAATGCCAATGTTGGCAAAACGTCTTGAGAGAAACATACAAGAAGAAAAATATGATAGACTGAGCGTAAGTTGTGATTACCACCCAAAAAGCAGAACAGCCTGAAAAGGAAGAACTGCACTGAAAACCGGATGAGCGCGAATGTCGCAATCAACAACAAATAATCAATTTGGCCAATTTTCTATCTTTTATCTGTCCAACTTCATAAGTGAAGCCACTGATTATCCAGAAGTTACCCGGCCAGTTATCAAGGCCGTAAGATACAATAGCTAAAAAGGCAATAACTAACGAGTGGGACTAAAACAAAAATTAGGGAAAAGGGCAATGGATGAACATACGTTCAAACTAGAGTATAGGAAAATAATCGCTATGAAAGGCCTTAAGCTAAAACTCGTAAAATATGAGCCATCTGGCAAAAATGGACAAACAAAGATAATAGTTCGCAAGACCCAATACCTAAGTGTTCTCCATTATTCATGCTAACTTGAATAGCGAGCTAGTGTGCTTTTATTACTATAATTTACTAACATATGTACAATTAAAATCTAAAGCTAACAGAGCGCTAGCTGTAGAGACTTTCGGCTCTAATATACTAACGAACGTGTAATCAATACTTTTTTCGACTAAGATTATTGTTAAGGCAGGTCAGCTCCTACCACGAGTAACGATATCATTAAGTCAACGGCCTCAATGTATTCATTTGTTTACTTTAATTCATTTATATTATTTATGTGGCATCAGCACTTCATGCTGAACCGTTTACTTTTTCTTTTAATATTTTGTACTTTACTCTTTCTTAGCAATATGTTGTCAGCAAAAATTTGTACTTTATTTTTTTACCTTTATTAATCAATATTGTTAATTAGTGCTAATGCAGCAATTTTTATGTATAAATAAGACGAAATAAATTTTATTTGTCACTGGCTTTTCGACAGTTATTTTATTCCAGTGTTTCAAGTGAGTCTACTTGGAAGTGTCGCTGTCGAACTGTGATCTACTACTACTCCATACAGTGTACATTTTTTGGTAACCCCGACGTGATTTGTTTCCCCCCACCAAAGTTGAAAATACACTGGTTTGACAGCTTTGACAATTTTTATAAACCCGCCCACAGACATTTCTTGCACTAAAATTCGTAGCATGGGGAAATTTCCTTCTCTCTAATGAGCGCTCTCTTCTGCGAAAAACTACGACAATTCTCTGTACGCGAACAGCTTTTCGCAAAAATTAGTAAATTTTCGTAAAAATTCGCTGTTTTAAGAGGGTACTCGAACGGACCTATGATCTGAGGGTAAATACCGATGCCGAGGATATGTATGTATGAGCTGCATACAACAGTTGGGCCGAAATCGGCACAGCCTACATCGGAACAACAATAGTATCGAGTGTTTTCTACTTTACATTTTTCACATTGAAAACAAACTTAGATTTTAATTGATCAGCTGCTCGGAATGACAGCGTTGGCAAGGAAATGGCGTTTAAAACTCTAAGTGCTGCCAATAAAAAATATTTTTTTATTGATCGCTTTACGCAGAGCAAAGAATAGTTGATAATCAAAAACGACAATCAACTATCACCTTAGCCGATTCCAGCCCAGATTTCAATGACTGGAAGCATTGGGCAAAAAGGCAACCTCCACTGAAGTCAATAATCATCGTCGACCATCAAGTGTACACAAGATGCCTAATGCATGTACTACGCAGGCATCAATTCACTGCCTGTGTTGCAATGATAATCAATAATGTTCAAAAAGACACAAAACACTATTGCATCTGGAAGCCGCTACAATCAATTCGAAATCACATAGTTCGAAATTGGCTTCGGTAAATACCGACACTTCAACAACACCATGTGTGTCATCCAGCAGCCCATCATCCTCTCCATCAACATTTTTAACTACCCAAGATACCTACACAAATAAGGGTTACGTGTTTTTGTCATCAGCCGTTGTCAAGTTAACCAGTCGTCAGGGACAATCCGTTGAATGCAAGGCCATACTGGATTCCGGTTCCCAACTCAACTTCATTACAGAGGCAATAGTAAGGAAACTTTGTCTCACCACAACTCCTCTAATAACAAATATTGAGGGTATTGGTCGACATGTTCAACGAACAGCTCGAAGGGTGAACATTGAGCTGAGATCACGCATCAACGATTACTCCACAACTATTGAGGCACACGTACTACCAAAAATAACTTCAAACCAACCTGGGAGAATGGTGGACACATTAAAATTGAAAATACCACATAACATACCATTAGCTGACCCTAAATTCAACACTCCCAGTCCAACAGATTTCTTAATTGGAGCCGAAATATTCCACTCTCTAAAATCGCTTGGTCAAATAAGATAGGGAGATTTCTTGCCAACTCTTCAAAACACAGTCTTCGGCTGGACAGTTACCGGAAAGGTTGAGGATGCAGGAATATCACGCACTAGGTGCGGAATATGCAGAGCCGACGAAGTGTTGGATCAACAAATAAAAGTTTTGGAAGTTAGAGGAGCCTGAAACACAAAAAAGGAGTATGATAGCTGCTGAAAAACGTTGTAATTTATTGTTAGCCTACCATTTGTGGACCAAACAAGCGTCTTGGGAGATTCAAAAGCTATAGCATTCCAGAGGTTCATTTCTTTGGAACGTAAACTTGCTAATTCCCAGAATTTAAAAAGCAGTTAGCTTCAACTTAGAACCCTTAATCAATCAATGCTTTTGGAGTTACAAGAACTATTGTCAAGTGCTGGTTATAGACTCCAAAAGTGGTGTATAAATAATGAATCCCTCATTAGGAACATAACTCTCGACGACAGAGAGACTAAGCTGGACATCACCAACAATATTAAAAGAGTCGGAATGACGTGGCTACCGAAATCCGACTCTCTGTGCATAAAAAAAAGTAAAAGGGTAACAAAAAGAATCGCTTACTCAGACATCGCCCATCTATTCGACCCATTAGGAATCAGGGCACCTGTCATTATAAAAGCAAAATTATTTCTTCCACAACTATGGGAGCTAAAATACGACTGGGACGCCGCATTGCCTCAGGACATGCAAACAACGTGGTTAAATTACCGAGAAGATTTAAAGTCACTATATGATATGATGATACCAAGACATGTTTTTTACAAGGTTCCAAAAATCGTGCAATACCATATATTCGCATATGTTTCGGAAAAGGCGTATAGAGCCGCAGCATATGTAGGAGCCGTGAATACAAACAATGAATTTCCAGTGCACCTACTCTGTGTCAAATCCAAGGTAGCTCCATCAAAGAAAACTAAGCTATCACTTCAAACGACAATCCCCAGATTAGAATTATGTGCAGCCAAGCTGGCATCTGAGCAGAAGCTCCGTCTACAGACCGATCTAAATATTCAAAACAATGATATACAACAATTAACTTCATCAAATCAGTGGCGACATGTACCCTCCAAGAAAAATCCCGCAGACATTTTGTCAAGAGGACTTGCTCCCAAACAGCTAGAAGGGTTTTATGGTTTTATGGTCCACGATTCTTACATGGCACTGAAGCTATATGGCAAACAAACATGCCGGACCTCAAACTATCTTGGCAATCGCTCGGCAAGAATACTCGCCAATAAGGGGGAAAACACTCGCTCGATCTATCGCTCATAATTGTGTTTTCTGCTCACGGGCAAGACAGAAACTATAATCACAAATGATGGGTAATCAGTCGGCAGAACAACATGCACGACCTTTCTTGAATACAGGAATTAATTTTAGTTAACCTATCTATACTCACAAAGGTCTTACATCTCAGTGTTTTGTTGCTTTGCAACAAAGGCTTGTCATCTTGAACTGGTAACGGATCTGACAACAGAAGGATTTATTGGCGAGACGAGGTCATTGTAATAACATTGTGACAACGCTACCAATTTCGTAGGAGTCAAAAATCAGTTATCTAAGCTCGCCCAAATTATGGACTCAGCAAAAGATAGAGAGAAGATCATGGCCTCATATACAAGGAGGAGATGCGACTTCAAATTCATACCTCCACGATCACCGCACTTCGGGGGATTGTGGGAAGCTACTGTTAAGTCAGCTAAACATCTCCTGCAACGTACCTTGGCCTCAGCATCATTAACCTAAGAAGAGCTTGAAACCGTTATAATTGAGATTGATGCTATACTAAATTCTAGACCAATAACACCGATGTCAGCGTCTCCAAATGACCTTGTTGCTCTTACCCCAGGTCACTTCCCCATAGGAGAACCAATCACCAATAACATTGACCGTACTGACCACAAGAATCGTCCCTACTTACTCTATGGAAGCTCGTAACTCATGTCAAGAACGAATTCTAGCGACGGTGGTCAAGTGAATATCTGAATCAACTTCAACACAGATATAAATCGAAGGATAGGTGCCAAAATGTGGCACCAGGAATGATTGTCATAATGAAGGATGTGCCGAATTATTAATGCCATTAAGGGACCAGATGGGCTAGTAAGAGTAGCCGATGTAAAAACTGAAACTGGCGTGTTCCGTCGGGCCATACATAGGTTAGCACCTCTTCCAATACAGCGACAATCACAACCCTCTAATGAAATTTCAACTGACAATCTCAAGCGTTGCGTCATCGATGAGGATAGTACAGTTGAACCATCTGTAAGCAGGAAACCTCATGAGGATGCTCCTACACCCCGTAAACGGAAGGGCGGTTATCTCTTGGTGCAGCATTGCGTGCACAATGTCTACAATTAATGCAAAGGGAATTGAAATCAGCACATTTGACTCTCGAAAAGAATATATATTGACAATGTTGAAACATCGAATCTAGTAACTTATATATGAAACTTAGTTATATATTATGACCTAACGCAATATTGGAGCAAACAAGAGGCAATTGAAAACAGCATCATGCAGTGCTGTCAAACGTAATGTAAAAGCATTACTTGTAATGCTTTTTAGTAGAGCGTAATGCCGTAATGCTTTTTGTATTGCTTTCTATTGCACCAGCAAACTTGCATTTTCATTTAAAGAAACCTAGGAGCTGGCAGTACTTTTCATATTTAAAATGTGGATTCACATCTCCACTTCTATTTTTCCACAATCCCTATCCCATACATTCGCAATGTTGCTTCCCTTGTCACGCGTACAAATTGATACATTTGTAATGTTATGTCGTCGCGCTAGCACCTACTTTTACCATACGTGTCTGTGGCTGCTAGTAGTATTAGTGAACTATTTCGTTTTGATTTTATACGGTTTGATTCCGTTCAGGGCGGACGTGCCTTACCCTCAGTAAGGTTATAGTTTTCTTCGTGTACAGTTATTAATAATAGCGCAACTTTTTACTTACTTGTTTTAGTTAAAATAATAAAAGTGCGCGAGCCACAGCCTTGTGTTACACAATAGCCGTGTTTTATTATCCCCCATGATCCAGATCGGATCATTGGGATGCATGCAAAACAACAACAATACAAGACCTTGCTTTTCATTTGGATCTATTTTCGTGATCCCAATAGCTATACTCTGTCCAACATAAATTGTCAGTACACGTCTTATGGAAGAGCTTTTTAGAGATCAGTAGCGTGACATATTTTTGCACCATACTAAGTTGAGAGAAAACTCGCATAAAATGTGTATACCCGCCTGTGAATATCCATTTGTATCTGACGTAGATCCAACAGCGCACAGCTAGGTGTGCGCTGATTGGCTGCTGCATTTCAACCCCTATTTATATTGATGTGCATTCAGAGTTACCCGTGTCAGTTTTGTTACTCGTTCAGTTTTTTTCCTTGGGTTTCTACTGAGCTTTTGGTTTTAGAGCTTTTAAAAAAGTTATTTTTGATAAGTGTTACCATCTTGTTTTAATCTGATATATTATTTCTTTAATGTGTTGAAAATACGTTAAAATGCAGTTACAAAATTGTAAGATGTTTTCTATTCTAATATGTTTTAATGTTTCGCACTTTGTACGCATACATTTTTCTCTCTCTATGGGTTCAATTTTCAGGACGTTTACTTTTTACTTTCAAGCAATGTAGTGAGTGAGTGATTTCAAATTCTTCAGCATTCAGCATTCAATGTAGAAGATTATTTGTTTGATTAACGAAAAAGATTAACAGCTTTCAATATTAGTTAGCCATTATAGGAAAATTAACTGACAATTTTTGCATTTCAATGGATAAAAAATGGCACCTTTGCCGATTCGTCTCTCATGAATCAAAAAAAAAATCTTCGATAATGCCGCCAGTGTATATGCACAAATTTGGACAGTTATTTTTACGCAATGAAATATTTCAGAAGCAGGTCAATTTTCCCATCTTATACCCTTAGGCTCATTTTAACAGAATTCGGAAGAAGGGTATGTACATAGTACATATCTTTTATTGATTTATTCCAGGAAGTATTTTTTAAATGTCGATATTTTTCGCATTTTTTTTTTAATTGACCTCTGCGATGAAAGTAGATATGTATCTATAAAATATGTATATATGTGGTGGTGGTGGTGTAATTGTTTTTTTGTTTCCATCCTCCTGTCCGTGTTTGTTTTTTATTTAAAAGGGAGTATGCCGACTGGCTTAATTTTTTTTTTTCAAAAACGCGCCTTTTATTTTACCTCTTGGTGGTGTGGAAAAAGATAAATTTGTTTTATATTTTATAAATAAAACAAATTAAATGAAAATTTCAATCTAAAAAAATAGGACGGTAACCCTACATAATATTCTTTCACATTTTTACTAGTTTGAAATGATACTGCGGCAACCCTGTAAGAGCTTTTGTTAGAGTAGCACCTTACGGAAAACAAAAGAGTGCGAATGAGAGACAATTATCCCTATCTTCCCTGTACTGACAATTTATGTTGGACAGAGTATAGTTCATGCTATTTCTCACTAGGTTACATTTTTGTTCGTAAGAGTTGGTATGCTTTTCACAATTGTCAAGCGACAGTATTGCCACATCAGAATATAAAATATTATTTGAAAACCGAAAAGTATAAAATATATTTTATTTATCATTTATTGATACCTGTATAATAATTTGTTAATGAAATGCTTGTATAAGCAAACAAATGTCATAAATACGCATAAGAAAATATGTTTTATTACTATTTTTATTTGCTAGCCTTAAAATTCAAATGCATACAGTGAGTACATACATATTTTTATTTGTTTTGGAATCACACCAATACAGCGTAACTGCCCTAACACTTTCACTCTAAAACTGCTGTTCTGGAACGCAGAGAAATACTAAGCAGCAGTGAGGGCGATTGCTGACCAATCAAGTGCCTCTTCGTGAGAAAAAATTCCGCTTGTCCAAGCTTAGTTCCCACTTAACAAATATTTTAAAGAGTTACGACTCAAATTTTAAGTGTATTTTTATTAAAAACTTACTTTTTTAGTCTGAATTTAAATGTTATTGGTACAAATCGATTAAGTACCGGCAAACAAAAATATTAAGTAATTATGTAGTCAGCTGTATGTTTTAACAGTCTCGTTACAGATTCTAGTTTTTGAACATAGTTTTATAAAAGTTCGAAAAACAGAATATCAAATATAAAAGATCTCTTATAATCGAAGTATTTATGATATATAACAGGAAATTCGTAACAGATTTGCCCGAATAGATCTAAATATTCTGCTCAAAATGTTATACCAGCCATATGATCATGAAATGTGAGGTACACGATATTTTTTCAAACGGGATATGTTTATAAGTAAGTTTTAAAAATGTTTTCTTTCTAAAAAAAAAGCGAAATGATCAAATTTTTATTTAAAAAAAAAACAAATTCGGTTGCATGGCAACTCCACATTATATGTCAAAAAAAGGAAAACAGCTGTGCAATTGAAACGAAATTGAATAATGAAAAACCTGATGAACCTGATTTTTGCTATCATCATCGCTGCCAAATAAAAATTAAGAATTGAATAAATTGTTAGTATTACCATGAATGAAATAATCTCTTCCAGTATGCGATGCGAGCTAGTACTAAAACAGCATCAAACAAAACAACAATGAAATCTTATGAAAATGACCGTAAAAACGTCCACTGATGCTGCCTTTTCTTTTCTTTTATGATTCTGCCCACTATTACTTGGAAAATTCCATTCAAGGCACCTAAAAGTGACAATAGTACTCGGTCAACAAATAGATACAAGTTCACTTGTTAATAAATCAGAACAGACTATATTTAAATGTTCGATTCTACACTTATCTTACCCAAAACTTAAGCTCGCAATGTTAAAACGGGCATAAATAAACAAATAAAATCTGATGATCGCTCAAAGCCGACGATAAGTATTTAAAATGACATTTTACTCATTTTAAATTTAAAGTTGGCTTCAAGTTTACAGTCGACTCTGAAGTAATTATGAATAGCAAAAAGTTTATGCTAAGTTAAATACATTGGTGAATAACATCGTTTAGCATCGGCTTTATCTGACTAAGAATTTGCACCATTAATTTTAAAATTTTTAGAACCATGATTATATTTTGTATACCCTATTCTAAGGGTATATAAAGTTTGACACATAGTTTGCATAATATATAGATAGATATATAATTAGCATAAGTAGGCGAGTCGATTGAATCATGTCCGTCCATCTGTCAGTCCGTATGACATTTTTGGACCTTAAATTTTGAGCTAGGTTGATGAACTTTCGTATACGAGGTCCTTGGAAAAGTAAGCACTACAACGGTAAAAAAAATTAAAATCCGCCCACTACCACGCCCACTTATTGAGAAACTTTGTGTTTCGGAGTAGTTTTATAAAATACTTGAAAAAAGTTGCTTAAGGAAGTATATTGGTGGAAGAAGGAGCTAGTATGTGCATAGGAAAGGGATAGGGTATCATACGATCCGCTCCAAACGGATTGTAGCCTTTTCATATGTTTTTTTTTGATTATTTTGTTGAATGCTGATGTTAGTTTTAAATTTTTTTTTCATTTTGTAATTCTACTTTTCTTTTAGGATTCAAAAAATCCAAGGGAGTTATTAACTGTTACTCACGCATAAGTTCAGCTGGAGAAAGAAACTGCAGTAGTTGTGTGTTTTGTGTTACGATAATCGAATAAAAACATATTCAATACACGCTTGAACTGTGCTATCTTTGTATTACACAAGCTTTTCTTTAATGCTTTTAATTGTTTTAACTAAATTTTCTGCTTGGCCATTTGTTGCGGGATGTCCTACCGGAATGATTCCGGTAATTATTGTGATGTGCTTGATTCCATTCATTTTTAAAAACAATTTAAATTCTTTGGATACAAAGGCTGTACCGTTGTATGAAGCAAGTATATTTGGCAGTCCAAAACGAGCAAACAATTCCTTTAATGCGGCAATCGTCGCAGTGCATGTAGTATTTTCGCCCATATCCACACATTCAATCCACTTGCTATAAAAAATCAATATGTATCCTACACCACGGCTGTTTCGACCTCTTCCAGTTTATCAAGTGTTGTTTTGGGAGGTTAGGACACGTTTTCAAACAAGGAACGCATCCTTTTACGATTTCTTCTAAATCCTTATTCTGATTTGGCCACCAACAACATTCACATGCATAGATTTGATTTTACTAATACCCATATATGAGGCATGTAAAAAAATTGCTGCGCCTTCTGTATAATTGTTGCGATTATGATTCGGTATCCCCAAAACAAACATCCTGATTCATGTCAAAGTTCTAGTCTCCTATTAAAAAATAGTTGCAATTCTTGCATACACATTCTTCAGTCCATTTAGTTTTATAAACTCAGAGACCCTTTGGAGCAATGTATCCGAAATGGTTTCTTTTTTAATGGCTTCTAAATTAAGCGGTATCTTATTAACTTCATTGATCTACAGTTGAAACTCGAAAAATACCGTTAATAGAGTTTCTATGCATTCAATAAATAAAAATGCTTTAAACTTACTATCTTTATTTCTTCGTCTCTCCTCTTAGGAGGTTGATTGTCATCCTTCTGACGTCTTTAATTTAAGGATCATGATAAGCTGAATTGTTGAGAACTCGAACCAGTCTTGCATATTTTTCATCCAGTTTGTCCTTTGTTTTCCTGCTGTTCTTCTGCCTTCATTTTTTCCTTGTAGAATTATTTTTAACAGTTGATACTTCTCACTTCGCATTATATGACCGAGATACTCCAGTTTTCGTTTCTTTATTGTGTAGTTCTCTTTTAGAACACATACTTATTAAGGCTTCTACATTTGAAACTCTTTCTTTCCATGGTAACAGCGTGGACCTTTTTTTCACAGGTAGCTGCAGGTTACTTCCACACAGTACTTTCTTTAGTTGGCAGAAAGAAGCTCGCGCTTGTTCAATTCTGAGTTTGATCTCCCCCTTAGAGTTTGCTTTGGAGTTAAATTGTGTACCCAAGTATTTAATTTTCGCCACGCAATTTACTTTACTTTAAAAATTTACCGATTTTTAGTTCTACATGACTAATATTTCTCTTTGAGACTACCATGAACTTTGTTTTGGAACTGTTTATTTGAGTGCATAATCATAGCTTACTTTGTTTAATTTGTTTACCATTGAATTTAGTTTCTTTTCGTTTCTTACAATTATTATAGTCGTCCCCGTTAATTGTCACCCCCCCCCCCCCCCCCCCTCTTCGTCTTCAAGAGCTTCTTTGCAGATCTGCTCGGCATACATACTGAATAAGTGGGGGGGGGGGGGGGGGGGGTAAAATGCATCCTTGTCTTACGCATCTAAGGACCTCAAATTCTTGTGATTCTACCCCAACTACTTTTATGTGAGCTTTTTGTTGGTAATAAAGGGATTCTATAATATTCAAGTCTCTGCCAGCAATTCCTTTCCTTCTTAGTATATTTAACAGTTTTATATGCTGATCTTTGTCAAAAACTTTTTCGTAGTCTATGATACATATGTACAAGTCTTGATTGACCTCCATACTTCTTAGCGCTAAGATGTTGAGTGCAAAGAGAACCTCTCTTGCAGTCCTTCTCTAAATCCAAATTCACTAATGTCTTCCTCCAGTTTTTTGTATATTCTGTTATGTATTATTTTTAGGAATAATTTAAGCATGTGGCTCATCAGACTGATTGTCCTGTAGTCTTCGCATTTTATAACATTATTCTTCTTTGGTAGCGCTATGAAGGATGTTCTTAACCAGTCTTTTGGGATTTGTCCACTGCTATAAATTCTGCTAAATAAGTCTACTTTTTCTTCTATATTGTCATCTTCTATGAGCTTTATAAGTTCGTTTGATACTTCATAGGGTCCAGTCGATTTTCTCTCTTTTGCGTTTCTTATGGCCTTAATACTTTCCTCTTTTAGTATTGCAGATCCTGCCATTTCCCTTATTGGTTGTCTTTCATTTCTCTGGTCTTGAAAAAGCTTTCTTAAATAATTTTCCCAACTCATTACCTTTTCTTTCGAATCTGTCAGAATATTGCCATTTTCGTCTTTTATACTTCCTTTTTGTTATTTCTTTGAGTTTCTTGTGCATGTTAAAACTGTCATATCACTACATTGTTCTGACCAAAATCTGTTCTTCGCTTCCCTTATTTTTTGTTTAATTAAGAAGTTTATTGCTTTATATCTGTCGCAATCCTGTTTTTCTCTTCTTCGTACTTCCATCAGTTGAAGGATCTCGTTTGTCATCCAGTCTTTCTTTATTCGCCGTAGTCTGGGTCTTAAAAGGTTTTTACCCGTGTTTATGATAGCATCTTTTATACTCTCATATTTATTTTCTGTTCCTGCGTCATTATTAATATTTGATTTAATCTCCTGCAATTTGTTATTTAAGTTTCTCACGACCTGGTCTTATGTATCTAGTTCTTTTAGTAGAGTGAGATCGATCTTTCTCTCTTGTGATCTTTTTCTTATTATCTTAAGTCTTAATTTAAGGGTAGCTACTACTGGGTTATAGTCCAAATTTATGTCTGCTCCTGGATACAGATGTTACTCCGTTTCTATATCTTTTGTTAATTATGAAATTATCTATCTGATTCCTCATAGTTAATCCATTTGCTTTGTGTCTTGGTGATGTCCATGTATGTGATGTCCCTATATAGGGTTAGGGTAATGAAAAGTTTCGTGCAAAGCGAAACCGCGAAAAACGAAGTATGAACGTCATGCAAAATAAGGGGTTGCGTTCCTGAAATTAGGGAAAAAAGGGTAACAGATAGTTTTATTCGTACTTTATTTGAGTTTATTCTTCGGATGTTCGACTCATTTATGCCATATAATTTTCCTAAAGGAGACGGCTTCTCCCCGTTCTCCAGTTTCCTGATTATTTCTATTTTCTTAGTCAAACTCAGATTTTTTTTTGGTTTGAATTTAGCTTTCTCCTAAGAACAATGAAAGATGTACCTATGAATATACTAATTTCTTATCTTTTACCATAATCCATTTAATTGTGCAACTCCTATAAAAAAACAAAACAATTTTCGCTGCACTATTGCCGGATTCAGTCATTCACAAAACACAACTAAGTAAATTGCATGGATATGTATGCATATCTTTAACAGAAAAACCATGGCGCGCCATGATTCTTTGAAGAAAAAAAAACTGTATTTCGCGCGTTTATTCTTATTTAAAAACTCTTACCTTACTTCTTCTGTCACGTCTTAGATCTACTCTGCTACTCTGGGTATGCTTATTTGATGGCGGCAATACTCGCCATTCGTAGCGTTATTGGAAAATTGTGGCATTTCGTTCCCAAACGAAAAACCCACCACTTCCTGATGCTACCATCTTCAGTCCTTCTAAACTTTTATTTGAAATTCTTTAAATAATATCCGTGTATCAAAATCATGTCCGAGTGTTGTTAGTCTGTCGTTTGCCGTGAATTCAGTGCCATATTTGTTTTATTGTTCTTATTTGGTTGTTGTAGAGTTTAAAAGTTGGTTCGCAAGTTCTCTATCGTACTGTGTAGTTCCTTTACCAAGTGGTTTTCCTATATTATTATGATTTTCTTTTTTGTCTCGTTATTTATGATTGCTCTTTTGTTTATTTTCTTTTCCGGTGATCTCTTCTTCTTCTTTCTTTTGATATCCTCAATATCTATATCTTTTATATATATATCCTCGTCCACTTCTTCTATAAATCATTATATTGTTTGGGCGCAAAATCTTCTGTTGATATTTAATTGTTTTGTTTTGCTCTCCAATAATGTGTTTAAGTTTTTTAATTTCTCCTTCTAATTCATCGGTTTTTATTCTCAGACCCTCTTTTAGTTCAATTATATTTTTCTTCAAAGTTTCGTTATTTCCCTTTGTTTCATCCTTTAGATCATTTTAATTTCTCTTGCGAGACCTCTAGTTGAATTTTAAATTCTTTTTTCTTGTCTTCTTTAAAACTCATTAAAAGCATTTTCATATCTTCCTTATTCATTTTACTTGGTATCACTTGTATTCCTGATGTGAGATAAACTATTCCCTGATAGATGACACTTTTTTGTCTAGATCCTCACTTTGACATAACAGTTGATCACTGTTTATGTTTTTAATGCGCTTACAGCACTTTTCTAACACTAAAATTATATATTTAAATTTTTTTTTAAATTTTTTGAAACACTTTAAATTCCGTGTAATTGTGTGATTGTATGAAATACTAAGCTTATATTGTTATACCCAAAAGGCAAACAAAATCTTTGATTTTTCTTTTAATTCCAAGAAATAACTCAACACTTCTTAATTTTCGAGATTAAACACACTTTACTCTTCAATTAAACCAGATTTTGATTGTCGGATTTCACTAATTTACGCAAAAAATATTACTTAAAAAGCGAGCCTACTGTCACTTTACTTTACTACTTTTATTCAAAACTGTTTCCGTTTTGTTTTCTTTATTCAAAGATAACACAATTTAGTTTCTACATCGGCGGTTAAATGATAGAGGTTATACCGGATAATAGAGTTTCTGAAAAAATTATTTAAAATTTACTGCGAATAATGATTTTGTTTCTATTACGAATAATAAAGTGAATGCCGGTTAATAGAGTTCTTAATTGGTACGAATTAACTCAACAAAATTCCAGTTAATAGATTTCGGTTATAAGGATCCCGGTTAATCGAGTTTTGACTGTAGTTAATGCGAGTGTCAAAATCATTCAGATTCACATTACTATATGAAGGGAACCAAGAAAAATAGTCAATTACAGTCCGTTTCAAATCACTATGTAACTTCTCGCGCAGGTTTTCGCTTTTCCGGGCGCTCTCTCTGGTGTACATGCAAAAATAAAAAAATTGAGCATACCCACCCTTCAATGTTGACTGCACCGATTATCAGCGCAGACTGATTTTTTTTGGACAACGTAGTGAGAAATGTAGAGAAAAGAAAAGAAAATTTTTGTTTCCAAATGGGAAAACAGAGTGCAGAAAAAAAGCGTTGATATGAATGTAGAAAGCTGTTTTATTTATTACTTGCACCTATAATATAGGGGGAGTGTTGGATTCGTGCAAAAATTCGAACTTGAGATATTATTCAATTCTGACATTACGATGCTCAAAAGAGTGGGTCTGCCAATTCTGTCTCTCTGTGTGTCCCTGAGGCTACAGCCTAAAACGGGTTGACGGATTTCGATCAAACTTCATATCTAGGGTCTGTGTGACAATCCCTAGAGGTGAAATTGAAAATTTTGTTTTAGCCCTTTTATTAACGGTACTTTACTTAAGACCAATTTCACAAAAATTAGATTTTCTCGAAAACGGCTCTAACGATTTTGACTAAATCTCATATTCAATTAAGATTGAAAGTTTCTAATCAAATGACATAAAAAATTTCTTTCCAAAATTGTTAACTGTTGTACTTTATTTAAACAATTTTTTGAAAAAAGCCGGCTCAAACAATTTCGTTCAAATTCTACACTGAGACAAGTACAAAAACGTGCAATAAGATGACTTACCACATTTTGGCCTAAAGTGGTTGTAACGGTCCCTATGGTCAACTTGGCTTAAAGACGATTTTCTTGAAAAGGGATCAAACGATTTTATTAAAGTTCTCACATTAGATTAAAAATCGCAAATGCTATAAAATTGTTTGAAAAAATTTTGGGCAAAAGTGGTAATAATGATATTTTTTCTAAAGATTTAGGGGTTTTAGCCAATTTGTTCGAGAACGGCTCTAACGATTTTCTTTAAATTTCATATTTAGGCTAGTTTAGTTAAATTCTAAATTTCTTACCAACATTGTTAATAACGGCACTTTGCTTATAGCCAACTTAACAAAATATCCTTTTTCTCGTTAGCGGTTCTAACGATTTCACTAAAATTTCTTATTTGAATTACTTTTACAGTCCTATAAAATGGCGTATCACGTTATTGGCCAAAACTGTTTATAAGGGTACTTCGGTTATAGCCAACTTAACAAAATGTCATTTTTCTCGTAAAAGGCTGAAACGATTTCACTAAAATTTTATATTTGAATTGCTTAAAATGGGTGCCGTGGCTCAGTGTTTAGTGCGTTGGACTACTGCGCAAGGGGTTCCAAGTTCGAATCCAGAAAAATACCATCAAAAGTTTTTTCACGGCCGAGTGTCTGACAAGCATTCAAGAGTATAACTGTAATGAGAAAGCTTTTCAAATCCGTCTGCACTTCGGATACGGCATAAAACAGTAGGTCTATTCTGTACGTGCAAAAATGTTTACCACACACAACATGTACATTTGTGAGAAGCTAGGCCTTGGCCCTCTATGGGCTGATTATGACCTAATATTTATTTATTTATTTTATTTTTTATAATAACGAGCTAATAACAGTGCTTTACTTATAGCCAACTTAGCAAAATGTCCTTTTTCTCCTAAAAGGCTGAAACTATTTTGTTTATATTGCATACGTAGACTAGATTCATAACGTCATAGAAGACTTCATTCCACATTTTCGGCCAAAAAGGCTAATAACGGGACCTGACTTATAGCCAACTTAACAAAATGTCGTTTTCATATAAACGGCTAAACAGTTTTGGTTAATTTCTAGATTTGGACTTATTTTCTGAAGTCCTGTGAGATAGCATACCACGTTTTTGGACAAAGTTGATAATAACAGTACTTTAATTATAGCCAACTTAACAAAATTTTAGACTAAAAATTTATATTAGTATTTCGTTGGTTCTATGAATCTTAACTGCATAAAAAACTTATAGATATAGGTACAAGTTTTTACGATCCAGTCGTGCAATTTATTTTTATTGAAGAAGGCATTGTCAACTTTACGAAGACCAGTGAAAGCTCTGTGGGAGTAATGACAACTTGCGCAGAGCATATAATGCACGGATTTTGTGTGGAAAATAAAAAAAAATGTGAAGAAGAAAGGAAAAGAAGTGTGCCCAATTATTATGCGCCAAACGATGTAATAAAATCTGGAAGGAAACAGGGAAAGTTCAGCTGTTTTATAAATATCACTTTCCAGTGAGAAAATGAAAGTACACATATCCACGCTCTCTCTGCGCAATTTTCCAATTGCATAGTGATTTGTAACGGACTTTATGTTTGCCTTTGTTCGTATATGAGCGATGTAGAAATTATATCCCGAAATCTATTAAAATTCATTATAAGTGTTTCGGCAATCGGCGATTTATGAATTGAAATATATAATTAAGTATTATGATCTAATATGAATTTTTAACAATTGGTATAAAATTTGAATTTGTCGCCTGTCGGCCATATTTTTTTATAAAACTGGAATGGAGGATGAATTGAATTGCAAACGAAAGACAAAGGAGTACAAATAAATCTCTTTGAAACTAACCGCCAACCCGTACGCAAGTGTTTTTTCTTTAATCGCGTTATTTTTACATCTTGTTATTTTTTTAAATGGGCTGGTAAATGAACATAAATTATTTTTTAGGGTTGTAACTTTGCATACATCTATTTGAAGACTTAAAAAAGAAGAAACAAATTTTACATAATTTTTTTTTGTTTTTAGTGAGCAAACAAAAGCCCTTCTTTTCGGCGGCGCGTGTGATTTCCGCTCACTGGAACATCTGAAACCGAAAATTCCGACGGGATTAGAAAGGGTACATGTTTGGCTCTGGTTTGAACTATACTCTGTCCAACATAAATTGTCAGTACAGGGAAGATAGGGATGTTTGCCTCTCATTCGCACTCTTTTGTTTTCCGTAAGGTGCTACTCTAACAAAAGCTCTTACAGCGTTGCCGCAGTATCATTTCAAACTAGCAAAAATGTGAAAGAATATTAGGTAGGGTTACCGTCCTATTTTTTTAGATTTCATTGAATTTTTTTTTATTTTCAAACCACTCTTGAAAATCTTCGACAATTCAAAAACACTTTCTGCAATAAAGTAATAAAAGATATGTACATACCCTTCTTCTGTGTTCTGCTGAGATAAGCGTAAGGGTATAAGATGGGCAAATTGACCTGCTTCTGAAATATTTTATTGCGTAAAATATTCTATTTATTCATTGTTGGTCAAAAATATCTTTTTTCGAATTTATGCATATACACTGGCGGCATTATTGAAGTTTTTTTTTTGATTCATGAGAGGCGAATCGGCAAAAGTCCCATTTTTTATCCATTGAAATGCAAAAATTGTCAATTAATTTTCCTATAATGGCTAACTAATATTGAAAGCTGTCAATCCTTTTCGTTGATTAAACAAATTATGTAGAACAATGCTGAAGAATTTTAAATTATTAACTCACTGCATTGCTTGAAAGTAAACATCCTATTTCAATTTCGTAACTGCATTTTAACCTATTTTCAACACACTAACAGAAATAATATATCAGAGCAAAAGAAGATGGTAACACTTATCAAAAAGAACTTTTTTCAAAGCTCTAAAACCAAAAGCCGACCGATTTGATTTATCCTAGTTCATACCATAGCTATATATGTATAAAATAACTATTAAAATTTGGAACTGATTGGATTAATAGTTTTTGAGTAATCACACGCGCCAGTCGTAAACACACACTGTTTCGAGAAAAACGCGTATAAAATTTCGATAAGCAAATTATTGGGTATAAAACCTACCTACGTTCCACCATAAATCGGCTATATCTTCAAGAGTTTTTGAAATTTTCATTTGAAATTTTAAAGGAACCTTCTTGAATAGTTGTAGGTTCGAATTAAATAATAAAAAAAATCGATTTTTTGAAACCGAGAATGGGGGGGTCCCCTTAAAAAAAAAATTAAATTTTGTCATTGCATCAATTGACAGTCCTAAACTTTACATACACATATATACATATTGGTAAAGAAGTGTGTGATTTTGAACAAATAAAGGGATTAGCATATATATTTGTTTGTGTAAAAGAGCAATAATAGTGACATGAAACTAATAATTCACATCTTAAAAATTAAAGTGATTTAACAAATAGAATTCACGAAATATTTATGCAACATCATATTGAATAAAATAAACAAAGATCACTGGCGTCATTTTCTTTCTTTTTTTTCGTTGTCGCTTTCTCCTGTTCTGCCACCGATATCTCTGGCATTTCTTATACCCGGTTCACAAAATGTCTGAACGCTTTTTAGAAGTTCGCTGTTTTTTTAGCGCTACAATTCTTACTAACGTAAATTAAATAATTTATTGTTTAAATTGTGAAAAAACAATAGAAAAAACATAAAAAAAACACTCGCGATTGTTACCGAATTGTCATTGAGCTGTCATTGAGTGCTTGGCGTGCGTTCACTGAAGCAATTTTTAGCTGTCAAGAAAACTTACAGTGTGGCCATACACAAATGTCTAAATTGCTTTTAAATCAAGTAAAAGTTAAAAAAGAAAAAAGAAAAATTATTTTGCACAGTTAATTGAAATTAACAATTTCACTCCTATTGCATATTAACGAGTTTATAATTATTGATTATTGTTTCGTGAAGCATAAAGTTTGAAATTAAACTAATTTTTCAACAAATTCGAAACATTTCAATTGTAAACCACTGCAAACAAATTAAATACTACCGAATTAGAATGTCAGCTCTGGCTAGTTTGTAAAAAGTGTATGACAATAATTGTTTGATTTTTTTTGATAACGTTTCAACACTTTTTGATTTACCAGAAATTACTAAGCCATCGGCGCGCCGCGGCGCCTGCATGCATGACGCAGCATGATAGACACAGTTTCTGCAGTATACGATTCGCATTACGCAGCATGATAGACACAGGGCTGGAATCGGCTAAGGTGATAGTTGATTGTAGCTTTTTTGATTATCGTATTTGATTATCAACTATTCTTTGCTCTGAGTAAAGCGATCAATAAAAAATGATTTTTTATTGGCAGCACTTAGAGTTTTAAATGCCACTTCCTTGCCAACGCTGTCATTCCGAGCAGCTGATACAATAAAAATCTTAGTTTTTTTTTTAATGTGAAAAATGTAAAGTAGAAAATACACGATACGATTGTTGTACCGATTTAGATTGTGCTGATATCGGCCAAACTGCTGTATGCAGCTCATACATACATACCCTCGGTATGTGTATTTACCCTCAGATGGTATTTACCCGGTATTTACTAAATTTTTATGACTACAGCAGTAATTTCAGCCACCCAACTTTGACAAATTTGTGCAGCCAAGTCAGCCCCAACATGTCTTTAATAGCCACCACCCCCAAGAACAGACACACACGCTTCTTTGATGAGCGAAAGTTTTTCAAAAGTCTAAAATGCACAATAGTTAATGCTATATATAAATATGCATTCTTACATCGGGCTTGGAAGTAAATGAACATTTATTGAATTGACTGTAAACATTCAACTTCACAAATTTCAAAATTTGACGTAAAGTTTTTTATTCTAATTTATTTTTTTATGACACAAATGTATGAAAGCGACACCTAAATAGCTATCACATGAAATGACAGCAAAAAAGCGATTGTCGATTTGATAATCACCTTACGTGGACGTAAAGCGATGATTTTGATTGTCAACTATCAACTATCACTTTAGCCGATTCCAGCCCAGTATACGATTCGCTGCTATCATTAGATGATGACAAGAAGATCACAAATGCGATTATTATACATTTGGTAATGTCGAAGGTTGATCCAGGCACGAGGTCTAAGTGGAAGGAGCTAAATTATAGCACCATTCCCTTATGGAGCAACTCTGAATCATCCCTCAATAAAAGATATCAGCACATTTCTGCTGAGAAATCGTCAACATCGCGTTCCAAACAATGCGATAAGCAATCAAAACCGTAACATGAGTTTAGTCGACAAAAGAGTCAGCGGTCTTCGTTCTCGTGCGAAAGCACGCAACAACAACAACAAAAGAAATCAAAATGTTTGTTCTGCAAATCAAATGATCATTTCATAACCAGCTATCAGTCATTTACTGTACTCCTTGTTTTACAAAGGTTTGAGCTTGCAAAAAGTGTTCCGATCTGCATTTACTGCCTCCGAAAAGGACATACAGATTCTAAATGCAAATTAAGTAAGTGCACTGTTTGCAATCGCTCGCATCATACGTTGTTACATCAATATGCAACAACATTTAGTAGTGACCCACAACCTTCGACTTCCTAATCCAAGCACGCCTCTGCTTTGACTGACCAAGTTATCCTTGCTACTGCAGTTGTGAAAATTAAAAGCAACACAGGTGAGTATTTTTTAGCTCGGGTACTGCTTGATTCTGTCTCAAGTAAATTTTATAACTGAAGAACATGCAGAGAGGGTGAATCTTCGCAAAGAAGACAAATCATTAAAATTGTTGGGCGTTGGGAAAGCAAGCACTACAGTCAACAAAAGATTACATGCAGTAGAAAAATCAACATTGGATGAACATTCCTTTGACACAGATTATTGGATCATGAGTTCAATATCAGCCTATCAACCTGATCATAATATTAATATGTACTGCGAATTGGAATATTCCACGCAACATTGAATTGGCTGATCCATGCTTCTACAAGCCACAAAAAATTGATTTGTTGTTGGGAGCAGAAACATTCTTCGAATTGTTGTCCGTAGGATAAATAAAACAGGTCCTAAATACCCAACCATTCAGAAGACGCTGCTAAGTCGGATAGTATCTGGAAAATATTCCAAATGTTCGAATTCGCATGCAAGAATATGCAATGTACCACGCCAATCCGATGAATTGCCAGCTTTGGACCAAATTGTTTTTCTGAACAATTTCTGAAATTCTGGTCATTGGAGGAAATTCCCGGAGAATCAAATAAAATTCTTTCACCAGAGCAACAAAAGTGTGAATAACACTTTGTCGAAAATACGCAACTTTTGCCGGAAAGTTCTTTCGAGGTAAAATTGTCACTTAAAGCACCTCCTAGCTCTCTCGGATCATCGTTTGAAACTGCTTCGCACTCGAGCGAAAATTGTTAAAAACGACGAGCTGAGAGTTATGTACATGAATTTCATGAATGAATATCTCACACTGGGCCACATGTCACCGACGAATAATGAAATCCCGAATAGCCCGCACTATTTCATTCTGCATCAATGCATCACAAAGCATAAGCACTAAACTACGAGTAGTTTTTGATGCTTCAAGTCGTACATCGACTCAAATAACGTTGAATGACATCTTGATGGTTGGGCCAACCATTCAAGAGAAGCTGTTTTCGTACACATATGCTATGCCATTACGGCAGATATTACGAAAATTTACCGACAAGTCCTTATAGCAGAAGAGCATTCGATTTATTAGCTCATAGTGTGGAGGCAGCATCCGTCTCAACCTCTCCAACATTTTCGCTTAAATACGGTTACGTAGCGCCAGCACCATTTTGTTAAGCAATGCACATAAAGACTCTAACCCTCAAGGCTCAAGAGTAATTCGTAGAGATTTCTGTGTCAATGATCTGTTAACTGGGGCCAATGATCTCGAAACCCTTAAAACAATACAAGCCGATGTCCAACAAATCTTACAAAATGGTGGGTTTCAGTTGGCAAAATGGTATTCAAATCACCCAGAATTGTACAATAAAAAAAGTACTGAAAGAGAGATAAAATTAGATAGATAGAGATGTCTTTATTTACTAGCTTTTATATAGCTAATTATTTCATTTTACATACATATTCACAAAACATATTTTTTTTTTTTTAATTTGTTTTAACAGGTAGTAAATTTAGTAACATTTGATGCAGAAAATAAAATAGAGTTAATTAATACATTATTACGTTAATACGGAGTGATTTTATGTCTAGCAAATTTAATAGCTTCCTTTCTAAAATAGTAAAAATTGGACTGTTTTTAGCATCGTCATCCATTTCATTAAATTATTTAAATCCTTTATAAATTAAAGAGTTTTGACTGTTACTAGTTCTAAAATATGGAAGTCTAAAATTATTATTAGTTCTAAGATAGTATGGCTGCACATCGCAATTTTTTTTACAAATATATTCAACATGATTAGAGAAATTAAGTTTGTTGTCAATTATGACACCTAGTATTTAATCTTATCAATTTGTTCAATGACCTCACCATCAATTGATATTCTCAAACTATTATCTTGCCTGTAGTTAATCACCATTTGTTTCGTTTTATTTATATTTAATTTCAGTCTATTTTATTTCAGCCACACATTCGTTCCAAGTCTTCCTGCAGTAGTCTGTGGCTTTCATCGAGGCTTTTTTGAGTCACATATATCACCGCGTCATAGGCAGAGGGCTAAACTTGAGTTTTGTAACACTTTTATATATATAATGAACAGTAGGGTACCCAACACAGTTCCTTGAGGTTCACCTAGGCTCACTACAATAGAGTCCGATTCAATTTCATCAATTTTCACAACTTGGGTTCTATTTGAGAGATATGACGAAAACCATTTTAACTCCCCATTTTTTACACCATAGTTTTTGAGTTTATCTAATAGAATATTTCTGTCAATTGTTTCAAAAGCCCTCTTAAAGTCTAAGAAAACACAGTTCACTCCCATTTTTTTAGATAATTCTTCTTTCCAATTTGTAACCACCAAATTAATCGCACTTTCACATGAATGATTTTTTCTAAATCCTGACTGAATGGCGGTTATTAAATTATTTTCTTCAAAATAACTATTAAGTTGCTTAAAAATTATTTTTTCGAACACTTTTTCAAAAAGGGGCATAGCGTTGACCGGTCTGAATTCCTCACATAATTTTGTGTTAGCTACTTTTTCAATCGGTGTAACGACAGCTCTTTTCCACGAGTCAGGGAAAGTGCTGGTTCGAATGGAGTTATTAATTATTTTTTGCAGTGCTGGTCCTATGACTTCGAAATTGACAAGGTATCTTCGTGAGCACATGAAATACATATCTTTTTTGTTATTTATCTCTTTAAGTGTGAGTCGGATATCTTCAACAGAAACAGATTGAAAATGGAAATTAAGATTTGATTCAC
Source organism: Chalcosyrphus nemorum (assembly GCA_949716465.1). Taxonomy (NCBI): domain Eukaryota; kingdom Metazoa; phylum Arthropoda; class Insecta; order Diptera; family Syrphidae; genus Chalcosyrphus; species Chalcosyrphus nemorum. Next base: position 52,969,814 of record OX454333.1, on the reverse strand, counting down.
TTATATAACTAGTATAAGACACAATTTGGATAGATTTAGTGATTTCAATAACACTTTCAATAGAATAGTTATTAAATTTATTAGCAATTAGTTTTTTGTCACTGAAAATTTGATTTTCGAACCGAATGTCAATAATTTCACTTGATTTATGGTTTTTTAGTTCATATTTCTTTAGATTACTCCACATTGACTTTTGATCTGCAGAATTTTCTATTTTATTTTTTAAAAATTTGCGTTTTGATTTTTTTTAGTTATAATTTATATTTGTTCCTCGCAATTCTGTAAGCTATCCAATTTTCTTTCGTATTTGTCACCATTGCTGCATTATATTTTATATGAAGACGATTAAACCACTCCTTCCGGTCATCAGTATCGCGTTTTTATACCCTATCCTAAGGGTATATTAAGTTTGATACATAGTTTGTAACATAGAGAAATATTACAGATAGACCCAATAAAGTATATATATAAATGATCAACATCACTAGCCGAGTCGATTGAGCTATGTCCGTCGTCCGTCCGTCTGTGTGTCACCAGTTTTTGGGCCTTAAATTTTGAGCTAGGTTGATGAAATTTTGTATACGAGGTCATTGTAAAAGTAAGCAATACAAGTGTAAAAATTTTTAAAATCCGCCCACTGACACGCCCACTTTTCAAAAAAATCACTTTTTTTTCACTATTTTCATATGAAACTCGAAAAAACTTACTTGAGCAAATATGTAGATATTCACTTAATCTACAAATCGTCTATACATTGCATATGGCCACGCCCACTTTTTAGGGGCGTTTACTTCAAAAATTAATTTTCGAGTAAAAATATTTGTTTATGGGGCAAAATAAAAATTTTTGTGAATACATTTTCCACCGCCCACTGACACGACCAAATAAGATAGGGATAGGGTATCATACGATCCGCTCCAGGCGGATTGTAGCATTTTTTCACTGGTTTTTTTTCAAAAACATTGAAATAGTATCTTTTATCCCCACTAGGAAAATTTCACCCATCTGATTAACGTTTATTGTGTCATTAATATACTTTATGTGGCTATTTTGTAATGTTTGAAGAAATGAGTTTTTGTTATAAGCCAGCTGTGTTATCCATTTACACGGCTTTGATGATTCCTGTATTTCCTTATGTTTTACAGTTGCCAATAAGGATTGATGGTCACTGATCATTAATTCACTCACCGTAGTAGCTTGTACGTTCTTACTGTTTGTAATAACATAATCAAGTAGTGTTCTTGATGTTGGCATTATTCTCGTCGCTTGATTAATTATTATTTATCCTTAATAATTCTCTTAAGATATTTTCTATACGTATCATTCAGCTTAAACCAGTCAACATTAAAATCACCCAAGATTATTAAGTCATCCTTTGATTGACAAATTTCCTCCAAAAACATTGCAAATTCGTCACAAAATATTAATTCAGAAGAATTAGGCGTTTCAGTGACAATTATAATATCAAAGCTCTTATTTAGTACTACCGTCTCGAGCTCTTCAAAATTGTTCGTTAGGCCTTGAATGTTCATACATAAAATAGTGAATGACTTTGGTTGCTAATAACCAATTTTCTTCTTCATCTCTCCTAGTTTCCTTAAGTAAACAGGGCAGTTTTTATCTCGAGTTTGGTGGTCTTCGTCGAGGCCAAGGTTAAGTCTCTTGTTAACGTTCACACAGTTTATACATTTATTTATAACTTCCATATCACTTTTATGATTTCCTAAACATTTGCTGCATATTTCTTCATTCTTACAATCTACTGATTTATGATTGTATCCTTTACATTTAAAGCACATCAGAACATTTATGCCATCAAATACTTTACATTGCTCCCAACCAATGTTGACTTTGCCTACCTCAATGACTTTTGGGAATGATTCCTCGTCTACCTCGATAATAACATTGTAGAACTTGTTATTGTTTATTTTTGTTTCATAGTATTTAATCAACTTAACCTCTTTATTTTTAAAAACTTTATTTTGCTTCTTTAACTTTTCGATGATCTCCAACTCATTGTTAAAAAACTTAATTTTAAATATTTTAATTCTCGGTTTAATTTTCATTGGTACCTTGACTTCGTATTTCTCCCCCATTTGTTCTTCTATAGCATTTTTTATTTTGTTTCGCTCTGCCGGGTTCTCGCTTTCAATTAGAATAATTCCGCTAGGCCTACTTTCGATATTTGTAATTTTTAAATTTTAAATTGGATCCACTTTTTTATTTAATTCTTCTTTAGTTTTATTACAATGTTGTTTTTCCTTCGGTTTTACATTAAGTGGCAACTCCTTTCTTATCTCCGGAACTTTTTCACCACTCATGTTGACATCTCTCTTTGTGACGTCTGCGAATGACAATTTGCCCGCAGTTGTTATTTGTTTACTGGTGGTTGCGGTTATTTTTTTAATCTCATTCATCACACATGTATCTAACCATATTATCTTCCCTTAGTATACTACTACTGTACTGATCCAAACCTGAGCATCTTGGTGTGGGGTGGAAGAACTTCTTGCATACGCCTACACATGCAACACCTGTTTCGCCACGGATTGCGGACTTGCACTTATTCACTATCACCAAAACTTTACGTAGTCTTGTTTTAAATTATTTTCAGTTTTTTTGTTTATTGAAATTGTTCAAAATCACGAATTTCCTGATGAAATCCGCAAATTGACACGAAACGTCGCACCTTCAACCAACTTACAGAAGCTCAATCCATACATTTAAAGAAGACGATTTTTCATTCCGCCTACTTCGAGTAGGTGGACGTTACATGCACCGATTGAGTATGATGCCAAGTGTCCGCTTTTACTAACAATAAGTACACAATTTATAAAAACATATTCGCGATACCTGCACATAATGAACCACCATGCTGGACCTAAAGAACTGGTTGGGTTACTTCGCGAAAAAATTTGGTTGGTAAATGCCCAAGAGGCGTGCAGAAAACGGTACAAAACTGTGTTCATTGCTTTAAGTATAAGCCGAAATTACTGAAGCAAATAATGGGTAATCTGCCAGCAGAGCGGCTTAGAGCCCTAAAACCGTTCCTAATATGTGGCGCAGATTTTTGTGGACCCGTATATACCCCTTTAAAAATTCGCGGTCGACTCCCATACAAAACGTTTTTGTTTTGTACAGCTGTTTTTTTTTTGTTTTGCATCCAAAGCTGTACATTTTGAATTAGCAACTAATCTTACTTCCGATTGCCCTCAAAATATTCATCGCTCGTAAAGGGATTCCGAAGAAGATATACTGCGACAACGGGACCAACTTCCTGGGAGCCCAGAGAATGTTGCAGGCGGTTCGCGAGCAGTTCGAGCAAGGAAAAGGAGCAGTTCTCCAATGCGTAGCAGAGGAAGGGTTCAGCTTCGCCTTCGTACCACCTCCACATTTCGGAGGTCGGTGGGAAGCCGCAGTGAAGTTCGCTAAGACGCTGCTCCAGCGCACAATGGGGAAAGCGCTTCTTACAGCAAAAGAGCTGAATACCGTGTTGGCCGAGGTTGAAGCCATCCTCATTTCCAGGCCGCTCTCACAATTAAGCGCAGACCCCAACGATGGCGAGGCGCTGACACCAACACATCTTCTTATAGGCGGCCCATTAAAAGCTCTGCCGCCGGAACCAGTATCCGAAAGTCAAATGCGTTGGTTAAAAAGATGGCAACTTGTCTGCTATCTCAAGCAGCAGTTTTGGCAGAAGTAGTCAAAGGACTATCTGCTGGGCCTTCAGATTCGCAGCAAATGGATAGCAGAGCAACCCAATCTCGTCGTCGGAGAGGTGGTCGTAATCCACGAAGACAACGTACCTCCACAACAGTGGATAATAGGAAGAGTCGTGGCAGTCATCGCAGGTCAAGACGTAAAGGTTAGGGTAGCCGACGTCAAAACCAGAGGCGGGACCCTGAGACGACCAATAGTAAAACTGGCGATTCTAGCTAAGAAAGATTGAAGCCTTCAGCCTTTCAACGCGGCTGGTATTGAAATATATAATTAATAATTGTGATCTAATATGAATTTTTAACAAATGGTATAAAATTTGAATTTTACGCCTGTCGGCCATATTTTTTTATAAAACTGAATGGAAGAAGAATTGCAAAGGAAAGACAAAGGAGTACTAATAAATCTTTTTGAAACTAACCGCCAACCCGTACGCAAGTGTTTTTCTTTAATTGCGTTATGTTTTACTTTCTGGTATTTTTTTTATTTAAGTTTAAAGTAGCTCAAGTTGGAGCAATTCTGCATAAAATAGTGTAGAATCTTTTCAATAGGAATACCTTTTTTTTGGATGGAATATATGATGCAACGGCTTGTTGTCCGTGACCAATGTAAGTGACCGCCCGAATAAGTAGTGAAACTTTTTCACCCGAACAAAATAGCAAGCGCCTCCATGTCCAATTGGGACATGCTCCGTGTCCGACAAGTTTCGTCGGATAATATATTGCGATAATATCGCTCCTACGCCTACTGGACTTGCATCGACTGTGAGTTTGGTTATAAATTGGGGATTGAAATGGGCTAAGCATGTGTCTGTCTGTAAACCTTGTTTTAACTTATCCACTGCAGCATCACACTCTTCAGAGCATTCGAACATTTTACATGCCTGTAGTTATTAAAACATCGACGATGAATACAACAACTCCCTCTAACCTCATCAGTAAACACTCCGTTTATCTTAGAAAAATTGCAACGGCTGAGGCTAATTCGTAAATTAACCGTGTAAATCGAAACAAACCCTTGGTCGTAGCAATAGTTGTGAGTTCTCTGGATGCTTCAACCAACGCAATAAGTAAGCTTTTGATAAATGCAATTTTGTGTATTACTCACTATCATGCAATGTGGCGAAAACATCTTCTACGCGTGAAAGAGGATATTTTTCCACCATTAAATATGGATTCAAAGTGATTTTAAAGTCACCACAGATACGCACCTCCCCATTTTTTTTGACACTTGCACAATAGGAGTTCCCATTCAAAAAAATCGACAAAAAGGAAGCACCTTCAGATTAACCGACTTTTCTATTTCTTCTTCTAGTAGAACTGGTCTAGGCTTAAAAAATTTAGAAGTTGCTCCTTCTTTTATTTGTAACTTTGCTTTACCTTTTCGGAAACACCCAAGCGTACCATCGAACAATGAATCAAATTTTTCTATAAACTTGTTTTCTAATTGTTTTTCTACGCCATTCATGCAATTTAAATCAGCTATATTACTCTTAAAAATTCTACTAAGCAGTGGAGGACCCCCATCCTTAATGACTATCATTGAAATAAGTTTACTCATGCCATTATAATTAATATTCACATCATAAATTACGGCTGGAGTAATCACAGCGGCGTTATAAGCTCTTAAAATAATATAAGTTGGTTTCAGCATGTTCTCTGAACCCCAGCATGTTCTCTGTACCCCATTCCACATCTAGTGGAAACCGAGGACCATGAACCAAGGATCTCGTATACAAAGTTTCTTCGGGTTAGCCCAAAAACGAAAAGAATTTTAACATTTTATTCCTTGTACACATACAAAAACCTTATGTATATGCATAAAAACCTTGTTTTTTTTTGGTTATACACATACAAAGACCGTACAGAAAAATCTTAATATTGACGTCATAGACTAAGAGCTAGCGACGTTTTTTCCTATTGCATTTTAACAAACCTGTAACTTTGTGAGCTAAGTTCATAGTTATAGCTGAACATAATTATGTAAGTCTGGCAGCGCTGCGCTGGTTTATATGGCAATGCCATAGGTTTAAAAGTGCAAAAAAAGGGGATTTTCATTTTATTTTAACAAACTTGAGATTTTGGAATATGCTAATTTGTGAGTGACAAATACCGAAAATGCAACTGCCAGACCAGGTTGCCGGTTTCAAACTAGTGCCAGACGTCCTTAAAAGTGCAAAAAAATTCTAAAATTAAATTTATAGTAACAAAGTCAAATTTTTCATATTATGTAAAGGATATTATCACAATTATAATACCTGAAAGCCAGAACAAAATTGTGGTTTCATCCCCCCGACAGACGGCCTAGAAACTTCCATTAAGTTTCACATTTATAACATATTAACAAGTATTATTTACAGATTATAATGCAGCTAACTCTACCTTGAATCAAAAATCAAAGCAGCCAAACTTATACTAGTTATAAAAGAGGGCCAGGGGCCATTGAAAGGAACAATAGGATGAATGATGAACTTGCACTAAATTTAATTTAGCTTTTTAATAGCTCGACTATTTAGGTTAAATAGTTTTATTCAACAGCAAAATTGATGAATAGTAGACAAATTCCCTCGTCATCATCGTCTATCTCTTGGAAATCTTCCTCAATAGATTCCATATCTTCAGAGCTCTCGCCTAGTTCATCGAAATTATAAAGTGCGGTGCCTGTTGGAAGAAAGAAAATATAGTTGGTTTGAAGGATTTTTGAAGCCAAAATCAAATGTAATTTTTGGTACCTGAAACATTTTCGTTCTCGTTAGAATTAAAATTATCCACAGTATCGCCAACAAGTCTCGGTAATTGATCTCCTTCAAACCAAAAGAACTGGTATGTATTTTCGCTCATTTTCCAACCATTTTCTTGAGGAATCAAATTAGTTGGAATTTTCGAATGGGCGTTCTTCCAAACACTTGCAATATAGTGTGCACGCATTAAATGTTGACTCAACTCGGTTTGGCACGGGGGTAGGCTTGATGCATCGAAATTTTTGAACTTCTTGTTGAAATTCTCAGAAATACATTTGGCTTTGTATACTTTACTGAACAAGTGAAATCTTGCTTCGTTCACACTTTTTATACATTTTATATTGTACATGTTGCATACAAATTTTTCTACAGATGGTAAAACTTCATCCTTGGAAAAAGTTTCTTCACCGATTGCAGCAAACGTTTTTTGATACGCTTCATTTTTTTTAAAAGATTGAAGGGTTTTTGTTTACCTTTTCTAAAAAACGCAGGGATGTAGTCACATCCTGCAATCGCATAGAATCCAGGTAAGCTTTTGCAAAATAGTTGTCCCAATTTCAAATACAATTTTGTTGCATCTATGTAACGATTGTTGTTAGAAACTCCAACATTTATCCAAATGTTTAAAGAGTCTGTAATCAAACGGTCCATGTTACCCAACAGAATGACAAGAATATCAGTGTCATTGCACTTAATTACTACATTCGCCTCGACATTAATTTTGCATACATGATAAACAATTTTTGTGTCCGCTTCTTCATGAAGCTCACAAGAGAGTGTTTCATCTACTTGACTTGATACCCTTCCGTTACGCACTTGAAAGGAATAACACTTGTCGAAGCTCAAATTAATAACTTTTGAACCTATAAATGTAGCAACTTCATCGGTCCTCCAATGGTCTATGAATAATTTTACAATACTTTCCTTAAATTTAGAATTCCTTAGCTCTTTAGCGAAGTCCGTTGGTCGTACTTGGTCGGGACTTGAAATAGTGTATTCAAAACTATGGCAATGTCGTTGGTTTCGTTCATAGTCTTTAATAGACGGTTCAAAATATTGATCAAAAATAACATCTATTCTTTCCGCATCAAATTTCGTTATAATTGCCAAAAACTTTCTCGAAATATTACCAAACGTTTTCGGAATATCTTTCATTAAATGAAGAAAATAGAATCCATCTAAAATTACAATATTGATAAATTTCGGAATCTGGCTTTCAATTTCTTTTTCCAAAATTTTCCTAAGAATACACTTGTCTGTTTTGCATACAGATCCATCTAAATGGCACATTGACATGGGGACATGGGGATATTGTGCTCCATCGATAACCCTAGCATTCTTCCGAACAAATCTCTCTGTAAACGAACTTCATGTACTTTATCTCCAATTTTTATATTTTTTGTTTTTAGTTCCGAAGAAAAGTTTAAAATGTTTGTTCTTGGCTTTTTCGAATCGATCCGCATTTAAAACGCATTCAGATATAAAAGTTTCCCGTAATTTACTGCCAATGCTTTCAACATTCAAAAGAAATGTTGCTACTGTTGTTGAAGCCGCTTTCCCAGTGCAAATATTAAAAACATGGTCTTTATCAAGTCCTGTCTTGAGTGGGTCAATATATCTTTCAAGAGTCGATATAAATCTTTGGAGCTGAGTCGAACTTTTTCTTATTTGATAAGCTTCTATGTCAGTGGTTACGTCTTGTGATTTTTGCAACCCCGTTTCTTCATAGACGTGTGATATTACTGTAGACCGAATATCATGACTTTTAGACCAACGTTGACGTGCAGAAATTGAATTTGTAAAATGTATAACTCCTGTTAAACGTCTCGCAGTATCAGCGTTAATTGTTTTATCCAAGGTCAAGTCAATGGGTTGTTTTGAAAAGGGTTTATCTGTTCGCTTAATACCAAAATGGCCTTTTTGGAAAATGTCCTCTAATCCCGGATGTGTGTTAGAAACTTTCAACAAATTTTCGTGGTACTTTACCAACCAACGAGCATAATTAGGTTGATTAAAGACGACAAACAAATTGGATAACTTGGGTAAAACATATTTGAAAAGCATGAAATCTCCCATTCGTATACTTCTACTTAAAATAAGGTAGTAATTCACAAGATTTATATAAATTATATAAAACTGTGCTGTTTTTCCATGAGTACCTGCCAAAGTAGCTTCCTGATATGCATTATATTTTTCCAATAATCCATACAGAGCTTGAGATCTTTTAACAGGTGTAAAATGTTTCCGTTCTTGGAATTCTTTTATTTCAGCAATTATGTCATCATTAATTGATATGTTTTCTCTCTTCAGAAATGACTGAAAATGTAGTGACTGTAGTCCTAGCGACTCTAAGGGATGTAGTCGCTTACATTGGTTGAAATGTTTGCCCCCGACAAATCCATTTATTGACCCACTTGCCAAAATTCCACTTTCTATCATAATGGTTGACAATCCGCATTCATCTATAAATTTTCCAATGGCCTTAAAGTACGCGAGCATAATATGAAATGACCCTAGGCGTACAAACAGATTACCAAAGTTTGGTTTTTCAGTCGCTTGAATTTGAAAAGCTACTTTAGCTATTGCTAAGTCGTATGAAACCTGAATGTATGGTTGTTTTAGTTCCTCTGCAATTTTTTTACTTTGCTGCATAGTTTCAAGTACAACCGATGTGTTTGTTGGTGATAAATTAATTGGGCTAAGGTAAGATATCTTTTGCTTCGGACTTGTATCTTCAACAATTTTACTATTAAATCCGACCCACATGGGTGTATTTGGAATTTTTAAAGCATGAGATAACATCCAAATCAAATCCATTTGTTTATATATATTTATATATTGATTGACGAAGTTTATTAGCATTCGCGAGCAGGCTCTCAACCATTTTTGGTTTCTTAGGATACGACACAATTTCAGAGGATATAGCATCAAAGGCTCTTCTTCTCTTTCTATTTTCAGAAGCTTTCACTGTATTATGCATATCTTGTGGCTCTGGAGCTTGAAGACATTCGGAAAAATTTTGATAAATAATGCCAACTGTATCATGGAGTGTGTCTTTGCCAGTTAGTTGTTTCAACATAACGGTCAAAGTTGTCAAATGCTACTCCGGTAATTAAATCGGGCGACCCTCTGGGCAAATATTTGATCGAAACAATGAAGAGAAAGTTGCTTCTGTTTCGAGCCCTTCTGTTGTAGCTGCAGCAGTGGCCGTATCTGTTGATGATATCAACAACTTTTCGGCTACTTGTTAAGCTTTTCAATGTCATGCCTAAAGATATATGCTTTGAAGTCTTTACAATACCATTTGTCACTGCATAAATAATGTCCTCAGATAAAGACTTAACTTTTCTTTTGCAGCCATGACTTTCTCTTCTTCGACGATACGAACCACTTATCAACGTAACATAAAAGCTGTTCAGGTTTTCTGGAACTAAACATTCCCCTTCTATTAAATATCGAGAAGTCAAGTGTTGTGGTAATGTTTTTCTCTCGATTCGCAGTATTTCTTTTCTTAATATAAACGCCGCTTTTTGAAGAATTTCCGATTCTTCTAGCATCAAAAAAGATGAATCAGTCAAGCCAGCATGATTCTTGGGGATAACAATTTTTTTGTGACGCATAACAATAACATTTACATCGTACTCATACTTTTTAGAAATTTTAGTTTCGAAATTTTGTATTGATATTGTGCTATTACAAGGTTCTGATTCTTTTTTTGCTAATCTTACGACGGAATCTACGTAAAGAATGTACAGATATGACAACAAATAGCTTCTTTCCTGCTTTAATACATTTTCTTCAATAAAATTACATAACTCTTCGAATGCAATTTTATGATTTTCTCGATGGGAATGCCAATAAGTGTTTGTTTTTTTCTCATTTTTTTTTTATTTGGTTATTGAAGTCATTTCTGCAGATAATGTGATATGTAAATGTGCTGGTTGATATATTTTCGAAGTTTTTCAGAATCTTGGAATCATTTAGCGCAGTGGAGTATTTTCTTAAATTGTCTTCAAGGGAAGTTTTTGAGGCGATGTGCAAAGCTTGCATGCGTCCTTTTTGTTTTTTAAACCTTTTACCACAAAATAAACATAGCTGGCCATTGCCTTGAAAGGTTTCAACTGCAGTATTTTCAATAGATGTAGTTTGTGCAGTTAAAAGTGTCGGCAATTTACTTAAATTTACTTACTTACTCATTAACGCAGTAAAGTTTTGGTAACATTTCCTATGATATCCGATCTCCTTACTTAAATCACTTGGTAAATTCACTTCTTTATATTTTAACTTATTGTCTTGACGGACCTTCAGAACTTCACAGCACTTTTTTAAAGTTTTTTCATTAAATAGTATAATTGCATCATTTTTTTTGCAAAACGCACAGTACAGTCCGGAATATGACATTTTTTAGAGTAATTGAATCTTACTAATATTAACAACCAATCACTCAGCTAAGAAAATAAAACAAGGTTGTAAGACTATTGGTAATAATTTCTTTCTTCCTTTATATTAAACCAATCGCGTGATTAGTATGCAGTCTATAAATAGCAGAAATTATAAAAAATGGGCTATGTTTGGCTGCTTTGATTTTTGATTCAAGGTAGGGTTAGCTGCATTATAATCTCAAAATAATACTTGTTAATATGTTATAAATGTGAAACTTGATGGAAGTTTCTAGGCCGTCTGGCGGGGGGATGAAACCACAATTTTGGTCTGGCTTTCAGGTATTATAATTGTGATAATATCCTTTACATAATATGAAAAATTTGACTTTGTTACTATAAATTTAATTTTAGCATTTTTTTGCACTTTTAAGGACGTCTAGCGCTAGTTTGAAACCGGCAAACTGGTCTGGCAGTTGCATTTTCGGTATTTGTCACTCACAAATTAGCATATTCCAAAATCTCAAGTTTGTTAAAATAAAATGAAAATCTCTTTTTTTTGCACTTTTAAACCTGGCATTGCCATATAAACCAGCGCAGCGCTGCCAGACTTACATAATTATGTTCAGCTATAACTATGAACTTAGCTCACAAAGTTACAGGTTTGTTAAAATGCAATAGGAAAAAACGTCGCTAGCTCTCCGTCTATCACCTTTCATGGCAAATTTTTAGAAACAAAATCGGTTCATACATTACAGAGAACGTCAATGTGAAACACAATACAACTTATTTTTATATACATATGTACATACATATATAGATAAATCACGTGTCACGATGTTCACCCACGCTAATCTCCGAAACCGCCCAATCAATTATGTGTAGGTAGTTATTTATTTACTCTATAAACCAACTATACGCTATATATAGCCACGCGCAATGTTTGAAAGGACATTTTTATTTAAAAATTATAATTAAAAATAATTATTTTTCTTCGATTCTTGACCCAATCGTTGCTAATTTTGCTACTAATGACTCTTGTTAGAGAGGTTTAGATAGTGTTATCGAATGGGCCCTCGAGCTTTAGGAACATACATACAGCGTTGTACAAGACATATTGGACTCAGTTCCGATCGATATACTTTTTTGTAAAAAAAAGTAAGGGATATAAAAAAGTAAGGGATAATATTTCATCTTCAGAAATTAACAAAAATTAATTAAAAAAATCATCAATTATATATAATATAAAAAAAAGTAACTCAAAACATATTGGACTACAAGATAGATAGGTAATATTTTGTTACGTAGCCTTTGTTTAGTATGACATTGTCACATCTTTTATTCATTGAATTTATTAAGATGCCTATTGCTTTTTATGTATAGCTGACCAAGCGCGTTCCACAGCTTAGAATAGCTTATTTTTATCACCATACGCAGCATCTCTATTCTATCCTCTGCTTACAGTCTCCCAGAGATTTTTAATGGGGTAAGTTGGTGAGATTGTCCAGAACACCCGCTGCTTAATAGTCCCCTTACAACAAAGGGATGCAAACTTTTACTTTGGGTTTGCAAAATTTCTTTAATGGTCGGAAAAGAGAATAGTGCTAAAATTTTGTAGTGGCCAATTAAGGTGATTTGTACAAATTTTATACTGGTTTTCGGTTTTTTCGATACTAATGACTTTAATGCACCGCTATAGCGTCTGGCCTGACATGCCCTTCTCTGCACTGTTTGTCTGCTGATACTTAAATTAAAAGTATTCACTACGCTAAAAGCAAACTTTTCAGGAAATTTCTTGGATCTACTGATTGTTCTGAATGCTCTCTAGATGTTGTACAAATGGGTTAGTCACCTCGGTGGAGTATTTCAACGACGCCAGACCGTTTAAATTTTTTTATAATAAAACTGACCATTGATTTTCCCACGTCGAACTTTCTGCAGGTTTCCAATTGTGGTACACCTTCTTCATATTTTTTAATTATCAATATTTTGAAATAAGAAGAATATTTTCTTCATCTATTCCACTGTGAGTGACTCTCACCATGCACAGCCATAAGATTTTTTTTTCTACTGCAATCCAGTTGAGAAGTTCTCCTTGGTTTACTAGTGCAGTGCGTAGTCCAATACGTTTTGCCGTGTGCATTTATGACCTTTTAAGCAATTTGTTATAAATTTGTAGAGGAATCCAATTTTTTTTGACATAAGTTGTATTATATTTTCAAGGAGGACACATTTTTTTAATATTTTGAATACATTTACGATAGTTGGATGAAAGGTTTAACGGTTGTAAGCGAAAGTATATCTGCCTGTAACCAGTGCAATATGTTTTGTCCAACACTGTAGCTCTATTTCCTTGAAACCGAGTGCTCCTTCTATCTTTTGGCAAAACAAGAAAGGGCACCTATCGTGGATTTATCTTTCTGTATGCACACTGATTAAGAGCAGCGAAGTAGACAAATCAAGCCGGCTTTTAACATGGCCTGCGCCACAAAACAGGATTAGTGTCGGTTGGTCTGGAGCCCAGCTAGCCTCAACTGTAAAAATTAATATTGCTCCGAAACGCAACAAAACACTTTGGATAGGACGGAAAACTTTTTGACGCCCTTTGACGGACAAAGATCGGATTCTGGAACGTTAAGACCCTCCTGGACTCACTCCATGAAGGGCCTTATAACGCCAGATTCCTCCAAATGGAGCCCGAATTCACACGATATAAAATAGACATCCTAGGGTTGAGCGAAATAAGATGGTTTGACGCTGAGGAATACATCTCCCCAACAAAAAGCACTGTCATACTCTACTCTGGTAAGCCAGCTGGAAGTTCACGGAGGTCTGGAGTGGGACTGGTGTTAACTCCAGCAGCGCGAAAAAGCCTTATATCCTGGAAGCCCCACAGTGATATTGACGGCCAGGTTCCAGAGTAAAGTAAGGACGGTCACCATAATACAGTGCTACGCTCCGACCGATGACGCGGCTGAGAATGAAAAAGACAATTTTTACAATCATTTAGGCGCCTCTTCAACCAGACACCAAACGGAGACATCGTAATTGTGATGGGGGATCTCAATGCCAAGATAGGTAGCGACAACACTATGCTCAAACACGTGATGGGAGTTCACGGCCTTGGAGACCGAAACAACAACGGTGAGCGGTTTGTGGACTTCCGCAATACCAACCGCCTAGTCATTGGAGGTACGCTGTTTGAGCATAACACCTGCCACAAGAACAGTTGGGTCTCGACTGATAGGCAGCGATAATCCAACCAGATCGACCACATTGCGATCAGCCGCGGCCTTAGAAAATGTCTCCTAGACGTCCGAAACAGACGTGGAGCTGACATCGGACAGGAACGCGATCACCATCTTATGGTAGCTCATTTACGCACTCGCACTGCATCTGTCACTAGCAACCGCTCAAACTTGCTAAACAACGCCAGGTATAATACTGACAGACTAAAGGTTCCCCAAGTGCACCAACAGTTCAGGGACCACCTTGCCTTACAAGCAGAAGTAATCAGCAGATCATTACAGGAGAGCATGGATGACCACTGGAATGCTGTGAAAAATGCTTTTGCAACGGGGGCAAGCGCCTACGTCGGTAAGAGGCAGAAACACCAGCGCATATGGCTTTCAGCAGATACCTGAAAACGGATCGAAGAGCGTACAGCAATAAAGGCTCGGATTGCAGCCGCCTCAGCAGTGGAGAAAACCGAGCTAGAAACCCAATATCGATATGTTCTCAAATTTTAATGAGCATTCCGAAGCAACAAATTCCCGAATCCGCACCGCACCTCCCAGTAAGAACGAAATAATAACAGCTATCAGGTCCCTCAAGAAAAACAAAGCGGTTGGTATTGATGGCATCCCTGCCGAACTATTTCAAGCGGCGCCAAATATATCGGCAGATTTGCTGCATCCGCTAATACGGAGAGCTTGGGATAGCGAAGAGTTTCCACAGGAGTGGAAAAGAGGGATGATCATCAAACTTCCGAAAAAGGCAAACCTGATGGATTGTGGAAACTGGAGAGGTATTTGTGTTCTGCCAGCCGTGGCCAAAATAACTGCAAGAATAATTCTGGAAAGGATCAGGGAGCATTTAGATTCTACTCTCGACGTCGAACAAGCAGGCTTTCGTGCTGGATCCTCCTGCATCGACTATATTAACACCTTAAGGATCATAATCGAGCAATGCGTTGCGTACAGGTCTCCGCTACATCTGCTGTTTATCGACTTCGAGAAGGCCTTTGACAGTTTGAATAGAGATGCTATCTGGTTGGCCTTGCGCAGGAGAGGTATCCCAGAAAAACTCATAGCTATTATTAAAGCTACGTATGAGGGCAGTAAGTGTCACGTCTTGCACAGGTGTGTCAGAAGAATTTGAAGTCGAAAGCGGAGTACGTCAAGGATGCATACTGTCACAATTGTTATTTTTAGTGGTTATCAGTGATGTTCTCCGTGCAGCATTGACGGAAGGAAACCATGGAATTCGCTGGACTACGACATATTACCTTAAACACCTAGACTACGCTGACGATGTTTGTCTACTTTCACATCGGATAATGGACCTCCATCCTATTGTCCAGAATCTAGAAGCTGAGGCAAACAAAGTAGGGTTTAAAATTAACACAGCCATCGAAAGGTGCTGCATGTACCGACAAATAAACGGTGCATTTTAAATTTCTCTTAGCACTTTATTTTCAAATGTTTGTAAAATATTTTAATTGGTTTTCTTGGTACAACCCCAGAGTTGTATACCATCCGTTCAGACCGGTATACAACTATAAACAAGTGCTTCATTATATAAATACTTGCTTGCTTATAAATATAGAAGTTTGTTCTCTATACTAAGTTTGGAATACTTTTGCTTTTTCACATGCGGCTTCCATTTCAATTTTGCGTCAAGCGTCATACCGAAGTATTTAGCCTCATTTGCAAATGGAATTTGAACCGAGTCGACAAAGTAGGTACATTATTAACTTTTCTATACGTAAAATTTACATAACCAACTGGCTGTAAGCGGTTAAGTAATATCCTTTCGAAGACTTTAGACATAATCGGAAGAAGCGAGATAGGTCTATATGATTTTTTCTCATTTGGTGGTTTACCGGGATTTGGAACCACTATAACTTCTGCAACTTTCCACTGAATTGGAACATATTTTAGTCTTAGACGTTTATAATGTGCAGAATTCCTAGTCAATTCTTTAAGGAGCTCTCCTGTAATTAAGTCGTATCCAGTAGCTTTTTAATGCTACAATTTCTTTATTTCCTGTCTAAGTTCAGTTAAAGTTACACCTTCGAATGTGTAGTTGTCAGATGTTATATCCGATGCATTGATGTTTTCAATGACCGGTTGACCATCAAACGTCTTAAACGTTTCTTGTAGGTGGACTGCAAATAACTCTGCTTTCTCCTTATCATCTCTGACCCATACCCCACTATTTTTCGCGATTGGCGGGGATGGGGTTTGCGGTTTTTTTATGCCTTTGACCACTTTCCAGAGTGAATAATTGGAGTCTTTTTCCGCTGTAAGATTTTCGAGGTACATTTCTATTGTACGGTTTTTAAAATCCTTTATAGTTTTCTTTAACAAGTTGCTCAAATGATTTACTTGCGCTTTATGCTGCGGACAGCGAGTTTGTTGCCATCTTTTTCGCAATTTTCTTTTCTCTTTCACCATTTCTGGAATCTCCGGAGGATAGGTAAGTGCGTAATTGTCTTGCGTTTACCTTAGTGCCGGAGTATTATTCCACGCGGCACACTGTATTATATCAACGAAGCGATCGACTTCAATTTCAAGCTCATAAGGCGTCTTGAGTGATGCATTTAGTACGGTATTTTCTTCTATATATTTTCTGAAGCATTCCCAATTGGTTTTAACGTTAGTTAATCTGGCTGGTACTTCCTTTCTAATCAGGGTTTCGCTCATTGGCAATATTACTGGCGAATGATCCGACGACAAGTCATTAATCTCTTCAATATGCGTACAAATATGAAGCATACCTTTCGTGACGCAGAAATCTATCAGATCGGGTATTTTGTTGCTGTCTGTTGACCAGTAAGTTGGCTTACCGCTCGAGTAAAAATCACAACCATATCCCATGCCGGCTTCGTAAAGCAATCTACCTTTTTGTGAGGTACATCTCGAACCCCAAAAGGTGTGTTTTGCGTTAAAGTCACCACCGATTACAAAACGTGGCGCAAGTGACAAAAAAAAATGTTAATGAAATCACTTTTTTAAAGCACGTTTCTATTTAAACAATAAATTGACGAGATATTAAAGAATAATGTCTATTTCTTACGCGTACAGTGAAAACTCGCATAGAATTAAGCTCGACTTTTGGTTCTGGTGTATGTTCGATAGTGCCTTTTATGAAAAGTGATGAACCACCTTTTGCCCTTTCCGATGAATGACAAGCGTGACAACCCACAATAGCCTTTAATGTTAGCATGCAATTTTTTCGTCATATGCGTTTGAGATATTAAACATATATCAATATTGTTTTCGCGTATAAATATTTCAAGCTCGTCGAGTCTTTGCAAAAGTCCATTGGCATTCCAATTAAGTATTTTGAGCATCTTTTTCATATTCTTTATATAACTCGTGGTGTCTGCGTGCGACGAACATTATAGATATGTAGATATACTCGTATTTTAAAAGCACAATAGATAGCTTTAAAGTTATAATTATCACATATAACAATGCATACATTAATCAGTATTACAATTATCAGATATCACAGAAAATCAATTATACTTTTTTTGAATCGATTTATATTAGTTTCATTTTAACATTACTTAAAAATTTTAAAACCTTTGTAAATCAAGGAGTTATGAGCCCTGTTTTTCGAACGCTCCAGGTAAGGTACTTGAGCGGATTGACTGAGGTAGTTTGTTAAAGAGCCGATAAGACAAGACTGAAAAAAATTACGATAAGCTGTGGTACGAAAATTAGGTACAGACAGTAAGTTTGAGTGATATCCACGTAGGTTATGATTCGAGATTAAACGAAAATTGCGATTACCAGGATTCATAAAAAATATTTTTAACACCTTAAAACAATACAAGTGACGAACTGGCAGAACTGACAAATAACAGAATAATGGATAACTAGGATATCTAACAGGTTTACGACAGATTTTTCTTAAAGCATATTTCTGCAAATCAGCAGTGATTGAATTTTATTTCGATACACGCCCCCCAACAAGCAATCTCATATTGCAATTTAGATTGAAAAATACCAAAATATATTATCTTTAAGAGTTTAGTGGAACATACGTTACGCAAATAGTAAAAATATCTGAGTGTGCATCGAAAATACTTTTTCAATGAATCTGTATGAGATGAAAAACTCATCCTTGAGTCAAGGATGCGCCCCAGATATTTAAATTCATCTAATCTCTCAATTAAGATTTTAATTTCCTTGGTCCTTGGAAAAGTAAGCAATACAAGTGTAAATTTTTTTAAAATCCGCCCATTGCCACACCCCCTTTTCGAAAAAAATCACTTTTTTTCAGTAATTCTACATGAAACTCGATAAAACTTACTTGAGGTAATTTGTAGATATTCTCTTACCCTACATACCTTCAGTACATTGTGTATGGCCACGCCCAGTTTTTAGGGGCGTTTTTTTTTATCAAAAAAATGTTTTTAAGGTTTTATCGAAATAATATCACTTCTTGTGAGCAAAATACAGTATATGTTGAAGAATTTACAAAATCCCACTACCACGCCCACACATTGAGTAAATTTGTGTTTTGGAGTAGTTTTATATAATATTCTTGAAAAAAAGTAGCTTGAGGAAGTATATTGGTAGAAAAAGAGCTAGTATGTGCATAGGAAAGGGATAGGGTATCATTCGATCCGCTCAAAACGGATTGTAGCCTTTTCATATGTTTTAAATGTTATATTTTAGTATACGATAAAGGTTTATTTCGAATTTGACCTAAGCTAAGTACCGTTATGTGCATATTTTGCCAAAACCGTGGTATGCCACCTTGTGTGATTTTAGAAAAGTAGTGTAAATATGAAATTTAAACGAAATCGTTAGAGCCATTTTCGAGCAAAATAACATTTTGTTGAGTAAGTAAAGGAGCGCTATTAGCGCTTTTGGTCATCTTATGTTTTTTTTTTTTTTTTTTATAATTTGCGCGCACCAAAGGGGATATGAATACCCTTATACTGATGATTCAGGGCGCGGGCGTAATGTGGATTTGGAAAAAAAATTTTAAATATGAAATTTAAAGAAAATCCTTGGAGCGGTTTTCACGCAAATTGGCTAAAACCCTTTAATCCTTAAAAAAGTACCGTTATAAGTTCTTTTGGGCAGAAAATGTTTAAGCCATTTTATAGCATTTTCGATTTTTAATCTAATGTAATTGATTTGGATGAGATCGTATTTTAGCCAAATCGGCTATAAGTACCGTTACAACATTTTTTGCCCAATGTGTGGTACGCCATTTTATTTCACAGCTCTGTATTATCAAAATCGTTGAAGCCGTTTATGCGCAAAACGGCTTTTTGCAAAAAAAAAATTATGAGTAAAGTACTGTTAACAATTTTGGTAGGAAATTCTAAAGTCAACTGATTGGAATTTGCCAATCCGAACCAAATATGAAATTTAATAACAATCGTTAGAGCCGTTTTCGAGAGGTACCGTTAATAATAGGGCTAAAACAAAAATTTCAATTTTGCCTCTAGGGATTACCCCACAGACCCTAGATATGAAGTTTGATCGAAATCCGTCCACCCGTTCAGGCTGTAGCCTGAGGCACACACAGAAAGACAGACAGACAGAATTGTCAGACCTTTATAAGCTTCTCTATCATCGTAATGTCAGAATTGGCAGAATATCTCTAGTTCGAATTTTTGCACGGTCCAATACTTGCCCTATGTTATAGGTGCAATTAAAAAAGTGCTATTAAACAGAAATATAATTTTGAATCTTAAAATAAGATTTGACATATGCTACGTTTGGTCATTTCTATTATTCGGAGCTAACATAACTCACTAAAAAACCAACAATAAGGAAAGTAGAAGCCTGCGAAATGTAGATTTTTAGATGAATTTCTGCCGGGTCTCGTTGTGTTGACATATTTACAAAAGAAGTTCTAAGACGCATCAGAAGAATAAAGAATATAATTTTGCTTATCAAGGAAAGAAAACTCGAAAACCTAAGACACAATCAGGTTTATCGGCAGTTCCAATGGAATTTTTTTCTAGGAATTCTACACGTAATTATATATCACAATAAACCACTTGCTGGTTGGCCTCGAGGCCACCGGCTGTAAGGTGGTTCTATATGCGGATGACGTTGCTTTAATATTTTCTGCGATATTCCCATACACTCTCAGGGACCTCACAGACAATGCCCTCAAACTGCTGGGGTCAACCCTCAAAAGACCGAACAAGGAAATATAACATCCCCATTATAGACCCCACCACGTTAAATGGCACTGGGTAACTTTATTGATGTAACCACTGATTACACCCCCGCTAAATTCAGCTTTGATCGGAACTTCCGTACATCAATCCCAGCTCGTGAAACATCTGCAGCAGATGGATGTCGGACCGATACACTGATGGATCTAAGACCTTAGACGGAGTTGGTGGTGGTGTTGACTCCTCTGTGCTTAACTTAAGCATCTCCTTCCGCCTCCCTGATCCCTGTAGCGTTTTTCAGGCAGAAATTATGGCAATCAAAGAAGCTCTCTCATGGCTGAAGTATAATGTACTATCTGCTACGGATATTAGCATTTTCACAGACAGTCAGGCAGCCATCAAATCTCTGGGATCATCCACAACCACATCAACGGTCGTACAAGATAGCTGTTCATCTCTGATGGAGATCTCGGAACAATATAACATTCACCTGTAATGTGAACAGGCTGATGAAATTGTCAAACTTGGCCCAACCCTCCCAATTGAATCCGTAAGGGCGGAAATTGGTATGCCAATTGCTACATAAAAGCACCTTCTCAAACTTGATGCTATAAAGAAGGCCAACGCTCTTTGGGCGCATTGCGCCTTCAGAATTTCTAGAGAGCTCTGGCCTAACCTTCACCAGAAACGTTCAAAAGAACTGTTGCTTCTGAAGCGTTCTGGCCTGAGCACTATCATCGGTGTTGTTACAGGACACTGCCTAATTGGCCTACACGCCAGACGTTTAGGCCTCCCATCTAATGATTTCTGTCGGAGTTGCAGGGACTGATCATCGTCGAAACGACTGCTCATATTCTTTACAATTGCACTGGTCCAGCGTCAAGAAGAAACCTCCACTTGGGTCCCTTTTTTTTTGACGACCTTGGCGACCTGACAAGTCTACCCGTTAAGCACCTTCTACGCTTTATTTAAAGCTCCGGTTGGTTTTCCTGACCCATCAGCAGGTAGTATTTTGTCCGGTAACCTCTCTATATTGGTCCTCCGTCTCTTATCATTGTAGTATCTGGTAGTGATTTTCCTTTGTAGATCCGGTGGTACCACAATGGCCTTTTAGGCCTAAGTGAGCTGGTGTTCATCTGCACCTGGGCATTTTAATGATTTGGCGTTGATATTAAGAATAAGTTTACATTGTAAAGATATTTCATATTTTGCACAAAGCAGTTGAATTTTTTTAAATAGCGATTTTTCTGGATAAACTTCATAAAACATAACAAAAATACATTAAGCTCAGTATTTATCTGGTAAAATGAATTTGGTTAGATACCAAGATTTGCCTTAGGTATTTTACTACACGAAAAATCCAACACATGGAAACAAAATCAGTTTCAATGGAAAACTATTGAGCTACTGTAAGGTTCGTGTTGTTACTGAAAAAATAATAATCTAAAACCAGATATAAGGTAAACAACTGTCTTAACTGCTAAGAGCGGGTGAAGCAAGAGAAGTACAAGGTAGAAGGTAAGTAAATAAAGTTGGATTGTTGACAAAAACGTTCCTATAATGATAAAAATAGGGGAATCGCTGTCTGTAGTACGCTGCTGAGGATCAGAAAATTGTGCAATGATGAAATGGGTTACTGGATTAAAAAAAAATCAACCAACAGCACTTATTAGTTATATATCTACATGCAGTAACTAGCTGTTTGCTTATACTTAGATAGAAAATCCAAACACACCAACCGTACCTCTCCTTAAAGTATTCCAGAGTAATAGAATCAGAATCAAACTCGCTGCAATCTGGCAAGGAATCACTATCCAACGAACTGAATCCACTTAAAATATTTTGATTATAAGCATCAGTTCCCAAAACGCCTTTAGACATTTTCCTCAGTTTTTTTCCTCTATAATCAATTAAATACCATTAAAATGGCGTTCTTCGTAATAATAGATGGAGACTAATTTTTTACTCACTCTCGAAGTAAAATATATTTTTCTGCATATCATACACAAACTAAATTAGACAGTCAACGTCGTTCGTTTGACGGATTCACGAAGGTAAAATCCGCTAGATTTTGTTATTGTGTTCTTCGTTCAAACACAAACAAACACAACCTCACAAAGGTCATACATCCATAGACCTTTTCGCCTGCTTGTCCAAATCGATGGACAAACGTCAGTTTTGACTGCTACAGATATATTTTTTTCTTGTACTGCTACTACATTATTATAATATAGTGCATAGACAAACTAATATAGACGGTCGTCTTCTCCCTCCTCTGCTGAAAATTTTGTAAAGTACGCCGATTTGAATTTCCCTATCTGTGAATACATGTGAACGAACGTGCGAACAGGACGTAACTATAAAAACAATCTTAGTGTCCCTTTCTTTCCTTTTCCACACCACATTTTCAGCTGACTGTCATTCAATTAACAACAACAAAACGTACAGGAAAATGGCTGCGCCCATGAAATGTACCGCGGATTAAGAATGTGTGCGTGAATTTCGATTTGATTTTTACGGAAACGTCAGAACGAATTCAAAATCCGTGGTACTTTTGCTCTTGTGAGAACCAACGGTCAAATCGGCCGAAGACGACCGTCTATGTTAGTTTGTCTATGATATAGTGTGCCCTCAATAAGCAACCCTCGATACGCGCAACTCCTCGATAAAAGCAACACCTAAAATCACTCTAAAATCATATTATTGACCAAGAAATTGCAACTTTAAAAAAAAATTACATGATAAACGCAAGTTTTGGATGACTTTCATTGTTATTTAGCTCACTGTTTGCATTTTCCTTTTTCTGGGTAGTTATTTCGACGCTGTTTTTTGAAATTTATGGATGTAATTATCTTTTTGTACCACTTTTAGCCCCTAATATTTTTTGACTCGGTTTTTGCAACAACCTCAATTAACGCAATTGCCCCAATTTCTATTAGTTGTTTTTATTGAGGTCGCACTGTACATGTATTAAGGAAAGAACGCTGGTCTAAGTTTTCCTTTTAAGATAATATAGGTATTAAACTAAATTCCATAATTTTGCCGTATTGCCAAAGAAGGAACCACTTTCTGTAGATAGCTTCAGAGATGATGACACCAAAGTACCTAAACCGACCTTCCGAACTTCGTAGCTTTGCAGACCTTATCAAGAAAGTGTTGTAACAAAAGATAAGAATAAAACACATTTTTTCTCTTATAAATAAACGAATCTTTTCAAGAATTCCTCCTAGTTTAAGAAGTAAGTATTTAATTGTTGACTTTTCACAACAAGAGGATAAATAGATATATTCATCTAAACAAAACACTAGAAATAATATAACAATATGTACATAGAATGTACCTACGGATCCTTCGGCGCGAATTTCTTCACCATTTGTACGTAAAATGCACGGTCCACCTAGCATAATTTATTTACGTAATCCGACAACTCCATTCTAGAACACTAATAGAAGAACAAAAAGCGAACTAATAAATATTATTGTAGATATTAAAAGATTTTAACGAATTACAACAAAAAACTTTCAAAGTGCACTGAAATCCCACCACAATCGCATGTCAGTTGTCCTGCAGAAGTCTTAGACGGGTTAAACGTCAAACGGCGAAAAGGTCTATTACAAAATCTGGCGATATTTTTGACATCTATGTTCGCAGCCATTTTGTACATACAAATTGTTGTTGTTAATGAACTAACAACCGAAAAAAAAAATATTTGCTCAGAGGGAATGAAAAAGATGACCCGGCAAAATAATAGATAGGTGTTGCACGCGCTACTTCACATTTTTCACAGACATAGTAACTAGGCTCTTGCTATTTTTGACTGCCTAGTTTAGTTCGTCCATGCTGCATATACCACAGACGAACTAAACCATACACGAACTAAATAAGACAGTCATATTTGGGTCGTTGGACACGATCGCTCCCTCAAGCTAAAAAGTTTCAGAAAAACTCAATGGGACCTCACCCATGCAAGTGCAATTAAGGGCAGAATCATAGACAAACTAATTATGGGCAGAATACAGATCCACACGCAACCAATTTGTAGATGCTGATGCTGTATGTTTTTACAATTTGTTATTGGCAATGGGTGTTTAGGTTTCTAGTCACTATTATGTTAGTGAAGTCTACGATTCTGAACGCTCAGACTAATTGCAAATGCAGTCGACATTTCCGCGCCATAATCGGATGCATAGGCAAACTCATATAGACGGTCGTCTTTACGTTCCTTACCCGAACAAGACGTAACTACAAAAACAATCGACAACAGACAACGGTTTCCGACTCATCGATTTTGCAGCAGCTCGTAATACGGTGATACGTAGCACTAGGTTTCCTAGGCTAAGAATCCACATAGCAACCTGGATTTCTTTCGACGGTCGAACATGCAACCAGATCGACCACGTGCTAATCGACGCAAGGATGTGCGTACCTTTCGAGGGGCAAACGTTGACGTTGACTCTGAAAAGCCAAGCAGCTGGCAGCTGATTACAAGTCCGGAACGCAGGCTCTTCGAAATAGCGAAGGCAACCTAGTCACCGACGCACAGGTAATTATTGATTTGTTTAAGCAACACTTCCAGCAGTTGCTTAACGTGCAGCAAATAGAGAGAATGATAGGGCAAGACGAGAACCCACCTCCAGTCAATGAACAACCTACGCCTCCACCCAGTATTCAAGAAGTTATTGTAGCCATCAGAAAATTGAAGAACAACCAAAACGCTGGCTCTGATGGGCTTCCGGCTGAACTCGTTAAATACGAAGGTGATGTCTTAGTAGGGTGCATGCATCAAGTCATCAACCAAGTATGGGTGGAGGAACGCATGCCCGACGACTGGAGTATCCGCTCTTTATGCCCCATCTTCAAAAGAGGCGATCCTATGTCTTGTATGAACTACCGATGCATATTCCTGTTAAATGTCGCATATAAGATCCTATCCAACGTATTGTGTGAACGTCTAAAACCTTTCTGCACACACTAATCAGCACGTACCAGTGTGACTTCCGGCCCGGCAGATCGACAATAGACAAAATCTTCAAACTCAGGGGTCATTCCACGATAAATCGCCAGGCTATATGGAGAGCTCTGAACGACCCCCCTCCGATTTGGCTGAAAATTAGTACAAATACTCATTGGAGTGGTACAAGTCATAAGGTAAAAAAGTTTTGCAGAATTCGATATAGTTTGCGTGTAACGGAACTTCAAAAATTGGCAAAAAATCGAATTCTAAGCGTTCTTCTCTATTTCAAAATATCATAACTTTGGTTCTGCTTATCAGAATTTGATAAAATATACCTTGTTGAATTCAGAAAAATTTGAACTTTCAAAGAGTTCATTTTTTGAGTTATTCAAGGATATATGTAAAAAGGACATTCTGGAATATCCTTCGTCCTTGAAAACAAGTTACTCTATTTCTTTGAAAGTTCATCTTTTTCTGAATTCAACAAGGTATATTTTATCAAATTCTGATAAGCAGAACCAAAGTTATGATATTTTGAAATATAGAAGAACGCTTAGAATTCGATTTTTTGCCAATTTTTGAAGTTCCGTTACACGCAAACTATATCGAATTCTGCAAAACTTTTTTGCCTTATGACTTGTACCACTCCAATGAGTATTTGTACTAATTTTCAGCCAAATCGAAGAGGGATCGTTCGGAACGTCGGTCGATCCTCCGTGGAATGACCCTCAGATAAATCCTGGAAAAGACCAACAAATTTGAAGTCGAAACCCACCACCTTTTCATCGACTTTAAAACCGTCTATGACAGCATTTATCGTCTTGAGCTCTACCAGGCGATGGCCCAATTCGGGATACCGACAAAACAATTTCCGGAGCTCTTCCAAACGTGCACCGGATTCAGGCAATGAGATGCGCTGTCATGTGATTTCTTCAATATCGTGTTGGTCAACACGAAAGGCACTATCTTTCACAAATCCGTCCAACTGCTGGGATACGCAGACGATATTGACATCATCGGAAGATCCCAGCAAGCCATCGTAGAGGCATTTACGGCTATTGATGAGCAGGCAAAACGAGTTGGTCTTGAAGTGAATGAGGACAAGACAAAGCATATGTTATCAACAAACAAAAATTTATCTGTCCAAAACATTGGGCAGCACGTCACTGTTGATAGCTATAATTTCGAGGTAGCTAAGGAGTTCACCTACCTCGGAACAAATATCAATCCTACAAATGACACCTTTGTAGATATCCGACGAAGAATAACCCTAGCAAACTGCTACTACTTCGGTTTGGCGAAACAACTGGGTTCAAAACTCCTAACTCGACGGACCAAATTAATGCTCTACAGAATGCTCATCTTACCAGTCCTGCTGTATGGAGCCGAGTGCTGGACGATAAGTTAGAAAGCTGAGCAAATATTGGGAACCTTCGAGCGTAAAATACTCCGTCGGATATTAGGTCCCCTATGCGAGGAGGGCGAATGGAGGAGAAGGTACAACCGCGAACTCTATCAGCTGTACCATGTAGTCCAAAAAGCCAAGATACGCAGACTACATTGGCTCGGCCACATCGAGCGAATGGACAACAATGCTCCAGCCAAGAGGATCTTCGAATCCCAGCCCCCAGGTTCGAGGCGGCGAGGAAGACCGAACCTCCGGTACAAAAACCAAGCTGTCGCGGATGCCAGTAAACTTGGTCTTCACAACTGGAAGCAGCGTGCTCGGGACCGCAGAGGATGTAAGGCAACGATGTTTTAGGAAGGGACTCTACAAGGATCGGGAGCGCTTTAAGTAAGTAAGTATAAAAACAATCGTAAAGAGGAGGACGAGGAAGGTTTCAAGCGCCAATTCGGCAGATACATCAACTTGGGTATCCGCACTGACGATCTTGAAGAGATCTACAATAAGACAACAAAGTGTACAGAAACATTGCTGCGCCCATGAAAAAATACCGCCGATTGAGAATGTGTGCGTGAGCTAAGATTCGATTTTGCCGGAAACGTCAGAATACATTTAAAATCGGTGGTAGTTTTGCTCTTGTGGGAACCAACGGTCAATTCGACCGAAGACGACCGTCTACATATATTAGTTTGTCCCTCCTGCCCGCCGTCGAGCGAGTGCTAACATTATTTGACATGTTAAAATCCTACTTCTTATCGCTCGAAAAATGCCATATTTGTTACAAAAATTCTTTGAAGATCCACAATCTGAGTTCTGGTTAATGTTTTTACATAACCAGTCTCCACAACTCAATTTTACAAGTAGAAGGGGATAGGAAAAGTAATGGAAATTCATAATAAGATTGCTAGTTTAAAGTTTAAATTAGAAGAACGAATGAGCGCTCAATTCACTTCAGTTTCTATGAGACACACTTTAAATAACTTATAAGAATGTGGTGCTTTAAATAAGACATGGTTCATTTCACAAATAACCCAAATTAGATAATCCATTTCGAAAATCCTCTCCCATTCACAGATAAAGTGAACCCTGGTTTTATTTGTATTGCAGGCAGAAAAACGCACACTGGAAAAACTAGCGTGTGAGCCAGACATTACAATTATTTTGTCGGGTTAGCTCTTTCATTCCTATCGAGGAAACATTTTTTTTCCGGTTGTTATTCCATTAACAACAACAAATTGTATGTAAAAAATGGCTGCGGCCTAAATGTCAAAAAATTCGCCGGATTTTGTAATTGTATGTGTGAAATTAGTGAGCTCCCGTTTGATTTTGCTGGACTGTCAGAATACAATGACAAAATCTATCGGAATAACCGAAGTTGTCTGTCTAATTTAGATTTGTCTATGGTTTGGGATATCTGTCACATGGGAGAGGAATTTTTAAGAAAAAAATTCGGAAAATTGAAAGAAATTATGAAATTGGGGAGAGGATGCTATGTTCAATAAACAACTAGGGAAAATATTTTTCGTTTCGTGGTGAATCTGTTAAAAATATAAAATTTAAAATTTAACGTCTTTTTTCAAACATTTATGCTAGTTTTAAAATTGGAAACTAAATAAAAACATATTTGTGTATCACAACATAACCAAAAATAATTTAATTTCTTCCGTTTTGTACTTTGAACAAATATCAAGTACGTTTATCATATATTTTAGTTCGAATAAAAACAAAAAAATGTCTGATAACAGGAAATGTATGTGTGATAGGTAAAACTTATCTTGTGTATAAATTAGGATAATAAAAAGTGGCGATTGTGTGAGGTTTGAGATTTCTGGTTAAAAAAAAGTATAAAAAAACTCACTAATTCGAGTATAGCGAAACTCTTTTTATTTTTTATCATGGTATTCAGACATATTGGACAAAACTGTTCCCTTAATTTTTGTAATTTTCAAAAAAATATTTTAAACAAAATCATATAACATATAAAATTCTGAAAGAATCGTCAATAACAATGTAGTTTTGAAAAGCACATATTTAACATAATAAAATGTATTAGCAATAAACTAAATCCAAACAGAAGAATTAGACTTATTTCTTCATTTAAGTACTATACAATTTCAAAACCAAGACTTTGAACATGTTCGAATCAAACGTTTCTATTGTTGACCACTAGTCGTCTGTAAAATTTATCCTAAATTTACAATATCAATCTATCCTTCAGTCTATATTCATTCTTTAACAATGACGGATCTGTTTTTAACTCTCTAAATAGATAATACGATTTTTTTATTAAAATAATCGAACTGAAGTTTCTCTTTTGGTTTTTCGAGCATATATATGTCCAACGCAAACATACACTTGTACGAATATATACTTTGAACAATAAACAAATTGATTGGGAAAAAAGCTAAAGCATACGATAAATAAAACTATTTCACATGTAAATATATATCACAAGTAAAATAATCAAACAACAAATAATTATTACATAAATAAAATAAGAAAGAAATACCCATGCACTTGCAACAATTCTATAGTTCCATTATACAAATATTTTTATTTCTCGACACATTTATAAATTACTATACGAAAAATATTTTTTTTAACATCATAAATTCACCACCGCACTTTCCAAACACAGCCCTCACGGCTCACCATCTTTGTTTAGTGTGGGCAGATAGGAAATTACATCTCCAATTCCTTTTTTTAGTGATAGAAATGGGGCAAAATTGTAATTATTTTCTTTTGCAGCAAATTGCCTTGCTAGAGAAATTAAATTTTAATCGGAAATGTAAACAAATAAAAATAGGTCTTCACCTCGTCAAGAGTTCGATCTTAACACGCCAGCTACATAATCCTTTTTTTGGACCTGTAGATGGGCTGAATAAACTTCAAATCTTTTCACCGATACGAAATAGAGGATTTTCGTTCTCTCAATTTTTGGTGTTTTAGGGAAGAGTGGGGGGATTGGTATATCTATTATGGGTTATTTGTGGTTTATTTCTTACACATACCGCGTTTATTAAACACGTTTGCAGTTCCTTGAGAAGTGGACTTCACAACACAAGTACGCTGAGCATTTTCAGTGCGCATCTCTAAACAAAAAATTAAGTGGGAAGTAGTACAAGACAGTTTTACTTTAATATCGGAAAATACAAAAGCTGATATAGCTGGAAACGATGACCTTGATGAAATTGCTTATTTAAAACATAAAAATGCTACAATCCATTTGGAGCGGATCGTATGATACTCCATCCCTTTTTTATGCACATAGTTCCTTCTTCCACCTATGTATTTATACTTGCTTAAGCAACTTTTTTTTCAATTTTTTATAAAACTACTGCAACTGCAAAACGCGCATTTCCTCACTGTATTTTGGTCCCAAGAAGTCTATTATTTCGATCATAGACAAACTAAACTAGACAGCACAAATAATTATAAAATAATTCGTGCTAGACAGTCAACTTGAACTTCCCTTGCCTCCTTAGTGCTGCAAATAGGAGGAGTCTAATTACCATGTTTGTGAATAAATGTGAAGTAGCGTGATACCAAGACCTACCTATTATTTTGTCGGGTTATCTCTTTCATTCCTTTGAGCAAACATTTTTTTCCGGTTGATATTCCATTAACAACAACAAATTGTGTGTACAAAATTCTAAGAACTTCGCTAAAAGGTAGACGTGGCAATACAATACGCAATAATATTATATAATATTACTGAAAAATGTGTTTTTTTCGAAAAAGTGGACGTGGCAATGGGTGGATTAGTGATGCTGATCATTTGCATATATACTTTATTGGGTCTGTCTGCAATATTTCTCTATGTTACAAACTATAAATCAAACTTAATATACCTTTAGTACAGGGTATAAAGAGTATGTAAGCTGTCAAAAAATTGGGCAATGGAATGACTATAATAATCCAATTGGTTTGAGGTGGGTATCAAACTTAATATACCCTTAGGATACGAAAATATTTTGTTTTTAGAAAGTGTCCCGCATTGTTTTCAAAAAATTATGGTCACTATACATAAGTGCAACATACAAATTAAACAAAGAAAACAATCGATATGTATGGAAGTAATGCATAACGCATATCTCAAATAATTAACATATGAAAATGTTACAATCCGCCTATAGCTCATGTTATACTTATACCCTACCTTGTTATACCCTATCCTTTTTCTATACAAATTTATATACATAGCTCCTTTTTCCACCAATATATTGTACCTACTTTCTAAAATTTTTTGTTTCTAATTTCTTATAAAATTACTCCAAAGCTTGAATTTTCTCCAAAAGTTGGCATGGTAGTTGGCGGAATTTGAAATTGTTTCAACATATATTAAATTTTGTTCCTAAGTAGTGATATTCTAAGTTAACCACAGAAAAACAGTTTTTTTAAGGAAAACGCCCCTAAAAATTAGGCGTGGGCATATAAAACGTATGTAGAATAAGTGAATAGCTATATAATTGCTATTATAAGTTTTGTCAAATTTCATGTAAAAGTACTGAAAAAAGTAAATTTTTGGGAGTGTCAATAGGTGGATTTTGAAACTTGTACACTTGTTCTGCCCCGATATCCAAAGACCTCGCATACAAAGTTTCATTGTCCTAGCTCAAAATTTATGGCCCGAAAACTGGTGACAGACACTACAGCAATCTTTAATCCTTAAACGAAAAGTTCTTTCTCCCAAATAGTTTGATAGCCAATCGGCTAGCTTTCCTCTTATTCCTACTCTTTGAAGAGGATCGATGAGTCTATTGTGATCGAGAGTATCAAAGACTTTACTGAAATCTAGGAATAAGACTTAGGTTAGCTCACGTTTGTTTAGGCTTGTCTTTATTAGATCTGCAAAATTACCGAGGAGGTGATTTGTGCTTCTACCTTTTTGGAATCCATATTGTTGCTTACATACTACCTTATACATTATGTTTTCCGATAAAGTCCCAAATTTGTTCTGTAACTAATCTTTTCGATGGTGGGTAAGATCGGATCGAATCGATTGGACTGTAGTTTGCTGATTGACATTTGGTGTCTCCTTTATATTTCGGCCGAATAATTGCCTCTTTTAACTTTTACTTGCACCGATACGTAGTATAGGGCAAGTTTTGGATTTGTAAAAATTTTTGATCTCGGATTTTGATTAATTCTGATTTTCCCTTTATAGATCGAAAAAAGTGGGTTTGAAAATTCTATCTGTCTGTTTGTCAGCGAGGCTACAGCATTAACGGGTAAAGATTTTGATCAAACTTCATATCTAGAATCTGTGGGGGAATCCCTCGAGACGAAATTGAAATTTTTGCTCTAGCCCTAATATTAACGGTACTTTACTTAAGGCCAACTTAATAAAAAGCAAATGTGGAAGACGGTTTCTACGATTTTTTTAAAATTTCATATTTCGGTTACGTTGGCCAAAAGCGTTAATAACGGTACTTTACTTGTAGTCAAATTGGTAAAAAACTGATTTATTGGAAAATGGCTACACCGATTTTGTTTAAACTTTATGCTTAATCGAGCTTAGATACATGCTATAAAATGGATTACAAAATTTTGGCCAAAATAACGGAACGGCCAATTTTTTTAAAAGCCGGTTTGTTAAAAACGGGTCAACCGATTTCATTCAAATTTTTGGTGTGTATAAAAAGTGATAAAAACGGTACTTTTCTTAGGGTCAAGCGGTTTAGCCAATTCTCTCGAAAACGGCTATAACGATTTTGCTTAAATTATATGCTTATGCTAGTCTTGTGAAGTCTAATAAAATAGCGTACTACTTTTTTGGCCCAAATTGCTTAGATCGTTACTTTACTTACAGTCAACTTAACAAAAACGGCTCGAAAACGGCTCTTTAGATTTTGATTAAATTTCATATTTGAGCTAGTCTATACAAATGCCATAAAATGGCGAACTACGTTTTTGGCTGAAAAAGCGTTTAAAGGTACTTTACTTATTAACTGGTTTGAATACAAAAATATGGCATTTAATTTTATGATGAATTTAAAAAAAAAATGTTCTCATATAATTTTTTTAAAGTTCATTTATTTCCAACCAACAGCACAAAGGCGCAAGTACGTACGACCCAGTCGTGCACTTTATTTTGGTACAATTGATTTATCTAAGTTTAGATTAATTAATTTTGTCATTAGTGGTGCAAGTACATCGACATTTGATCTTAGGTCTATTGCCCTGATACCATCAGCTCCAGGTGACTTTTAGACATTAAATCGATGGCGCAGGTTTTCCACTTCCGCTCATTTAATATCTCCCAGGTATATTGTGTCTCGTAATAACGCGTTAGGATGTCTGCATGTGATTATATTACAATGATGAGTTATTGAAGTTGCATGTTGCGAATAAAGATCTCCAAAATCGTTAGCCAGCTCGTTTAAAAGTACATATATTAGGTGAAAAGTTTCTTCGAATTGTTTCGTCCAAAGTAGGGTTCTTTCGTCTTTAAATTTTATTTATTTGCGCCCAGGTTTTCTTTGGATCGCATCTAGTTTTTTCAAACTTTTCTTTACAGAATTAATCCTTCGTTCTAGAAATTAGTTTATTAACCCGGTTACGTATCATTCGTAAGTAACATTGGATCTGATCTTTTTCCATCTCCGATATAGAGTGTCTCGTTCCTTCCATAGCTCTGCGATGGGCTTGGTGTTCCATGCAGCATTTTTCTTGTGTTTGGTTTTTTACATATGATTTTGGTGTTGAAATATATGTCATCCATTTTTTCGACAAAAGAATTGAAAAGTGTTTCAGGATATGCTTCTTCCATTATTGAGGCCCAATTCATAGCTCTTATCATATGATTCACTTTGTTCGGCTTTAGGGCATAATAAGATGATGTATAGTCATCCATGTGTTGTTGTTGTTGTTCGTAGACCACATATAATGTGCTGTATTGATCGGATATTTCTTTTCCCACAGTAGCTGCAAACATGCTTGCATTAGTTAGGTTTACCAATATGTGATCAATCAGTTTCCGGCTACCTCAGTTCACATCGACTCTAGTAATACCTTTGATTGTATAACCCATTTGTAGCGAGCATTTCATTGTAACTAAGAACAATACTATCTAGGCTATCAGTGGTGTTTATTTTCATGTCGCCTAAACTTACTAGATCAGTGTTCGCTCTTTTCAGGTTTGCTATTCTTATAAACTCATTCATAAGGGCATTTTGATTGTTTTTCGGCGATCTGTAAATTGAACTTATTATTTTTTGTTTAGTATGTGACAGCGATTTTATGGTTAAGTTTTCATAATCCGCTGTTTCAATACATATTCGTTCGTACAAACATCGCTATTCATCCACATATTTTATGTACTCTATTCTCAAATTCAGCATAAAAACCATCCAAACTGTACAAATTAACGAGACGCGTTTGGTTTTGTCTACATCAGTTAAAGTTTGTATAAACAATGCTTCAGCCTTTTCTCTTCTTGCAAACATTTTTCCAGCATTCTCCCACACATATCTCCACCCTTCTTCCTTCGCTTTCTGCTTAGCTTGCCAGAGCAAGTGTTTATTCATCGTCGTTAGCATAGCACCTCATTAATTTTTGTATTGCTTTCCAGGTTTTCGTTAATCTTTCCAATTGCCAACGGGTGTTTTGTATAAAAGTTGTTTTAATTGAATTGTTGTAAAAAGTGGCGATTATTATGGATTTTTCTGTATTCTTGTTTTTCGTGCGGTAGATATCAGTTATGTCGGCAGTAGCAATATTTTGACTAATAATCTTTCCTACAAATTTAACGATATCAATAAGATTTTCGCTTTGCTTTGCTGGAATGTTTTTTATTTCCAGCGTTGAAATATAAAAAATTCCATTTAATTGTTGTTATTCTAATCTATTAATTTGTGCATCCTTTTCTTTTTGAGAATGTTTTAATTTTGCAATTTCGGTTACCATTGTGTCCAAAACAGTGTTGTTTTTTTCGATGGTTTTGTTTATGTCATCAAACTTTTGCCACACAAAGCCCCAAAAATCTGATACACCTTTTATTTAATTTTTAATTTTTTTTAATTCGGCCAATATAGCGTTTTTGTTTATGTTTGTTGAATTTTTTGTGACTATTTGTGTATTTCAATTTTTTTGGGCTATATCTTTCTATTCTGTTACGTTTGCTTGATTGGATTTCAGGTGTTACTGGGCGTTCTGTAGAGTCGAATGGGGCGCTACATGGATTGTCGTTGGCATTTCTGCGGTATTGGCACCTGCACACATCCCTTTTTACACCCATGGATCTCCAGGACCTTTCTGTCACCGTCGTACGCTGGTAGTGCAAATTGCGTGAGCACAAACGGCATTGATCACACAAAGGCATTATACTTACTGTGTGTATTGGCGGCAGCGGTCAAAATAACAGCAATGAAGCTCAAATAGATTTTTTCAAATGATTTTTCACAAGGCAATATTATGCGAATACATGTTTGACGCAAAAGGAAAAAAAAGAACTTCATTTAGTGGGGATGGCTCAACCGACTGCTCTACTTGATGGTTTAAAAGTGACTGTAGTTTTTGTCGTAATTGTATCCTAGTCTCGTTTTTCTATTATGTCTTTGTCTAACGTTCGCTGTACGTTACTTGTGTGTTGGTCTTCGTCGATGTCTCGACGTGGTTTTCACAGTGGTTTGGATGAAAATTCGTCCACATCCTACATTCGGCCATCCTACGGACTTATTCGTCCAGGACTTCATTCCGTCGGCGGCAGCGGAGGTTCGTTGCGGCCCCTCATGATCCCCGACTTTCTCGACTTGGTAGCGATTGTTTATTTTCATGTCGCAGGCTTTCACTTCTTTGTAAGGTCCAAGATATTTGGGTTTAAGTTTCAACCCTGGGCCAAATTGCGTACGTCTGATAGCAACAAGATAGTTAGTGCGATACGTTGTTGCCTCTCGCCTTTTCCGGTTGAATGTCCGTCGATTCTCTTGCTGGATACGCTGTATGTTCTCTTTCTATCTTTTTCAAATTCCTCGGCTACCTCTTGGTCAAGTATCTCCGTCAGGTCGGGCAGAGAACTTAAATTCATTTCGACTCCCGTCAAAAGCTTAAATGGAGTCGACTTTGTTGATCGATTTGGAGTACTATTAAACAACTGCTGCGCTCTGTCAACATTCTGGTACCAAGATTTTGGGTCCTCTATCGACATTTTCGTCAGCAATGGGACAAGGGTCCAGTTCACCCGTTCTACTTGCCCATTTCCTCGAGGCACACGTGTAGTAATTAAAGGATATACAATTTCCCTCTCCTTACAGTAATCTTCGAACGCACGCGAAGGAAACGCGGTTCCTCGATCTGAAATCACTCTTTTCGGATTTCCAAAAATCGCAGCTTGTGCCTCTAGTTTGGCTAATACCTCTTGAGTGGTGGTGCTTTTGGTGGGGTACAACCACACAAACTTCGTAAAGGCATCCGTTACTACTAAGATATGATTATAAGGCTTCTTGGCGTTCTCCATAGGGCCTATATGGTCAATATGATAAGTGTGAAGGGGACCGTCCGATTTGTTTATTGGAGATAAAAATCCCTCTTGTCTTCCTTGCTTCCTTTCGGACATGATGCATTGCACACAATGCAAGGTTTTCTGTACTGCGAAGTGGCCTTCCCGGTGTACCATTCGAATCACATCATCCTCCATTGAAGTTGGTATAACGACCAATTCACGTATAAGGATCCTTAATATGACACAATTCTTTATATAATAGTCTCCGTACTGCTAGTTTTTAAGAACTTCGGCCACCACTTTCAAAAGATCGTCCTGTTGTTGTGCTTCCTTGATCTTGTGAGTTACTGTGCTGACCACCATCATTCCTACCCTACTCAAGGCGTCTACGTGGCGCATCTTAGTTCCACTTCGGTGTTCAATTTCGTAGTCATAATCCTGGAGGAACATCGTCCATCTTGTTATTCTTAGCGGTACTTCCTTCTTATTCATAGTCACCGTAACGATTTTCAAGTGTTTTCCCAAGACGTAGACTCTCCACTTTTTCAACGCTTCCACAGTGGCCAAAACTTCCAACTCGTACGATGCATACTTTTCTTCATGCGGACTGGTTTTGCGACTTATGAACTGCACGGGATGGAGCTCTTGATCTTCGCTATCTTTCTGAAGTAGCACTGCTCCATATCCAAATTTGCTGGCGTCGGCATGGATTTCAGTAACTGCGTTCGGATCGAACAGTTTGAGGACCGCCGGTTCGACTAGCGCATTCTTCAAAATCTCAAAAGCCTCTCGCTGTTGCACTCCCATTGCAAACTCTGAGTTTTTCCGCAACATGTCACTCAGTGGCTTGGCTTTGAGTGCATAACCCTCCACAAAACGCCGAAAATATGAAGTGAGTCACAAAAACCGTTGAAGCGATTTTTTTGTCCTTTGGCTCAGGATAGTTTCGTGTGTGTCTGCTTCCTACCTCCAATACCCTCTCCAGTCGCATTATCGCCTTTTCACAATTGCTCGCTGGTATAATAACATCATCCATGTAGACTTGCACCACGCCTTCGTTGATCAATGGCTTTAGCACTATCATGTTGAACCTTGTGAAAACTGCTGGCGAATTGTTTATACCGAACGGCACCTTTAAAAATTCATATTGGCCGTTATGTACTATGAATGAAGTATACTTTCTGGAGTCCACCGTTACATGAAAGAATCCGTTTACCAAATCGAGGGTCGTGAACAGTGATGCCTTCTGCAAATTTTCCACAACGTCGTCAATTAGTGGCATAGGGAAATGATCTTTGATGATATTTGCATTTATCTATATATTCTAAAGTCACAGCACATTCTTTTTCCTTCGTTTTTCTTCGTAACTAGGACTACTGGAGATGCAAATTCTGAATTGCTTTCCTGAATTATTCCCTTATCTAACCAATCGACGACTTGTCTTTTAATCTCCTCTTTATCTTGGGGTGATACTCTTCTAGCCCTCTCATAGGGTGGTGTTTCATCCTTTAAAATGATTTTCATCAATATCGGTGATGGTTCGTTCTCTTTCGGGCTATAGTTTTTGATCAGCGTCATAATCTTCTCTCGGCTCTCTCTCGGCAGGTGGTGCCAATCATCTACAGCCCCAGGAGCATTTTCATCTACGGCTAAGCAACACATAGCTCCATACTCTTCATGAAGCTCTTCAACTACGTCTCCTTTACTCTGTTGTTGAGCTTCCATCTCATCTCGCACCTGCTCTGTACGTGGCTCTACAATCTTTTGTCTAAACGTCGCATCGTTATCTTGGATGATTACCGATGCCTGCTTTATAACATCTGTACCAACTACTATTGAAAACACCATATCACATTCGGGATCAACTTGAAGCTTTGTATGAAATAAAAGACCGTCTATTTTTAGAATTGCACTTACATTCCCCAACGTCTCGACATCTTTGTTTCCAAGCCCTGTTAGAACTGTCGGTGCCTCAACCAACTGTAATTGGGGAAATAACACTAGCATATCATACCTCAACAACGACAACTCACATCCCGTATCTATCAGTGCCTTTACGCCTATCCCGTCTACTTAAGTATCTTTCATGAGTGGTTTCGCTTTGTATCCAAAGTGTGACCTCGGATTTACCTCTGCTGCTGCTTGACCATTGCATACGAATGAACGATGACCTAACTTGCCACACGTGAAGAACTTATACCCCTGGGTGCATGCCCTTGACAGATAGCTTGCACTCCCACACTTGAAGCACTTCTTCTGATCTTCCGTCTTTACCGATGTAGATGCTCCAGGTCTCGCGGATGATTCCAACGATAGCCCCCTTTGCGGATACTTTATTGGGGCGATCAATGTTGTTCCCCTAGGTGGCTTTGGGGGAATGAACAGAGTTGCTGGCGTTGCGTATATTACTCGCGCTCGTAGACTTTCAATTTGCACTTGAGTTCTTCTATAGTTGTTGCTTCATACAGCATGATCTTATTTGTTTTATCATCTTTGAGGCCTGCTATGAAATATTCGATTAGAGATGCTTCATCCATTTCGATAGGTTTTGCGATTTCGATCATCTTGTAAAGGTACTCGCGGAGTGTTTCGCTTGGTAGCTTACGTCGACTTTTCAACCGACGATGTACTTCTGCTGAACTAATTTCGATAGCAAATTCCTTCCTCAAGGCTGCCTTGAGTGACTCCCAGTTTTGAATGTTCTTTTCGCTTTGAATGAACAGCCTTTCTGCACCCACGATGAGCCTCCGACCATAAATGCATTTTTGCAAACCGTTCCAGCCCAGTACAACTGCAATGCCTTCATATTCGCTGATCCAACCATTCACGTCTTGCGAAGATTCGCATGAAAACTGTGTGATACTACTTTCGACATCCGTAAAATTTAACGCGCACTGGCTCTCGCTGAATTTCATTTCTGTCTGCCGCATCTATACCCGAAACTTTTCGCCGTCTCACACCTCCGCCGCTACGAGAAGGTCCGCTCTCTAATTCTTGTACTTTATCGGAACTGTCGCCTTCATCTTCATCCAATTCGCAGTGCCCCAACAATCTGCTTTGCAACTGTATCTTGTTTCCTGTCCTTGCTAAACCTAATTCCCCAAGTCTCGCCTTTAGTTCGTCGTTTGTCAAAAGACGTATCTCCTCTACATCCATGTTCAATTAATCCTTCAGTTGAGTCAACCCTTACAAAATTATTAATTAAAAACAATATGTATTCGAGAAAAAATATCAATCAAATTAAATACCAAACTCTAATTAAGAAAAATGATCAATCGAACTAAAGATCAAACTCTTATCAAGAAAAAATATCAAATCAAGCGAAGATCAAATTCTAATTAATTAATTAAATAAATGTTTTACAGAATTTTTGAACAATTTTTCTTTTAAAAAATAAATGAAATGTAATTCTGGCCTTGTTCTTCTGGACGCTACTGTTGC
The DNA here is from genome assembly GCA_949716465.1 of Chalcosyrphus nemorum. NCBI lineage: Eukaryota > Metazoa > Arthropoda > Insecta > Diptera > Syrphidae > Chalcosyrphus > Chalcosyrphus nemorum. The sequence continues at coordinate 52,930,357 of OX454333.1, read as the reverse complement.
ATCTCCGTTGCTTGTGCTATCAGTTGCAGTTACGGTTATTTCTTCGCCAGCCTTGCACATCTGCGTCGCTTGCTTAATGGCTTGCTGTCTGACTCCTTTGTGTGTTGTTTCTGCGGCGACAATATGTGACAGGAATCCCGGTTGAGCCCCCAAAAATAATGTGGGATTCGTTTCCGACACAATTTAATTAAATAAAAATCACTACGCGTTAGTTATGATACTTTTATTATTCTTTTAGTTAAGAAAAAAATACATAAAAACGTTGACGCAAAAGGAAAAAAAAAGAACTTCATTTAGTGGGGATGGCTCAACCGACTGCTCTTCTTGATGGTTTAAAAGTGACTGTAGTTTTTGTCGTAATTGTATCCTAGTCTCGTTTTTCTATTATGTCTTTGTCTTACGTTCGTTATTCGTTTCTTGTGTGTTGCTCTTCGTCTATGTCTCGACGTGGTTTTCACAGTGGTTTGGATGAAAATTCGTCCACATCCTACATATATTGCTGTAACGAGTGATTGTTTATATTCGGCTGCAATATCCTCCCCGCATTGAAGAGACTTCTTCAATTAATAATATCGAGAGACAGAGGACGTTTAAGCTCTCCCTTCGCTGTCATTACGGATGCCACACGAACTAAGCCATCTCTTCCTTAATAAGTTTTCGTGACCCTTCCGATGAGTCACTTAGGTTATTTTAGGTATGTGGGTTGGCAGAGGAAACGAAATACCTCCGCCGCACTCAGGTCAACACTGACCCATGAGCCACTTACAAGGAGCTTGATTGTCTTTTTTACTTATCACAATATCGTTGATACAAATGTCCTTAGATTTTTCCGCCCAATTCTGCACCTGGCTGAGATAATCGGTTGACCACTTCTCTAAAACTCTTGATCGAGGCGCTGCAAATATTGCCAGCACCCTCGGGGTGAAACTTGTGAGTCCAAGAGATTTTGGTCCGGAACACTTGCCATTGGTCGCATTATGAAAAAATAGGCTTAGGTCAGCGAATCTATATCGTCTTCCAATTTACTGCAGAGAGGTCTGGATTTCTCACAAGCTTCGACCTGGCAAATGATTGTGGTGAATTTCTCTAACATCACTGGAGCGTCCCCAAGCGTTCATCGATGATGATACTTTTTTTGATGCTGGGCCCCATATTCATCCGAAGTGGGGCATGAGGGGGTATAAGACGCCATTCAATCGACCTTGTTGTTATTTCATCGGTTACGGATTCTGGAAATTGTGTAGACTTAAAAAGATTTGACCATTCACGCAATTTTTGGTTAGCGCCAACAAAATTTGTTCCGTTGTCACTAAAGAGTAGGTGACATTTACCTCGCCTAGCAATTAATTGACGCAGCGCTGCTATAAATACTGCGGAGGATAGCTCCGTCACCGCCTCAAGATGCAAAGCCTTCGTAGTCATGCAAATAAACAGCGAAATATAGGCCTTATACTGTTTGGCGCCACGACCTTTCCAAGACCGGATGATAAACGGGCTACCGAAGTCCACCCCAGTACTACTGAATGCTTTTCCAGGCTCTAATCGCTGCCTTGGAAGGTTCGCCATTTGCTGTATGTACGATGTAAGTAGCTGCCTTGTGCATGTTATGCATTAGTATACCACACGCTTAATGGAATGATGTACTCCAAGTTTGAAATAATTAAGAGACATCAGATATGACATTCGACGGATCACAGCACGCATATTCGATAAATGACAATCCAGCACTAGCAGTTTAACAAGCTGATGATCCTTGCGTAAAATAACCGCATGTTTTTGATCAAGACCAATGTGAGCATTCTCTAATCTGCCCACTACCCGTAATACGCTGATCGATGAATGGGTTCATTCGAGCAATCTTACTCATTGGTTGCAAAGGCTGTTGCGTTGTAGACACGAGACATCGTTTTGGAAGACATGACCTTGAATCCTTGAAAAGCACGATTTTTGCTGAGCGTATATTCTGTGGCGACAAAATTGATCGCTTGTTCGATGTCTTGCAGCTCGAACATCTGCACCTCGGGCACTGATGAATGGGCTAGACATATCATCGATTCTTCCTTGATGATTCCACCAGATATCTAGCTTTGGCAAAAGTTAAGGCATCAAACCAAGAGTCGCACAATCTGCCGGATTCTCGGCGGAGCGAATATAATACCGCGATGAGGCAGGAAGCTGAGCTGTGATTAACTGTAACCTAGTATCCACATATACGGTTCGCGATCAAGGATATCCCTGTATCCAATGAAGAACTATTGAGGAATCAGTGTATGCAAAACACTCTATGATGAATATTGAGAGCATCCTTAACCTTGCTGAACAATCGTCTTAGCAGTAAGGAGCCGCACAATCCAAGCCGAGGAATGGATAAAGGTAGTTTATCTGGTGCTACACGTGTCTTAGCGCAAATTAAAGACGTATGAACGGTATAGTCGGGCTGGACAATTCGAAAGTATATCGCTGCTGGATACGCTGATTCCAAAGCATCCGCGAAACCATGAAGCTCTACCGAAAGCCTCCGTTTGTAATTAAGCCATCGTGATGCCTTTATAAGGCTAACCTTATTAACATCTGATCTAAAAACAACCCACTGTTCCTAGCACTCCGGAGGAATATACGTATCCCAACCTACCTTGCGAGTGGGAACCTGACATATAGTCATGGACATAAAAATCATTAACGGTACTAGCTTTCGCTTGAGGGTATTTCAGTACTGCGTGGTGCAGCAGATAAAACGCTTGTCGAAGGCACAGCTGCCATTAGATTTAACTGTTCGTATTCCCGCATGAGTAGCCTATATTCGCGTTTGAGGTGTGGATCAGCAGAAAAACTTCTTTCAACGTCGATTGAGACCCGAAATCAAGTAAAGCTCTGCAACTGTGTAGGGAACCGTACGGGTCCATGACGGATAGCATAGCGGTTGGAACCATCGCATAACCATCCCGATACGAATGCTGCAACGTTTTAATGGATAAGCTATTCACGACGACATCGACTGTTCTCGAATGCGATGGATGTTTCACGGTGTCTGCGTCATTTTGGTGAAGCAATGTATTATGGTTTTCCCAGCGTATGATTAACGCTTCCCACACGAGATAAAGTTATAGTCCCCAATTCATTTATTCTGCCTTCAAAAAAGTTAATAAATTCCGCAATCGTTGGACTAGACGGCTGCTCGAAGATTTTTTTTTTTTTCGTGGGTAGGTAAAAACCTTCATAGGCACTACGAGGACCGGCTCCGCGTGCTCATAGTAGTGTGAGATTCTTACTCACTAAAAAACCTCCCATTTCCGGCTAGACTACGACTAAGTTCCCTTAACAAGTAGTTCACGCTTCTATAGTAATCGTGTTTGGCAGGTTACCTTCCAACGAAAGCACCTACAATACCGTAATAATAAGCGGTTTCTCCTTATGACGCTAGATCCAACGGTCTCGTTCGTTGTAGTCGGCGCGCAAAGTTTGTCTGATCCAGAGTTCGGATTATTTCGTCATTGCAATGTTCATTAAGACGAGTGCGAAGTTTGCGAGCAAAGTTTCTCACCTCGTCGGTCACGGTTGCGATTCCTAAATCTCGATGTAAGTCGCTATTTCTTATGTACCATGGAGCATCTACGATTGCTCTTAGTGTCTTATTTTGAAAAGTTTCTAAATTAGATATATTGCTTGGTTTAGTACAGCCCCAAAGTTGTATACCGTACGTCCAAGATGGTTTTAGCACTTGCTTATACAAAAGCAGTTTGTTATATACGCTTAATTTCGAAGATCGTCCGCTCCCGTATCTCACACGAAATAGTCTATCGTCAAGATAAGACTCTAGGAGTTTATACATTTTTACAGGCAAAACTTTCCGTAGCTTATATTTCAGGCCTTCGTGTCATACTTTGTCAAATGCTTGGGATACGTCAAGAAAAGTGGTAGAACATATCATTTTCGCTTCTAAGGCTTTATCAATTTCATTAGTTATTCGATAGACCTGGTCAATTGTTGAGTGTTTGACCCTAAAGCCAAATTGGTGATCCGGGATCAATCGTCTTTCTTCAATTATTGGTTGCAGTCGTTTGAGCACAAGTTTCTCGAAGACCTTCGATATTATGGGCAAAAGCGAAATAGGTCGATATGATTTTTTGTCGTACGGGCATTTTCCCGGTTGCGGAACCACTATTACTTCTGCGACTTTCCATTGCCTTGGAACGTATGAAATTCTCATTGAGGCTCTTTCGGTAACTCCTTTAAAATTTCCCCAGTAACTAAGTCATAGCCCGGCGCTTTGTTATTCTTCAAGTTTCGTATCGTTTGACGAAGTTCAGACAGTGACACGTTTTTCATTCTATAGTTGTCCAGTACCGAATTGGGACTGAGATCGTCGACCAATGGTTCCCCGTCAAATGGTTTGAACGTTTCTTCTAGGTGGTCTGCGAATACATCTGCTTTTTCTTTGTCGCCTTTTATCCATTCGCCGTTGGCTTTTCTTATTGGCGCAGAGTGCATTATGGGCTTCTTAATGGACTTCACGGCTTTCCAAAGTGAGTAGTTCGATCCTCTATCGGCAGTCAAGCTTTCAAGGTAAGCGGTGGTCTCGCGACTTTTAAAATCTTGAAGTAAGTGCTTTAATTCGTTAGATAGGCTGTTCGAGATGGCTTTATCTGGAGGTGCTCGCGATCGCTGCCATCTTTTTCGCGCTTTTCTCTTTTCGCGTATGAGCTCTTCTATTTCGCGCGGGTATGTTGTTCCGCTATTCGATACTGAGTTCCTCCGGAGAGAAGTATTATTCCACGCAGCGCTCTGAATAACTCTCATGAGTTTTTCTATTTCGTCTTCCATTTCTAGCGGCGTTTTTAGTGGTACATTCAAGGCTATGTTTTCTTTACAGTATTTTCTAAAGCCGTCCCAGTCGGTGTTGCTGTTAGTTAATCTAGGCGCTCTTTCCTTTTTCGCTAGGCTTCCGCCGATTTTCAAAAGAACTGCCGAGTGATCTGAGCAGAGATCATAGCATTCTTCTACGTTCGTAAGGTATCGAGGTACCCCTTTTGTGATGAAGAACTCAACGAGGTCAGGTATTTTATTTCTGTCGGTTGGCCAATATGTTGGCTTTCCCGTCGATAAGAAGACCACGCCACGTTTCGAAGTTGCTTTGAGGAGTACTCTGCCTCTTGTTGAATTGCATCGTGAACCCCAAAAAGTGTTTTTCGCGTTAAAATCCCCGCCGATGATAAAGTTTGACCCAAGTGAGTCAAAGAGGGGAGTAAGATCGTCATCCGCCAACCTATACTTTGGAGGAAAATAAATCGACGCGATATTGTAATCTAGGTGCCTCAATTTCATGGAGACTGAGCTAATTTGCATTGAGTCAAGTTCAATTTCGGCGTTTTTGGAGTGCTTAATGCAGTCTTTGATGTAAAGGGATGAACCGCCTCTCGAATTATCTGAAGGATGATGCGCATGATAATCGATGTTACCTTTAATTTTGGGCCCCGATCCCTTCTTACAATGGGTTTCCGTAATCAGGCAAACCTCAATATTGTTCTTCCGCAGAAATACTTCTAGTTCGTCGATTTTGTGCGATAGGCCATTTGCATTCCATGTAAGTATTTTTATTAGCTTCATATTCATGATTTGTTATTCGTTCTGCGAGGTTTAAACTCTAGCTCGCTCAGTTTGTCAAAGATTACTTGATTAACTTTAGTTTGTTGCTCAAGCTTTTCTAATATCATAACTAATATATGAGATACCGAATCCATTGTGGCAGGTTCTGGTCTATTTTCACGTGACGCGACCTGTGCGTACGATCTTGGGCCAATAAGCATTGATGTACCTTTTGTACTTGGACCGGCGGCGTTTTCTTGTGGATTTTTTACTTTTTCCTTTACCGATCTCGTTCTTCTTACCGACTTTGGGGTTTTCGGCTTGTCAGCTTTTGGACGTCTCGGAGTTGTGGTGACCTTATCTTCAGTACGTTTCTTTAGAGTTTCATGCCGTTTTTGTAGCTCTATGGCGATTTCGCAACCTCGGTAACTCGCTGGATGACTTCCCTTACAATTGGCACAAACCGCTGGAGCCTGAGTGCTAACGTCGCAATCTTTCGAAAGATGTTCACCGGCGCATTTTACACATCTCGGTTGTTTCTGGCAGTACGCTTGAGTATGTCGGAAGCCTTGACATCGCTTACATTGAGGTACTAGTCTGTTGCCCTTCCGCTTGGGCTCGATTTTGACCTTGATGTTGAGGATTGCTTTTATCTTATATATTTCGTTGATGTTCTCAGTCCTATCAAAAGTAAGCATAAAAATTGGAAGACCGCGCCTAACAACAGCGGTAGCGTCCTTTTCTCCGTCCTTACGTTGCTTTTCTTTCTTGATTATGTTTATGGCGTCGAGAATTTTAAAGCCTTGGGCTTGAACGTCTTCTATGACTTCTTCCTTCGTGCAAGATGGGTGTAGTCCCCTCGCGATAACCCGCAGTGGCTTTTCGAGGTGATTTTCATATGTAAACCATTGCACTTTCTCTGAATTAAATTTTTGTGACAGTGCCCGATAGGCGTCAGAGTCATCGACGTTAACTTTCCATACGTTGTTCCGAACCGATGTTAAATTATACTTCGTCCCCAGAGTATTTTTAAGGATGTTACGCAACTTTCCGTAGTCCGCTATCCCAACGACATTTATTGCAGGTGGTCGGCGATTTTTCCCTCGAGTTTCCGCTGTCGCTTTTTTTGGTACGACTGGTGTTTTCTCTACTTGTTGTACGGTCTCTACTTCGGGTGATGAACCGGCTTTTCGCTTCTTGCTAGACCTCTTCTTAAAGGCTGGACTCGTTTCGCGTGCAAGCTCTTCCTCATCCATCTGGTATTCGCATTGACGTTTCGGTGTATCCTCGCATTCTATAGTACCACGGGGGTTTCTTAGGTCTTCGTTTTCTTTACGTAACAAATCTACTTCGCTTTTAAGCTCGTAAAGGAGACGTTCCATTTCATTAAGCTTAGCGCGAAGTTCGTTGTTTTCCGCTTCCAAGCATTTAATTTTCGCTGAGTCCTGATTAACCGGCGGACTTCCTTTCCCGGAGACTTTCGATCCAGATGGTGGTGGAGATCGAGGTACCCTTGATCTTTTCAGAAAGGGATTTGAAAGCAATAAATGGCTCTCCCCAGAATCCGTAGAGCCTACCTCCGAAGAGGGTGGATTTGCCATTGAAACTGGATTGCCACCTGGGGTAATACTTCCGTGTGTTTTCTTCATTGCATCTTTTGTATGCGCTGCGCGCTCGGCATACGGAGGGTGGATTTTAGTCGCCTCTTACGACAGGCATGCCTTACCTCGGGTATATTCTAACCCCTACCCGAAGGGCGAAGATGAAGATGATGTCTAAATGTGTAACCATGATGACGTCAGGTTTATCATAATAGGCTCTCACGAGCTCCCAGGCCACATTAAAGTTTTTATTACTTGATGGAAGATGTTTAATAAGCGAGGCTTGGTCTCCTTTCAAGCGAGTTTGAAGATACTCAATTTTCTCGACGCCCGTTAGAGAATCCCTTGACTGCACCATCGTGGTAAATAATTCGCGAAACCGAACACATTCATCAAACTTACCTAGAAACTCTTGTAATTTGATTTTTTGGTAATCTTACTTAGTTATATTGATCGCTCTGGGTGATGATTCAGCCATTTTTTTTAATCATATCGTTCAACGCACACTAATTATCAACCAACGATTAGAGCGCCTTGTCTCAATTCCCGTCTATATTTTTCGTAAATCACTCACACTTTTGCACTCAATTATGTCCGATAACTTTGCATGCACTTTTATAGGCTTTGAATTTTCACTTAGTAAATATAAAAAAGAACGTATTTATTGTATTATATATGTGTATTTCCACTTTAAATGTGAAAGTTAATCCTTTCAAGAAAAAAGAATACCTGCAGAAATCAAAACTGACGTTTGTCCATGGATTTTGACAATCAGGCGAAAAGGATTATGTACGATGTTGGCATAGTAACACAAATATCCTATATTAGGCCGGCTATTCATCACACAAAATAACTGTGCAAATAAAGGTTTGCGCAGTGCATTTGTATTGTGAATGGTGGTGTTTGTACTGTTTGTCCAGTTAACTGTGTAAAAATCAAAACGATTTTGATTTGTGCACAAATTTTGATAACTAAGGGATTCAGTTCTCGGAAATTTTCGGCACGTCCACATCACAAATAATTTGAGTTATTTGTGGTCCACATCACTGAACTGCAACCACAAGTTCAGTTTGTTTTATGACAGGGAAGTTGCTAAATCATTTCAAACTCATTTTATGATAGAAAAAACAGAATTTGAATGGGATCTCGCTTCAAAGGGATTTTATAAGAGGCAATAAAATATGACTTACCTACTTAAAGAGCTCCCGACCCCTGTAGAGTCACTGACTGCGACATCGTTGCCTGCCATCCTCTGCGGTCCCGAGTACGCTGCTTCCAGTTGTGAAGACCAAGTTTTCTGGCATCCGCAACAGCTTGGTCTTTGTACCGGAGGTTCGGTCTTCTTCGCCGTCTCGAACCTGGGGGCTGGGATTCGAAGATCCTCTTGGCTGGAGCATTGTTGTCCATTAGCTCGATGTGGCCGAGCCAATCTAGTCTGCGTATCTTGGCTTTTTGGACTACATCCACATCTTGGTACAGCTCATATAGTTCGCGGTTGTATCTTCTCCTCCATTCGCCCTCCTCTCATAAGGGACCTAATATCCGACGGAGTATTTTTCGCTCGAAGGTGCCGAATATTTGCTCAGCTTTCTAACTTATCGTCCAGCACTCGGCTCCATACAGCAGGACTGGTAAGATGAGCGTTATGTAGAGCATTAATTTGGTCCGTCGAGTTAGGAGTTTTGAACCCAGTTGTTTCGCCAAACCGCAGCGGTTTGCTAGGGTTATTCTTCGTCGGATCTCTACAAAGGTGTCATTTGTAGGATTGATATTTGTTCCGAGGTAGGTGAACTCCTTAACTACCTCGAAATTGTAGTTATCAACAGTGACGTTCTGCCCAATGTTTTGGACAGATAAATTTTTGTTTGTTGATAACATATACTTCATCTTGTCCTCATTCACTTCAAGACCAACTCGTTTCGACTGCTCATCCATAGCCGTAAATGCCTCTACGATGGCTTGCTGGGATCTTCCGATGATGTCAATATCGTCTGCGTATCCCAGCAGTTGGACGGATTTGTGAAAAATAGTGCCTTCCGTGTTGACACCTGCCCTGCGGACTATCTGCTCCAACACGATATTGAAGAAATCACATGACAGCGCATCTCCTTGCCTGAATCCGGTGCACGTCTGGAAGAGCTCCGGAAATTGTTTTGTCGGTATCCCGAATTGGGCCATCGCCTGGTAGAGCTCAAGACGATGAATGCTGTCATAGACGGCTTTAAAGTCAATGAAAAGGTGGTGGGTTTCGACTTGAAATTCGTTGGTCTTTTCCAGGATTTGTCTGAGTGTGAAAATTTGGTCTATTGTCGATCTGCCGGGCCGGAAACCACACTGGTACGTGCCGATTAGTGTGTTGCAGAAAGGTTTTAGACGTTCACACAATACGTTGGATAGGATCTTATATGCGACATTTAACAGGGATATGCATCGGTAGTTCATACAAGACATAGGATCGCCTCTTTTGAAGATGGGGCATAAAGAGCGGATACTCCAGTCGTCGGGCATGCGTTCCTCCACCCATACCTGGTTGATGACTTGATGCATGCACCCTACCAAGACATCACCTTCGTATTTAAAGAGTTCAGCTGGAAGCCCATCAGAGCCAGCGGCTTTGTTGTTCTTCAATTTCCTGATGGCTACATTAACTTCTTCAATACTGGGTGGAGGCGTTGGTTCTTCATTGACTGGATGTGGGTTCTCGTCTTGCCCTATCACTCTCTCTATTTGCTGCCCGTTAAGTAACTGCTGGAAGTGTTGCTTAAACACATCAACAATTCCTTGGGCGTCGGTGACTAGGTTGCCTTCGCTATTTCGAAGAGCCTGCGTTCCGGACTTGTAGCCAGCTGCCAGCTGCTTGGCTTTTCGATAAACTTGCCGGATGTTATTGCGCGAGACTCCTCGATGTCCTTGAGCTGGGAAACTGCGTGGTCCCTTTTATTTCTACGCAGGATTCTCTTTTCTTCCCTTCTTCTGGTCCGATACTCCTCTCTCGCTGCTCTTGTTTTGCGATGCAGCGCTTTCTTGTGTGCACCTTCTGTCACCCTCTTCCGCTGTACGCACTCAGCATCATACCAAGGGCTCCTCCTTGGAGGTGGTTGATAGCCAAGGGTGGTCGCGGCTACCTCTTTGATGACGTTGCTGTATTCGGTCCACTGATTGTTAGCGTTTGTGGTCGGTGAATGCACCGCAGAGAGTTTCTCGGCCAGGTGCTCTTTGTAGGCTCTGGCTCCTTCTGGCGTGCTAAGGCGTCCAACGTTAAGCTTGTTTTTCTTGACGGCTCGCAGCTTCTTCTCGTTGGACAGTCGAGCTCTGAATTTAGCTGCAACAAGATAGTGTTCAGAGTCAACGTTTGCCCCTCGAAAGGTACGCACATTCAAGATGTTGGATGCGTGCCTTGCATCGATTAGCACGTGGTCGATCTGGTTGCGTGTTCGACCGTCAAAGGAAAGCCAGGTTGCTGTGTGGATTTTTAGCCTAGGAAACCTAGTGCTACTTATCACCGTATTACGAGCTGCTGCAAAGTCGATTAGTCGAAAACCGTTGTCTGTTGTCGAATCGTGGAGGCTGTGTTTACCGACTATATACATTGAAGTCCCCGAGTACGATTTTTACATCGTACTCCGGACAGGCTCCGTAGGCTCCGTTCAGGCGGTCGTAAAATTCCTCCTTGATAAGGTCTTCAGCTTCTTCGGTAGGGGCGTGTGCACATATTAGGCTGATGTTTTGAAATGTGGCTTGATCCTATCCATCGTATTTCCTGGATCGCAGTAATATCTGCCTTGTACTGCGCGAGGACAGATTCAAGTTGTTGAGCTGCACCCGGAGTGTATAGATTTTGTACATTCCAGGTGCATACTCGTAAATCATGGTCCGTGGACGTTCCGGGTCCAATAGCCAAATGAGGGGGATCGTTAGTATTATTCCAGGCGGATGCCTCTCTCATAACTATAGTTCTTTTTACGTGGTAGGGAAGTTACCCCGACGGCACAACCCACAGCCTGGAGGGCCAGTTCCATGGGTTTTAGCCCCTAGGACCCAGGGCCGGTCTGAGAGACCGACATCAGTAGCTTACTTCGGAGGTGCGAGCGCTGCCGTTGACCCATTTAGGGTTCATCCGCCACCGTCTCTATTCCATAACCCTGATGAAGTCATGGAAATCCTTACAGACCTGAGCTTCGAATATGTCGAAGTAGCTCATGTAATTTGTTCGCCAAACCGTTCATGGATTGCGCCGTTGATTACATCTAGAGAATTCATCCACCTTCTATCCTCCTTCTGAGGGCTCTTGTTAGACTTCTGAGACGTAGTACTCGTTCAGGTCAACAAGAGATGCCTCGTCCGATCCTACATGACTGCTAAAGTTCACCCAGATATGCTCGCGCAGGTCCGAGTGTCTACATGCGTACACGGATTTGGCATACGCTCATCGTTAGTTCACAACTATGTAGCTATCCAGAGGGCACCACGAGGTGGTGATGATGCGACATTTTGCCCTCCCAATAAAATATGAGGCTACAGAATATTTCAATATATTTCTTTCATGATAGCATCTTGTTTCTCTATACAAGGTGTCACCCTCAATAGAAATTCGTCAAAAAAATGTGTCTCCATTCGCACACAATTTTTAAAATCGGTTCGAGAAGTACATGTACATATATTTTAATTCTTTCAACAACGCAGTTTGCCCTAGTGTGTGTCTTCTTAAATAAAGGTGTGTGGTGTAAACACACTTCTTATTTTTTTGCATCTTTTCTGCTCATCAAACTCGTGTTCACCGATTGAAAATCGGCTTGAGAACTGTGCTGTTTATTTGAATTGTGTCGTGTTTGCCACAAACTGGTTTGCGTAAAATGTCAATTTGCGCAGACAGGAGCAGTGTTGCCGCAAGAGTTTGGAAAAAAGTATCTCCGCAGACAGAAGTAAAGTATCAAAAGGTATCATAATAGAAATTATGAGTAAAACTGCCATTATTATTATTTTGTTAATAAAAAAAATGGGGCAAGCTATAATGCCCAAAATAACATGAATATTCTCAAGTCTTTTACAAAAAATCTATCCATCCAAACAGGCGCCAAGTCAACTACAAGAATGTTTAAATAAATTATCAAAAAAAAAAATACGGAATAATAACTCACAGTTCAGTGAATAAGAGTATTGCCTGGCATATTATAGTATTTTGTTGTCGAAATTAAAAAGTATCAAAATAAGCATTTTACAGATATCGAAGTATCACGTCGAAATTAAGATTAAAAGTATCACTTTTGATACTTTGGTATCATTGTGGCAACACTGGACAGGAGGCCTACAATCTTTACACTTAAGCGAGACTGTGTTAGTGAGATTCACTATCTGTGAAAATCGCCAACAGGGAAAATCACTAACACTTTCTCGTTCGCTAGTACAATTTTTATGTTAAGGAGAACATGCCTCGAAGTGGACTGTGTCAGATATGTTGTTTGTGCGTTCTAATGAAGTCCATCTATAATAGTTAGTCAACGGTTTGTGGTATTTGCGCCCTGTTTTAATAATTTTGTGTATGGTTAATACAAGTAGTATTTCTACGTGTAATGGGCTTATTAATTAGAATATGTACCTTATTTTGTTCTTAAGAATTAAAGTTTCGTTGTAATGCGACTGAATTACATTCTTTAGTCGATAGGATAGAAACAAACACTATTTGCGGTCTTAAAGACGAAGAAAGCTGTTTTGAATAAGCCCTGGCGAAAAGGAATAATTCTCCAACAGTTATGTACGTATGTATACAACAATAAGAAAACAAACTACTGATAATTTTTCGGGCCATCTGCATTTACTTGACGTGTGAAAACTGCATACAAAATTACAGTTTCGTGTTCTTTGCCGATCCTTACTAGCACATTGGTCTACGGAATTCTTAAAAATAGATTTATGTTAAAAAATTAAATATTAGCGTCAATGTAGTTTTGAAATAAGGAAATATCTCGATAAATGATAGGCCTCAATCGGTGAATAGATTAGGGTCAGATTATAACAATAATACTTATGCTCGGTACAAATTTTTGGGTGTAGTATAGAAGTAACCTGGAAGCTTATTCCATATCCGATGGGCGCAAGGTTTGCGAGAAGTTCTATCAAGAGAGTAATACCATAGTGTTGGCCAATACTAAAGCAATGAAACTAGAAAAATAATTGTTATGGTTTAATTTGGATATATGAGGCCTTATGTCATTGATTATAGGATACATTGACCTGAAATTATGAATATTATTTAATTCTGAGACGAGTTCTTATGATGGAATTTTGAATATTGTTGGCACCGAGAGATCATCACAGATAAGCTAGGCAAACTTGGGGTTATCGACGCACGGGGAGAAAGGAGCTTTAAATTTTTACTGTGGGGAAATATTTTGGTCATCTTGAAACACTGGGTGAAGACATGTTTTCCCGAAATTTTATAAACTAAATGTGTAAATACATTTTTTAGAAGCCAAAAGCAGGTTTCTAGAAACACAAAAGCTAAAGTGAAGGTGGAGAGAATTGTCGTAGGGTACTAGTTTATATGATCGATTTAATTTCCAGTAATATGGCAAATTAGATTAGATTAGATAAAGTTTATTTAGCTAGGCTTGCATTTTTCACAATTTAATTACATTATTATTAGCTCATTTTAAATTTTATAAATTTAATAATTATTTCTTACAAAATGTAATGTACCTCGTTTGAATTGAATGATATTTGCTTCTGTTTTTAAACTATGTGGTAGTTCATTAAACAATTTTATTCCTTTATAAAACATCATATTTTGAGTTTTTGCATTTCTACATAATTCCACATTTAAGTTCTATCCTATTCTTAAGTTATAAGGCTCTAAACTGGCTCTATTTGTCTTCTTATTAAATATCTGGGCAGTATGTTGTTTTTAATTTTTAATTTTTGAAAAAAAACGGCTAATATAAGATAGAACGCATTGTTTTATTTTGTAACTTTTGTAAACCTTCTATTATACCTGCAGATCCCAACCATAATATTGTTGGACAATATTCAAAGTGCGGTCGTACTATTGTATTATAAATTTTTAATTGCCATTTGAATGCATTTCTTTCTTATTTTTCGAAAAAACCGATTTTTTGGGCAATTTTATTAAGTACATTTATTATTTATTAAATTAAAAATCGAGATTATTGTCCATTATAACAGCTTAATACTTTATTTTATTTATACATTTAAATTCATCTACTTGGTTTATCACATTATTTACAGGTAACACCATTATTATTGTTTATACCCTATCCTAAGGGTATATTAAGTTTGATACATAGTTTGTAACATAGAGGAATATTGAAGATAGACCACATAAAGTATATATATAAATGATCAGCATCACTAGCCGAGTCGATTGAGCTATGTCCGTCCGTCCGTCCGTCTGTCACCTGTTTTTGGGCCTTAAATTTTGAGCTAGGACAATGAAATTTTGTATACGAAGTCCTTGTATATCGGGACAGAACAAGTGTAAAAATTTTTAAAATCCGCCCACTGACACGCCCACTTTTCAAAAAAATCACCTTTTTTCACTATTTTCATATGAAACTCGAAAAAACTTACTTGAGCAAATATGTAGATATCCACTTAATCTACAAATCGTCTATACATTGTATATGGCCACGCCCACTTTTTAGGGGCGTTTACTTCAAAAATTAGTTTTCGAGTAAAAATATTAGTTTATAGGGCAAAATAGAAAATTTTGTGAATATATTTTCCACCGCCCATTCAAATGACCAAATAAGATAGGGATAGGGTATCATACGATCCGCCCCAAGCGGATTGTAGCATTTTTCACTGGTTTTTTTCTACATTTGACTTAAACTTATTCATGCCGAAATAAAGTGCACGACTGGGTCGTGCATACTTGCACCTTTGCACAGTTAGTTGGAAATGAATGAACTTATCCTTACAGCCGTTTTCGAGTAAACCGATTTTTTGTTAAGTTGGCTATAAGTAAAGCACCGTTCTAACCAATTTTGGCCAAAAACGTGACCGTACGCTTTTTTATTAGACTTCACAAGACCAGGGCCGCACCTACCATATGTGCAGAATGTGCAAATGCACAGGGCGTCAAGGCCTTGAGGGCGACGCATTGTAGCATGCATATGCACTTCTAAACGCTGTGCTGTCTGAACGAAATTATTTTCTAACAATGCAAATTACTTCATTTCAGCTGTTCACACAAAAGAAAATTCTCACACACCAGAAACTAGTTCGAATAAAACCGAAACACAATATTCCACCAGGAATGTGTAGGGTAATTTCTTGCACAACCAGTTAGAATAAAATCGAAATAAAAAAATCCCACCAGGTCTGTGCAGGATAATTTCTTGCACAAGCACTCAAAAATTTTCATTTGAGAAATTTGTTTGATAAGAGAATGTATAAAGCGGCCCATACACAGCACATGTCTGTGCACACTGGCCTGTTATCGATTCACTGAAAATCGTACTGTCAGACACGATGCTAGTAAAATCAAACCAAATAGTTAGATTTTCGGTGTCGATTGGTGTATGATGTGTGTGGTGAAGGCAACGCTGGCGGGGGTAACTAATGACGCCAAGACTGAAAAATGGGGCGCTCAAGGTAAGGCTTGCACAGGGCGCTCAATTGACTCGGGCCGGTCCTGCACAAGACTAGCATAAATATAAAATTTAAACAAAATCGTTAGAGCCGTTTTCGAGGGAATTGGCTAAAATCGCTTGACCCTAAGAAAAGCACCGTTATTATCAATTCCAGCTAAAAATTTGGGACGCCATCTTTTAGCATTTGCACAGTTTCATACACACTAAAAATTTGAATGAAATCGGTTGACCCATTTTTCAAGAAACCGGCTTTTAACCAAATTGGCCTTAAGTGCCGTTATAACAAATTTTGGCCAAAATTTTGTAAGCCATTTTATAGCATGTATCTAAACTCGTTTTAGCATAAAGTTTAAACAAAATCGGTACAGCTGTTTTCCAGCAAATCTGCTTTACTATAAGTAAAGTACAGTTATAAACGCTTTTGGCCAAAAATTTTGTACGCCATCTTATATCAATTTGCATTAAAAAAAAATCGTAGGAACCGTTTTCCAGCAAATCTGTTTTTATTTGGCCTTAAGTAAAGTACCAAGTTTTAATGTTTCCTAATTCCTCACTTAGTTTACTTATACAATTACTCACAGTCATCATCGAATAAAAGGCCATCATTAGCAAAAAAAATTAATTTGGCTGTATTTTAATATTTTTTTAATATCATTGATGTACAACAAAAAATCCAAAGGGGCCTTAGAATTAAACCCTGAAGTACTCCTAGCTTAGTTTCTATAGGTTCAATCAAATTATCAGGTAGGGATCAGAATGTACCTGTCGTAAAAGGCGACTAAAATCTATCTGTAGCTTTGTCCAGGAATCTGCTCGACGACCAACAAAGACTTGTTGCGAGGAATAAAACTTTAGAGGCGCGGTTTATTTTACAAATTTTATTTTATTTAACTTTATAAATGGACACCGCCAACTACGTATCGGTGTTTCTTCGGATCTTTGAACAGTCTCTTTCTCGTTGATAGAGGGCGCAAATCGCCTGAACATTTTGAACAGTTTGTGGCCCCCTTGGTGTATTATGCCAATAAAAATTTACAGTAGAATTCTTAAAGATTACTTAAGATATGTGATACCTGCTTATAATAAATTCAGTGCGAGATAAATAATTCAAAGTTAATATTTATAACTAAACTTATATAATTACAATAGCCGTGTTTTTTTTCGAAAGTGTATAGCCACCTCTGAATAAAACGTCCTTACTCACTTTTATACTCACTTCTCATATTTATCTTCAAAATGACATTCGATACTTAGATGGCATAGACTATATTGTAGAAAACAACTATTAATGAATAAATCTCGTACTGTCAGCGTAAAAAATTAAGGGTTGTTGTCTACAATTCGACTTTTTCCACACTTTATGCTCACTTTTTTGATTACTGAGTAATTTATGTTCACTTTTCGTTTTGTTTTTGCTTTGTGTGGAAAAGTGGGTATACACTTTCGAAAAAAAACACGGCTAATATGAGTTGAAAATAAATGCTTAAATACTTTTTTTGATTACATGTAAACTTGTGGAAGTAGGAAAGGCATAGATAAATCAGTACTTATGATTTTACGCGATAGGTAGGATGCAAATTTTTGTAATGGTCGAATAGTGCCACTTGTAACGTTTGTGGAGTTCCTTTAGATACTCCGTCTTCCAACGTCGACAAAACTCTTGCTGAAGACACAACGTCGCGTGATTTCGCCGTCTTGTGCTCCACCCTTACTTTGCCGTCGATCAGTAAATGGAATGTTTTCTTGTCTAATGACCACAGAGTCGTTTACTTTAACATTTTCCTTAGGATAGTGCCACTTGTAACGTTTGTGGAGTTCCTTTAGATACTCCGTCTGCCAACGTCGACAAAACTCTTGCTGAAGACACTTAACTTTTTCCCAGTGATTGATAATCGAAAGTGAAGACATGTCCCGGTTTACTTCGGGAAAGGTTAGTAACGGGCTACCCCAGTAGGCTTGTCGAGTTACGCTGAGCATAAGAGCGTTCCCACCATGAATGGTAATCTCGTGTATAAAATTGACGAGAAGATATGAAAGGTGAGACGAATAGGGCAATATGATAGGGTGACGTTCGTTGAATGACAATGGCGCATTGGACAGTCGAACATTGGCTCGCAGAAGCTGATCTTTGTACTGCCTCAGATAGGAATGAGACTTCTGATCCTGGGTCGATAAGTGGTCGAATGCATTGGTCGAATTCTGGTCCAGCGATATGTACCATAGCAGTAGCGAGTAGGACTCTCTGGTGCGCAAAAAAAAAGTTCTGTCTTGCATCTTGACGGACCAAACTCGGAGCAGTGGACTGTAAATTAGAGGATGTGGCGTTGTTTGTTAAAATACTAGATGCTTCCGGAGAGGGTGAACGCGACGCGATTTGATTAGAGTCCAATGGAGACTTGGGAATACTGCTAGGTACATGCAGAAGAGAATGGTGCCGCTCCTTACAAGTCCGGCAAGCGCCTTGGCTACTACATTTGTTTTGGAGATGATTGACTGATAAACAGTTTATGCAGCTACTATTTCTTCGCACGAAATCATGGCGGGAAGGTATTGTCATGGTTAAAAACTGCTAGCAGTTACGAATTGAGTGAAGACTTGAGCAGAGTGGGCAAGTAAGTTAGATGGATTTGGTGTGAAAGGTGCTGACACGCTGATTATTTTGAGGACTGTCTTTAATCGGTTTGGCTCTTTTGTTTAAGTTCGAAGAAGCAGTTGAAGTCACGTCAGCGATAGTTTCCAAAACCTATTAACGTGAGGTTAGGAATGTATCTAATTCCTTCCAAGTTGGAACTTCGGTGGGTTTTGTCAATGATTGTTCCCATAGGGAAAGAGTGTTTGAAGGCAGACGATTAGAGCAGGTAAAAACTAGGATTGAATCCCAATTATCCACATTGATGTCATGAAGTTGCAAAGCAGCTATGCAGCCATTTATGTGTCGTTGAAGTGATTTAATTTCATTGGCGGACTCGTGAAGACAGGGGAGTAAGTTTAACAAACCTTTGATTTGATTGTTGACTAGTCTTCGTCGATTCTCATAGGTTTCTCGTAACGCTTCCCAGGCTAATAAAAAACTGTTATTAGTTTAGGGGAATTTGCTGACAATACTGTTCGCTTCACCTCGCGTTTTGGCCCTGAGATGGAATAATTTCTCGACTGCGCCCAATTTGGGGTGTTTGATATAGACGGCTTGAAACATATCCCTAAAGGACGGCCAGGACACGTAATCCCCATGAAATACTTCAGTATTGCAAGGGGGCAGCTTGATCGCATGTGAAGACGAGGATGGAGGAGCCGAAATGAAAGTATATTCGAGGGGAGCACTTGGCTTGGGGCTTATGGGAGCCTTCGTATATAGTTTGATTTTGTTTTCATACTCTAGAAGTAAACTTAAGCAGTCAATGTAGTTTTCATTCGCCAACCTATATTTTGCCTCAAGTTTGACCACCTCTATTTCCTCCCGGATCGCACAATCTAGCAACGCATATTGCGAATATTTAGATTTGACA
Organism: Chalcosyrphus nemorum; assembly: GCA_949716465.1. Taxonomy (NCBI): domain Eukaryota; kingdom Metazoa; phylum Arthropoda; class Insecta; order Diptera; family Syrphidae; genus Chalcosyrphus; species Chalcosyrphus nemorum. The sequence goes on along the minus strand of OX454333.1, from coordinate 52,911,058 downwards.
TCCTTCCACAAGTCTTTCAGTTCGATTTGCCTCGCTGCCAATGTACTTAAGGTGTGTTTTACCTCGGCTATTTCTTTACATGCGGCACAATATTTTACTAGCTGGTTAGCCGGCTGGATTAATTCCATTAAAGTGGCCATTCTAGTTTGGATTAGTACTGAAGTGAAAATAGGGATGGCGCAGAGACAAGAGTCGGTACAACAAGGGAATCAAAAACAATTTTTTAAAAATAAAAAGGTAGTGGCAGCAATCGACAAAGCTAATTTATTAATCTAATTGAATGTAAAAGGCAGTACTTTTCCTACAGTAAGCGTAGTGGTTATCGATGAAATACTACCTGAAATGAAAAAGACCGAGCACGGTAACACTCCCTTACGGATAGAACTGATCGACTAGGCAACTCAACAGGATTGAAAGCACAGCTGGTACTTTACCTACTATACCTAAGTGTAGGAGTCATTGATTAGGAGCATGAAACTGTCTAGGCAGATCAGTATAATATAAGCGCAGTAATATCGTTTAAATGTGGGTGCCGTGGCTCAGTGGTTAATGCGTTGGACTACTGCGCAAGCGGTTCCGAGTTCGAATCCAGGAAAATACCACCAAAGTTTTTTTCACGGCCCCACCTCTTGCGAGCGTCTGACAAACATCCAAGAGTATTTACTGTCATGAGAAAGCTTCTCAAAAACCCCCCTGCCCTTCGGATACGGCATAAAACTGTAGGTCCCTTCTGTATGTGCCGAAATGTATACCACGCACAACATGTACAGTTGTGAGAAGCTAGCCCTTGGCCCTCTATGGGCTGCTTACGGGCTAATATTTATTTATTTATTTATTTTAATATCGTTTAAATAATAACAGAAAGGGAATAAAGCAAGCACGGTAACACTTCCTTAAGGGTAGAAGCGGTGGGAACAATTAGTAATCGACTAGCCAAATTGACAATATGAACACAACAATACTTTGCCTACAGTAAGCGTAGGAGTGATCGTTTAAATTTTAGCCGAAAAAAATAAGAAAGCACTGCAACACTGCGATACGCGATTGCACGTACAAAAAAAAAAAAAAGAAATATGCACTCGAAATCTATCGATACCTTTTATACAGACATACTATGCAAATTAAGTTAACGACTATTAAGGATCTTTATTTATTTGTTCTCGGCTTTATTTTTATTTTTTAAACATATGCAAATGCGAACGGAATAACTTGGATAAACTTGATCATAGTATGTATATATAATAGATAATAGAATATACATATAAGCACTGAATTTATTGTACGCACCTGACAAAATACTGTTTTGATATTGACCTGATATTGAGTTGGTGTTGGTATGCTGATGATGATACCGATGCTAGGATGCTGATGATGATGATGTTTGGATGCCGATGCTTGGATCTGATGAAGATGACGTTTGGGTGCTGATACTTGAATCTGATGATGATGATGTTTGGTTGCTGATGCTTGGATCTGATGAAGATGACGTTTGGTTGCTGATGATGCTTTGGATGCTGATGAAGATGATGCAGATGTTGATGCTGCTGATGACGATGAAGATGATAGGATGCTGCTGATGCTGATGAAGCAGATGCTGAAGATGGTGATGCAGATGTTGAATTGGCGATGAATACAAGCGCACGTATGAGGCAACGGGCGTTTGCTGTGATAGAACTCCTCGTGGCGACGACGTGAAGGCGAGAATGGCGGTGAATGTAAGCGTTCGTGCGAAAAGAAGGCTTGTGCTACGATGGAGTACCTCGTGGAAATGAGAATTGGCCGTATATTACTAGCGCACCTGTGAGATGACGGTCCAGATGCTTTGCTGGAGATGTGGCGACGACGTGGAGGAGAGGAATAGCGATATATGCCAGCGCATGCATAAGAACACGGGCTAGTGGTGTGATGGAGCACCTCGTGGCGATGGCGAAAGGCGATGAATAGCGGTAATGCAGGCGCACTTGTGAAACGACAGCTTCTTGGCGACGACAAATTTGACGAGGAGTAGCTATGAATACGCACGTATACGAACACTGGCTAGTAAAAAAGCAACAAGGGTAGTAAGATCACCATCAACAAGATCTTTACCAAATACGTGCGTGCGGTACTAGAAGTCCGATGACATCTCAAATGTCGGCGCACGATCAGCGGACTTCAGTGAAATTAAATATTCTCAATGAGGAAAATGTAGCACTCCGAACTAGACTGAATAAAATGGATCTTCTCTGAGTAGAGCTCAAAAAAAAAAATAGAAATAGAAATAGAAAAAGCTATTAAAGAATCTCCTGGTAATAAGATTGTTACGAGTAAAAACATACAATACTAACATTGACTATAGAACGGGCGAAGAAGAATTGGGTCGAGAAACCGATTGGATTTAAAAAAACCATCTGGCAAAAACGCAAAGCCAAGTCCTCGCAGGAAGTTATAACTCGACGGGAAAACAGTCTAAAAAGCCCGATTGTAATAGAACAGCCAGATAAAGAAAACTCTGAACCAGACGGCATAAAACGTAAGGAAGATTACCGCCACCAATAAACGTGATTGGAATTGTTGATTACAATAAATTATATACAATTCTAAGGACATTGTTGACATCTTACTTTAAGGTTGTATCTGCTAACAATAATCAATGGGAAGTCATGGTTAAAGACTCTGACAACTACCGCTTAGTATCTAACATACTGAACGCCGAACAAATTCACTTATGTCACTTATGGTCACGTATGAAAATAAATCGGAAAGACCGATACGAGTAGTAGCCAGAGGTTTCTATGTGCTTCATGCTCAAAAGATGATGTTATCAATGACTTTAAAAACAAAAGCCTCAAAATCATTGATGCACATAGACAAACGTGAAAAACAGCAATTGGAAGGAGAGGAAACTACAGTTAAGCGGGGACTGCCTCTGTTTATGCTTACCTTTGATGAATTGGAAAACATTGAAAAAATCTATAAAATTAAACCATACCTACTTAACATGGTCGTTAAAATCGAACCCGTTTGTAAAAACACTACGACAATAAGCGCTGCCAAGGATTTAATCACACCCAAGCATATTGTAAAAAAGAACCCCGATGTGTTAAATGCGCCGGCAAACACTTATCCAAATATTGTGGCATGAACAAGCAAACTCCACCAGCATGTATTAACTGCAAAGGAAACCACCCGGCTAATTATCGAGGCTGCGCAGTAGCTAAAGAGTTACAAAAAAGGCGTGATAAGCTTATGAAATCACATCATCAGGTTTCAGAACAATCGAATAAGATTAAGCGAATAATAGCCGTGTTTTTTGCAAGCGTATATACGCTCAAATTATAAGTGCACAAAAAAACGTCGGTGCTTATTAATTCATCATAAAAACTTGGTAGCACAAATACATCGTAATGACATTAATGATATTTGTGACAGGACAGAATATATGTATTAAAAAGTTTAAAATTAAATTAAATTAAATTGTTATTGGGGCTATAGATTGTATCGGCATTAAAGCACCAACAATAAGCAGGCATTTGAGCCTGCACAGTTGTACAGTTTTTGTACAATTAATAAGTTTTGTTTCTTAAATTTTTTTCTACTTCGGCCATTTTCAATGATATGATGTTTTTTCAATTTTTTTCTTTGTTGAATAAATGAATTTATGGATGAATTTTATGATATTTTTTAAGAAAATATTATCTGGAAGCATTGTTTTTATCCGAGCTATAAGCGGCAAAAATTATCTCTGCTAACTAAAGCATACATATAAATTGAAATTTAAGCGTATACACACTTGCGAAAAAACGGCTAATTCGGCTACTACGGCCTTAAAATCTGTTAGTAAAGAAAAGCCTAAAACCCCTAAGCTCGAAGTCACACAAAAAACGTCACCAGCAATATACAGAAGTAGAATGCAGTAAAAATAGTAGTTCGCAAGACCCAGTATCTAAGGTCTTTTCTATTATTCTTGCCAAACTTGAAGAGCAAGTTAAAATGAATAGTAAAACTTGAAAATATAAATTTAGTGAAAGTGTAGTGAAAATTCTTGGTTCAGTAAGCATCTACGGCATTTAAAAAAATTAAAAAATATTCTTGAGGGCAAAAGCCATTTTTACTAACTCCGAAGAATACTGGAGGAGTAAGTCCTCTGCCAGAAACTACTATAAGAGACTACTATTGTGCTTTGTAAACGGAAACATAAAGAAGAAAAAGTCGGCAATGCTTCTACTCAAAAAGAAATGTGGCGTAACTTAAAAAAATATGTTTTGAAAAAAGAAGTCTCAAAAATGATTAGTGTACAGTTTAATAATGAAGTCGTCTCAGAGAATGAAGTTATGTCTAACAAATTCAATGATTTTTTTGTAAAAAGTGTTGTTGAAATCAATGAATTAATCCCGAATATGCCTTTTAATAACAAGATAACTGATTTAAATTCAATAATGTTTCATCGAGTGATATCCATTCTGTTTTAGGACAGCTAAAAAACAAAATAGATTGTGTGTCGTTATGTCCGAAAATATACGTGGACAGTTTCAACATTTTTGGTGTTTTCCCGGGGTCTTGGAAAGAATCAATAGTGTATCCGATCGAAAAAATAACCAACACAAAAAAGTGGGATGAATTTCATCCGGTAAACAGTATGCCATTATATGAAACGATTATAGAAAAAAGTGTGTGTGTGAGGGTAGGTGAAAATCTTCAAAGAGACACTATAAGGATCGCCAGCTCGTGCTCATAGTAATGTGGGATTCTTCCCACTAAAAAACCTCCCTTAAACAAATTATTTTATTTGTTGATTTTTATTTTTATTACAACTAAGTGTTCGACTAATCAAGCAGTTTTCTTCTCACGAAATAAGAACATTTGGCAGGTTTGCTTTCTATTAGAAACTCCTGCTAGTTCCGCAGTTTAGACGCGGTTACTTATCGCGCCAGGTCTAAAGGTTTATTTCTTTGAAGACGGTGCAGTAAATTCCTTCTTGGATTTTTATTTCGTTTAGATCTGCAGTGTTTTTACAAAGGTTTGTTTGCATTGTTTTTTTTTTTGTATTTTCCTTTTAAGTGCTGATTTTTCAGCCATGCCAACGGGAAAGCGATTAACTGATGCAGAGCAACTTTCCATTAAATTATTGAAAGATGAAGGTTACCCCAACAGACAAATCGCTAAAAAAATTGACCGATCAGAGACTGTCATCAGAAATTTTTTTAAAAAAAGGCGAAAATTATGGTGTAAAAGCCCCTACAAAAGGTAACCGGAAATTATCTTTGCGTCAGAAAGGCCAAATTCGACACGAAGCGACGCTAAACCGGTGGTCTTCAAGACAAATTGAAGAAAAACTTGACCTTCCAGTCACACCTCGTCACATTGCACGTGTTTTGCGCAGCAGTCCAAACATACAATGGACAAAACCCAAAGGAAAGCCACGTTTAACTGCAAGCCAAAGAGAAAAGAGACTGGACTTTGCCAAAAAAATTTATGTCTTGGACAACCGAGTGCCAGAAAGTAATTTTTCGGATGAAAAAAAATTTAACTTAGATGGGCCGGATTGCTACGGCTGCTACTGGCATGATTTAAGCAAACACAGTGTGGTCAGATCAAAACGCAACTTCGGCGGCGGAAGCGTTATATTATGGGGTGCATTCTCGCAACATGGAAAGCTTCCCATCTGCTTCATTACGACACGAATGAACTCAGAAATATACACGAATCTTTTGGAAGATGTTTTGGTGCAACATCTTCAAAGCCGTGATGAGGATGATGCAAAAACATACGCTTACTTGACTGGCCAGCTTGCAGTCCTGACTGCAATCCAATCGAAAATCTTTGGGGCATTCTCGCTGGAAAAGTTTATGCAAATGGACGACAATTTTCTAATGTTAATGACTTAAAAACAGCCATCCGTGTGTCGTGGTCAGAAATTGGCCATGAATGTGTTACCAATTTAATAAAGTCAATGCCAAATCGCGTTTTGCAGTGATTAAAAGTAAAGCTGGCCACACCAAATATTAAAACCCGACAAATTTCGAAAAAAAATTAGTTCATCTGCTAATTTTCTTTAATAATGAAAAGTGCGTTCATACGACTGTCTTACCTTAATTTATTTATTTGTTTGAAAAAAAGTGATAAAAATAAAATTTTTGTATCTAAAATGAAATAAAGCTACGACTTACAAATAAAAATAACATTTTTAATTTTTGAAATTGATTAAAATGTTTTTGTTTAAAAATTATTGCAAAAAATTTAGTGCGCTCATACGAATGTCGACCACTGTATTAACGTGACTTCCTAGTCGAATTTTATGCTTTCTCGGGTAGTTTCTAATTTCATCTACGATTGTTTTAATGCCGAAATCTCTATGGATATCGTTATTTCTAATACACCATGGCGCATTAACAATTCCTCTTAGCACTTTTCATTTTTCAAAAGTTTGTAGAATAATTATATTACTTATTTTAGTACAACCCCAGAGTTGTATACCATAAGTCCATACTGGTTTAAGCACTTGCTTGTGCAAAAGCAGTTTGTTCTCTATATTAAGTTTACTTAGTCTATATTAAGGTACTCGTTTGCGAACGGAATTTGAACCGAGTTCGAAAAAATCAGCAAATTAATTATTTTCTTGTAAGTAAAATTTACTTGCACAGATTCGGTCTCACTGAGTGCGATTCGCCAAACCTTTGTCCATTCATTTACTCTATCCAATGCCTCTTGCAATTTCTCGGTAGTCTCTTCGACCGTTTTACCTACTGCCAATATAGCAGTATCGTCGGCAAAAGTGGCTAACTTCGTTCCTTCCACTTGCGGTATATCGCGAGTGTGTAATATATATAAAAGTGGACCAAGAACACTTACTTGCGGTACCCCAGCCATTATTTCCTTAAAATCCGAATATTCATTTCCACATTTGACACGGAATACTCTATTCACAAGGTAGTTTCTTAGAATATTATATAAGTGCTCTGGCAAAACTTGTCGGTATTTAAAGTTTAAGCCTTCGTGCCAGACCTTGTCAAAAGCTTGAGAAACGTCAAGAAATACACTTGAACAAATCTTTTTTACTTGCACCGATACGTAGTATAGGGCAAGTTTTGGATTCGTGAAAATTTTCGATCTCGGGATTTTGATAAATTATGATATTACCTTTATAGAGAAGTCGAAAAAAAGTGGGTCTGAAAATTCTGTCTGTCTGTCTGTCAGCGAGGATACAGCCTAAACGGGTAAACGGATTTTGATCAAACTTTATATCTAGGGTCTGTGGGGTAATCCCTAGAGACGAAATTAAAATTTTCGTTCTAGCCCTAATATTAAGGGTACTTAACTTAAGGCCAATTTAACAAAAAGCAGATTTGCTGGAAAACGGTTCCTACGATTTTTTTTAAATTTCATATTTCGGCTATTTTGGCAAAGTTGTATAAGATGGCGTACCACATTTTTGGCCAAAAGCGTTAATAACGGTACTTACTTACAGCCAAATTGGTAAAAAACTGATTTGCTTGAAAACGGCTATACCGATTTTGTTTAAACTTTATGCTGAATCGAGCTTAGATACATGCTTTAAAATGGCTTACAAAATTTTGGCCAATTTGGTTAAAAGCCGGTTTGTTAAAAAACGGGTCAACCGATTTCATTCAGATTTTTAGGGTGTATAGAACTAAGCTAATGCTAAAAGATGGCGTTCCAAATTTTTGGCTAAATGTGATAATAACGGTACTTTTCCTAGGTTCAAGCGGTTTTAGCCAATTTTTTCGAAAACGGCTCCAACGATTTTGATTAAATTTTATACTTATGCTAGTCTTGTGAAGTCGAATAAAATGGCGTACCACGTTTTTGGCCAAAATTGCTTAGAACGGTACTTTACTTATAGCCAACTTAACAAAAAATCGGTTTACTCGAAAACGGCTCTAAGGATTTTGACTAAATTTCATATTTAAGTTAGTCTATATAAATGCCACAAAATGGCGTACTACGTTTTTGACTAAAAAAGTGTACAACGGTACTTTACTTATTAACTGGTTCTAGAAATATGGCCATTTCTCGGTCAATATTCAATGGATTTTGGTCAAAATCAAAACGTAAGCAAAATTTAATAATATGAAAATATGGCATTTAATTCTATGATGAATTAAAAAAAAATATTTTTTCATATAATTTTATTTTTTCAAGTTCATTCATTTCCAACTAACAGCACAAAGGTGCAAGTACGTACGACCCAGTCGTGCACTTTATTACTTCAAGAGATCTTTCGATTATGTCTGTTATTCTATGTACTTGTTCAACTGTAGAGTGCTTACTTCTGAATCCGAATTGATGATCCGGGACGAGATGCTTTTCTTCTATTATCGGCTGTATTCGTCTAATCAATATTCTCTCGAATACTTTGGATATAATTGGAAGAAGTGAAACGATTTTTCATTTGGTAATATAATAATAATAAACAGAAGTTTAATCAAAGCTTTTCTTGGCAGTGCCTTAAGAACCTCTCCCGTGATTAATCTAGGAGCTTTCTTGGGTTTGAGTTTCTTTATTTCTTCCTTAAGTTCGGTTAGTGTTGCATTTCCTATTGCAATATTGTTGTTGAGTACGGTCAGTATCCATAGTGCGACGGCATCCAATTGCCAGCCACACGACATTGAATCGGATACATGATACACTTGCTTGACATTGTCCATCAAATGGCTTAAAAGTATCCTCCAAATGCGTTGGAAAAATTTGTGCTTTTTCTTTAGCATGCCTGGCCCAGGTGCATGAGGTCATGATTTTTCCTGATTGGTGTGGTTTGTATTATAGGCTTTTTAATACCTTTTATAGCTTTCCAAAGCTAATAATTCGAATCTGCCGATAAGCTTTCAAGATAAGTTTCTATTTCGTTATTTTTTTGATTTAATAGCCTTATTTAGTGAGTTGCAAAAACGCGTTTTTCTCTTTTCCTTAATCATCTCTTGTATTTCTCGTATAAATATTTCTAACTCGAAGCAGAGTGTATCCGGAAAGAAATGTGTGTATAGCGTATTTATTGACTTGATGCGATCAATCAAAACTATCGATCGTTCTATTCTCTTGTTGAAACTTGAAAAATAAGGAGTTAGAAATGTTGAACTTAACTGGTTTAAAAAGTATCTATCGAATAGAACTCAAAAAGTATTTGTTAATGGCCATCATTCGAATCCGAAGCTTGTTGAATTGGGGGTTCCACAAGGGAACGTTGCTGTTCATCATATATATTAATGACATGGTTCAAGTTTTAAAATATTGTGAAACCTCATTATTTGCTGATGATGCCTTTATGTACACTCCATTTCATAAATAATAATGCAAAAACAGGGGTGGTGATATCGTTATGAAATCGAGTGTATATCGCTGGAGAAAATATGGATGAGTGCCATATGAAATTACAGGAAGATCGCGACAGTATCTATGTGTGGTTATGTCAAAATAAGCTTAAACTAAATGCAAGCAAAACTAAATGTATGATTTTGTCTAACAATATATATAATAGCTTTTTCTCAAACTCAATAATTGAAAACCAGGTCGAAGAAAGGGTTAACAAGATAAAATACTTAGGTGTAATGATAGATAACAATCCTACTTTTGAAGCCTGTATCGAATATATGTATATGTAAAAAAATTGCTAAAAAATTGGTTTCTCAAAAGAATACGAATACATATAATACAATTGTGAGACCGCATTTTGAGTACTTAGTAGTAGTACTCTTCAACAGTATTATTTTTATGTAATGAAGATCATAGCGAGAGGCTTCAATTATTACAGAATAAAGTCATGAGATGTATATTAAAATGTAATATGTATGTAGGAATTAATAAATTATTTATTTCAAAAAAGGAGTTAGACTTATTACTGCCGTCTCGATATTCTCTTCGCACTACCACGCACACGACCTTTCTTCATCGATGGTTTTTGTCCAACTCCCTTTGGCCATTTTCTCTTCATTCCTCTTTGCAACGCCGACGTCGTCGCCCTCGTCCAGTCAGCAAAATCCCACGGGAGGTTCATCGACTTGAACCACATCCAGAGTAGAGTAAACATTACCCCCTCAGTCTAAACGATCGTCATCAGAGGCAACTTCTTCTAACTCGTCGTCATTACTGTCGCCCACCCATGGCTTCATGTAATCAACGGATGTGGCTGTTATATTTGGTCCTTCATGCTGCCCCACTTTCCGGACATCATATCGGTCGTTCCGCTTCACGTTAACTACCTCGTACGGTCCCAGAAATTTTGCGCATAGTTTTAGCCCCGCTCCAAATTGTGTCCTCTGAATGGCGACAAGGTCATGCACATTATATTTATTCTTAGGAGCCTTTCTCCTTTTATTGTAGGTCTTCTTGTTCTCTTCCTGCACTTTTCTTATCTCGTCTTTCGCAGCTTTCCTCATTGCGTCTCCTCTCTTCTCATCATTACGCCAAACATCAGTTAAAAAGGGCTTCGCTTCGTGCTTCGGGATACCGTAGAATTTATTGTTCTACTGCTGACAATTTTATACCACTTCGTTGGGTCTTCTACGGACATCTTTGCCAGTACCTCTATAATGACGCGGTTAATGCGCTCTACTTGCCCGTTTCCTCGTGGAACCCCGATCGTCGTCAGCACATGTTGTATTTTATTCCGCTCGCAATAATCCTTGAATATGTTTGCCGTAAATGCGGCCCCTCGGTCGGACACGATTCGGAAAGGATTTCCGAATTCCTCACTGCGCTTCCAGCTTCTTGATGACTTCTTCGCTTTTCGTTGTTCTAACCGGATACACCCAAACGAATTTGGTGAAGGCATCGACAACGACTAACAGGTAGTGGTAGAACTTGTGTGTTGGCGGCAATGGTCCCATGTGATCCACATGATAAGTGTGGAGAGGCACGTCACTTTTCTCAATCGGATTCAAGAATTCTTCGCCCTTACCATACTTCTTCGCTGCTAGCACACATGCTACGCAATTTGATATAACCTTTTCTATATTATCAGCCAGCTTTCGGTAGATGGTTTTATGCTCCCGTCCTCTACTATGTGTCCGAGAAAATTAGTGGATTTACTCAAAAAATTAAATTTTTCCCACTTTATCACAAGTCCGTTGTCTTCTGCCACTCCTAATACAACACTTCAAATTTTCCTCCTCATTTTCTGCGGCAATAATTACATCATCCAAGTACAAGAGTAGGTAGTTTTGTCGTATCAAATCCCGAAAAACTGTGTTGACGAAGCGCTGAAAAACTGAAGGTGAGTTGTATAGCCCGAAAGGGACTTTTAGGAACTCGTCATAAGTTCTGCCCATCTCCACTTCAGTCGAACTGACTTTAGTCATGCTCTTCACCTTTCCGTTTCTTATCAGTAGTTCCACATTCTGCAAAAAATCCCTTCCCAGCAGGATTCTATCTGATATCCAATTATCAGGGACCACTTGGAATCGAACCCAATGCCTGTCCGATTCGACCTGAATTTCTAAGAGGCAGGATCCTAATGTTTTTTGGGGACTATTACCGAATCCTTTCAGAATCATTTCCGGCTGTTCTAATTTAGCTTTCCCCAATTTTTCCATGAATGATTTGTGTATTTTCGAGACGGCACTCCCATTATCGACAAAAGCGTAGTACAGTTTCTCCTCTATGTTAACCACAACGTGACTTCCATCCGAGCTAATGCGTCGGACATTGTTTACACCTCCAGTACCCGTTCCTCTATTTCCTTTGTTCGGAGACATGGTGTCCAAACTGATTGCATCTGAAACATCTTGCCCTCTTTTCCTTATCCGGGTAATTCTGCGCCAGATGCGACATGGCTCCACAGTTATGACATCGTTTTGGCGCATAGGAGTGGGCTCTGTCCGATTGATTTGGTCTGCTGGACACGTTCGGTTTGTTATTGATCTCAACTCGTTGTTTCGGCATCTGTCGCTGCATTCTCTTGTAGCACTCGATTTTTAGTTTTAATTCTTCCAGCGTTGCAGCTTCATATAATATAGTTTTGTTATTTACTGAATCTGGAATCCCATTGATAATGTACTCGATAAGTGATGATTCATCAAGATTTCCCTTATTCGAGATTTGTGTCATCGCGTAGAGATACGTACAGCTCTTTTTCCTATTTTCCAGTAGTTTGTGGATTTCTATACTGGAGGGTTTTTTGTCGAACTTCTTCTCTAATCTCTCCTTTAAGGTTCTCCAGTTCGATACTCCTCCCAACGCTTCCACGGCCAACTTAGCTGCTCCCTTTAATAATCGTCGTGCGTGCAGATATTTTTGCATTTCACTCCATTCGCACGCCGCACAGTGGGCCCATATGAGGTCTCTCGTCTCAAAAATCTGTAACTTTTTTGTCTTTTGGAATAATTCAATGAAATTTTGCACACATAATCTTGAATATATTGCGTATCAAATAATATAAGTTTTAAAAATGTGATTATTTTTATTGATTTTTAAAAAATTTTCAAATGTATAAAATCCTATAATTTATGGAAAAAATATGGCTCACCCAAAACTATTACAAAAAATTCAACTAATTTCTTCACAATACTAAATCACAGTGTTGTAGAAACAAAAAAAAAATATAAATAATAAAATAAATAGTTTTCTAAGACCTGTATGGCTTCTTCCCAAAGCTCTTTAGATACAATTTTTTCTTGTTTGAAATAAGTGGATCTGATGTCAATAATAAGCGACGAAAAATATCCTCGTTGGTTGCTACTCTTGAACACTTTCTAGAATGCGTCAGTCTAATTTTCTTTTAATTCTTATTACGCGATACCTGGGCATCTTCCGATAATTGGCCAATAGGTAATACTGCGAAATACTGGATGATCGCTTCACCATGCATTAATATTTTATGCACTGAATATGGCATGTAATACCATTTATTTTTCACATAAAGCTGGGCAGTTACCAAGCTATACTCGCCAAACTTCTGAGCATTAACTGACATCCCTGACACTTTTCGCGTTTGCAGTTCCTCGTACACGCCTGTTATACTTGCAGAACATTGGTAGTTTTGGAAAAATCTGCAAGCAGTATTGCACTCATTACTGTTACCAGTGCCTTGTCGAAGTTTATCCGCATATAGGCATAGTTCAGCTCGAAAATGGTTTTGAACGTACTTTTTTTTGTCTTTTTTACATTTTTTGTTATCAGAGGTTTTTGCAAATCACTTCTTAAATGAAAGGTTTTAGGAGATACATATGTAGAAACAATTCCATACATCTGATACAGGCGTGTAGGGTAGAAAGACCATACTTGTATGCAACTTCGTTTTCTGTTATTGATTTTACTTTCTTTAAGTCATTCGTCCTTTGGTTTTACTCCACACACTGTACACACAGCACTCGAACTAGTTTCAGTTAGCACTTGACCAACTTTACCATCAATCCTTGGTAAAAATAGCTCATGTTGAATTTGTATTAATTCGTCATTTTTATGTAACTTTGTAACTTGTAATTGATTGATCATTAACAACTGGTTTTGTGTTATCAGGACCCTTTTTTGGAAATTCTATCAAGATTTTACGACAATAACGCACAAAAGCGCAAGTTTTATTTAGCCATAAAACTATATTAGTATCTAGATTTATAAGTTTGATTAGAACAAGTGATGCTATAAATAAGTTGGCGTCAGATATTACTTCACTGTCTCCTTCTAATACTTGTTTATACTCACTTTTTCCCGAAGAGCCATCGCAGCCCCATTTAGTGAAAAGTTTCAAATGAAGAGATCCAGACTTGGAGATAGAATCAATTTGCAAAATGCGTGGTATGATCTAACAAATCTTGAACCTTAACTATAGCTCCAATCTCAGTTATAGTAATGCTCGATTCTGGAGTGTAGCTTAGATTTTTCGCAAGTGATAACACCTGATAAGACGGAAGTATAGAACATTGTTTTTCAGCTAAACAAGACCTTAAATATTTATATTGATATTTGGATAAGTCTAAATCGATAAAGATACTCATAGCCTCTCTAGTGGAATAAAAAGTACTAGTTTTTGTTTCATGTTGCAATTCCTTCAACATTCTTCGTTTTTCATCCTAACTTAAATCCTCATATTGAGCACAAGAGAAGCTTCTCCTGATTCTAATATAGAGGCGTGAAACAACAATAAAATAAAAGAAATACCTATGTAAACAAAATATTTTCCCACAAAAAGTGACTGAAATTTAATAATTTTTTTTTTCGCTTTGCACTTCATGATGCGTTTATCGCTTGTAAGAGGGGGGCAGAACATTTTTTTTTGCCTTTTTAACAATGCATTGAAGAACCAATTGCAGTATAAAACTTTACAGCGGAAGTATTTAAAACTCTCATTGAAATTAGAAAACAAGAAAAAATTAATGTATTAATAAACACAGTTAATATTATTAAGTACATCATTATCTTCAAATATTTTTTTAGCAATTCAAATAGCTTAAAAAACAAGCTTTCCAGTGATATATAATACTAGTAAAATTACATTAACGATAAGTTAAAAAAAATTGGTTAAAAAATAACCTCACTACGTTATTTTTAAAGTATGGTCACTAGCGACGACTTCAGATAGAGTTTTCTAGTGTAAGGACTTAGTTTAAATATAAAATTTGTTTTGTAATACATATTTTGCCCTTCCTTCTTTCCATTTTCAAAAAAAATAAAGCTTTCACATTAATTTAAAAAAATACATTTTTGAGACGAAAAGTGTTACTTGGGCCCATAGTGCGCCGTTGCGATGTCCTCGAATTCTTTCATCCAGTCGGCGTTATTCTTGCTCTCCTCTCCCGAGAATTTCTCGAGGGACTCTTCCACACCGCGGAATACAAAATTATTATACCCTATCCTAAGGGTATATTAAGTTTGATACATAGTTTGTAACATAGAGAAATATTACAGATAGTCCCAATAAAGTATATATATAAATGATCAGCATCACTAGCCGAGTCGATTGAGCTATGTCCGTCCGTCCGTCCGTCCGTCCGTCCGTCCGTCTGTCCGTCCGTCTGTGTGTCACCAGTTTTTGGGCCTTAAATTTTGAGCTAGGTTGATGAAACTTTGTATACGAGGTCTTTGGAAAAGTAAGCAATACAAGTGTAAAAATTTTTAAAATCCGCCCACTGACACGCCCACTTTTAAAAAAAAATCACTTTTTTCACTATTTTCATATGAAACTCGAAAAAACTTACCTAAGCAAATATGTAGATATCCACTTAATCTACAAATCGTCCATACATTGTATATGGCCACGCCCACTTTTTAGGGGCGTTTACTTCAAAAAATTAATTTTCTAGTAAAAATATTAGTTTATAGGGCAAAATAGAAAATTTTGTGAATAAATTTTTCACCGCCCATTGACACGACCAAATAAGATAGGGATAGGGTATCATACGATTCGCTCCAGGCGGATTGTAGCATTTTTTTTATTTGACATTCTTTGTTCTTCTAGAATCACTTGCTGCTGTTCTTCCTTCTCTTCGTCCGTTTCGGACGCCTCGCTGTCGTCTTCGCTTGTGGTGTTCAATATGTCCTCAATTTTGATGTTTCCTTCTCCAAACGTATCGCGAATTCGATCTAACAGATCCCGGTTGAATTAGTAGATTATTTATTATACCCTATCCTAAGGGTATATTAAGTTTGACACATAGTTTGTAACATAGAGAAATATTAAAGATAGACCCAACAAAGTATATATATAAATGATCAGCATCAATAGCCGAGTTGATTAAGCCATGTCCGTCCGTCCGTCCGTCCGTATGTCACCAGTTTTTGGGCCTTAAATTTTGAGCTAGGTTGATGAAATTTTGTATACGAGGTCTTTGTAAAAGTAAGCAATACAAGTGTAAAAATTTTTCAAATCCGCCCACTGACACGCCCACTTTTTACAAAAATTAACTTTTTTCACTATTTTCATATGAAACTCGAAAAAACTTACTTGGGCAAATATGTAGATATCCACTTAATCTACAAATCGTCTATACATTGTATATGGCCACGCCCACTTTTTAGGGGCGTTTACTTTAAAAATTAATTTTCGAGTAAAAATATTAGTTTATAAGGCAAAATAGAAAATTTTGTGAATACATTTTCCACCGCCCACTGACACGACCAAATAAGATAGGGATAGGGTATCATACGATTCGCTCCAGGCGGATTGTAGCATTTTTCACTGGTTTTTAATAACTTTAAATTTACAATAAAAAAAAAAGGGCAAGTGCGAGGAGGGCCTCGTGCAATAGTGTTCCGGACATTTTATATTGTCATTAAATAGAGGGCTATATTATTCATATCCTGCATAGGCACACTTAATACTGGTGTTGATATGAACGATGTAATGCCTAGTAGGTAGGTATGTCCTAATAATACTGTGCTGAGATTCCAGTCCATTTTCAAATGTTTGGCAAGCTTTTTTGTTCAACAAATTTTGCCAGAAATAAATATTTTTTACATATATGGAGCCCTTGCTAAATTCTCTTTAATTTGATATGCCACATAATGGGGAACAAAATATTTTTTCTGTGCCCTTCATACAAGGTGCCCAAAAAAGGGCTTTCTTCTTCGATGGTTTTTGTCCAACTTCCTTTGGCCATTTTCTCTTCATTCCTCTTTGCATCGCCGACGTCATCGCCCTCGTCCAGTCAGCAAAATCCCACGGGAGGTTCATCGACTTGAACCACATCCAGAGTAGAGTAAACATTACCTCCACACAGCCAGTGCACTGCCCTTTTGTTTACATTTTTTACATATATGGAGCCCTTGCTAAATTCTCTTTAATTTGATATGCCACATAATGGGGAACAAAATATTTTTTCTGTGCCCTTCATACAAGGTGCCCAAAAAAGGGCTTTCTTCTTCGATGGTTTTTGTCCAACTTCCTTTGGCCATTTTCTCTTCATTCCTCTTTGCATCGCCGACGTCATCGCCCTCGTCCAGTCAGCAAAATCCCACGGGAGGTTCATCGACTTGAACCACATCCAGAGTAGAGTAAACATTACCTCCACACAGCCAGTGCCCTGCCCTTTTGTTTACATTTCGGTGCACTAGCTTTATACGATGGTATGTGGGTCATTGATAAAACGTGATCGCGTCCGCTGCAAATCGATCGTGCTGATGACCTCTCGTTTGACGACGCTCGACGATGCATGAAAATAGATACTATGAGATACTATGATTAATCGGAAAAAAATGCTTACTTGTCTAACTGGGTGTACTTTGGTACATGTATACTCATAAAATTTCTTTTAGAAGCCTTGAAATAGCTAACAGTGAAACAAAGAATAATTATGAATATGTTACTATTTGTCTTCCAAGTTATAAATAATTATATGACGAAATTATTTATCAAGATATGTTGTGTACGTTTATGAACTGGCAATCTTTGGTCTTGTCGACGGCAGCAGCAGTAGTAGCGGAAGCAGCGGCAGGAACAGAAGAAGTAGTGGTACTGGAATCTACATCAATGATTCAGTCACGAAGTACACCCAGGCGCTCTTCATGAAGGCTAAGGTGGCGATGAAGGAGAAAGGTTATAAATATGTATGGTACAATAACAATCAAATTCTGATGAGAAAGGTTGAAGGGGGCAAAATCATTTCACTCAAATCTTTTAATGATCTCGCACTTATTTAGTGCATTTATTTTATAATTTTTACATGCTTTTAAACAATTATTTGATTGATGATTTCCCTACCCTTGATCTATGTAGTTCCAACTGTGATAACGTTTTTAGGGATAGTGCCTTCTGCCATAGTAAATTTTTTATTGTCCACCAAAACATTAGAAGTATGAGAGAAAATTTTTCTTCTGTTATCACACATCTTGAGGGTTTCTCTTGCGTTCCGGATATCGTCTTTGTTTCTGAGATCTGGATCTATGACTGTGAGATACATGATTATTCTCTGCCAGCTTTTAACTTTGTAGCTAAAACTAATGAAAATTATGCTGCAGGTGGTGTTGGTTGCTTTGTTAAAGAGGAGTATAAGATTCTTGATGTGATGTGTGTTGAGTTTTTGAGTGCCGATGTTTTATAGGTCTCCATTGAGGTTAATCATGATGTGCATGTTTTTTTATGTGTCTATATATTGCATATGTTTAATGTTTTATTGTTTACAAAAGAATTTGCTGATCTCTTATCTAGAGAAAAATCAAACAAATTAATTGTTATAGGTGATTTTAATATTAACAGCTTGGATGAGAATGAATCCGTTTCTAGTTATTTCTCTATACTAGCCTCTCATGGTCTAGTAAGTATTATTAATGAGCCCACTAGGTCTGCATCGGTTAGTTGTCTGGATCATATCTATGTTCGACTGAAAAGTATGGCGTATAGTGAGTGCATTAAATGCATATTCAATTTCGAAATTACTGATCACTCTATGACGGGCCTCTTAATGCCAATCTCTAAAAGTAAGAGTAGTAATATTCCTAAGTCTCTGCTAGGGGTAATTTAAAAAATTAATGGCGTGTAGTGAATAGTATTTTAAATAAATCCACTGTTTCTAAAAAAACAACTGTTTTACGTATAGATGACTCTGATATTTGTGACAAGTTCGCGATTGCCGATGCTTTTAATTGTTATTTTGCCAATGTAGGTTCTAGTCTACAACCTAATTCTGTTCAATCGTTTTGCCCTATGTGTCCGTCCATTTGTGAATGTGCTGAATCGTTTTCTAACGATAGTTTTGCTTTTGAACCCATTACGCCTATAGAAATATTGAAAGTTATTGGGACTTTACCTGGTTCCAACGCTTAAAAAAATTGCATGTTTTATAGTGGATGTCTTATCAAATATTTATAATCGTTGCGTGTTTTCAGGAATCTTTCCTGATGGTCTCAAATGTGCGGATGTCATTCCTCTACTCAAAAAGGGTTCTGCTTCTGAAATCGGCAACTACAGACCAATTTCACTTCTTCCAGCTTTCAGTAAAATCTTTGAAAAACTTATGAAAAAAAAGATTGTGAGTTTTCTGGTTAAAACTGGGTTCTTTAATCCAGTTCAATTCGGTTTTCAAAGAGATAAATCGACTGAAGGCGCGCTCTTACAGTTTTGTTCACAAATAATGTTGCACCTCGATAAGAAAAAATATACAGCTGGTTTGTTCATTGATATAACCAAAGCATTCGACATGGTTAACCACAATTACTTGTTGAGAAAACTGGAAAAAGCTGGATTCGTGGTTTCATGTTCTCTTGGCTTAGGTCATATCTTGAAAATAGGTCTCAAAGGGTGAAGATAGACGAAACTAGGAGTGAATTGAAGTTCTTTAACCTCGGTGTTCCTCAGGGCTCTGTTCTGGGGCCTATTTTATTTTTGGTCTACATAAATTCAGTGTTTGCCCTTAATTTCAAAGGATCTACGGCGTTCGCGGGTGACATTGGTTTTTCTTATGGTTTAAATAATCCTTTGGATCTGATTTCTGATATTAATTGGGATTTATACTTATTGAGACATTGGTTTTCTAATCATCACCTAGTTATAAGCTCCAAAACTAAAATAATGTTCTTCAGTTTATCTTATACACCCCACTTGGATGCAAAACTGTATTTCCACGCACCTGAGTGTCAAAGATATAAGCTTTTCAATTGTTGTTGTACGTCTGGTTCCTCCTCTCCTATTTTTTGTCGTGATGTCTCATGTAGTGATAATTGTTTCTTAATTGAGAGAGTAGATGAATTTAAATATCTGGGGCTCATCCTTGACTCAACGATGAGTTTTTCATCTCATACAGATTCATTGAAAAAGTATTTTCGATGCACACTCAGACATTTTTACTATTTGCGTAACGTATGTTCCACTAAACTCTTAAAGATAATATATTTTGGTATTTTTCAATCTAAATTGCAATATGGGATTGCTTGTTGGGGGGCGTGTATCGAAATAAAATTCAATCACTGCTGATTTTGCAGAAATATGCTTTAAGAAAAATCTGTCGTAAACCTGTTAGATATCCTAGCAATTTTCGTTTAATCTCAAATCATAACCTACGTGGATATCACTCAAACTTACTGTCTGTACCTAATTTTCGTACCACAGCTTATCGTAATTTTTTTCAGTCTTGTCTTATCGGCTCTTTAACAAACTACCTCAGTCAATCCGCTCAAGTACCTTACCTGGAGCGTTCGAAAAACAAGTTAAAATTTGGCTCTTGCGCTTTAATTATAATGAACTAGAATCTCTTATTTCTGATGTTTTGGTCTAATTTTAAATTCTTTGACATGGCTCTTCTTTTTATTAATTTATTGTATTGTTAAAACAATTAGCTTAATATGTCTTTTTTCATGAATTATAACTTTGCAAACTTTCTTAATGTTCACCCCACCCCATAATGTATTGTTACAGTTTTATCACATTGATGTGGCATTCAACTCTATTTTTTTACTTGTATCTAAATACAGAATGTCACCTTCTTTCTTATATTATTATTGTGAATTATTTTTTGAACTATCTTTATTTTCGAATTGTTATTGTTAATTATAAGAAAGAAATAAATAAATATTAATCTAAAAATCTAATCTAAAATCTAAAGTGCAACCATATTGTTTAAGAAACCGAAATGATCTAAGGCTAATTTTTTAACAAACAGAGCTCAAAACTGCCTGATTTACAAAGGTTTTAAAATTTTTAAGTCATGTTAAAATGAAACTAATATAAATCGATTCAAAACAAGTATAATTGATTTTCTGTGATATCTGATAATTGTAATACTGATTAATGTATGCATTGTTATATGTGATAATTGTAACTTCAAAGCTATCTATTGTGCTTATAAAATACGAGTATATCTACATATCTGTAATGTTCGTCGCACGCAGACACCACGAAGAATATGAAAAAGATGCTCGAAATACTTAATTGGAATGCCAATGGACTTTTGCAAAGATTCGACGAGCTTGAAATATTTATACGCGAAAACAATATTGATATATGTTTAATATCTCAAACGCATATGACGAAAAAATTGCATGCTAACATTAAAGGCTATTGTGGGTATCACGCTTGTCATTCATCGGAAAGGGCAAAAGGTGGTTCATCACTTTTCATAAAAGGCACTATCGAACATACACCAGAACCAAAAGTCGAGCTTAATTCTATGCGAGTTTTCACTGTACGCGTAAGAAATAGACATTATTCTTTAATATCTCGTCAATTTATTGTTTAAATAGAAACGTGCTTTAAAAAAGTGATTTCATTAAAATTTTTTTTGTCACTTGCGCCACGTTTTGTAATCGGTGGTGACTTTAACGCAAAACACACCTTTTGGGGTTCGAGATGTACCTCACAAAAAGGTAGAGTGCTTTACGAAGCCGGCATGGGATATAGTTGTGATTTTTACTCGAGCGGTAAGCCAACTTACTGGCCAACAGACAGCAACAAAATACCCGATCTGATAGATTTCTGCGTCACGAAAGGTATGCTTCATATTTGTACGCATATTGAAGAGATTAATCACTTGTCGTCGGATCATTCACCAGTAATTTTGACAATGAGCGAAACCCTGATTAGAAAGGAAGTACCAGCCAGATTAACTAACGTTAAAACCAATTGGGAATGCCTCAGAAAATATATAGAAGAAAATACCAAACTAAATGCGTCACTAAAGCCGCCTTATGAGCTTGAATTTGAAGTCGATCGCTTCGTTGATATAATACAGTGTGCCGCATGGAATAATACTCCAGCACTAAGGCAAGCGAAAGAGAAACCCCGTCCCTAAATATCATCCGGAGATTAAAGAAATGGGGAAAGAGAAAAGGAAAGCGCGATAAAGATGGCAACAAACTCTCTGTCGGCAGCATAAAGCGCAAGTAAATCATTTGAGCAACTTGTTAAAGAAAACTATAAAGGATTTTAAAAACCGTACAATAGAAATGTACCTTGAAAATCTTACAGCGGAAAAAGACTCCAATTATTCACTCTGGAAAGTGGTCAAAGGCATAAAAAAACCGCAAACCCCATCCCCGCCAATCGCGAAAAATAGTGGGGTATGGGTCAAAGATGATAAGGAGAAAGCAGAGTTATTTGCAGTCCACCTACAAGAAACGTTTAAGACGTTTGATGGTCAACCGGTCATTGAAAACATCAATGCATCGGATATAACATCTGACAACTACACATTCGAAGGTGTAACTTTAACTGAACTTAGAAAGGAAATAAAGAAATTGTAGCCTTAAAAAGCTCCTGGATACGACTTAATCACAGGAGAGCTCCTTAAAGAATTGACTAGGAATTCTGCACATTATAAACGTCTAAGACTAAAATATGTTCCAATTCAGTGGAAAGTTGCAGAAGTTATAGTGGTTCCAAATCCCGGTAAACCACCAAATGAGAAAAAATCATATAGACCTATCTCGCTTCTTCCGATTATGTCTAAAGTCTTCGAAAGGATATTACTTAACCGCTTACAGCCAGTTGGTTATGTAAATTTTACGTATAGAAAAGTTAATAATGTACCTACTTTGTCGACTCGGTTCAAATTCCATTTGCAAATGAGGCTAAATACTTCGGTATGACGCTTGACGCGAAATTGAAATGGAAGCCGCATGTGAAAAAAGCAAAAGTATTCCAAACTTAGTATAGAGAACAAACTTCTATAGCACTTGCTTATAGTTGTATACCGGTCTGAACGTATGGTATACAACTCTGGGGTTGTACCAAGAAAACCAATTAAAATATTTTACAAACTTTTGAAAATAAAGTGCTAAGAGAAATTTAAAATGCACCGTGGTGCATAAAAAACAACGATAGCCATCCAGTCTCGGAATAGCTACCGTGGAAGACGAAATCAAAACCTTTGCTCGAAAACACAAGAACCGGTTAGAAGGTCACGTGAATAATACGGGTCTACAACTCTTAGATGAGCGACATCTATTACGCCGCCTACAAACAACAAAGCCTTTCGACATAGCTCGATAAATTACAACTGCGTTTATTTGTCGGTACATGCAGGACCTTTCGATGGCTGTGTTAATTTTAAACCCTACTTTGTTTGCCTCAGCTTGGACCATAGGATGGAGGTCCATTATCCGATGTGAAAGTAGACAAACATCGTCAGCGTAGTCTAGGTGTTTAAGGTAATATGTCGTAGTCCAGCGAATTCCATGGTTTCCTTCCGTCAATGCTGCACGGAGAACATCACTGATAACCACTAAAAATAACAATTGTGACAGTATGCATCCTTGACGTACTCCGCTTTCGACTTCAAATTCTTCTGACACACCTGTGCAAGACGTGACACTTACTGCCCTCATACGTAGCTTTAATAATAGCTATGAGTTTTTCTGGGATACCTCTCCTGCGCAAGGCCAACCAGATAGCATCTCTATTCAAACTGTCAAAGGCCTTCTCGAAGTCGATAAACAGCAGATGTAGCGGAGACCTGTACGCAACGCATTGCTCGATTATGATCCTTAAGGTGTTAATATAGTCGATGCAGGAGGATCCAGCACGAAAGCCTGCTTGTTCGACGTCGAGAGTAGAATCTAAATGCTCCCTGATCCTTTCCAGAATTATTCTTGCAGTTATTTTGGCCACGGCTGGCAGAACACAAATACCTCTCCAGTTTCCACAATCCATCAGGTTTGCCTTTTTCGGAAGTTTGATGATCATCCCTCTTTTCCACTCCTGTGGAAACTCTTCGCTATCCCAAGCTCTCCGTATTAGCGGATGCAGCAAATCTGCCGATATATTTGGCGCCGCTTGAAATAGTTCGGCAGGGATGCCATCAATACCAACCGCTTTGTTTTTCTTGAGGGACCTGATCGCTGTTATGATTTCGTTCTTACTGGGAGGTGCGGTGCGGATTCGGGAATTTGTTTCTTCGGAATGCTCGTTCAAATTTGAGAACATATCGACATCGCCTAAGTGGTTTAATACTGTGGCGAAATGTTCTCTCCATCTAACGAGCTGATCCTCATCCGAAATCAGAAGGCTGCCATCTAGACTTTGTTTTTTGGAGCTCCGACCACCCGTGAGCTGTACGCTGCACTTCTTTCTTCTTCGCACGATATTGGGTTTCTAGCTCGGTTTTCTCCACTGCTGAGGCGGCTGCAATCCGAGCTTTTATTGCTGTACGCTCTTCGATCCGTCTCCAGGTATCTGCTGAAAGCCATGTGCGCTGGTGTTTCTGCCTCTTACCGACGTAGGCGCTTGCCCCCGTTGCAAAAGCATTTTTCACAGCATTCCAGTGGTCATCCATGCTCTCCTGTAATGATCTGCTTATTACTTCTGCTTGTAGGGCAAGGTGGTCCCTGAACTATTGGTGCACTTGGTGAACCTTGAGCCTGTCAGTATTATACCTGGCGTTGTTTAGCAAGTTTGAGCGGTTGCTAGTGACAGATGCAGTGCGAATGCGTAAATGATCTACCATAAGATGGTGATCGCGTTCCTGTCCGACGTCAGCTCCACATCTGTTTCGGACGTCTAGGAGACAATTTTTAAAGCGGCGGCTGATCGCAATGCGGTCGATCTGGTTGGATGATCGCTGCCTGTCAGTCGAGACCCAACTGATCTTGTGGTAGGTGTTATGCTCAAACAGCTTTCCTCCAATTACTAGGCGGTTGGTATTGCAGAAGTCCACAAACCGCACACCAGTTTCGTTTCGGTCTCCAAGGCCGTGAACTCCCATCTCGTATTTGAGCATAGTGTTGCCGCTACCTACCTTGGCATTGAGATCCATTACGATGTCTCCGTTTGGTGTCTGGTTGAAGACGGTGCCTAAATGACTGTAAGAATTGTCTTTTATATCCTCAGCCGCGTCATCGGTCGGAGCGTAGCACTGTATTATGGTGACCTTCCTTACTCTACCCTGGAACCTGGCCGTCAATATCCGGTCGCTGTGGGACTTCCAGGATATGAGGCTATGTGGCTTTTTCGCGCTGCTGGAGTTAACACCAGTCCCACTCCGGACCTCCGTGAACTTCCAGCTGGCGTACAAGAGTAGATGACAGTGCTTTTTGTTGGGGAGATGTATTCCGCAGCGTCAAACCATCTTATTTCGCTCAACCCTAGGATGTCTATTTTATATCGTGTGAATTCGCGCTCGATTTAGAGGAATCTGGCGTTATAAGGCCCTTCATGGAGTGAGTCCAGGAGGGCCTTAACGTTCCCGAATGCGATCGTTGTCCGTTGTCGATAGCCAAAGGTCGTCAACAAGTTATCCGTCCGTATCCGAGGCGTTGTCTTTCGTTTCGGAGCAATGTGCCTTTTTACGGTTGAGGCTCGCTGGGCCCCAGACCAACCGACACTAATCCTGTTTTGGGGAGCAGGAAACTCGCCATTCGTCCTTTCCCGTTAGCAATTTCCGAAGAAATTCCAAGATGGCACCACGAGTAGGTGGGAGTAGGGCTTACTACCAAGCTGTTTGGTGTTCGGGTGCAGTGGCTCTTTCTCGTTACTTAACAAAACAGCACCTATCGGGAGATGCTGCTCCTAAGGGGGCCTTTGTTAGTCGTTCGCCATACATAAATAAATAGAGTCCTACCCTTATTAACAAATTTTAACCAAAAACGTGGTACGCCATTTTCTAGGACTGTATAAAAGAAATTCAAATATGAATTTTAAGCGAAATTGTGTCAGCCGTTAAATGATATATTGTAAAGTTGGCTATAAGCAAAATACCATTATTAACAATTTTGGCCATAAATGTGGTACGCCATTTTCTAGAACGTAACTAAATATAAAATTTAAAGAAAATCGTTAGAGCCGAGTAATTTGGCTAAAACCCCTAATTCCTTAAAAAGTACCGTTATTACCACTTTTGGCCAACATTTTTTAAAGCCATTTTACAGAATTTGCGTTTTTTAATCTAATGTGAGAACTTTAATAAAATCGTTTGATCCGTTTTCAAGAAAATTGTCCATAAGTACCGTTGTGACAACTTTAGACCGAAATGTGGTAAGTCATCTTATTGCACGTTTCTGTACTAGTCTCAGTGTAGAATTTGAACGAAATAGTTCGAGCCGTTCTCGCGCAATTCGGTTTTTTCAGAAAATTTTATAAGTAAAGTACTGTTGTTAACGATTTTGGTAAAATTTTACATGTCAACGGATTCGAATTTTCCAATCCAAACCAAATTTGAAATTTAATAAAAATCGTTAGAGCCGTTTTCGAGAAAATCTATTTTTTGTGAAATTGGCCATAAGTAAAGTACCGTTAGTAAAAGGGCTAAAACAAAAATTTCAATTTCACATCTAGGGATTATCACACAGACCGTAGATATGAAGCGAAATCCGTCGCAGATCAGTGGTTGCGATCAACATTCGTTACGATACTGAAAAAGAATAAATTGACAAATTGGTCTGATTACATGACAGTTAGTTTGATTAGCCACACATTAAAGATATTTCTTAAAATAATTAATAGAAGGATTTACAACAAACTCGAAGACGGTATAGGCGAATCTCAATTCGGGTTTAGAAATGGTTTTTGAACACGACAGGCACTATTTTCGCTTAGTATGTTAATACAGCGGAGCCTAGAGATGAACAAAACAGTCTTTGTATGCTTTGTCGATTATAAAAAAAGCTTTAGATAAAGTGCAACACAAAGAAATAGCAGATATCCTAAGAAACGAAAATATAGACAGAAATGATGTCAGAATTATTGAGAACCTTATTGAAACTAAAAGTCAATAGTTATAGAAGGGGAAGAATCTGGTGAGGTAGAGATTTACAGAGGAGTAAGGCAAGGCTGAATTCTATCACCGATCCTGTCATGTACAAACGGAGGAATCAAAATTAATGGAATTCTAATCAGTAACATCAGATATGCAGATGACGCGGTAGTAATGTCAAATACAGTACACTTCCGTTAACATGAACTAATTAAAACATAGACCGTTATCGAATAGGAGTTTTTTTTTAAAGTAAAACAACGATTAGTTTAAAGAGCTTATATGTACGGAACATATTTGAATTAAAAATTAATTACAAAATGTTTTTTCATTCATTTTATTTATAAAAAGAGCAAAAGAAAAACCGAAAAGCACGTGCACGAAAAATCACTTGAAAAATTAATATTCTTAGGGAGAACATAACGCACTTACACACTACACACAATGAAAATCGTTGGCATATCAACTGTTCACTTTATCGGAAGGTTCGTATTCAAGTTACTGGATAGCTAATGTAAAAATTTGTTTGTTCACGTTATCATATAGTCACGTTACTGCGAGTGTAAATATAATATAAATAATTATATATAAATTAATTATTATAAATAATTAATAATTAAGTAATTAATTAATTATTAATTGAATAAAATAAGCGCGGAAAGTATTATTCGGCTTAAAAATAAATACAAGCAAAACTAAATTTATGGTGTTTAATAAAATACAATGACGCTCAAAATTATGCATTGAAAATTAACAAATTATATGGAGCAGAGACATGGACACTTCAAGAAATAAACAATCAGAAAAATAGAAGCCTTCGAAATGTGGATACTCCGACGATCTCGTAGGTTGACTTCTAAGACCTGTTAGAAGAAACAGAGAAATAATTATGCTAATCAGAAAAGAAAGCTCGAATATTTAGGACACATAATGAAAAATAACAAATATCAACTTCTACAACTAATCATTCAAGTAAAAATCGAAGGAAGAAGGAGCTAAGCCAACTAATTGTCAGATTTGAAATACGGAAAAGTAGCATACGTTACTTAATCTAATTCATTTTCTTAACCCTGATTTTTTCAAGAATTTAGAAGAATTACTAAAACTGAATTTTATGATACTTCTTAACATTTTGTTATCAAAATCTCTGCACAGTTACATAGGTATTAGACCAACCGAACTGCTAAATTTAAATATGGTAATCCACGATAGGGAATCACAATGGACTACTAGGGACCCGTGAAAGTACCCCTTTGGCGCGCATTCCTTATATCATACAATACCATTGTTCAGTTGAGCAACGAAAATTATAAAACGAACAGATCGCGGCGAAGTTCCACGTTGGAGCTTTCGTTGTGTTCTTTCGTTATGTTACCACTATTTCGTTCACCTCGAGCATTGCTGGCTGTCAACCCAGCATTCTGCATTGGATCATCAGAGGAACAACACGTTTTTTTATTCACTCCATAATAATTCTCTTTTTTCGCGCTCGAGTAGAATTAGTCTTTGTTCGCGCCAATAACGGAACATATTCACTCCAACATTTTGGTCCATCCGAACCGGATTTCATCATCATCTTCACACGTCGCCCATACATTGGCACGTGCAACGGCAGCTCCAAGCAGCTCCATCTCATCTCATCATCATCATCTTCACACGTCGCCCATACATTGGCACGTGCAACGGCAGCTCCAAGTAGCTCCATCTCATCTCATCATCATCATCTTCACACGTCGCCCATACATTGGCACGTGCAACGGCAGCTCCAAGCAGCTCCATCTCATCTCATCATCATCATCTTCACACGTCGCCCATACATTGGCACGTGCAACGACAGCTCCAAGCAGCTTCGTCCATCATCATCATCATCATCATCTTCATACGTCGCCCATACCATTGGCACGTTCAACGTCAGCCTCCAGATCATCATCTTCAGCCTCAAGACCATCATCATTAACATCATTATCATCATCAAAATTGTTCAGGTGCGTACAATAGCTTCATTTGACATACAGTGCGTTTTTAAATAAAATTAACAATTGAGAAATATACAATTTGCTATTCTGTGGGTATTATTATATTTATATTGTACTATATTTATATATATATCTTTATATATATATTTTTTATATATATATCTTTCATATATTCATCATATACATATATCTTTTTTTGCCTTTTGAACATTATTGTGTGCTTTGAGTTAGCTTACATATCGTATCATTGATCACGCGGTTTTCTTTTCTTAACGGTTCGCTTAACTATCACCACTAACGGGTTCGTGGTTAAATATACAGTTGCGTGTTATAACGTTGTTAATTTACCGTTCGATTTCAACGATTTTCCTTTTGCACTCGCAATGCCGGCCCTTGAAGATTTTATTGCCTCTACCGATCAATTAATGGAATTTTACGCGAATTTTAAAGAAAAGGCAATTTCCGATTTTTCCCCCCCTTCATTGAGAGCCTATAGAGCTGAACTGTCCAATCTATGGACTGATGTTAAAAGTAAATACACACGCTGCCTTTACGATGAAACTGTTAACGATGTTGATCCCGATAATGCCGCCGATATTATCGAAGCCACTAAATCCAAATACCGGTCATCCTCAGACACTTATATCTCATGTCTTGGAACAATTATTTCTTTGATCGAAGACTTGGAGTCACCTCAGCCTTCAAAGGCAATTCAAATACCTCCACGCGAACCAAGTGCTTCCGACCTTAATGCGACTCCTCTGTCCATTAACAAGCCCTCACTCGGGTTAACCAGTTCTGTTGCCAACGATGGCATTCAAACGACCTCACTCAACTCCGAGCTATGTAATTCGGTTAAAGTGCCTCCTTGTGACACCGAAGTATTTTACGGTAATTATTTAGACTGGCCTTCGTTTAGAGATATGTTCTCCTCGATCTACATTAATAACGCAAGACTAAGTGCAGTTCAAAAATTATTTCATTTACGGGCTAAGACCAAGGGTGATGCTAGCAATATTGTTAGCAAATTCCCATTAACCAACGCAAATTTTGAACTTGCATGGAAAGCGTTACGCGATCATTTTGAGAACAGACGTATTCTCATAAACAACCAACTTAAAATATTGTTCAATCTTCCTCGTGTTACTATCGAATCAGGTCGTTCTATTAAAAAGTTACAAACCGATATTAGTGATGCGTTAACGGCACTTCAAAATGAGGGTGTTGTCATCGACAACTGGAATTGCATATTGGTTTACCTCTGTTCATCTCGATTACCAGAAACAACTATAGCTCTTTGGGAGCAAACACTGCAAGACCCAATGGCCGTTCCACAGTGGTCCGATATGAATAATTTCTTAACAAATCGTTTTCGTGTGTTAGAAGCGATTCAAGATGTTAAACCGAAGCTAAATGCGAAACAAGGTGCTTCTAAGCCAATCGCTAATTCTAAATCATTTCATCTCCAACGCGGTAAGCCACCACTAAAATGCGGCTTATGCAATGGCCATCACTCCTTGCGACTTTGCCCAGAATTTCTTCGCTTAAATAAAAACGATAGAGCGTCGACCGTTAATAAACTTAAGTGTTGCACAATCTGTTTAGGGCAAAATCACATTATTACTAATTGCAAAAGCGTTAACACTTGTTTCTTGTGTAATCAGAAACATCACACACTCTTACATATCGAGTCATTACCTACCTCTCAAACCTTTCAACATAGCTTAACTTCTCAAATACAGTCCACTCCAGTCTCAAATCTCAGTTCTCTTCTCTCTACTACTCGACGTTCAGTGCTCCTCGCTACCGCCATAGTAGGTATTCGTCATCACAATACTCAGTTCCTCCTGCGGGCGTTAATCGACCCGGGGTCTGAAGTATCCTTTCTTTCTGAGAACATACAAAAGCGGCTGAAACTACCCACTCAATCGGTTCAAGCCCAAATTACGGGACTCTCATCTACCGTCACTGCTTCGGCTTCAAAATTATGTTCGTTTACGTTATGTTCCGAACATAAACCTAAATTTAATGTACCAGTAACAGCCCTAATTCTCAAGAAAGTCACAGGAGATTCTCCTTCGTGTTCACTCGACCTAGATACCTTAAAAAAAACCGTTGGATTACCATTAGCCGATCCCTTCTTTGACCGAGCTTCTAAAATCGACATGCTCATTGGAGCAGATCTATACCCTTCAATAATGTTAGACGGCATGAAATCCAATCTTCATCCTTCGCTTATCGCCCAAAATACAGTATTCGGCTGGATCCTTTTAGGACCAGTCACCACTAAACCTGCAACTTATTCAACATTCGTTTCTCATTTCTGCGAAACCTCGTCGGATAAACAACTTGAGAAGTTCTGGCAAGTCGAGGATCTACCCAAAGCACGTCATCTAACTCCTGCTGATGAATTCTGTGAAAACTTCTACTCTCAAACCACTTATCGTGACGACGAGGGTCGTTATGTGGTCAGTCTGCCTTTTAAAACCAACTTCCCTTCTGAGGTCGCTCTAGGAACTTCACGCGATAATGCTCTTAAACAATTCTTGCGAACAGAAAGAAATCTTCTGAAGAATCCTATTTTTCAAGACCAATATCACTGTGTTCTCAAAGAGTATCTCACTCTTAATCACATGTCTGTGACATCATCCCACGAAATCTGTCAAGATCAAACTGTTCTTTCTTATTATCTACCGCATCATGCTGTAGTCAAACCACAAAGCAAAACAACCGCCATCCGGGTCGTGTTCAATGCGTCCAATCCTACAGCCAGTGGTCATAGTCTCAATGACGTCTTATATCCTGGTCCGTCTCTACAAGTCGATATAGTGTCTTTAGTTCTCAGATGGCGTCTATACAAGTATGTCTTCAATTCCGACATTCAAAAAATGTACAGACAGATTCGAGTTCACCCTAGTCATACTGCGTTTCAGAGGATCTTATTTCGTGATTCTGCCAAAGATCAAATTCAAGATTATGAACTCAAAACCGTCACATTCGGCATTAATTGTGCGCCGTATTTAGCCATACGCACTTTACATGAGTTGGCAACCGCTGTCCAATCTTCTCATCCCCTTGCCTCACAAATCCTTAAACATGAGGTCTATGTTGACGATGTACTCTCCGGAGCGCATGATCTTGCGTCCGCTCAAGAGGCACAAAGCCAACTTATTTCGGCACTCGAATCGGCAGGATTTCCTTTAAGGAAATGGACATCCAACTCATCAGACCTTTTAAAACTAATTCCAATAGATCATCGTCTTGATAAAGATTTTTTAGAAATAGAGCATACCAGTTTGACTAAAACCCTAGGTATTTCTTGGAATGCCAAACTCGATAACTTCTTCTTTACCCTCAAAACAGAATCATTTATGTACTCAGACACTAAACGAGCTGTATTATCAGCCATTGCGAAGCTTTACGACCCTGCCGGATGGTTAGCCCCAATCATTATCACTGCAAAAATTATAATGCAACAAATTTGGAAAGATCAATCAGGTTGGGATGAGAAGCTTACGGTATCCACACAACAGTCTTGGACCAATTTCTTACATAATTTTCCGGATATTCAATTTATTAGCGTTCCCCGATGGGTCGGATACGTTCCTCGGGCTCCTCTGGAAGTCCATGGTTTCTGTGATTCCTCAGAAAAAGCATACGCTGCTGCCATTTATATACGTATCATACATAGTGAAAATCATTTCTCCTCACATTTGCTTTGGGCAAAGACAAAGGTTGCCCCAGTTAATCCTGTTTCATTGCCACGTCTAGAACTGCTAGGCGCAGTTTTGTTGTCGAATATGATGCGTACGACACTAGAAAATTTCAACTATGATCCGAATAAAGTGTTTTTATGGACGGATTCTACCATAGTACTAGCATGGTTGCAAAAACCGCCAGGCACCTGGAAATCTTTCGTAGCCAACAGAACCGCAGTAATTCTAGAAAACACCAGTGTCAAATCCTGGAGTCATGTCATTTCCACAGAAAATCCCGCTGATTTAGTCACTCCCTTAAATCTCAAGGATAATTCTTTATGGTGGGAAGGCCCTCAATGGTTACAGCAATCCGCTGAAAAATGGCCGTCTTCGCATCCTGGAACAGTCGATGAAAACCTTCTAGAAATCAAACCTATGTCTTCATTAGTCACGACACTCAATAATGGGTTCGATGATATTTTACGACGTTTTTCTTCATGGCCTAAGGCCCTAAGGATTATCACCTTTATATTTCGGTTTTTTCACGCCATTAAAGTCACTGATAAACTGTCCCCGCCTTCAACTCTAAATCTCTCCCGTGAAGAAATTATGTTTGCAAAATCTCGTCTTATTCAACTCACTCAAAGACAGCACTTTTCTCTCGATTATGAATCTTTGTCTCATAGTTCTCCGATTTCCACTAAGAGTCTCCTTTTGACACTAAATCCATTCTTGGATTCACAAGGTATTATACGCAGTAATGGGAGATTAGCTTCATCTACGCTTACGTTCAGTGAACGCTACCCTGTAATATTACCGTATCAAGCTTATCTCACGGAAATATTCATTCGTTTCATTCATTACCTCTCTTTGCACGGCGAAATCCAGCTTATGATTCGCTTAATACGGTCCGAATTTTGGGTCCCACGACTCAAAAACCTCGTAAGAAAATGCATACAGTGCTGCAAAATATGCACTATACAAAAACAAAAACGGCTTTCTCAAATCATGGGAGTTCTGCCCAAAGAACGAACTACGTTCACACTTCCATTTACAAATACCGGCATAGATTTCGCAGGACCTTTCACATTGAAAACCTTTCACGGTCGCGGATGTCGATTAGAAAAGGGTTATGTGTGTTTGTTCATATGTTTTTGCACTCGCGCTATACATTTGGAGGCGGTTAGTGACCTCTCCACACCTGCATTTTTAGCAGCATTTTCGCGGTTTGTAGCACGCAGAGGAACTCCCAGTCAAATTTTCTCTGACAATGGTACCAACTTTGTTGGAGCTCATAAAACTTTGATGAATGATTTTCAAAATGCCCTTAAGAGTCATTCATCCTCGGCCACTAACAATTTTTTTCAAATAAAATGGAACTTTATACCTCCGGGGGCTCCTCATATGGGTGGTCTATGGAAGGCCGGAGTGAAAAGTTTTAAACAACATTTTCGAAAAGTAGCAAGCGCTCATCATTTCACTTTCGAAGAATTTCAGACACTTCTCGCTAGAATTGAGGCCTGCCTCAACTCTAGACCTATCTCTCCGATTACCGAAAATCCTAATGATTATCTTCCACTTACCCCGGCTCACTTTCTAAGGGGTGGTCC
The DNA here is from genome assembly GCA_949716465.1 of Chalcosyrphus nemorum. Classification (NCBI taxonomy): domain Eukaryota; kingdom Metazoa; phylum Arthropoda; class Insecta; order Diptera; family Syrphidae; genus Chalcosyrphus; species Chalcosyrphus nemorum. Next base: position 52,877,228 of record OX454333.1, on the reverse strand, counting down.
TTTACTTCTTCGACAGAACCCTCTTCTACAGTTGCATCTTTAAGTATCATTAATCGTTGGCAAAAATTAAAACTTCTATCTCATGAATTCAGTCGTAGATGGAAAGAAGAGTATCTAAAGGAACTCAATAAGCGTTTTAAATGGAAATATCCACAAAGGGATATAAAAATCGATGATCTCGTTGTAATTCGTCATGAACAACTTCCTCCCAATGAATGGAAGCTCGGTAGAGTTATTAAAGTTTACAAGTGTCCGGATCAACGAATTCGGGTTGCAGACGTCAAAACTCAAAGCGGAATTTTTACACGACCAGTGGTCAAATTATGTATTCTGCCAAGCACATAGTAATTTTGTCAAAAAAAAAAAAATAAAAAAAAAATTTATGTTTTCGATCTCGAATTATTACAACCCACCGTAAATTTAAACTTTTTAGCACTGTAAATGAAGCTGTTGTTCGCTTCCTATATTTACCTTCTGTAAATATCTATCTATTTAAGTATCATAAAAACATTGTAATATTATTTAACTTTTTATCTGTTCCTTATATCATACAATAATAATCGAATTGTTATTATATTAGTTAAATAAACGATGTTACAGCAACTGCTGCAAGGCGGCCGGCAATGTTCAGTTGAGCAACGAAAATTATAAAACGAACAGATCGCGGCGAAGTTCCACGTTGGAGCTTTCGTTGTGTTCTTTCGTTATGTTACCAATATTTCGTTCACCTCGAGCATTGCTGGCTGTCAACCCAGCATTCTGCATTGGATCATCAGAGGAACAACACGTTTTTTTATTCACTCCATAATAATTCTCTTTTTTCGCGCTCGAGTAGGATTAGTCTTTGTTCGCGCCAATAACGGAACATATTCACTCCAACAACCATACATATGTAGGTATTGAAATAATCTATTCTGTGACCCTTTTTTATGAACTTCAGCATTATTTTTTTTTAACAATTTTTTAAAACAATTTTTGTCTCTACTAAAAAATCACAAATTAAACATAAGCTACTTTAACTTATTGCGACAGAATTTCGTGTAGTCAGAACACACTATGGCTTTACTTTTCTTAGGTAGTGTTGTGAAGCTAGCAGTGGCGTGGCGTCCATATAACACGATTCCTGCCGGTTCTCTTTTCAAACATCAAACATTTGTATTTTTACACATTCATTGTTTATCAAACAATTTGCGTTCCTTAATCCTAGAGCTCGAAGATGAAATGCTGCGATCACTTCGGTTGTTTATTCATTTTTACTCATGCACAAACAAACTCGCTCATACAGCCAAGACATGTATGATCTCCGCTAGTGAGAGACAACTTCTTTTTCGATAGTAAAACAGTGTGCAAATCATCTAAAAGAACCAATCTGCTGCTCGACGAATAACCGTAGTATCATACTCGCTGGCAATATCATTTGCGTATAGTAAACATCTTATTTAATTGCAGAGAAGACGCTATAGGAACTTTTGAACAGATTTTACATGAACCAGGAGAATGGGATATCATTGCTCTGGTTATGACTGAAAGTTTTATGTATAAACTAATTCAGGTTTTTATCCTGCTACGGACATATTTTCTGAAGCAGATATTCTTTTCAGTTTATTTTAAAATATTCAAACTGATATAGAGCTTGCGAAGCAGCAGATCGAGTCATGGATTTATTGTGAATTTTTAAACTCAGCGTATGTGACTGCTAAGAACGCAAACGCAGACTACTTCATATGGATTTGAAAACAAGTTATAGCCGAATTTTTGTAACGGTTAAAGATAATGTTACATATCAGATTAAGAGGCCTCCACCCAAAACGTCGAATTCAAAGTCGAACATAGGCGTAGTTTAGTGTAGAACCATGTTCGAAAACAAAAAAAAAATTATCTTCGAATACAAAATATTGCAAAATGGGTTTCAGTAAGCTCCTTGACGCGGAGCTGAATAGCTATAGGATGGTGTTGCTCCACTTGAATGTTTGTTTGGTTGCCGAGCAACTATATTATAATAATAATAATAATACTAAAAATATTAATAATAATAATAATAATAATAATAAAATGAAATAATAATAATAATAAAAGGTTAGGAGTTATAAAAGAACAGTAATAACGATTTTATTATTAATTCAAGTGGATTTCTTCTAAATGAAGTAGTAGATTTTTGGTAACCTCAAAAACCACTCTCGATGAGGATGCAATTCAATTAAGAATATGTCAGGGTGTATCCATCTTACTCTCTTGCTGTCACAAATTGCTAAGTTTTAGGAATGGGTTTGAGTTATACTCAAACTTGTAGGATACTTTTAAAGACCAAATCGGTTTGTTTTATGGAACTCTTTTCTATCCTCACTTTTCTATTCCATAACGGATCATAATGGGCTTTTGACTCACCCGGAAGGATTGTAAGTTCATAAATCAATTACAAACTTATAGCCCACCTATATGGGTTAACAACATCTGGGGCCATAGTTAAAAAAAATCTTAAAAAAAAATTGAGCCACCAAAAGACCAACCAATCTTATGATTATATCATGGCAGTCTGGTGTCATATTTTTTACCAAAAAATATTGTATTATCTATATGAAACACAGTGTTGAATTTGGACAATTTTACAGTTTTTTAAACGTAAATAAATCCAAAACGAGGGTGAAATCTAAAATTTTTGTCTCGAACTTAAATTTGTTCATTGGCTCAAGTTTTGTTTTGAAAATTGCTATTTTTCGGAAAAACTCGAAAGTTTCCTGAGTCTATTTTAAATAAAACAACAACAAAACATTTTTTCAAAATTCAAGCTCGAACAAAACGTAGATTAAATCCCATTCTTTAGTATGCCATAATAAACGTTACCATCCGTTCATTATTGGCCGAATGACGTTTTGAAAATGCACAATTTTCGCTTTTTGCTCAAATTCTGGGTGTATGTTGTTCATTCAGTTTGTACATATTTTCTTTGATGTATGTATTTAACAAATCAAAATATATTTTTCTAATTCAATTCCGGATGACAAAAAATCTTCTTTAATTACATTATTATACCCTATCCTAAGGGTATATTATGTTTGACACATAGTTTGTAACATAAAGTATATATAGAAATGATCAGTATCAATAGCCAATTCGATTGAGCCATGTCCGTCTGTCTGTCACCAGTTTTTGGGCCTTAAATTTTGAGCTAGGACAATGAAATATTGTATACGAAGTCCTAAGATATCGGGGCAGAACAAGTGTAGAAATTTTCAAAATCCACCCATTGGAACGCCCGCTTTTCGAAAAATTCACTTTTTTCAGTAATTTTACATAAAAATCAATAAAACTTACTTAAGCAAAATTGTAGATATTCTTTTACCCGACATATCTTCTATACATGGTGTACGGCCACGCCCACGTTTTAGGGGCGTTTTTTCTTATTTACCAAAAACTGGTTTTCAACATTTTCTTCAAAATAATAGCACTTTGTAGGAACAAGATGGAGTATATGTTGAAAATTTTTTTGAAATCCGCCCACTACCACGTCCACTTTTTGAGAAAAGTCGTGCTATGGAGTAATTTTGGAAGAAAAAAATTGCTTAAGCAAGTAGGTATTTTGGTGGAAGAAGGAGCTATGTGCTAGGAAAGTGATAGCGTATCACACTATCCGCTCCAGACGGAGTTGAACATTTTCATATGTTTTTCTTTTATTTTTGATTTTATCACTTTGATAAATGAAGTCCAAATTTTATAGATTACCCCTGCACTTAATGAGCGGGAAGTTTTCCAACTTTATCAACATTTTAAGATCATCTATCTTAAACTCTAATATTGGATAAAATCTTTTTAACCCTTTCTTTGACTGTGTCCTATGTACAATAGAAAAATTTTTTTTCGACCTTAAGAAGAGTTTACTAAAAAGATGCCAAAAAGAAGAACAATTCTTAGAGCAGGTACTTTTATCTATCGAAAGCACTATTCTTTAGAAATTAAATGTAACTAAAATTTTTATGAAAGAGTCTTTGCAGAATTCGTAAAAAAGAATTGTAGGATAGCTTTAGAGTATAAAAAGGTAGTACATCACTTGAAAGTGTAGGTAAGGTGGCTTGAGTTGCATATCTTATGTCTGGATTTAAAAAAAAACACGAAATTTTATTGACTAAAACATTTTACTTAAAACTTTTATCGGCTTACTTCTCTTGAAATTTCACCCCATCCCACTGGAAGCTAGCTTGTAACCAGTCTTTGGAAACTCCCATATTTATATATTGTGTGGAAAGGAGAGAAATTTCTCGTTGACACCTTTCATCCATAAACTGTTCTTCGATGTGACGTACATACATAAATCCTCTTAAAAAAATCGGTAGATAATGTAATTCAGAATAAATATAATGGTAAAGGGTGGTTAAGTTTTATGGGCCGATGTTGATTTTGAATAAAACACAAATTATTTAGGAAATCATTGTCATTTCTTTTTATTATGATAATATTGGTATGGTTCAATTATGTATGGAACAAAATCCGATGGTCCAAATTTTCGATGACGCTGAGGCATAATTGAGGTTCTATGCCGTTAATGTGCCAAATTGAAACCACATATCGTCCACATCCATATCTTCTAATTCGGGCCATAAAAAGTTCGTTTTCATCTCACCAGCGAACACCATTCACAGTAACTGCCTGACCGGCCTCATTTTGGAAAAAATACGGCCCGATGATGCCGCCAGCCCATAAACCGCACCAAACAGTCACTCTTTGTGGGTGCATTGATTTTTCGACATCACTCTTGGATTATCATTCGCCCAAATGCGGCAATTCTGCTTATTGACGAATCCACTGAGGTGAAAATGTGCCTCATCACTGAAGATGATTTTCTTCGAAAATTGCACGATATGAATTTTGATTTGAACGCCCATTTTCATAAGCCTGAATAACTTTAACGCGTTGCTCGATTGTGTATCTTTCCATGGTTCAAATTGAGTTAGTCTGAAATTGAGAAATGTCAAATGAAATGCAGAAAAAAACATGACGTTTAGGTGTGGTTCACATTTTATTTAACCACTGTCATATTGTACCATTTATAAATCTTTACAAAAGGTTGTACAGTTTGCGACGCTTACTCAGCATATTTTTTGAAATCTACTTTCGATGTTATTACTTCAAGAATAACAGCAAACCGCCGAATTAGGTCTTCATTGAGTAGAGATTTCTGAAGTCATTGTTGAATTAAAAAATAACCTCATAGATGTGTTGCCGTCATTACTATTCTTCGTACTCTCTTTTACAACATCAACAATGATGCCCAGTTTTTCACGATATTCCCGCTTACTTTTTTTCTTCTGGTCGTCTCTAATCTGGCGGATCTCACTGTTAGTTCTCCATGCCTTAAATGTAGAGAGTACGTCGCATCACCACTATATAGTGTTACGCACCCACGGATGGTTCGTCTGAGGATGAAAAAGATACCTTCTACAAGCAGTTGGGAGCTATTTATAATAGTCGCCGTTTTAGAAGTAGTCTTCTAGACGTCCGAAACAGGCGAGGAGCGGACATGGGGTTGGTACGAGATCACCATCTTATGATAGCTACTGTCCAATTACGCACTGCTGCCGTTCGAAGACCTAACGACACAAGAATACCCAGGTTCAACGTAAACCGACTGAGAGTTCCCACAGTGTGTCAAGAACTAAGAGACCATCTCTCACGTGGAGTGGAAACAATCAATAGCTCATTGCCCGCCACCATCCAATACCATTGGTGTGCTGTGAAAACTGTTTTCACCTCAGGTTGTCGGCCGATCGCAGGGAAACCATAGGGCTTGGCTTTCCGAGGATACCTGGAGAAGGATCAATGAACGAAAACAGCTAGAAGCTCGAATTACAGCAGCTCCAGCAGCAGGCGGGATCGAGCTAGAGTCCATGTATCGCATGAAGATGATAGAAGTGCAGCGTAGCGTGAGACGTGACAAGCGCAATTACATCAACGCGGTGGCCACGCAAGCAGAACCGTTTACAGAATCATCAAAGATCTCATAGGTGGCCGAAGCTCTACTCAACACCCAGTGAAAAGCTTAGACGGTTCGTTGCTAGTATCGGATGAGGATCAACTGAAGAGATATAAGGAGCATTTTACTTCGGTTCTAAACCGAGTATTCGCCACCAATATGCACCCAAGTCAGACTGAAGTGTCCGTAAAAAGAAATTCCCGAATTCGCACCACAATCCGCAGTAAGGAAGAGATTATTACTGCGATCAAAGCATACCCGCGGAACTTTTTCAAGCTGCGCCAACAGAATCGGCAGAGCTACTGTTCCCACTTGTCGGGAAAACATGGGAAGCCGAGAGCTTTCCGGATGAGTGGAAGAAGGGAATGATCGTCAAGCTCCCTAAAAAGGGTAATCTAATGCAATGCGAGAACTGGAGAGGTATCTGTGTGCTGCCTGCTGTGGCCAAGGTAATAGCTAAAATAATCTTGAAGCGAATCAAAGACCAGCTTGAAGACACACTCGACACCGAACAAGCAGGTTTCCGATCTGGATCCTCCTGTGTCGACCACATCAACACCTTGCGGATTATCATCGAACAGTGTGTTGAATATCGATCACCACTTCACCAGCTGTTCATCGATTTTGAAAAGGCGTTTGATAGTGTCAATCGGAGATTTATTTGGCGTGCCTTACGCAGGAGGGGCATTCCGGATAAAATATTAGCAATTATTAAGGCTACATATGATGGGTCCACATGTCACGTCTTGCACAGAGGAAGGCTGTCTGAGGAGCTCGAAGTCCAAAGTGGGGTTCGACAAGGCTGCATACTTTCACCAATACTGTTTTTATGGTGATTAGCGATGTGCTTAGTGCAGCCTTGTCAACAGCAAATGGAGGAATTGGATGTATCTCTAACGAACAGCTTTATCAGAGAACGGGCAATGAACCTGTAGGCACAACCATACGACGACGAAAGTGGCAGTGGATTGGTCACACTCTCCGAAAGGGGGACAGATCCATAGCTAACCAAGCGATGCAATGGAACCCGCTTACTCACGATGGCAGGATACGCGGCGGTCCTAGGAGTACGTGGCACAGAACAGTGGAGAAGGAAGCACGGCAACTGGGGAAGAGTTGGGGGGAGCTGAGGCATATTTCCAAAAATCGCACACGATGGCGCGTAGGCTTTGTAGATGCCGTAGGACCCACAAAGGAATACAGGATTTAACCACATGCTTTAAATGCAAATCGTAAGTAACATGGAGATTATACTCCATAAATTCTATACGAGTGTGGAGAGGAGACATTCCGAATTCCAACGCTTAAAGGTAAGAGTTTAAACATTCTTATAAGGCTAAGCCTTAAAGCTAAAAAAAAAATACGCAAAGCAAAAAGCAAAACTTTAAAAAATAATAAAATAAATTGTTTTTCATTTATACGAAACCAGGGTACGGAACCGCTCACTCATGAGCACTACTTACTTACTTAAAGGGCTCCCGACCCTTGTAGAGTACCTGTCTGAGACATCGTTGCCTTCCATCCTCTGCGGTCCCGAGCACGCTGCTTCCAGTTGTGAAGACCAAGTTTTCTGGCATCCGCGACAGCTTGGTCTTTGTACCGGAGGTTTGGTCTTCTTCGCCGCCTCGAACCTGGGGGCTAGGATTCGAAGATCCTCTTGGCTTGGAGCATTGTTGTCCATTCGCTCGATGTGGCCGAGCCAATGTAGTTTGCGTATCTTGGCTTTTTGGACTACATCCACATCCTGGTACAGCTCATAGAGTTCGCGGTTGTATCTTCTCCTCTATTCGCCCTCCTCGCATAAGGGACCTAATATCCGACGGAGTATTTTTCGCTCGAAGGTACCGAATATTTGCTCAGCTTTCTAACTTATCGTCCAGCACTCGGCTCCATACAGCAGGACTGGTAAGATGAGCGTTCTGTAGAGCATTAATTTGGTCCGTCGAGTTAGGAGTTTTGAACCCAGTTGTTTCGCCAAACCGAAGTAGCAGCGGTTTGCTAGGGTTATTCTTCGTCGGATATCTACAAAGGTGTCATTTGTAGGATTGATATTTGTTCCGAGGTAGGTGAACTCCTTAACTACCTCGAAATTATAGCTATCAACAGTGACGTGCTGCCCAATGTTTTGGACAGATAAATTTTTGTTTGTTGATAACATATACTTTGTCTTGTCCTCATTCACTTCAAGACCAACTCGTTTTGCCTGCTCATCAATAGCCGTAAATGCCTCTACGATGGCTTGCTGGGATCTTCCGATGATGTCAATATTGTCTACATATCCCAGCAGTTGGACGGATTTGTGAAAGATAGTGCCTTTCGTGTTGACACCTGCCCTGCGCACTATCTGCTCCAACACGATATTGAAGAAATCACATGACAGCGCATCTCCTTGCCTGAACCCGGTGCACGTTTGGAAGAGCTCCGAAGAGTTGTTTTCAAATTGCACAGAGCATCGCGTGTTTTCCAGCGTTACGCGACACATCCGGATAAGTTTTGTCGGTATCCCGAATTGGGCCATCGCCTGGTAGAGCTCGAGACGATGAATGCTGTCATAGGCGGCTTTAAAGTCGATGAAAAGGTGGTGGGTTTCGACTTGAAATTCGTTGGTCTTTTCCAGGATTTGTCTGAGTGTGAAAATTTGGTCTATTGTCGATACTGGTACGTGCCGATTAGTGTGTTGCAGAAAGGTTTTAGACGTTCACACAATACGTTGGATAGGATCTTATATGCGACATTTAACAGGGATATGCCTCGGTAGTTCTTCTGGTCCGATACTCCTCTCTCGCTGCTCTTGTTTTGCGCTGCAGCGCTTTCTTGTGTCCATCTTCTGTCACTCTCTTTCGCTGTACGCACTCATCATCATACCAAGGGCTCCTCCTTGGTGGTGGTTGGTAGCCAAGGGTGGTCACCGCTACCTCTTTGATGATGTTGCGGTATTCGGTCCACTGGATGTTAGCGTTTGTGGGGGGTGAATGCACTGCAGAGAGTTTCTCGGCCAGGTGCTCTTTGTGATCTCTGGCTCCTTCTGGCGTGCTAATTCGTCCAACGTTAAGCTTGTTTTTCTTGACGGCTCGCAGCTTCTTCTCGTTGGACAGTCGAGCTCTGAATTTAGCTGCAACAAGATAGTGGTCAGAGTTAACGTTTTCCCCTCGAAAGGTACGCACATCCATGATGTTGGATGCGTGCCTTGCGTCGATTAGCACGTGGTCGATCTGGTTGCGTGTTTGACCGTCAAAGGAAAGCCAGGTTGCTGTGTGGATTCTTAGCCTAGGAAATCTAGTGCTACTTATTACCGTATTACGAGCTGCTGCAAAGTCGATTAGTCGGAAACCGTTGTCTGTTGTCGAATCGTGGAAGCTGTGTTTACCGGCTATCCCGTCAAAGATGTTTTCCTTACCGATTTTGACATTGAAGTCCCCGAGTACGATTTTTACATCGTACTCCGGGCAGGCTCGGTAGGCTCCGTCCAGGAGGTCGTAAAATTCCTCCTTGACAGTGTCTTCAGCTTCTTCGGTAGGGGCGTGTGCGTATATTAGGCTGATGTTTTGAAATGTGGCTCTGATGCGAATTACAGCCAGACGATCGCTTATCGGCTTAAAATCAATAACTCTTGATCTGAGCCGATTTCCCACGACGAATCCGCATCCTAACATGTGCAGTCTTTTGTGGCAGCTGTAATAAATGTCGCAGCTACGTCTTTTCCGCATACCTGTTCCTATCCATCGTATCTTCTGGATCGCAGTAATATCGGCCTTGTACTGCGAGAGGACAGATTCAAGTATTTGAGCTGCACCCAGAGTGTACAGAGTCCAATAGCCAAATGAGGGGGATCGTTATTGTTATCCGAGGTGGATGTCTCTCTCATAACTATAGTTCTTTTAACGTGGTAGGGAAGTTACCCCGACGGCACAACCCACAGCCTGGAGGGCCAGTTCCATGGGTTTTAGCCCCTAGGACCCAGGGCCGGTCTGAGAGACCGACATCAGTACCTTACTTCGGAGGTGCGAGCGCTGCCGTTGACCCATTTAGGGTTCATCCGCCAACATCACTCATGAGCACTGTATGAAAAAAATAATTTCGCCATACACGCAGAAAAGAGAGATTGAAAAAAAAGAACCGACTGCGAGTTACTTTAAAACAATTATGTATTTCAAGAAAATGTAAGAGTTAACCGCGTGAACAAGTTTATAAATCGCAAGTTGAACAGCAAGTGAAGAATAAAATGCCTCCCAACCTGCCGTCACAATAAGGAACCAACGCACTGATCTCACTTGTTCGGTGATCTCAGCTTCGAAGTATTGATGTTGCTCCGCCAGAGTATAGCCTTTCCATCCAATCTGCCGTTACGATGGGTTGCGATCTATATCATCGATTCGACATCTTCCAAAGTAGAATGTAGGCCGCTGTACGCAGTAGTTGACCGATTTTACTAAATCGCTCGAGCAAATTAATCCATAAGGTGGACTGTGTCACCATAACTGATGTGTAAGTAGAGCCTCAACGCTTATTCCTCTACTCGCGCAATCCGCCGGGTTAAATCGTGTGCGGATATGTTACCAGTTTTCCACATTATAGTGCTGTTGAATATATCTAACACGATTGGTCACATATGGTTTGAGCTGCGTTGGTGGTTTCCGAAGCCAATGAAGTACAATGCTAGAGTCACTCCACATCCTATATGAAACATCGTTGAGCTCCAGTGGCTGCCTAGTGCTTGCCATAGTTGTTTTAAGAAGTTGTGCTGCGCTACCGTGTTGATATGTGCCACTTTCGTCTTTGCCGTGATCAGTGTTAATTGGTCCATGGGTATCAGTAGTGCTGAGGTAGATGACTGCTGCGTATGCCTTCATAATCGCGCCGCAGTAGTCATGTAGATGTACGAGCCTATCTGTGTGTATGCCAAGCCATCGCGGTATGCGGATTGTAGCCAATCGTTCCGAAACCAATCGCTCAGTATTTCTTTGGGAAGTGGTGTATCCCATGCCAATTTCGCCTGCCATAGTCCTTGTATGAACATTTTTGCCACAACTATGACCGGTGCCAACATGCAAGTTGGGTCATAGAGACTTGCCATATCACTCTGGACTTTTCGTTTCGTCGTAAAAGGAGTATCGGGTGCCAATTTTATTTTTTAGAAATAAAACCGGGTGCTGCTCGGTTGCCATCTGGTAGTTTATTCGAGTTATCCACGCCACATTGTTGCATTGCGCGGATTGCCAAATAGGGTCCACTCGCAGTGCCATAGGTCACAGTAGCCAATTGGTATGTGAACAATGGTTCGGTTGGTGATACCTGACGAAACATCTTTTCCACGTCTGCTGATAATGCTACAGCGAAACGCCGAAATCTTAAACCGGGGGTAGGTGAAAAATGTTCAAAAAGACACTATGAGGACCGTAAAACGCGTGCTCATAGTAGTCTGTGATTTTTACCCACTAAAAAAAACATCCCTTCAATATATTTCTTATTACTGCAACTAAGTATTGACTTATCAAACCGTTTTTATTTAATGAGATTAAAACGTTTGGCAGGTAATTTTCCATTGAAAGGTCCTGCATATACCGACAAATTAACCCGGTTTTAGATTATCGAGCTAGGTCGAAAGGCTTTGTTCTTTGTAGATGGCGTAATAGATGTCACTCATCTAAGAGTTTTAGAACCGTATTATTCACGTGACCTTCTAATCGGTTTTGATTTCGTCTTTCACGGTGGCGATTTCGAGATATCTATGGATATCATTGTTTCTTATATACCACGGTGCATTCAAGATTTCTCTTAGCACTTTATTTTTAAAAGTTTGTAAAATATTGCAATTGGTTTTCTTGGTACAACCCCAGAGTTGTATACCATACGTCCAGACCGGTATAAGCACTTGCTTACATAAAAGCAGTTTGTTTTTTATACTAAGTTTTGAGTAACCAGTATGTATTTATCTTCTAGTTCTTTGCGTTTTTTTTTCACATGCGTCTTCCATTTCAAATTTGCGTCCAGCGTCATGACGAGGTATTTAGCCTCATTTGCAAATGGAATTTGAACCGAGTTGACAAAGATAGGTTAATTATTGATTTTTCTATAGGTAAAATTTACATGAACAGATTTAGTTTCGTTGAGCGCGATACGCCAAACTTTTGTACATTCATTCACCCTATTCAATGCTTCTTGCAATTTTTCGGTTGTTTGTGCGATAGTTTTGCCTGTTGCTAAAATCGGCAAAGTTACTTAAAGTGGTTCCTTCTTGTGGAATATCACGAGTGTATAATAGATACAAGAGCCGACCTAGTACACTTCCTTGTGGTACTCCAGCAGCTATTTCTTTAAATTGTGAGTAGTCATTTCCGTGTTTAACACGAAAGAGTCTATTCGCGAGGTAAGACAACAATATGTCATATAAGTGTTTAAGCAGAACTTGTCGCAACTTGTACTTTAAGCCGTCGTGCCACATCTTGTCAAAAGTTTGGGAAACGTCTAGAAATACGCTTGAACAAACTTTTTTTTCTTCAAAAGCTCTTTCAAGTACATCGGTCAATTGTACATAGTACAGTATGCGACTCCATCTCCAAAGGCTTAGCTGAACCAACCAGTTGGCCATGAACCACCATGAAGCGATCAATGTGCATGTGTAACGACTGTTCGTCCTCTTGCAAACCAAAAACGTCGTTCTCAAAATCGTACATAACATAAGATTACATAGGTGACCTAGTGAAGAAGTGGAATTTGTTAAGAGATGAAATTCCTTTCCGTAAAGTTCCATATAATAATAGGCGATAATATTCCATTCACTAGACAAAGTTTGCTGCTACTATATTTTTAAAATAAATTCCTGGTTGTGAATTAAATGGCATCAGTTCCTCAGGCACTCCTTCGCTCCACGAAAGTGTGATCAGAGTCAATAGAATCGTGGCAATAGTGGAGCCTAATGATCGCCTTATTCTTTTTCTTGGTACTTCTTCCTTGTCCATCCAAGAATTAACTGGGTCCTTGATTCGTGGTTGTTGTTTTAGATGCCCTGGTGTAGGTGGATTATCGTCCACTGGTAGAGAGCCAGTTTATGTATTGGTCTCTTAAGCTGCCCGTTGGCAGTTCTTACTTCCACCACTCGTACCACATCGTCGGTCCCCTTGATGCAATTTACAATCCTACCCAATTGCCACTGCATCGGTGGTAGATTGCCTTCTTTGATGATTACCAACATACCCGGGATAATGCTGTTCTGCTGATGTTTCCATTTGTAACGGTGTTGAAGTTTGTCGCATTGTTGCAATAGAGATTCTGGCAATTTCCTCTTCTGCCTATGAAACGCTTAAGTGCACCTATGAATGCTTCTGATTAACTTAGGCCTGGCTCTGGCACAGCGAATGCATTTTTATTGAACTACCGAACGTGCCATAGTTTTTCCTTTGATGGGCCAGTATTTCTGAGCAATCCTTGAAGTCCAATATGCATATACTTCAGATGGATTTCTCGCACCAATTATTTACTGAGTTCATGATTATATGGTAACACAATGGAATGCTTGGCATCGTTATCTAGATCGGCTGCTTCTAAGCGTCCTCCTACGCGAAGAACTCCTTCCCCATCCAAAAATGGCGATGGACTACTCAGTGGACTTTGACTGCTGACATATTTTCCTTTCGACATACTGTGAGCGTCAAAAGAAAGTGTACACATTCCATTTTCAAACTTTTATTTCGACGAATAGGTTACTCGTATATCTTCTAATGAAATATGTATGTACATTTAATAAGTAGTTCATTCTCAAACATTTCACAAAAAAAACTTTCCACAAAAAGTTATAACAAAATAACAAAAAAATACTTCATATTTTAGGCGTCAAAAAAAAGTGTACAAGAAGAAGATCGTACTGTCACCGATTCTCCTAACGGGGAAAAGAAACGGTATATTCGTTATGTTTCTCGATTTTCGGTTCTACTATGGCTAAGTCAAAGGGATATTTCATTGTGTCTTGTTTATTCATAAGGAAAGTTGTTGTTGGAAAGCAAAGTTCAATTCAAACAACAAAAATTGTGTTAAAATTTCATCAGGAAGGGAAATCATTAAGAAATATAGCTGAAATAGTTGACAGACATCATAACACAGTAAAAAAAATTATTGATAAATTTGAGAGGTTCAAAGATATTGAAGATCGACCTCGCACCTGCAGACCAAAGAGATTATCTGAAGATGAAGTACGGTCCATTGTAAAGGAAGTGCGCAAAAATCTAGTGACAAGTGCAGTGAAAATCGCAGAAAATATAAGCCTTTCTTCTAAAGCTCCCGTTAGTGCGAGTATTGTTCGCCGGGCGCTCCATAGTAATGGGTTACATGGCAGAGTGCCTCGAAATAAACCTCACATTTCCGAAAAGAACCGAAAGCAACGACTGCTTTACGCCAAAAAGTACAAAAGTGAAGGTTTTTCATTCTGGGGTAGTGTTCTTTTTAGTGAGTAGAGCAAATTCAAAATATTTGGATCAAAAAAGCCGCCTAAAATATGAAGAGCCAAGAACACCGAATTTGAAGCAAAGAACATAAATTCAATGGCTTAGCATGGGGGGGGTTTGGTTATGGTCTGGGGGTGTATGGCCGCATCAGCAGTTGGAAACCTAGTTTTCATTGAAAACACAATGAAACACATTCCTGTCACGGTCGCCAAATGTTTAAGATTGGATTCTTTTATCCAAACTATGATGAAGTGGATCGTAGGTGCATAAAACTAGACCTGATTGTTGAAGTAGCACAAGTCGATTCTTGTATCGATTATGCGAATCGCGGTAACAGTCCTTCAAGCAGACTCACTTGAAGAAATAAAAGTCTTGGTTAACTGTTCATAAGCAATTAAAATTATTAATTTTATTCCTCTTACTCGTATTTATACTAAATTTAACAGTCAATAAATGCTTAGTTTGCAATTAAGCGAATATCTAAAGTACAGACAATAATAAACAATAAATGCTTAGTCTAGAATTAATGTACAAAATTGCTGCATTTGCATTTGTTTTCTTGTGAATGAACTCTGAGGTTGTTCAACCTCCGTTGACAATAAAATATGATTAGTTGATCTTTGTGTGACATGTACATACATTATTAAGTTTCAATTATGAGTTTTAACACCATGCATGTCGAAAGTCTTGAAAAAATAGTAGCTAAGCGACTTTATTGGTTCCTAGAAACTAAAAAATTATTCAGCACCAAACAAGTTGCTTTCAAACCAAATAAAGGTTGTTCGGATGCTACATATGCTACATATCGATCACTACCTTATCACAAATGCCTTATCTTCCCGCAATCATGCTTCAATACAATATGTAATATTGAACAAACTCCTCAATTGGGGCGTTGGCCTCAAAATATATGGATATGTCAAATCAATCTGATGACGTTTTCGTCATATGTAAGTTCATTGATTTAGAAGGTACAAAAATATATATTTTTTTAAAGTTATGAATGATATTATTGGTTGGTGTAATAATTCTAGAGCTAATATTTCCCTTAACAAATGTAAACTCTTGCACATATGTTGTAAATTACATAAATAATATAAATATCGACAGCGTAGTTAACTTGGTTATCTTAGGTTTAATATTTAATTGTAAGATCAGTTGGAAACCACATCGTATTAACCTTAGAAGAGCCTAGCGGCAAGAAGTAACATAATAGGCTACTTATCCAATTAAAAACTAAATGTCCATCTTGCTCCAATATTTTAAATGTTCATTTGAGAAAAAAAAAACTCTTAAAAGACACTTTCTATCTTAATTCCTTATAAAAAACATATGAAAATGCTACAATTCGCCTAGAGGGGATGGTGTTATACCCTATCCTTTTGCTATACAAATGCATATAGTTCCTATTTAAACTAATATACATATTGTACTGTCAGCAATCAGGACTTCATCGCCACTTGCGTGGAATCGACGACCCATAGGTACTGGGTGGTCTCAGCGTACCTAGGCCACGATCAGACGGGTCCCTTTCCGCCGACCGTGATGAGGGATCTGGTTGTAGAGTCAGAGAGGACCAACACGAGCCTCATCATTGGGTGTGATGCAAATGCACACCACTCAATTTGGGGTAGCTCAGATGTAAACGATCGAGGTGAGGAACTTTTCAATTTTGTAGTTAGTTCTAACTTGTTTATATGCAATAGAGGTTCCAAACCCACCTTTGTCACCCGCAATTGACAAGAGGTGCTTGACATCACACTTGTCTCTGTTAATCTTGCCAATTCGATAACGGACTGGAAGGTGTTAGAGGAGCACTCTTTCTCTGACCACCGTTATCTTCAATTTGGTCTTATCGACCCACAACCAGTCCAGGTTAAGACCAGGAACCTTGAACGAACCAATTGGGCTCTGTACATGGAATCACTAATCAGATTCCTCCCCCCTGAGTTGCCGGTTTCTCTTTGCTCAGCAGAGATTGATGCTGCGGTGGTAGTACTGACAGAGGCTCTTAACAAATCTCTGAGCAAGGCCTGTCCTTTTAGCACTCCGCGTGGCAAAAAGAAGCCCCATGGTGGAATGACACTCTGGGACGCCTTAGAGCCAACTGCCGTCAACTCTTTAACAAAGCTAAACGCTCCAAAGCTAGCGCGGATTGGGACTCTTACAAGTTGTCCTTCAGCGTCTACAAAAAAACTCTAAGGAAAGAGCAGCGCAGCTCCTGGAGACTCTTCTGTGACAATATTAATGAGTCCTCTGGGGCCTTCAGATTGCGCAAGATTCTATCCAAAGAGCCACCTACACCAAGCTACCTGTTAAGACCAGATAGTCAGTGGACCTCCTCTTGCAAAGAGAACATTGATCTTCTGTTGGATGCTCACTTCCCGGGTAGCTCCCCTGTTGTTGATGTTCATCCTTCTGATATCGTTAACCACCAGCTGAGCATCGACCCCTCGAGCATAATTACTCCTGAAAAGATCCGCTGGGCAGTATTTAGCTTCAAACCCTACAAATCGCCTGGTCCTGATGGCATCATTCCGGCCGAGCTTCAGCAGTTCTTCGATATTATTCAGCCCTGGCTGTACTCTATCCTGGGGGGCTGCTTGAGGCTTGTCTATATTCCCCGATTATGGACTGAGGTCAATGTAGTCTTCATTCCCAAGGCAGGTAGGATCTCTCATACTAGTCCTAAAGATCTCCGACCTATCAGTCTGTCATCTTTTCTACTAAAAACCCTGGAAAGACTGATTGATATCCATCTACGTGGCTCAATTGATCCGCGCCTACTCTCTCCATCCCAACATGCCTATTGCAAAGGAAAGTCGGTGGAGACCGCCCTACACGTATTAACACGTGTTATCGGACGATCTCTACATATCAAAGAATTCTCCGTTGTAACCTTCTTAGATATGGAATTTTCTCTGGGAAATTCCCGGATACTCTCAGGGACCTAACAGATAACGCCCTCAAACTGCTCACTACTTGGGCCGCCCAATGTGGACTTGGGGTCAATCCTCAAAAGACCGAACTAGTCTTCTTCACAAGGAAATATAACATTCCTATTATAGACCCCCCATGTTAAACGGCACTAAGCTTGTTCTTTCCGATAAAGCCAAATTCTTGGGTGTCATTTTGGATAGGAAACTCAGCTGGAAAGCCAACATCATAGAACGCGTCAAGAAAGCCAGCATTGCCCTGTACTCATGTAAAAGGGCGGTTGGTACAAGGTGGGGACTAAAACCTCACGTCACCCTCTGGCTATATACGTCTGTCGTCAGACCTACATATACTTCTTTATGGCGTGCCTGTCTGGTGGACAGCTCTTCAAAAGACTGTTAACCTCTCTCTCCTGGGAAAAGTTCAAAGAGCTGCATGTATTTGCATATGTGGAGAACTGAGAACCTCTGTTCTTAATGAATCTAACCTCATTGATGTAACCACCGACTACACCCCTGCTAAAATCAGCTTTGGTCGTAACTTTCGCACATCAATCCCAGCTAGTGAAACATGGTCTGATGTGGAGCAGGTGGATGTTGGAAGGATCCACATCTACACTGATGGATCCAAGACCTCAGACGGAGTTGGTGGCGGTGTATACTCCTCTATGCTTAACTTAAGCATCTCCTTCCGCCTCCCCGATCACTGTAGCGTTTTTCAGGCGGGAATTATGGCAATTAAAGAAGCCCTGTCATGGCTGAAGTGTAATGCACTATCTGCCTTGGATACTAGCATTTTCACGGACAGTCAGGCAGCCATTAAATCGCTGGAATCACCCACAACCACATCATCGGTCGTAAAAGATTGCCGTTCATCTCTTATGGAGATCTCGGAACAATTTAACATTCACCTATGTTGGGTGCCAGGCCATAGGGATATTCCAGGGAACTGTAAGGCTGATGAAACTGCCAAACTTGGCAACTGAATCCGCAAGGACGTGAATTGACATGCCAATTGCTACTTGTAATCACATGCTCAAACTTGATGCTATAAGGAAGGCCAATGCTCGCTGGGCTCATTGCCCTTTTAGGATCTCGAGGGAGCTCTGGCCTAACCTTAACCAGAAACGTTCAAAGGAACTGTTAACTCTGAAACGTCCGGACTTGAGCACCATTATTGGTGTCCTTACGGGACACTGCCTAATCGGCCTGCACGCTAGACGTCTGGGCCTCGCATCTAACGACTTCTGTCGGAGTTGCAGGGACGAGGAGGAAGAGGAAACGATTCCTCATCATCTCTGCAGCTGCCCTGCCTTAGCGTCAAGAAGAAACCTTCACCTAGGGTCCTTCTTCTTTGACGACCTCTGTGACCTGACTTGTGTACCCATCAGGCATCTTCTTCGCTTTATCAAAAGCTATACTGGTCCTCTGTCTCTCACTGTAGTGTCGTAGTTATAGTATTTAGCTGGGGTTTTTTACAGATCCGGTGGTATCACAATGGGCCTTATACTCCTAAGTGAGCTGGTGCCCATCTGTATCTGGGTGCCAGCTGCCACGCCAACCTACGAGTACCTACCTACCTGTACTTTCTTGAAATATTTTTTTTAGTTTCGTATAAAATTGCTACAAAACTTGAATTTTCTTAAAATTGGGCGGAATTTTAAATTTTTTCAACGTATATTAAATTTTGTTCCTAAGAAGGGGCATTATTTTAAATAAACCGCACAGTTTTTTTTTTTTAGAAAAACCCCCCTAAAATGTAGGCGTGGCTGTACACAATGTGTGGGAGATATGTAGATTATAGGAATATCTACATATTTGCTTTAGTAAATTTTGTCAAAACTCACGTAATATTACTTAAAAAAAGTGAATTTTTCGAAAAGTGTGCGAATTTTGAAAATTTTTACACTTGTTCTGTCCCAATATCCAAAGACCTCGTATATAAAATTTCATTGTTCTAGCTCAAAATTCAAGGCCCAAAAACTGGTGACAGACAGACGGACATGGCTCAATCGAATCGGCTATTGATACTGATACTTTTATATATATAATTTATAATTTATGATTATAAATTATTTAAAAAACAATTTCATCTGTTCTACACAGGAGAACAGATAATGAAACACAGAAATTAATTTTTTATGACTTTTTCTTTATTTCAAAAATTGTCTGAAGCTTCAGATTCCTTACCTTGGGTAGGGGGAAATCTTTAGCTTATACGAAGAGACTTACTTCGAACTACTGGTTAAAGAAAAGGCGCGCTAAAGAGAATTGCGAGCGCTTTTATAGTTACAAATTGCTGACGCCAGAAATCCGTATGGTATAGATTGTATTGAAATGCATCATCAAGTGATGAAATAAACTCTAATGGCAAAAGTGCTGACTTGAACTTTACGGAGACTTCCGGCGATCGCATTACATTCAGTGGTTGAATTTGAAGTCTAGAATTTGTTTATTTTGGTTTGTTGATATTTCTTGGGGCGCACAAGTGGATTCTGATATAACACCTCCCTCTTTAAAGTCTTCTGTGGGTCGAAAAGCGACTCGTGGAAGATTGACATTGTTTATAATTTTCATTTTTTTATTCTTACATTTAAGATAGGTATAAAAGATTATGACAAATATAATAGTTAAGATTATCATATACATAGTTAAATTTGTGTGATTGTGCTTGTATTTTATTTCTTGAATTTCTTTTAAGTTTTCTATATTTTGATAATGGATTTTTTCAAAAGTTATGTCATTTATTTTGGTATAGTTAATATTTAATATAGTATTTGGTAGCAGTATTTCATTTTTGTATTCCTTTCTTTTATATGTTTTATTTTTAATTTCTACGTAACAATTTTCTAAAGATATCAGATAATTTCCTTTGACTGTTATTTCTTGATTATTACAATTGTGATTAAGTTTTTCAACCTCAGAATTAATAATTACAATATTGTTGTTTCCTATTTCAAATATATCTTCATTATTATTTTCAATTAAATTACACTTCATTTTGTTTTCATAAATATGTTTTATACAATCATCATTTATTGATTTCAAATATTTCTTAAAATTAGTATTATTATAAATTTCTTTTCCTTTTGCTAAGTACATGTTTTGATTTATTTTTAATTGGAAGTTTTTATCAACATTTGGTATTGGTTGAACATATATTTGTTCGTAAAATTCTTCTGAAAAGTTTGGAATTTCTATGACAAAAATTATGTTTTTATTATAAAGAGCAAGATTAAGTTTTATATGTTCAAGGGTTTCGAACTGGATGTTGTTTTCATTTATTTCTTTTTCTGTTAATATATCTCTACTTAGGACTCCTAGTTTTGAAGTTAAAATAATTTCTTTTATTTTTTCTATATCGTTTAAAATGTATCTAATATTTTCTTTCATTTCTATTTCGAGTTTGAATTTATGGAAGTTTCTTTCTATATCTTCGTGAGCATTGTTGAAATTTTTAATGGTTTCAGAAATTTCCTTGGCTTTGGAATTAAGGGTTTCTGTAATAGCTTTAATTTGATTGTTGAAATGGTCATTAATTTTTATTTGTTGATTAATGTTTGTAATTGAGTTATGGGTATTTGTTTCAATAACTTTAATTTGATTTTCAATTTCTAGTCGATCGTCATCGTCCATCGTTCCGTATAGGAATTTCATTCCAGAACCTATTATATTTAATAATCCTCTTTTCTGTCTTTGATGGGGAGTTATAGTTTCAAATTCTTTCCTACAATGAATCATCATTTTTATAATTTCTTGATTATGTTCTGAATTGTTAACATCATTTTCCAGTATTGGAAGTTCTCTAACGTTTTTCTCTAGTAATTTTATATTTTGTTCATAATTTGTAAGGTTTATTACATGCAGAATTTTTGTGTAATTGTCTATAATCTTCTGCTCACCTAATTGTAGTATTATAAAACCATTACCTTGGTTTAAGTTTGTTATTTGTATTTTTTGTGTTTTTATTGTTGCAATGAAAGTTGCAAAAATTATTATCTTAATTAACGCCTTCACTTGTTGATCCATCAGTTGCCCGATTGGAGATAGTTGTTGAATTAGACCTGAAATAAAGGTTTTCATTCTTGAATTTTTTCTCTTTATGAAACTGATCTTTATGGAGTATACGATTAGCTTGTTTTTTATAGGGGTTTCCTTCTTCTATTGTGTATTTTTTGTTACATTTATTAATTACTTTTGCTTTTTTATACTTAGGGGTAATTTTATTTTTTATCCTATCTTGTGCCGTTGTTTTAATAAATTCTTTATTTATCTCGGCATCTTTCCTATTTTCATTTATTTTATTCAACACTTTTTCTTTCGTTTTTTCTATTTGTTTATAGATGATTTCATTATTTAATTTATTTAAATGAATGTCAATGGGTTTTTCTTTTGTTGTTAAGTGTATTGTGTTATTATAGATTGAGAGAGCTTTTAGAACTTGGTCTATTAATGGGAAAGGATCATCTGCCTTTTCTACCTGAGTTAAAATTCTGAGATGTTCGTTTAGGGTACTATGAAATCTCTCTATATCCGAATTACCGGTATGTCTATTGGCTGTACTGTAATGTACTTCTATGTTGTCATTGGACAAAAAGTTTTTTAATGTTTCTGCCACAAAAGCGTTTTCGTTATCTAAAGTTACTATTTTTGGTTTGGTCATATACGAGAATATTTTAGTCATAGCGTTCATAACATCAATGTAAGTTTTATTTTTGATTCGTTCAACTGCTACGTATTTTGAAAATTTATCAATACACGTAAGGTATTTTCTATTTTTATCTCGATACCATATGTCTAGGTGGTAATGTTCATGTGGACCTTTGGGTGTTTCAGTTTTTTCATAAGGTAATTTGATTTGATGTCTTTCTATTTTTGTCATACAAAAATTGCATTGGTTAATTATTTTATTAATTAGTTCTTTAAAATTCGGGATATAATATTCTCTGATAAGTTCTAGATAAAGTTTATCAATTCCTAAATGATTAAAGTCTTTATGTTTTTTAAGTATAGTTTCATACGCGTCTTTTATATTTAAATCTTTTAATATCTTTGTGCTTCTAAATAATATATTCTTTTTCACTTTATTCTCTTGGATCCATACTTTCTGAAATTCGTTAAATTGTTCATCGTTTTCAATGTATATAGCATTTGTGATATTTGTGTCAACTTCGTTTATCATTTGTAAATACAAATTTCCATTTGGGTTTGAACATTTAAAGGTTATTCTTCTTTTACCAACATGCGGGAATGAAATTGTTTGATCACCATTTGAGTTGGAATCAAGGACAATTTGTCTCTTAAAATAATTGAGAGCTTTTTCGCTAATAGGTATAAAAAGAGAATTATCTTCTTCTGCACTATGATTGGTTCTTAAATCTTCTTCTTCTAATATATTTATTTTTGGTTCACTAATTTTAATTCTTGAAAGGGCATCCGCCACTTTATTTTCTTTGCCCTGGATATACTCTATTTTGAAGTCATATTCTTCGAGCTTGATTTTCCAACGTTGTAACTTGGAATTGGGTTCTTTTAAAGTACTAAGCCATACTAATGGCCTGTGGTCTGTTTTGATCACAAATTTTCTTCCGTACAAATAGTGTCGAAATTGGGTTGTTGCCCATACAATAGCTAATAGCTCTTTCTCTATTGTGGAGTATTTTTGTTCATGTTTGTTTAATGTTCTCGATGCAAAACATAATGGTCCATGTGATTGGCTAAGGACTGCGCCTATAGCAAAATTTGATGCATCGGTAGTCAAAATAAAATCCTTTGAAAAGTCAGGGTGTCTATTCATGATGTTGTCGGTCATCATAGTTTTTAATTTCAAAAATGCGTTCTTGTAACTTTCTTCATTTATATTTATTTTAGCATTCTTCTTTAAACAGAGTGTAAAAGGTTTAATAATTTTAGCGTAATCCTGAATGAACTTACGATAATAGCCTGTTAAGCCAAGAAATGATTGAATTTCTTTTACAGTAGTGGGTATTGGAAAATGTTGTATTGTTTGTATCTTTTTGGGATTCGGTTTTATACCACTGGGAGTAACAATATGACCAAGGAATTCAGTTTCGTGTCTCATGAATTCTGATTTATTGAGAGATACTTTCAGATTAGCTTTTCTTAAAACGTTTAATATTAATTTAATATGCTGACTATGTTCTTTTAAGCTCGTAGAGAAAATTATTATGTCGTCTAAATATACATAACAGATTTTACCAATGTAATCTTTTAAGACTTCATTCATCAACCGTTGAAAGGTCGCAGGGGCATTTTTTAGCCCGAATGGCATTCGTAAAAATTGATAATGGCCAGAAAGTGTACTGAATGCTGTTTTTTCACGATCGTCTTTTTCTATTTCGATTTGGTAGAATCCTTTAGTTAAGTCTAAAGTTGTAAAATAATTGCAATGTCCTAGTTTGTCGAGTATTGCTTCGATGTTAGGGATTGGAAATTTATCCTCTTTGGTTTTGAGATTTAATTTACGATAATCGATAACGATTCTCCATTCTTTGTTTCCGGTGTGATCTTCCTTTTTAGGAACTACCCAGATAGGAGCATTGTACGGGGATGTTGAAGGTTCTATAATTTTCTGTTCTAACATTTCGTTAATTTGACGACTAACTTCTTGTTTATGAAACTCAGGGTATCTATAAATTCTGGTATAGATAGGTGAATTATCTTCAGTTGGTATTTTATGTTTGACGTAATTAGTGAATGTCAAATCGTCGCCTTTATTGTAAAAAGCTTGATTCATTTGGTTGACGATTTTAGATAGCTCAGATTTTTCTTCGTCATTTAAATGATCTGTACGTAATTCGTTAGTAAAGTCTGGTATATTAAAGTCTTCTTCAATGTTATTCATATAATTAACCATTTTTTCATATTCGGTTTCTTCATTTTTGTCAAAGAAGAGTGGAAACGATTGTTCGTTTAATATTAATAACTTTTCTTTATAAAGTATTTTTGCATTGTTGGGGATTAATATATTATTACCTAGTAGACCATTATATTCTTCAGAAAATTTATAAATTTGAAATTCAGCATTTTGTAACACAGGGAAAGCAAATTTGTCTTTGGGAAAAATAGCGTCTTTGAAAATAGTTATGGGACTACCTGCAGTTTTTATTGTTAGTGGGGAAAATCTATTTTTTAGATATTGTGGTGGAGTGTCTTCTTCGTTTAATATGCTATTTGTTGCACCAGTATCGATCAATAATCTAATGGATGCATTTTCTTTTGTTAGTTTGATATAGGGTAAACCTTGTTTTGTGTCTCCGAGGCTGCATATTGAAAATTTACATCATTTACCTTAGGTTCTTGTTTGATATAATTATTTTTTGGGTTGATTTGTCTTACTTGAGATGAACTAGGATCTATATCCATTGGTTCCATTTGTTGAGGGTACTGTTTATAATTTCTTTGGTAGTTTGGGTTATATTGTCTTTGATTATAATTATAATTATTATTTTGAGGGTTGTAAGGTTTTGGTTGCCAATTGTTTCTAAGTGGATTCTGATTACTGTTTCTGGGGTTAAAATTGTTTCTATTATTTTGATTTTGTTTAAAGTTATTGTTTTTATGCCTAATTTCGTTCTTATCACTTGGTTTCGGAGAATTAAAGTCAGGACTGCGACTGACAAAACCTGCTTGTGATAATTCGTGAAGGGCTGACTCCATCGTAGTTGGTTTTATTGAGTACAAAATAGTTCTCATATGGACTGGTAATTTTTCTTTGAAAATTTTCAGAGCTGTGTCATTATTTCTAGGAATATCTAGTTGATTTCCTTCTTGTAAGCACTTTTGGTTTAGAAAAGATAGTGTCTTTTGTATATAATTATAATATTTGAGGACATCTCCTCGAAATTGTGAGTTTCTAAGATCGTCGTAAAGTTGGAAACTATTCTTGAAACCACTAAAATTTTCTAGTAACATTGATTTTATGTCACTCCATTTAGTTAAATGGGTGTGGATTTCTATTGCCTGTCTGGCACGACCAATGAATTTTGATTTTAATAGATTAACACACATTTTTTGACCTTGCTCATTATAAGTTAACAATGTGGGAATAATATCATCGACATTATTGATGAAAATCGGGAGATCTTCCGTCCTACCATCAAATGATGATAGACGTTCAATATATTTTAAGGGATTGAGTTCTAAGACTCGTGGTATGTTAAAATTAATATTTGGTATAATATTATCATTATTTAAACCTAGTTGTCTATTACCTTGATTATTATTATTAGCTGCTGCCGCTGCTGCTGCCGCTGCTGCTGCTGCTGTTGCTTGCTCCATGTCAAACTCTATCGGTCTGGATGTGTTGTAAGGTTGAAACTCTTGAAGTCTTCTTTGCTTTGCTGCCTTTATTGTGTTTCTGATTCCCTTCATCAATTATTTTTCACGTTGGGACTTAGTAATGTCACTTTAATTGTTTATGAATAATTATAAAAATTTTTTTTTTCTTCGTTTTCTTTTAATTTAAATTTTAATTATCCTTCCTCTACGGAATTTGAAATATTAATCATATGCACTGATTTTGATTTCGGATAATTTAAAATAATTATTTTTGTTTGCTTCAAAAATATTATTTAATTTGCACTGAATATTTTTTTAAAAGTGTTTTTATTCCGATTTACGTTCGGATGGTAAAATGTCACTTAATTATTTTCCAGTGTCTTTGGATACTCAATTAAAGTTGAAATGAACTATCACTGAATTGTTTTTAAAAGTAAAAATGAACTTTATTGATTTGCTTTCAATTTTAGTTTCACTTTTTCCCTTTTATACCGATATGCGTTCGGAATTTAATAGTTTCACTTGTTCACTTTATAGAGAATTTTTTTTTTTTTTTTTTTTTCTACGCGTTGTAGATACGTTTCACGGATAGTTGTTACTTTGTTCACAGATATGCGTTCTGATAACTTTTAACTACTATCCTACCGACTGCGCCATTTATAATTTATGATTATAAATTATTTAAAAAACAATTTCATCTGTTCTACACAGGAGAACAGATAATGAAACACAGAAATTAATTTTTTATGACTTTTTCTTTATTTCAAAAATTGTCTGAAGCTTCAGATTCCTTACCTTGGGTAGGGGGAAATCTTTAGCTTATACGAAGAGACTTACTTCGAACTACTGGTTAAAGAAAAGGCGCGCTAAAGAGAATTGCGAGCGCTTTTATAGTTACAAATTGCTGACGCCAGAAATCCGTATGGTATAGATTGTATTGAAATGCATCATCAAGTGATGAAATAAACTCTAATGGCAAAAGTGCTGACTTGAACTTTACGGAGACTTCCGGCGATCGCATTACATTCAGTGGTTGAATTTGAAGTCTAGAATTTGTTTATTTTGGTTTGTTGATATTTCTTGGGGCGCACAAGTGGATTCTGATATAACATATATATATACTTAATTGGGTTGGTCTGCAATATTTCTCTATGTTACAAACTATGTATCAAACTTAATATACCCTTAGGATAGGGTCTCCAAAACTAATTATAATAAGCGCACTGCTTTTTTACCCTATCCTAAGGGTATATTAAGTTTGACACATAGCTTGTAATATAGAGAAATATTGAAGATAGGCACAATAAAGTACATATGTATATAAATTATCAGCAATTTTATCCAAAGACTGATTTTCGACAGTTTCATCAAAATAAAAGTATTTTTACGAACAAGATACAGTATATGTTGAAACAATTTTTAAAATCTGCATCCTACCACGTCCACTTATTGCGAAAATTCGTGTTTTGAAGTCATTCTATAAGATATTTGAAAAAGTTGCTTAAGCAAGTAGGTGTATTGGTGGAAGAAGAAGCTAAGTGTATTGGAAAGGGATAGGGTATCAAACGATCCGCTCCAGACGGATTGTAGCATTTTCATTTGTTTAAAGATATGTATGTACGTATTTTGTTAATCAAAATTCTGCAGATAAGTTTTAGATATTGCGGGAAACATACTCTGAATTTAATTACACTAGACAACAGTGAAATGGTATTTCAAATATTTTCAACTAATTTTTACTAATCTGATCATGCTGAATGCAGATTCATTAATAAAAGTTATTTCTAAGTTATGTTGTTCGCGATCCGTCATCTTTTTCATTATCATTTTGTTGGTTGTTGACAAATTGTTTTGTCATTCTCTAGCACTTTTCTGCGTAAATAGTTAAGTTATTAGAAAACAATAGATATTAAAGTTCTTTTACCAAAAAAATGTTCCGAAGATGTATCAATAACCTATACAATTTATTTTACATTTGTGGTTAAGTAATGTTTAGTGGAAATAAGTGTTCTAATGGGGTTAATAAGCGCAAAATGCGTTTTTGCGTAACAAAAATTAAAAAATCATTATCTCAAAACCTGAAACTATTTTTTATACCCTATCCTAAGGGTATATTAAGTTTGATACATAGTTTGTAACATAGAGAAATATTGAAGATAGACCACATAAAGTATATATATAAATGATCAGCATTACTAGCCGAGTCGATTAAGCCATGTCTGTCCGTATGTCACCAGTTTTTGGGCCTTAAATTTTGAGCTAGGTTGATGAAATTTTGTATACGAGGTCTTTGGAAAAGTAAGCAATACAAGTGTAAAATTTTTTAAAATCCGCCCACTGACACGCCTACTTTTAAAAAAAATCACCTTTTTTCACTATTTTCATATGAAACTCGAAAAAACTTACTTGAGCAAATATGTAGATATTCACTTAATCTACAAATCGTCTATACATTGCATATGGCCACGCCCACTTTTTAGGGGAGTTTACTTCAAAAATTAATTTTCGATTAAAAATATTAGTTTATAAGGCAAAATAGAAAATTTTGTGAATACATTTTCCACCGCCCACTGACACGACCAAATAAGATAGGGATAGGGTATCATACGATCCGCTTCAGGCGGATTGTAGCATTTTTTCACTGGTTCGTATTCAGCGCATCAGAATCTAAAAAAAAAAGTTTTTTTCGCATAAAAAATACCATTTCAAAGTCAAAATTTGTTGTGTAGTATTATTAAAGTAATAAGAATGAATTGAATTGAATTAAATTGTTTAAATTTGATATTTGAATTACTTTTGTTTAGTAGTATAAAATGGCGTACTATGTTTTTGGCCAAAAGATCTAATAACGGTGATTTACTTTTAGCCAACTTAACAAAATGTCCTTTTTCTCGTAAAGGATACCAACAATGTCGTTTAAATTTGATACTAGGTCGATCAGTTTTTAAATCTCTACTGCACATAAAATGTTTAGATATAGGTGCAAGTTTGTACGAACCAGTCGTGGACTTTATTTTTGTATGTTGTGTTTGTGTCTTGGTTGATCTGTTATATTTGTTAGTTTCATTTAATACTCATTTATTAACTACTTCGCTCATAAGATTGAGTACTCTTTGGTTTACAAATGTTAATTATGTTTCTCACATAAGATCTGCACTTTCTGGCCTCCATAACATGGACTGCTGCTTCGTTCCCGTGGTGCATTTACTCTATAAGCATTGCATTCCTGCAGAGTTTTGGCTGGCGTGATTTGTCGTCGAAACGCTAAGAGAATGGCAAAGCTAATTTCTTCTTGTGTTGACGAAACTTTTTCTCTTTCTCGTCTCCAGTTTTACTTATTGTTATGATTTTTTTTTAATAGATTATATGATACAGAAATGCATGTTTTTTTTCAAAAACTACTAAATTGACATCAACCAACCAAACTACTGTTAGACCCCAACTATACTTACATTCAATTTTTTTATAATATCTAGTAGAAAAGTTTATGGAGCCAGCTAAAAATTTCCATAAAACATAATGAATATACATAAGTAGGTTTTATTCAAATTCTAACGGTTCTATAATATTTTGTTATACAGCTTCTTGTGCTGAAAGCAAAGACAACAATGGATAAACAAGATAAACATTCAAACAGTTTTTGGAAAAGCAGCAGTCGCATTGTACCTGGTCGAGCAAGTCCACACCAAAATTTAAGGCTGTCAAATTCATCGAAATCTGTGGGTAATAAAAGCGGTGAATCAACATTTCGGGACTATCAAATGTCTGTTAGTGATGCGTGGGATATGGGAGATGACGAGTTTTGTATTTTGACAGCTCAAATAGGTAAGTTTTAATTTGAGAAAAAAAATATATATACGTTATGTACGTATGCATATATAAATAGAAATAAATTGTTGGCTTTCTTTTTTGTGTATTTGAACATACAAAATTCACAAACAAACAGTCATAATATGTCAGTTTTGATTCGAGGATTGGTCTAGTAAGATATTATATGCTATAAACTATTTCAAACTTTTGAAAAAGCTATTTAAACAAAGATGGACGAAGATACACATATACGACACATATGTGTAGATACATGTAATAACATATTCATACGTAAATTGTTGGCTAAAACTAAAGCAACTTAAACACAGACAACAAGCACATGAATAAAATTGCATAAATGAAAACATATTTCATACAATTTTTATGTAGGAATGTAGCTATAACATTCAAGAATTAAATTGTAAAAAGAAATCCATTCATTTATAATAAAAACAAATAATACTGATTTATTTATTTTCAGCTGGACAAAACTAAAGCAACTCAATAATAGAATTGTATTTATTTTCAAATTCTTTGTGGTGAAGTCAATATTTTGTTGCGAAACCATTATTTTAGATCACCGCTGCACACCTCCTAGGCAAACTCTCCAAAGTGTTTGAAATTATGGAACTGGGGATATTATTTCATGCCTCCTTGACCCTGAGTTAAAAGGTCCTCCCCTGTTTCGACATGTATATCCTACTATCTCCAAGAGGTATTATTTAATATCCACAATCCCAAATCCCAAATTTTCTATCCTGAAAACACTTTTTTTCAAGTTTTGAGGTATTTTTGTGTTCGGTATCCTGTCCTGAAAGATCCATTTCAAAGGCAACTCTCCCTCGACATGTGGCACCATAACGTCTTACAGTATAGTTTTGTACACAAATCGGTTCATAATTCCATCTATTTTATGGATTGGGCCAATTCCATATTCAGAGAAGCATCCCCATGGCTATAAGTAAAGTACCGTTCTAAGCAATTTTGGCCAAAAACGTGGTACGCCATTTTATTAGACTTTACAACACTAGCATAAGTATAAAATTTAATCAAAATCGTTACAGCCGTTTTCGAGAAAATTGGCTAAAACCGCTTGAATCTAGGAAAAGTACCGTTATCACTTTTAGCCAAAAATTTGGAACGCCATCTCTTAGCATTAGCCCAGTTCTATACACACTAAAAATTTGAATGAAATCGGTTGACTCGTTTTTTAACAAACCGGCTTTTAACCAAATTGGCCTTAAGTTCCGTTAGGAAATATGTTGGCCAAAATGTTGTAATCCATTTTAAAGCATGTATCTAAGCTCGATTCAGCATAAAGTTTAAACAAAATCGGTAAAGCCGTTTTCCAGCAAATCAGTTTTTTACCAATTTGGCTATAAGTAAAGTACCGTTATTAACGTTTTTGGCCAAAAATGTGGTACGCCATCTTATACAACTTTGCCAAAGTAGCCGAAATATGAAATTTAAAAAAAAATCGTGGGAACCGTTTTCCAGCAAATCTGCTTTTTGTTAAATTGGCGATTAGATAAACGTAATTACTTCATAATACTACCCAAATTTTTAGTAATGTTTCACGTTTTTTATATAAAACAATAATAAATATCTAATTATGGATTGATTTTATAATATCTATTTCTACGCAAATTCTTTCATTCGCCATAGAGACTCAATCATTGAAAATATTCTTTTCTCAAATGCATTTGACAAGAAAATAAAAATTCTTTGAATATTTTCACTGATCAGAATCTGATTGTTTTGAAAAAATTAAACCACATCTTTTGGACCAGTGGTTCATCAAAATTGTTGTTTTCCTCTGAAAGCATATTCTCTATATTCAGTAGACTATTTCGAATTAAATTTTGTTCATCATTTAAAGCATGAAGATCACAATATATGTGAAGAAAGTTCACAACGTTTTTTTTACATTTTCGAATAACAATAATTTTGAATATTCTAGTAAAAACTTTTACTTCATGTGGATGGATGTATATGATGTACATATATGTAATTCAAATTATTACAATTTATTCGATAGGCTAACTGCCCAGTCTCAAGGTACAAACACAAATTTATATTTTATTCTGACTAACAATTTCACCTGAGCCAAAACTGCAATGTTGTAGACATGACGTCCAAGATAACTGGATACGCTTGCGAGAATAAAGTGCTCCGCTTGCACTTTTCTTCCTATTAACTGCCGCCCCTTCAAATATCTGCGTCCCGTAGATCAATCACTGAACATGTGGAGCAGCCAAAATTTTGACTTGCGTCGTGTCCATCCTGGGAATGGTGCAGGATATGGTACTGGTTTCTGGCAAAGGGACAGATGAAGTATAGAAATACTGGCCATACCATAAATCTTCTTCCACAGTAGAAAGATAGCTACTATTACCGCTATGATGATAAGAATTTCTGTAAGGATAGAGGAGTTAAAATTATTCTTTAAAGTGTTCTATGTTTCTCGCGCTGAGGTCATGTACGTATTCCAGGTCAGGTTTAATCTTGTTGCTGGTTACATTGGCTAGGACGGAGGGTAGAGCCTGCGGACGAGTAGCCACCTTGCTGTAGTACGTTCGGTCCTTTATGTGAATTGTGTCATTATCCAGTTGAATCAAGTAGGTACCTTCTAAAGGAATAGAGGAATTTTTATTCAAGAGTGACCCATTAAAATTCGTAATGAAAATGGTATCTTCCCCAAACAATTCGATTACTTCTTCGTTAGTTGTTCCATAGTCACAAAGTGCGTTACGATCTTTAAGAATTTTGGACAGGCAAGAGTCTTCTGTCAATCGTTTTAACACACCCTCCTCACACACAGATGTGCTGCCGATGTTAAGACATTCCCTGTCTAGTCCGTATGTCTCGTCATGGTTAATTAGAAGTCTACGGTAATCTAAGTCGATTTGTGTACCATTTTTTATAGCGGACCGAGCTGTCACCAGATTGTATACTTCTCGTTTAATCTTTGGGATCGATAAGATATATAGAATTAGCGTTCGGTTAGTGTATATTGATGGACGACCGTATTCCACAGCTTCTAAAACATTTTGATACGGCAGGGTTTCTAGTTCGTTAACGATCGCGTTGACCTCTTCGGAGTCCAGAAGATTGCTATTGCCTATACCGTTTTTAGCCATTTGGCAGGCCCTAACTATTTCATTTACCCCCTCTTTCAATATATGTAAGTACTTTATTGACCAAGTTATGTCTAAGTTTGTCCGTCTCCCCTTCCTCTACAACTTTATTAAAACGACCAATTATTTCGTTAATTCTCTCCCTAATCTTACGTGTCGTGTCGATCAGTTTTTCGTTGATCCTATAGTGTTGGTTATTGTTCTGTATAATGTCTGTCTGTGTCTCTAAGAGATTACTCCCGTCAGTTGCATTAGGAGTACCAGCTACCCATTTCCAGGCTATAGATAGATAGGGTCCATCCTATCAGCTCTTCTTGTCCTTTTTTTTATTTCCTTTTTTTCGTTTTTTGTTTTTATTCACATACTATTCGTAATTGGCAAATTTAGGTATGTTCTTTAGGTGTGCCTTGTGAATTCGTTTACCACTTTCTGTCGATTATCTTTTGCTACAATTTCTTTTCTGTATAAGCGCTTGTTGTTGCTTTGTATACCCTTTGCAGCAACATACACTACATCACTAACGCAATACCCTCTGGGCGCCGTTCTTTTAAGATTTTGTCTAACGTTTCTAGCTTCCATATTCCACTCTGATCTTTATAATTTCTTGAATAAATGTACAAAAGATTCTGATAATTTATTCTCTGAGACCTACTAAAGAAAACATCAGTAGGTTTTCTTTTTGTGACTGAATGGATGGTGTTGTATACGGCAACGTATACGAGCTTCTTGACCTTGAAATCTGAATTCTCCGCCCTAAGACACCGATAAATCTCTAACACTGTAGAGTGGACTCTTTCTGTTTGGCCACTTATTTCACTTCTGTGGGATGTAGTTAAGTACAATTTTACCTAGATTCCTTATCAGATTTAGGACAATCGGACTAAAGAAGCGCCTCTCATTATCTGTAACTAATATTAGCGGAACCGTAAAATACTGAAGAATTTTTATCAGTTTTGATCTTATATAAATGGAGGATTTATCCCGTATATGGAAGAATTGAAAAAAAAAAATGGAGAACTTGTCAACAACAGTTAAGAACTTTTCGTTCTGGATCTCCATTATGTCCATATGGATAATTTCACATGGATATCTCGGATTATGTGTCGACTGTAATTCTAGAGTTATCGGATGTCTATCGTATTTATTAGCGTTGCAAATTTCGCAGGAAGCAACAACATTTTTAATACAAGACATCATTTGTGGGAAATAAAACTTCTCCTCAAGGATTTGTTCTTTGTTTTCCCTAGCAGCGCGATGGGCCCTCCTATGTTCCTTTTCGATTATCAGGAATTTGCGTTTCTCATTAGCAACATCCTCGAACACCGTCTAAGTCAACCATACCTTATACTTCTCAAAACTCTCCAGATATACTCTCTGGAACATTCTTATATACTCCTCGGGAATTTGTATTCCATTGACTACGCCTGGATTAAGCTATTCTCTCAAAACTTCCCTAAGTTTGGCTTGATCTAACATCCTTGTAGAAATGTAATAGCGATGATAGTGAGGGTGCGGTTCCTCGTGAGAAACAATATTGATATCAATCCTAAAGAAGAATTGATTTCTTAAAACATTTAGCGGAGCTTCTACGTGGGGTGGTTAGTCTGTATTGTCTTGTTCAGCACTGTGCATAGTGCAAGAATCATGCTCATCAACAGATTTTTCGCACAGTCCTTCGTCGGCGGTACCAGTCTGTATGTCGTCCGTCCTCGTGTTTTGTCCCTCGCTTGCAGATCTGTGTCTGTGCAACAACTCTCTCTCTGTTGAATATCTACGCTCATCGCTATTCGTTTCATTAGGAGTACCGTCAGCTACAAAGTTTGATTTACCAGGTGTGTTAATCAACTCGTAGCTATACTCCTCAATTATGGCTTTCCAACGTTTGAACTTCGCGTTATAGTTCCTATTACTAAGAGTGACAGTCAGGGGCCGGTGGTCGGTATATATCCGATTTTTTTTTGTTCCATATAGGTCGTTTCTCAGGTTGTGGAGTGCCCACATAAGCACGTAACTACTTTTCATTCACCGCATAGTTTTTTTCGGTCCGGTTTAGGGATCGGAGATGTATGCGATCGGTTTATCTTTGCCATGCTCACCTTGTGGCAGATTGAAGGGTTTTTCAAAATCTGGGAATGCCAATACTTCCGCAGAGGTGAGAAGTGCCTTTAGCTCTTAAAATGCCCTAAGTGCTGTTCCATCGAGAGTAATAGGAATCTTCTTCGATTGATTGACACTTAAATCTCCGCGAGTCATATTTGTTTAGGAGCGTTCAGACCGAGTGAAGCATTTCTGAAACACTGTTTCGTGAAACATTTTCATAAACTGTTTCATAAACATTTCTGAAACATTTCATAAACATTTCTGAAACATTTCATAAACATTTAATAAATGTTTCAGAGATGTTTCACTCGGTCTGGACACTTGGTGAAACATTTATTAAATGTTTATGAAATGTTTCACGTTTTCCATATTAAATGCGAAAATATTTTTGTTTCTCAAGCTTTAAGTGCAGAAAAAATGCAGTCTTGTGTTATCGTCCTCCACAAATACACCAGACCCTGATTTTGGAACCATCAGTAAAAAAAACCTACACTCCATTCCTGGCTCAGACACTGGTAGAAGCCAGTCCTGAATACAAAAAAAGAGAGTCTATCATCATCCACCACCTCCTGTGGCCTTCCCTATATCCACCACACAACACATATTGGCCAGATTCTGCCAACTCTTCAAATGTTCTATTCATTAGCGTTGGCCTTTTCAACAGTACCGGTGTTTCATCCACACCATTGCGCTTAGCAGAATTCCACATGCAGTCAATTGTTGCATTGTCCAAAGATCCCTCTATGTGAATGATAATGACCATCGGAAATTCGTTCCAGTAAAGAACCATTACCCTATACTCGGACAGACAGATACACAATCACTATAAGAATTGGATTCCTGTTCTTGTTCTGAGTTCAGAAAGGCAAAAATCTTAAATTTAACACTATTTTTCTGCTTGAAGCAGAAACAAAACTATTTTCCCATTTAAAATGGAAAACGTGAAACATTTCATAAACATTTAATAAATTTTTCACAAAGCGTCCAGACCGATTGAAACATTTCTAAAACATTTATGAAACATTTCAGAAACAAATAAATGTTTTAGAAATGTTTATGAAATGCTTATAAAATATTTAATAAATGTTTCAAAAATGTTTCGCTCGGTCTGGACGCACCTTTAGGGATTTTTCTACCTTGGCATAGTCTTTAATAAACCCCCTATAATATGATGTTAATCCAAGAAAACTTGTTAACTCCTTAAGGGTACTTGGAGGAAGAATTCCCTCAATAGCCTTAACCTTCTTTGGCTCGGGGAAAATACCTTCGAGAGTAACAAGATAGCCAAGGAATTCAACACTGGTGGCCAAGAAATTGGTTTTTTCCAGATTAATCTTTAGTCCAGCCTCATGAATCTTAGAGAACACAGTCTTAATATCCCTCAGGTGATCGGCTTCTGTTTTACTATAAACTATAATGTCATCAATAAAGACATAACAAATTTTACCGATCAGTTCTTTTAGAACATCATCTATCATGCGCTGAAATATGGCCGGAGCGTTTTTGAGACCAAAGGGTAGCAGATATTTGTATTTAACGTTCATAGTTGACGAAGTAATTTTCGGAATGTCTTTCTTCTTCATTAGGATCTGGTGGAATACGGAAGTAAGATCAAGTGTTGGGAAAAGTTAAGCATCTCCGAGGCTTGCGAGAGTACTGTTGATGTCGGGACAGAATTACATCGACCATTAAATAGCTTAGCTAGATTTCCGGCAGGCGGAGGAGATCCTCTGTCATTTCTAAAATTATAATATGCGGGTGCCGAATGTTATATTCGGTGCCTGCGTACGTACTGAAACGCTTCTGACGTTAATGTTCTGCATTATTAGGCAGGCTGAATATGCCTCCGGCAGCGTCTTAGGGTTAGGTAGATGGGTGCCTTGTGACTAGAAGGTCACTGCTCACTTAGACTCACAATTCGGGTCAATTGTGCCCAATCATTTAACCCTGGGAACGCTGTAATAGGGTCCGCTGTTAGAACAACCCAGATAGTAATATAAATCTCAGGAGGCCCACCAGCTCAACATTGCCTAAGTCCTCCAGCTCCGAGAAGAAATGACTTCCAAGAGTTATCTTTCTTCTAACAGATAGGGCAGGACATTCACACAGCAGGTGACGAATAGATTCGATTTCTTCTTCTTCTTCCATATGCCCTGGTACCCAACTGAGGGTCACCGTATTGGCAATTGATATCTCGTTTAAAAGTGATTTGCAGGTTCTCAACAGCCTCGTCCGAGTTATAGCGGAGTCTTAATGGCTGCTGCCTGGCTGTCTATATAGACAGTTATCGTTTGTCCGACGATATTACTCTCACGTATAATTTCAGCAGCCAGCGTAATGGCAGTGACTTCGGCTTGAAAGACGCGGCAGTCGTCGTTTATTCTAAAGGAGCAGTTTACTCCTAGGGCTTCACAATAAACTCCGGCTCCTGTACCACTGTCCACCTTAGAACCGTCGGTATAGAATGCCAACTCCTTTTTCCTTTTAGTCCTCCAGTTCTTCCAGTAACTTCTGTCAGGAATCCTTGCATTGAATCTCCTTTCGAATGTCAACATCGGGTTCACGTGATCTGTATCCGTCAATCTATTGGTAGCCTCCCATCGGGACAGAATAGAGGCGTGGCCGTAAGAGTTTGATGACCACAATCGACGTTCCCTCAATCTTATAGCAGTTTTGGCTGCCAGACTACTACAATAAATGTCAAGCGGAATGAAACTAAGCATGGTTTCCATTGCCGCAGTCGGTATTGTTCTCAATGATCCCATGATTCCGATGCATGCCGCCCTCTGGATTTTGGTGAGGTTTGAAAGCCGATATTGCTTCTCAAGTACCATCCACCATACTAGTGAGCCATATTGGAGAATGGGTCTTACAACCGCCGTGTATATCCAGTATACTGGATGGTATACTCTTGCTTTTTTGATGCTTTCAGCAAAGCTTTCCTTCCAGTTTAGTTTGGATTCTAAGATCACACCTAGGTATCTGGCTGAACTCGAGATATTTAGCTCATCGCCGCCAATATTTGGTGGGGATTGATCTCTTCTTAGTGAATAGAACAATCTCCGTCTTTGAGGGGTTCACTCCCAATCCTCTGCTTCCGACCCAGTTATTCTCAAACTGTAGTGCGAAATTGAGTCTTTCACTAAGAACTGGAAGAAACTTCTCCGAGACCAGGATAACCACATCGTCGGTATATGCCGTCACGTTAAAGCCGTTTTCCTTTAATATTACTAGGATCTCATTAACTACAAGGAGTCATATCAGCAGAGAAAGAACTCGGCCTTGGAGTGTTCCTCTACAGACTCTTCTCTGGATGGTTGTATTTCCTCATGTCGAGAAGATTATCCTAGACTGGAGCATTTGTGAAATCCAATTGCAAAGTCCGGTGTTTATGTGAGCTCTATCCAGGCTGTTTAGGATCGCGTCGGAGCTCACGTTGTTGAACGCCCCCTCAATGCCCAGAAACGCCCTCAGAGTGTATTCCTTGAAGTGAAGCGATCTTTCAATGCTCGATACAACCCTGTGAAGAGCTGTGTCTACAGATCTGCCGCAGATGTACGCATGTTGTGATTTAGATAGGTAGTTATGGCCGATCACTTTTTTACGTGTACATCTTTTAAACGTTCCAATGCTTTCAGCATAAAAGGCGATAGACTGATAGGTCTCAGGTCCTTTGCGTTTGTGTGGCTCGCATTCCTTTGCTTTGGGAATAAAAACAACACGCACCTCCCGCCATGCTTTAGGAACATATCCTAGCTTAAGGCATACTGTGAAGATATGCTTGAGCCATGGAATAGCAATATCCACTGACTCTTGCAACATCACAGGGCGAATGTTATCCATTCCTGGTGCCTTATATGGAGCAAATGATTTGATTGCCCAAGCTATCTTATTGTTATCTATTATTTCATCTACCTCTTCCGTGCTTATTCCCGACGTCGTCTCTGGAATGCGTATATCATCTCCGGAGATTGATGTACATCCGGGAAAATGTGTACTTAGAAGTATATCCAGCGTCTCCTCCTGTGATTCTGCCCAGGTACCATCGCTTTTCCTAATATTGGATTCTGGCGCCGAGTTGAGGTCCTCATTGAGGTGATTCAAAGATTTCCTCAGCTCTCTTTTGAATTTTGACCAGTTAGCCCTACGCGGGTTTCTGAAAGACTTCTTCCCACTAGTTGTTAGTTGTAATTCGAAGAGTATCCAACAATGGTTCTATAGTGACGCCTTGTTGGAGACTCTCCAGTTGACAGAGGTTAGCAGCACTACGCTCTCCTATCCTGCGAGCTCCTCAGCCCTACTTAAGCCCCAGAACCACGTCAAGGTGGATAGTCAGTGCTGGGACCGGCAGCGTCTTAGGCTTCTTAATTATCAGTAGCCTTAAAAGGTCCTCAAGACCTGGATGAAAACATCCAGCGCCCGTTTTCGGTAGGTCTCTACCAGGGCATTCACCGTTTCGGTAGAGTATGCTTCCGCTCTGATCTTGTTGAGGGTTAGAGAAAATTCGTCATTGAAGGTAGAATAGAAATCCTATAGCAGAGTCGGCTTTGCCCCTAATTTTTTGTCGAATGTGTTGTAGAATTGCCCTATATATGGGCTTACTGCGAACGATTTCGTAGTCTTTTAATACTGTTTCCGCGCTATTAACCCAGGAAACATACTGCACCGGGTTGCCATTAAAGACTTGGAGCGCCTTCAAGGAGTCCGGAAGCTTGAAGATGTCCTTCAGGTCTTGCTCTGAGCTAGGCCCTCGAAGCGGTAAGGGATCATCCGCCTGTGGTAGCGGTATTTTTGCCAGGGCTGCCTGCTCCATTGAGTTAATACGGTTTTCTGCGTCCCTAATTTGATGAGAAAGATTTTCAATAGCTTGTCTTGGGTTGTACTGCTCGATTTGAGCAATACTCCCCTCTATACCCCTAAGCTGTTCAAGAACGTTATTAACCGCGCCTGTAAGCTGTCCCCGAATTGCTTAATTCATCCATTTTATCTTAAAGAGATGCCTAAAAGGTATAAGTATGGGTGGCTTGTTCAAATTAACAGAAAGTTTTTGAAGGTTTCTTAATATATTTATTTAATATTTTTTTAGTTTAAGAGCGATCGAATAAGGTTCACTTTTTAGGAGTTCTTTTTATATGCTTTTTTATATTTATGCCTTTAAGTGAAGGTTTCTTTTCTTGATTTATTTTTAATTAACGTTCTTTTGTAATTGAATAATTGTTTACTTTTACAACAACAAAAAGTCTTTCCCTAGATACTCTTTTGAGAGCTCTCCGTTAATTTTTCGGGGTAACCAGTCCCGACCGGAAGGAGTGCTCTGTTTTAGTCGTAAGTTTTGAGATTGCAAACAACCTACTAAGGTACGAGATCCAACTCCTCCGATAATTATGATAAAATAATTTTATTAGTGGACCGGCCCCTTTTTCTTGACAGACCACTGAGTATGATTTAGTAAGCTACAAAATTTATTTTTGGTATTTTTATTTCATTTGGCTGTTGCGCTTGATTTTTATTTTTGAATACTTGCAGTTAGCAATTTAATGAATTCTAATTATAATCTTAATAATAATCTTATTTCTATTCTATTCATATTCATAAGAATTCCATCACTTGCTGATTGATGTATGCTGAATTCCCAGATGATTTTCTTGCAGGTTTTTAGATTAGATTAAATTCAACTCGAGATTCCTTCTACAGTTCTACAGATTTATTTAATGCTCTAATCGGTTAATACCTCATGCAACACAAATTTTTCCAGGTTCTCACAGAAGCCCGTTGAACTGAATTATATTTAATATAAAGATTGGGTTGTTTTTCTAATCCGTTAATTCACTCAAATATACGTTCACAGTTCATATTTTTGACTTATTTTAATTTTTTCTCGTGGAACACTTTTGTTTCTTTTACTTTCGTTTAAATCGATGTTTTGATTTAGAAAGGATTCGCGATGGCGAAGCTGTCCCTGCTCGGGCGCCAGTAAAAACTTGTATTTCATGTGGATGTAAAAAAATACAACTACTTGGACCGCTAGCGATCCAACAACAACAAATAAAACACGAATTCAAATAATTACAATTTATTCGATAGGCCAACTGCCTAGTCTCAAAGTACAAGCACGAATGTATATTTTATTCTGACTAACAATAATTTCACCTGCAATGTTGCATTTCCCACGCAGACCCATCCCCATTTTTATATTTTTTTAAATATTCCAAAGTCTCTTATATACATTTAAAAATTCAGTCTCAATGCATTTTTTTGTTAAGAAAATTATATGTTCGTATGTATTCATTTGTCTTTGCTCCAAAAAATTGTTTTTTATTCTACATTCTAAGCTCGTCTTTAAGGCTGATAAAATTGTTAAATAAATACTTTCTGAAATATATAATAATAATAATATTTATACCACTCTCCTTCCAGCATGCAAATATATTTGGAAGGAATGTCAATATCAATGTATAACGGCACTTCAAAAATAAAAGAGTAATGCCAAATAAATTGTATGCTTACAGTAGGTTCTGATTACAATCGGGAGATCTGGCAACCCTACTTACAACCTGGATTCCAAAACAATGCCCACTGTTTTCTGAAAGTAAAGTTTGCATCATTAAGTCAACGTAAACGGAATGTGGTATTGATAATAATTGAAGAAATTAAAATTTGTAATTGTGGTGATGACGATGGAGAATTTTTGACTTTAGATCCCTTCCAGACTCCATCGCACACATCAAGAATTTTTTTTACTACTTGAGGCACTATATTTAATAATACTGTAGGTATATTCGTTAGTAATTCGTAGTATAAGAAACTATATTTAATAATACTGTAGGTATCTTTGATAGTACTTCGTACGTCGATAGTTATAAAAAACATATGAAAGTGCTACAATTTGCCTGGAACGGATCGTGTGATACCCTATCCCTTTCGTTTATACAGACATACATATGTATGTAGGTATGTACTATGTATGTTGCCACTTCCACCAGAAACTTGCATAAATTTGTGCCTCATTTTTACTTGCACCTATAACATAGGACAAGTATTAGATCCGTGCAGATTTTCCATCTCGAGATTTTGATGAATTTGTACATTACCTTCATAGAGAAGTTCAAAGAAGTGGGTCTGCCGATGCCGTCTGTCTGTCTGTATGTCTGTCTAAACGGATGATTTTGATCAAACAAACTTCAAAATCAAACTTCATATCTAGAGTCTTTGGGACTAGAGGGGAAATTGAAATTTTTGTTTTAGCCCTATAATTAACGGTACTTTACTCATGACCAATTTTACAAAAATACGATTTTCTTGAAAACTGCTCTAACGAGTTTATTAAAATTCTCACATTAGATTAAAAATCGAAAATGCTATAAAATGGCTTAAACTAATTTTGGCCAAAAGTGGTAATAACGGTACTTTTTTTTAAGGTTTTAGAGGTTTTAGACAAATTGCTCGAAATCGGTTCCAACGATTTTCTTAAAATTTCATATTTAAACTACCTTAGTAAAGTTCTATAAAATAGCGTACCAAATTTTTTACCAAAATTATTAATAATGGTACTTTGCTTAAAGCCAACTTAACAATATGTCGTTTTTCTCGTAAACGGTTTCGCTACAATCTTATATTTGAATTACTTTTATACAGTCCTATAAAATGGCGTATCACGTTATTGCCCAAAATTGTTAATAAGGGTACTTTGGTTATAGCCAACGTAACAATATGTCCTTTTTCTCGTAAACGGTTCTAACGATTTCGCTAAAATTTCAACAACGTCAAAAACAGTTTTTTTTTTACAAAAACGCCCCTAAAATGTAGGCGTGGTTGAATATAATGTATGGAAGATTTGTAGAGTAGAAATATATCTACTTATTTACTTAAGTAAGTTTTTTCGAGTTTCATATGAAAACATGTGATTTTTTTTTTAAAGTGGGCGTGTCAGTGGGCGGATTTTAAAATTTTTTACACTTGTATTGCTTACTTTTCCAAAGACCTCGTATACAAAATTTCATCAACCTAGCTCAAAATTTAAGGCCCAAAAACTGGTGACGCACAGACGGACGGACATTTATTTATATACTTTGTTGGGTCTATCTGTAATATTTCTCTATGTTACAAACTATGTATCAAACTTAATATACTCTTAGGATAATGTATAATAGAATGTTTACACTTCTTCTGTACCGATATCCAAAGACTTCGTATACAAATTCATTGCCCTAGCTCAAAACTTAAGGCCCAAAAACTGGTGACAGACAGATGGACAGGCGGACGGACAATCGAATCGGCATGGTGCATGGTGCATCACAAGAAAATTTGGATTTTCACCCTCCGCGTACCTTGTGTACAAAGTGAAACTTGACTTAATTGCTAAATGTGTAGTTAAACTAGAACTACGTGCGAATTAGAATGACAAATGAACAATACTAATTTTTGAAATAATATACTAAAGTGAATGAACTTATGCTTATGTATATTACTTTACATTACACATAAATACTCCCCCCCTTAAGAGGTTCTTAAACCCTAATTTAAATCTTAACTTCTAAGCTAAGTTATCTTTCTCAACTTTAAATCTGGCTGCGGGACTTCTGCGAGGCCAAGGTGTGGGAGTAGTAGCTGATCTCTTCAGCTGCCGTCTTCGTCGGTGATAACAGCAGCCATGCTAGCGAGCATTAAATCGTTTATTATGCAATGATGATAGTCATGGGCGATGGGAACGTTCGAAAATTCAATGCTCTATGTCATTTATATTCGCTGAAAGGTTTTGTATTTCCTCTTAGTTGTTAATGCCTAAAGTCATATTGGGCACCATGCCATTCCTTGATGTAGAAATTGCTATTATCCAGGTGTCTAAATTGGTATTGGGAATGAATGAATTTTTAATGGGTAGCATCGTTGTATTCCAGTTCTCCTTTAATGGAAAATGTTGGTAACTTCAGCATGCAAGATTCCTTAGTCTCTAGTAGACCGTTTGCTCCCAAAGATAGGCTCTCTATACGCTCCTTGGATATAAGATGACCTGTTATGCGAGATCCTGTAGAAAATATACATGGATTTTAGCGGTTTCCAATAATCTTCTGCTGGTATTAGCCGCAGTTTGCATTCGTGCAATACATTATTTCTATTGTTCAACAAGGTTTTTTCACAGCTACCAGCAGTGGCTTGCTTGTTTTATGTGGAATGTAATTTTTTGCAAAGATACTGATGAGATAAGGGAACCTGGAAAATATTCATCTCCTGTTGGTGAAATTGACAACAATAATTAAGCTATTCCAACTAAGTAACTGTTGGGATGCGGTAAAATTCAAATTGACACCAAATTGAACAATTGGAACTCCAAATTGTCTGCTAGTGGTAGACGCATTTCAAAGATAACTGCCTCTTTTAAAATTCGCCCTCTCACTGATGCCATTTTGTATACGTCGATTATTGTTCCCTTATTCGATTGTGAATTTTATTACTAAAGTGTGTGGACATTCCAACTTTCCAACCCATTTATCCAGAAATGGACCTCGTCGCTAAATATGATTTTT
Organism: Chalcosyrphus nemorum; assembly: GCA_949716465.1. Taxonomy (NCBI): domain Eukaryota; kingdom Metazoa; phylum Arthropoda; class Insecta; order Diptera; family Syrphidae; genus Chalcosyrphus; species Chalcosyrphus nemorum. Next base: position 52,833,017 of record OX454333.1, on the reverse strand, counting down.
CGACCGAAATCAGGGTTAACTTTCAACTGCTCAATTTGATAGATGTAGTTTGAATAATAGCTCCGCAATCATAAGTCAAAGTTCAAAAGTCCCCATTGGAAAACCCTTTATTTTCTTTTTTTCTGGAAAAAGAATATGCAACATCAAAAATTGCATTTAATATGTGGATCGTATAAAAGCTATGTGTAATGTAAAGTAATATAAGTATAAGTTCATTTATCTCAGTTCTTATTTCACAAATTATTATTTCATATTTGTCATTCTAATTCGCACGTAATTCTAGTTTACCTGCACGTTTAGCATATAAGTCAAATTTAACTTGTACACAAGGTACGTCGAGCGTGAGAATCAAAATTTTCTTATAAGTCCATGCACCTCGAATTTCAAGATAACAAGTCCGGCATAGAAAGGTTTGATTCCCACGCTCAGCGATCGCTTGTTTTTTGGGAACGTTATGATCAGAATAATTTTCTATTATTCTGTTCAATTGTGACGGTTCGTCAGGTCAGTCAGACCCGTCTAACATAGTAAGAATAAAATTTGTATTTCATAAATTTCCTGGTTTTTTTCCGTTCCATTCAAAATAAAATTGTGTCTTATTATTATCAAACAAGCTACTTGTTTAATATTACTAATAAACAATAATTAAAAACGCGTTTTTTACATCCAATAAAAAAAAATGTTCACGAATACAAAACTTGCCCTACACTACGGTACGAGGGAAGGAAAAAAATATAGTTAAATACACAAAACAATTCTTTAATTGCCTTGCTCAATGTGAGCGTAGTTGGAAGATGTGTTCTAATCAACATAATATGTTCGGTAAGTCGATGTTGTGTTAATTTGAGCTTATTTATTTTTGCATGCTTTGAATGTAATAGAACTTCCAGCAAGATTTCTTGAACCTTTTGAAAATTTGGAATGGCAAAAATTAAATACGATGTTAACGAAGCGATGTTTTGCCTCAGCTCATTTAGTTGCAAACGATCTTTAATAGCTTTTGAGATTTTTACTAAATACGCATTTAGAGTTTGAAATTATTGTAGTTACTAAGCAGTTTGTTATTTTGATCAATTGCTGTGATGCTATGGTGCTCTGCCTCGATTGTAGGCTTGCAATGCGTTTTTTTGCATGTATTATCGCGCACAGGCTCTTTCTCGTATGTAAGGGATGGTTCCCGAAGATGGCTAATTAAGAGAGTCTTAGCGGATTTTACAGGAGCCTCCGAAAAGTCTATAGGAATATACCTATACTTAACATTTATGCCACTTTTCAACAGGTTGTGTTGATAGCCGTCTGGGTGTTATGGGCTTCAAATGGATTTCGCAGATTCTTCAATTAATTTCATGCGTCTACAAAGTTAGTAGCATTGGCACAAAATATAGTATGGCATAAGCCTCTTTTGCCAATAAATCTTTTTAAAGCGCAGATTATTGTCTCTGCAGACAGATCTCCAACCAAATACGGTATGGATACCCTTTCGTCTTATTTTGTAGTGCGTTTTTACGGGCCACAAAAATCGACTCCACATTAATAAAACGGACGTTAGGGTATAACTCTTTCTTTCTCTTACCCATCATCTGAATAGACTTTGGATTTGACACTTTACACTTTATGTAATTGCAGACTATTTCTTGCGACATCATTCATTAAAAAACGGCGCCAGTGATAAATATACTAGAGCATTTAGGCACATCTGCACCACTTTGAAGGGAACGGTAGTCATCTGAAAATGCATGTCTTTGAATATTTAACCAAATAAAATATGTGCCACGTTGAAGTTCTTTCACTGTTAGGCGGCCTCCATTTCTAAGTGACTTATGCTTTCTACAATTATTATCTATAAAATCGAAAACAGTATACTGGAGGGAGGATCGGAGGTATACGCATTACGCAAAGGCATTCATACTGCTATCCGAAAATGCGTGTAGTTCAATATTGCTGCGGGGAGGGGCGCATAACGTGGAATACTAAGCTCCTTTAACATGGAAAATTCTTTCAAGAAGGGCAATCCATTTATTGGCTTGCTCTTCGGGAAGTTGGTCATCACAATCGTGCAAAAAAATCTTTCCAAAAACTATTGCAGGTCCAAGTAGTCCTAATGAAATATAACTTGGCAAGGTCGGAAAGTACAGGACGTTTGCACACTTGTCCCTGTAACTTGTCGTTCTCATCAGAATCAAACTTGAACTTAAATGACTCTTTGTGCTCTTCCGGAATCTTCTCCAATATTTGTGGGTGGTTGGCGCAAAACTTTCTTAGTTCAAAGCTACCCAGTTTGAACAAATTTTTTTTATAATATGCACATGCCAAAGGGGATATGAATACCCTTTTACTGATTAACAGGGCGGATTTCAGCTAATAATTCGCTTAAAGCCCGGGATCTAACAAAGCAAACTGAAATATTTAAAACTAACCTAACTGAGGAACTGACTAAGTTATGCAGCGAAATTCTTCTAAAAGCAGCAGAAATCGATAAAAGCTGGAAGACACAATTTGACACCATCAGGAATAATATTATCAACTTGAGTAAACGTGTTGATAAAATCGAAGCTATCGCTGATTCAGTCTCGCACTCACATAATACAGAAGTTCTAGCTCTTCAAAAACAAATAAACACATTGATCTCCTCAGATGCAGCACTAAATGGAATACCAGAATCTCCCGACGAAAATCTAAAATATCTCTTAAATCAACTCGACTCAACTCCTCTCAACCACCACCTCTCTTAAAAAATATTTTTCGCGTTAGAAGGCTTGAAAACAATAACTCTGAAAGTACAGCTCCATTATCAATTTTTTTAAAAATTTAACAGAAGAAGAATGGGTTGCTCGAATGAGCAGCAATTTACAGTAAACTCACAAAGAAATAAGCCTCCGAAGTGGGGGCTTCGACCATGATAACAGCTGCTATTTGAACGAAAGCACAAAGCGTGCCCGGTTTTTGCTCCACTGGTGACATACGGACGGACGGACATGGCTCAATCGACTCGGCTACTGATGCTGATCATTTATATATTTACTTTATGTGGTCTATCTTCAATATTTCTGTATGTTACAAACTATGTATCAAACTTAATATACCCTTAGGATAGGTATATCACTTCAAACTTGCTGTAACTCATTTTTACGTACTTCTGTTGATGTAAGCGTGTTCTCCTGGTTGGGGACCTGCAATGGCGATTGATCGGGAAACTACTGACTGTCCAAACCATGGATTGGACCAGTAGCGCAACAATCAAGTTCGTAATATAGTGCGTGCTTTACCTCCTCGTGGTGGTCCCCGATCAACTTCATGTATAAATCCTTCATGCTTATTTTGAGATTCGAATGAATAGTCAATTCTTTCGAATGTCTCTATTCATTCGAAAGATTTTAGTTTATTTTGAGATTCGAATGAAAAAGGTTCATTTTCGAAAGATAACGCAAAATGAACTTAAATAAATTTAACCCTCAAAGTCAGCTGTTTGACATTTCTTTTAATACAGGTTGACCATACCTTGCTTTTTTTGCGTTAGAACTCTTCTCTTTCTTTGGAAATATTTTTATTAGTTACACTTTTACGAGTTTAAAGACGAAATTTAAGTAAGACATTTTATGACACATGTTTTGTATACCTATAATAATATTGAACACGAAAACAAAGCAAAATAAAATAACATACATGTATATTTAATTACAACTCTCTCCCACCATACACTCGGCACGAATCTGGTCACTCTACCTTTACTTTGAGTGCTGTCAGTAGTAAAATAAACATTTGCTCGGTGATTTGTTTTTAATATGCTGCTTTCTTTTGTGGACAGTACAAATGAATAGGACATCATAGAAAATGTAAAACAAGAGTAAAAAATAAAGTTGCAAAATAATTTCGTGCATTCACTCGTCTTTCCTTTGGAGATTTGTTTACATAGAACTTGAGTGGGACTATTTTATTTATACGAATTGCCGGCCACCAGTTTTTCTAATTAGAACGTGACCTATACCGACAGGGTCAGAAATTGTCAATTAAAGTTACTTCATTTAATTTTCTAGAGAATATTAAAAATGCGCCAGGAAAATTTGTTCGAATGAAATATGACATTTGTTTCGAATGAATAGAATCTCAAAATACGCACAACCAATGAACTTTCGAATGTTTGGATGAACTTTCTATTCTTTCTATTCATTCGAAAGTCAAAATACAGTCTATGCGAATTCGACTCACTTTCGAATGAATTCGAATCTCAAAATAAGGCTGCTTATAAATTGCCAAAGTTGCAAGTGAGAGATTGTCTACGGTCTTATGCGTAGACTAGGTAACCAGGTAACAATGAATGTTCAATGTGAACAGTGGTTCCCAACCTTTCCACCGTACGACCTCCCATGGCAAATTGAAAAGTCTCAGGAACCCCTTTCCCCGCCAAAAAAAAAATCTAATTTCTGATGTTGCATATTCTTTTTACCACAAAAATAAGTAAATAAAGGGTTTTCCAATAGGAAATTCTAAACTTTGACACATGAGCTGCTTCTATCAAATTTAGTTTGTTTTATTAAATCTGTTTTGCCAAATTGCCACGATTCATAATGTTTAATAACATGTGCATTTGTTTGGATTGCTTTGTGAATGTGTGTCTTCTATTCGAAATACATTTCGCGCACTTTGCCCATTTTGCGTTCGTCATGATCGTTCTTCCGGGAGAACTATTCGCAACGTGGTGGATAAATGTAAGTAGACCAGTTCAGTCAACAATAGACGAATCGCAAGATCTTACGAAGGTTAGGTTAGCGCGGCAGCTAGCGCGCAGATACGGATGGGCACCAGCTCACTTAGGCCTAAAAGGCCCATTGTGATACCACCGGATCTACAATAATCACAGCCAATTACTGCTACTAAGGCAGAGCAGTTGCAGAGAAGATGAATCGTTTCTTCTATCTCCTCGTCCCTGTAACTCCGACAAAAATCGAAAATGCTAATATCCGTAGCAGATAGTATATTACACTTCAGCCATGACAGGGCTTCTTTGATTGCCATAATTCCCGCCTGAAAAACGCTACAATGATGGAGGCGGAAGGAGATGCTTAAGTTAAGCATAGAGGAGTATACATCACCACCAACTCCATCTGAGGTCTTAGATCCATCAGTGTAGATGTGAATCGTTCCAACATCCACCTGCTCCACATTAGACCATGTTTCACGAGCTGGGATTGATATACGGATGTTCTGACCAAAGCTGAGTTTAGCAGGGGTGTAGTCGGTGGTTACATCAATGAGGTTAAGTTCATAAAGAACGGAGGAGTGGCCGTAGTTGAGAGACAGCCACTGGGAAGAGGCAGACAAACGGGTTGCGGTTGAGGCCGGTATTTGTTTGCTGACGATGTCTATGGGCATTAGGTGAAGAATGATACCTAGAGCTGCAGAAGAAAGTTCTTAGGGCTCCACATATACGAATGTTTAGAGATCGTTCGATAACATGTGTTAATACGAGAAGGGCGGTCTCACCGATTTTCCTTTGCAGTAAGCATGTTGGGATGGAGAGAGTAGGCGCGGATCAATTGAACCACGTGGATGGATATCAATCAGTCTTTCCAGGGTTTTTAGAAGGAAAGATGACAGACTGATAGGTCGGAGATCCTTAGGACTAGTATGAGAAATCCTACCTGCCTTGGGAATGAAGACTTCATTGACCTCAGTCCATAAACTGGGAATATAGACAAGCTTCAAGCAGCCCCTTAGGATATACTACAACCAGGGTTGAATAACATCAAAGGACTGCTGGAGCTCGGCCGGAATGATGTTGGGCGTTTTGTAGGGTTTAAAGCTAAATAGAGCCCAGCGGATCTTTTCAGGAGTAATTATATTCGAGGGGTCGATTCTCAGCTGGTGGTTAACGACACCAGTAGGATGAGCATCAACAGCAGTGGAGCTGCCTGGAAAGTGAGCATCCAACAGAAGATCAATGTTCTCTTTGCAAGAAGAGGTCTTCCGCTATCCGTGAGAGTATAAGAACTCGGCCTTTCGCAGACCACAACTTGGCAAATTTCACGTTATGACTTGCCCCTACACCCGTACAACATTCAACTGACCCAGGAGCTCAAAGCTCATTTATTCAGCGACGAGGTCGAGGGTTGGAATTTTTATACATTCACACACATTCGTATTCCTTCACAAGTGTTCACTGAGCTCACATTGTATTGCCTCCATGAAACGAATCCCAAACGAGCTCCTATGCATATTCATTCCAACAAATGATTTTCTACTCTTACACTTTGCACTGTATTTGGAAAAAAGGCAGTGAATGTTTCGATCGGTGCGTGCACTGGTTTTTTCCTGTCATAAAAAGGTCGCGTTTGTTGTTTGTATTTACTTGCAGTGTTCTTGGTTTTCTACGAAATTTTTAATGGTTTCAGAAATTTCTTTGTCTTTGGAATTAAAGGTTTCTGTAATAGCTTTAATTTGATTGTTGAAATGGTCATTCATTTTTATTTGTTGATTAATGTTTGTAATTGAGTTATGGGTATTTGTTTCAATAACTTTAATTTGATTTTCAATTTCTAGTCAATCGTCATCGTCCATCGTTCCGTATAGGAATTTCATTCCAGAACCTATTATATTTAATAATCTTCTTTTCTGTCTTTGATGGGGAGTTATAGTTTCAAATTCTTTCCTACAATGAATCATCATTTTTATAAATTCTTGATTCTGTTCTGAATTGTTAACATCATTTTCTAGTATTGGAAGTTCTCTAACGTTTTTTTCTAGTAATTTTATATTTTGTTCGTAATTTGTAAGGTTTATTACATGTAGAATTTTTGTGTAATTGTCTATAATCTTCTGCTCACCTAATTGTAGTATTATAAAACCATTACCTTGGTCTAAGTTTGTTATTTGTATTTTTTGTGTTTTTATTGTTGCAATGAAAGTTGCAAAAATTATTATCTTAATTAACGCCTTCACTTGTTGATCCATCAGTTGCCCGATTGGAGATAGTTGTTGAATTAGACCTGAAATCAAGGTTTTCATTCTTGAATTTTTTCTCTTTATGAAACTGATCTTTATGGAGTATACGATTAGCTTGTTTTTTATAGGGGTTTCCTTCTTCTATTGTGTATTTTTTGTTACATTTATTAATTACTTTGGCTTTTTTATACTTAGGGGTAATTTTATTTTTTATCCTATCTTGTGCCGTTGTTTTAATAAATTCTTCATTTATCTCGGTATTTTTCCTATTTTCATTTATTATATTCAACACTTTTTCTTTCGTTTTTTCTATTTGTTTATAGATGATTTCATTATTTAATTTATTAAATTAATGTCAATGGGTTTTTCTTTTGTTGTTAAGTGTATTGTATTATAATAGATTGAGAGAGCTTTTATAACTTGGTCTATTAATGGGAAAGGATCATGTGTTTTTTCTACCTGAGTTAAAATTCTGAGATGTTCGTTTAGGGTACTATGAAATCTCTCTATATCCGAATTACCGGTATGTCTATTGCCTGTGCTGTAATGTACTTCTATGTTGTCATTGGACAAAAAGTTTTTTAATGTTTCTGTAACTATTTAAGTAACTATTTTTGGTTTGGTCATATACGAGAATATTTTAGTCATGGCGTTCATAACATCAATGTAAGTTTTATTTTTAATTCGTTCAACCGCTACGTATTTTGAAAATTTATCAATACACGTAAGGTATTTTGTATTTTTATCTCGATACCATATGTCTAGGTGGTAATGTTCATGCGGACCTTTGGGTGTTTCAGTTTTTTCATGAGGTAATTTGATTTGATGTCTTTCTATTTTTGTCATACAAAAATTGCATTGGTTAATTATTTTATTGATTAATTCTTTAAAATTCGGGATATAATATTCTCTGACAAGTTCTAGATAAAGTTTATCAATTCCTAAATGATTAAAGTCTTTATGTTTTTTAAGTATAGTTTCATACGCGTCTTTTATATTTAAATGTTTTAATATCTTTATGCTTCTAAATAATATATTCTTTTTCATTTTATTCTCTTGGATCCATACTTTCTGAAATTCGTTAAATTGTTCATCGTTTTCAATGTATATCGTATTTGTGATATTTGTGTCAACTTCGTTTATCATTTGTAAATACAAATTTCCATTTGGGTTTGAACATTTAAAGGTTATTCTTCTTTTACCAACATGCGGGAATGAAATTATTTGATCACCATTTGAGTTGGAATCAAGGACAATTTGTCTCTTAAAATAATTGAGAGATTTTTCGCTAATAGGTATAAAAAGAGAATTATCTTCTTCTGCACTATGATTGGTTCTTAAATCTTCTTCTTCTAATATATTTATTTTTGGTTCACTAATTTTAGTTCTTGAAAGGGCATCCGCCACTTTATTTTCTTTGCTCTGAATATACTCTACTTTGAAGTCATATTCTTCGAGCTTGATTTTCCAACGTTGTAACTTGGAATTGGGTTCTTTTAAAGTACTAAGCCATACTAATGGCCTGTGGTCTGTTTTGATCACAAATTTTCTTCCGTACAAATAGTGCCGGAATTGGGTTGTTGCTCATACAATAGCTAATAACTCTTTCTCTATTGTGGAATATTTTTGTTCATGTTTGTTTAATGTTCTAGATGCAGAACATAATGGTCCATGTGATTGGCTAAGGACTGCGCCTATAGCAAAATTTGATTCATCGGTAGTCAAAATAAAATCCTTTGAAAAGTCAGGGTGTCTATTCATGATGTTGTCGGTCATCATAGTTTTTAATTCCAAAAATGCGTTCTTGTAACTTTCTTCATTTATATTTTTTTTAGCATTCTTCTTTAAACAGAGTGTCAAAGGTTTAATAATTTTAGCGTAATCCTGAATAAACTTACGATAATAGCCTGTTAGGCCAAGAAATGATTGAATTTCTTTTACAGTAGTGGGTATTGGAAAATGTTGTATTTTTTGTATCTTTTTGGGATTCGGTTTTATACCACTGGGAGTAACAATGTGACTAAGGAATTCAGTTTCGTGTCTCATGAATTCTGATTTATTGAGAGATACTTTCAGATTAGCTTTTCTTAAAACGTTTAATATTAATTTAATATGTTGACTATGTTCTTGTAAATTCGTAGAGAAAATTATTATGTCGTCTAAATATACATAACAGATTTTACTAATGTAATCTTTTAACACTTCATTCATCAACCGTTGAAAGGTCGCAGGGGCATTTTTTAGTCCGAATGGCATTCGTAAAAATTGATAATGGCCAGAAAGTGTACTGAATGCTGTTTTTTCACGATCGTCTTCTTCTATTTCGATTTGGTAGAATCCTTTAGTTAAGTCTAAAGTTGTAAAATAATTGCAATGTCCAAGTATTGGAAATTTATCCTCTTTGGTTTTGAGATTTAATTTACGATAATCGATAACGATTCTCCATTCTTTGTTTCCGGTGTGATCTTCCTTTTTAGGAACTACCCAGCTAGGAGCATTGTACGGGGATATTGAAGGTTCTATAATTTTTTGTTCTTACATTTCGTTAATTTGATGATTAACTTTTTGTTTATGAAATTCAGGGTATCTATAAATTCTGGTATAGATAGGTGAATTATCTTCAGTTGGTATTTTATGTTTGACGTAATTAGTGAATGTCAAATCGTTGCCTTTATTATAAAAAGCTTGATTCATTTGGTTGACGATTTTAAATAGCTCAGATTTTTCTTCGTCATTTAAATGATCTGTACGTAATTCGTTAGTAAAGTCTGGTATATTAAAGTCTTCTTCAATGTTATTCATATAATTAACCATTTTTTCATATTCGGTTTCTTCATTTTTGTCAAAGAAGAGTGGAAACGATTGTTCGTTTAATATTAATAACTTTTCTTTGTAAAGTATTTTTGCATTATTGGGGATTAATATATTATTACCTAATAAACCATTATATTCTTCAGAAAATTTATAAATTTGAAATTCAGCATTTTGTAACACAGGGAAAGTAAATTTGTCTTTGGGAAAAATAGCGTCTTTAAAAATAATTATGGGACTACCTGCAGTTCTAATTGTTAGTGGGGTAAAACTAGTTTTTAAATATTGTGGTGGAGTATCCACCAGTATCGATCAATAATCTAATGGATGCATTTTCTTTTGTTAGTTTGATATAGGGTAAACCTTGTTTCGTGTCTCCGAGGCTGCGTATTGAAAATTTACATCATTAACCTTAGGTTCTTGTTCGATATAATTATTTTTAGGGTTGATTTGTCTTACTTGAGATGAACTAGGATCTATATCCATTGGTTCCATTTGTTGAGGGTACTGTTTATAATTTCTTTGGTAGTTTGGGTTGTATTGTCTTTGATTATAATTATAATTATTATTTTGGGGGTTGTATGGCTTTGGTTGCCAATTATTCCTAAATGGATTCTGATTATTGTTTCTAGGGTTAAAATTGTTTGTATGGTTAAAATTGTTCCTTTTATTTTGATTTTGTTTAAAGTTATTGTTTTTATGCCTAATTTCGTTTTTATCACTTGGTTTCGGAAAATTAAAGTCAGGATTGCGACTGACAAAACCTGCTTGTGATAATTAGTGGAGAGCTGACTCCATGGTAGTTGGTTTTAATGAGTACAAAATAGTTCTCATTTGAACTGGTAATTTTTCTTTGAAAATTTTTAGAGCTGTGTCATTATTTCTAGGAATATCTAATTGATTTCCTTCTTGTAAGCACTTTTGGTTTAGTAAAGATAGTGTCTTTTGTATATAATTATAATATTTGAGGACATCTCCTCGAAATTGTGAGTTTCTAAGATCGTCGTAAAGTTGGAAACTATTCTTGAAACCACCAAAATTTTCTAGTAACATTGATTTTATGTCACTCCATTTAGTTAAATGGGTGTGGATTTCTTTGCCTGTCTGGCACGACCAATGAATTTTGATTTTAATAGATTAACACACATTTTTTGACCTTGCTCATTATAAGTTAACAATGTGGGAATAATATCATCGACATTATTGATGAAGATCGGGAGATCTTCCGTCCTACCATCAAATGATGATAGACGTTCAATATATTTTAAGGGATTGAGTTCTAAGACTCGTGGTATGTTAAAATTGATATTTGGTATAATATTATCATCATTTAAACCTAGTTGTCTATTACTATATTAAAATGTCACTTAATTATTTTCCAGTGTCTTTGGATACTCAATTAAAGTTGAAATTAACTATCACTGAATTATGTTTAGAAGTAAAAATGAACTTTATTTATTTGCTTTCAATTTTGTTTCACTTTTTGCCTTTTAAAGTTCTCAGTATTATACCGATATGCGTTCGGAATTTAATAGTTTCACTTGTTCACTTTATAGAGATTTTTTTCTTCTACGCGTTGTACATTTGTACATACGTTTCACGGATAGTTGTTACTTTGTTCACAGATATGCGTTCTGATAGTTTTTAACTATTATCCTACCGACTGCGCCATTTATAATTTATGATTATAAATTATTTAAAAAATAATCCATTCAATTCCATCTGTTCTCCACAGGAATGTGTATGGTACAGATTGGATTGAAATGTATCATCAAGTGATGAGATAAATTCAAATGGCAAAAGTGCCGACTTGAAACTTTACGGAGATTTCTTGCGATCGCATTACATTCAGTGGTTGAATTTGAGGTCCAGAATTTGCGTAGGCTTATGTTTATTTTGGTTGGTTGATATTTCTTGGGGCGCACAAGAGGACTCTGACATAACATATGTATATAAGTATATACATATAAATGATCAGCCGAGTCGATTGAACAATGCTCGTCCGTATGTCACTTTTTTCTGCACCTTAAATTTTGAGCTAGGTTGATGAAATTTTGTATACGAGATCCTTGAAAAAGTAAGCAATACAAGTGTAAACATTTTTAAAATCCCCCCACGACCTCTTTTGAAAAAAAATCCCTTTTTCCAGTATTAATATTGGAAACTCGAAAAATCTTTCGTACGCCTTTTTTTTCGCCTTTTTAGGGGCGGTTTTCTAAAAAAAAAAAAAAAACAGTTTTTACTTCGATTTCAATCAAATAATATCACTTCTTAGGAGCAGACTTCAGTAAATATGAAAAAAAAGAATAAAAAGCGCCCACTGGGCATGGCCACTTTTTGGAATAAATTGTTTTGTAGTCATTTTTTAAAAAAGAATTTAAATACAAATTTATGCATGTTATTGGTATAAGGGCCAAATATGTCTGTATATAGGAAAGGGATGGGGTATCACACGATCCGGTCCAGTCGGATTGTAGCATTTCCGTATGTTTTTAATTAATAATACATATAATAATAAATAATTTATAATTTATAATTTTTCATATGCAGTGGATGAATTACAAAATGCATAGTCATTCGTTATAATGAAAATTTCGTTATTCGTAGGAATTTGCAAGGTATTCGTTATATTGGACATAACATTTTTAAACCATTCGTTATATTTTATATACAACCATTAATGTGAATGGATTCATTATATTGCAAATTCGTTATATGGAGCATTCGTTATACTGGACAAGCAATTTTTTTTAAAAAAATGTTTCATTAATTTTTTACAGACATCTTAAACTAGCTGCCCCTTGTTTGCCTTATTCGCTCTCTAAAAACTGCGCACAACATCAAATGAAGCAATAATTTTGTGGATTAAGAGGCCTCCACCCAAAATTTCGAACCCAAAGTCGAACATAGGCATAGTTCAGTGTAGCACCATGTTCGAAGAAAGAAAACAATTATCTTCGAATACAAAATATGGCAAAATGGGATTCAGTAAGCGTCTTGACGCGGAGCTGAATAGTTATAGGATGATGTTGCTCGACTTCAGTGTTTGTTCGGTTGCCGAGCAACAATTATTATAAAAATAATAATATAATAAAAAGTTTGTACGTGTGCACACATATATTTGTATGGGGCAAACTTAAGTCTAAATGTTTATTTTAATTTTGAATTCAAGAAAAATTGAACTTTCTTTCTTATTGGTTATATTGTGTCTTCGTTGAATTAGTCGTTATAAAAGTACAGTAATAACGATTTTTTTATAAATGCAAGTGGATTTCTTCAAAATAAACGTGTTGAATATTTTTGGTAAGCTGAAAACCACTTTCGATGAGGATGTAATCCGACTACGGATGTGTCAGGTGTATTTATCTTACTCTCTTACTACTACAAATTGCTAAGTTGTAAGAATGGATTTGAGTTATGCCATACAGACGTTGCTGTGATAGTTAAGATAATTGTAGAAGTAGCTATTCCTTCTCGCCTGGACAAATTTTGCAAAAGTGATTATGAAATATGATCGGACTATGAGCGTGTCTTTAAATGACCCAGTATTTCTTAAGTTTGTTTGCAATTTTGAGGAGGTGTCCTCTTTTACTTTACGTCTGGTTGATGGTTCGCTGATTCGCTACTTTTACCGTGGATGTGGATAAGATGCTCGTGGCCTGAAAAATTAGGATAATCGTAATTATACCCCGTTGCACACACATATTAATAAAAATTTATACCAACCTAGGACGGCAGCACTACGCTGTGATGCGTACGCTATTTATACTAATTCGATCTTGTAAGATCGTCAGTTAAATTTGGGCACAAGGTATATTGAACATAAAAATAATATGTTTTCACTACTATCATCCATTTGCGTATTTGCACGTTTTAAAATTCGTTTCCACACCACGCGTATGATGTAATATTCAAAATTGTTTTTTTTTTTTTTTTTTTTTTAGATTTTCCACTGTTGACTTATTCTAATGAAATGCGAATGATATCCCGGCAAAGAATAATGGTAGTTATACACAAACTATGAAAAATGTGTCTGTCCGCCAATTCCGACTTCTTCACTACTTATTCGACTAGGATATTTCCAAGGACCAAATCGGTTCTTTTTATTTAACTCTTTTCTATGTACCATTTTATTGTAGAACAAGATTGCATATTGATGTATTGGGCGGCTCGATGGTCAGCGTCTGTTCTCCGTGTCAGGAGCGGCTGTATACGTAAAAGTTTAAACTTTTCTCAAAAGTTAAAAAATAAATTATTATGCAATGAACAAAACGAAAGATATAATTACCCCAGGTGGTAGGCCAGGTACACTGGTAAATCCACCCCCTTCGGAGGTCGGTCCCTTGGATTCTGGGGGGACCATTTGTTGCAGAGGAATGACCCTTTTGGACGAAGTAACAACAGATGAAGAAGAACTCGAAAAAGAGACAGAGGGACATCGTCATATGGGGAACCAAAATAAGAAAAGAAAAATGAGTACATCCCCAAAAAACTCATCGCCAAAAGAAAGCTGCACAATCACAGTGTATGCTTCAAACAAAGAAAATAAAATACACAATCCATCCAAACCTCCACCAATTATTGCACTACAAGTCAATAAGTATGAAAGCTTGGTCAAATTATTGGATGAAAATAAAATTAAAGCTTCTACAGCATTAATAAACAAAAATGACATCAAAATTAATGTCGATGAAGAAGAGGGATACAGAATTCTCACTAAAATACTAAACCAAAAAAAAGTGCAATGGTATTCTTATGAGAATAAGCAAACCAGACCAATTAAAGTTGTAGTAAAAAAACTGCATTTTTCATGCTCACCGGAAAGCATTAAAAACGAATTAAACCATAGAGGTTTTAAAATACTGGAAGTCGTAAATATGCTAAAATTTAAAAGCAAAGTACCGCTTCCAATGTTTATGCTCAGTTTCGAACATGACGAAGACAAAGAAAAAATATATGGCATTAAAAACATACTTGGGATGAAAGTTGAGATTCATACTTTACGTAAATCCAAGTTAGTGCCCCAATGCAAAAATTGTCAAAGGTACGGGCATACACAAAAATACTGCAGCTCAAACCCAAGATGTGTAAAGTGTGCAGGAAGTCACCACACCAAAGAATGTGTGAAGAAAAAGGACGAACACATTAAGTGTGTAAACTGCAATGAAAGCCATCCTGCTAACTATAGAGGATGCTTAGTTGCAAAAGAAATGCAACTAAAAAAAGATAAAAAACAAAAGAAAGCACTTAAAAGCTCCAATAAGGAAGCCCAAAAGGCCAAAAAGGACTCACAAAAGAGCCCACAAAAAGAAAAAGCGAAAGATCAAGTGATCATCAAAAAGGACGCAATAAAAAAGACAGCGGGCCCTAAAATGACATATGCTCATGCAGTATCAAAAACAATACAAATACCAGCAGAGAAAGCCGTAAAAAGCAAAACAGAGCCACACACTGCAATGGAAACCCTCATGAAACAAGTCCTAAATAGAATTGATTCCATGGAAAAAAACAATAAAATGATATTAGATAGAATATCTTTACTAGAGAGACAGAACAGCAATAAAAGAGCTGTACCAAAAAGACAAACATGATGAATAAAATCAAAATTCTAGAATGGAATGCTAATGGTTTCGAGAATCTAAAAGATGAGATACAAGTGATTCTCGATATAAACCAGATAGACATATGTCTTATTTCAGAGACGCACTTCAAATTAAATTCTGACCCTAAACTGAAGGGATATATATTATATCACTCCCCACATCCACATAACTGCGCAAAAGGCGGGGCTGCAGTGGTAATAAAGAATACGATTGAACACCATTTAGAAGCAAAATTCCAATCATGTGCCATCCAAGGAATTTCCATTTGCCTAAAAACAAGCAGTGGCCAACTATCCGTTGCATCAGTATATTGCTCTCCTAGCTATAGAATAAAGACGAGTGATTTTAAAAATCTTTTCCGCATATTTCACAGTAGATTAATCGTGGGAGGGGATTTTAATGCCAAGAATAAATATTGGGGATCTAGACTAACAAACACTAGAGGCAGAGAACTTTTTAAATGTATTAAAGAAGATGGCGCGAAATACCACTCGACGGGAAAACCTACCTATTGGCCAACAGATAGGAATAAAACCCCAGATCTTGTCGACTTCTTTATATCTAAAAATATATCCTCAAATAAAATAAATGTGGAAGAAGGCCCTGATCTTCAATCAGATCACTCCTCAGTCCTTCTTACACTTGGCGATAAAATAATTATAAAAGAACAAAGTCCAAAACTTGTTAATAGACTGACTGATTGGAACTACTTTCGACAGATGTTGGAAGAAAGTATCCAACTATCATCAGCTATACAAACAGTAGACCAACTAGAAAAAGCAGTGCAAATACTAAGACTGAACATACAAAATGCTGCATGGGCAGCAACACCTAAAATAACAAAAACGACTAAGCAAAACTCTTACCCTCGCGAAATATGTGAAATCATTACACGAAAAAGGAAAGCTAGAAAGCGTTGGCAACAGACAAGGGCGCCAAGCGACAAAACCATACTAAACAACTTAAATAATAAGCTCAGAAATTCTATAAAAGAATTCAAGAATGAGTCTTTAAAAACTTACCTTAGCAGTCTTACAAATGATGCTAGTACCGACTACTCGCTCTGGAAGGTAACAAAGAAAATGAACCGACCAATTGCCCATATTCCTCCAGTAAAAACCAAAGAAGGTAACTGGGCAAAAAGCAGCCAAGAGAAAGCAAACACTTTTGCAGAGTATCTTGAGGACGTCTTCAAACCGTATGAAAATAAAAGTTACCAAGGAATCGAAGAAAGGTGCGAAGAAGATCGACCAATTCGATCGGTAACAGCTAAAGAACTTGCCAAAGAAATTAAAGAAAATATAAATATAAAAAAGGCCCCAGGGTTTGATTTAATTACAGGGGAAATCTTAAAACATTTCCCACAAAAAGGTTTAAAAAAACTAGCGCAGATTATAAATGCTGCATTTAAGCTGAGATATGTGCCAAGCATGTGGAAGGTCGCGGAGGTAATAATGATCCCAAAACCAGGCAAACCACCAAGCGAAGTAACCTCATATCGCCCAATATCGATACTACCAATATTGTCAAAGTTATTTGAAAAAATGCTTGTAAAACGCCTGCAAAAATAATCTATGAAAAATCGCTAGTCCCAAATCACCAATTTGGATTTAGAAATAAGCACTCTACAATTGACCAAGTGCATAGAATCACAGATAAGATCGAAAAAGCATTTGAAGAGAAAAATGTGTACTCTACAATATTTCTTGATATAGCACAAGCTTTCGATAAAGTCTGGCACAAAGGACTGATACACAAATTACAAAAACAACTGCCGATGCAGTATTCGACAATTCTGGAGTCTTATATATCAGATTGATTCTTCAGAATTAAACAAGATACAGAATACTCAACATTAAGAGAGATAAAAGCTGGTGTACTGCAAGGCAGTGTTTTAGGGCCAGTGCTATACCTTCTATTCACTAGCGATCTGCCTGAAAGCGGAGAAACCACTATAGCAACTTTTGCAGATGACACTGCTGTATTTGCTGTAGGAGAAACTGTTGAAATAGCAACAAAAAATGTTGCGTATGTCACCAGTTTTTGGGCCTTAAATTTTGAGCTAGGTTGATGAAATTTTGTATACGAGGTCCTTGGAAAAGTAAGCAATACAAGTGTAAAAATTTTTAAAATCCGCCCACTGACACGCCTCCTCACTATTTTCATATGAAACTCGAAAAAACTTACTTGAGCAAATCGCCTGTACATTGTATGTGCCCATGCCCACTTTTTAGGGGCGTTTACTTCAAAAATTAATTTTCGAGTAAAAATATTAGTTTATATGGCAAAATAGAAAATTTTGTGAATACATTTTTCACCGCCCACAGACACGACCAAATAAGATAGGGATAAGGTATCATACGATCCGCTCCAGGCGGGTTGTAGCATTTTTTCACTGGTTAATTAATAAAATAATAATACATAATTTATAATTTTTCATATGCAGTGGACGAATTACATAATGCACAGTCATTCGTTATAACGAAAATTTCGTTATTCGTAGAAATTTGCAAGGTATTCGTTATATCGAACGTAAATTTTTTAAACCATTCGTTATATTTTATATACAACCATTGATGTGAAAAAAAATTTGATTCATTGTATTGGAAATTCGTTATATGGAGCATTCGTTATACTCGACCAGCAATTTTTTATACCTAAGGGTATATTAAATTTGATACATAGTTTGTAACATAGAGAAACATTGGAGATAGACCACATAAAGTATATATATAAATGATCAGCATCAGTAGCCGAGTCGATCAAGCAATGTCCGTCCGTATATCACCAGTTTTTGGAGCCTAAATTTTAAGCTAGGTTGATGAAATTTCGTTTACGAGGTAAACAATACCCACTGCCACACCCACTTTTTGAAAAATATCACATTTTTCCGTAATTTTAGATCAAACTCGATAAAACTTACTTATGCTAATATGTAGATATTCTCTTACCCTACATATCTTCAGTACGTTGTGTATGGCCACGCCCATTTTTTAGGGGCGTTTTTCTTAAAGAAATGTTTTTTGAAGGTTTTATCGAAATAATAGCACTTCTTGGGAGCAAAGTACAGCATATGTTTAAAAATTTACAAAATTCGCCCACTACCACGCCCACTTATTGAGAAAATTGGGAAAGGGATAGGGTATTATACGATCCGCTCAAAACGGATTGTAGCATTTTTATATGTTTTTAAAAATATTTAATTAATTTTGCCCAGACATTTTTAACTAGCTGCCCCGTGCTCGCCTTGCTTTGCTCTCTAAAAACTCCTCACAACATTAAATAAAACAATAATTTTGTGGATTAAGGGGCCTCCACCCAAAATTTCGTACTCGAAGTCCAACATAGGCGTAGTTTAGTGTAGAACCATGTTCGAAGAAAGAAAACAATTATTTTGGAATACAAAATATGGCAAAATGGATTTCAGTAATCTCCTTGACGCGGAGCTGAATAGTTATATAATAATAATATAGTAAAAAGTATGTACATATGCACAAATATATTTGTGTGTATGTTTATTTTAATATTGAATTCAAGAAAAATTGAACTTTCTTTATTTTTGCTTATATTTTGTTTTCGTTGAATTAGTCGTTATAAAAGTACAGTAATAACGATTTTTTTTATTAATGCAAGTGGATTTCTACAAAATTTCATTATCCTAGCCCTAATTTTAAGGCCCAAATACATTCTACACTGGCGACTCGGCTAGTGTTCATTTATATACATATATACATTATTAGGCCTATGTTCAATATTTCTCTATGTTACAGACTATTTTTCAAACTTAATATACCCTTAAAATAGAGTGTAAACAGGGGTGGTGATATAGTTATGAAATGGAGTCTATGTACATTAATACATACGAGTATGTACATATGTATGTCATAGGTTAAATATATTTGTTATTGTGTTTAATAATAAATTATTAATAAGACTTCATTATTCACTTTTGTACTTAAAATATGGTAATTTTTTTATAACCAACAGCTAAAACAAATTATGACCTCCATGCGTCTAATTTGAATGAAGGGACAAGTAGTTCTGTACGGAAATCTCTAGCTGAGGAATATTCAGATGAACTTCGACCGCCTGGAAATAAATGTGTCAACTATGATAACAGGTTTGTAGCCATTTCATAATAGTGTAATAGAAATTATAAATTTTCTTCAGCTCGCCTTTCCTCATTATTCTAAAATGCTTAATTGGCTATAAGTTCAATAAGAAGTCTTTGAATATATTATTTGGTAATTAAATATAATAAAAAGCTGAATATCTTTCCTATAATTGAAAATCCAAAAGTACTCAAATTTGCATCTTCTTGTCGCACACAATGCTTGCAATCGATCTTGCATGATCTCCTGGGTACTGCCTCTTCATTAGAATGGATCTTCGCTTTGCGATTATGAATTTCGAAGTCGTACATCTGCAATCGCTCGATCAATCTTGCAACCTGACCTTCGGGATCTTTGAAGTGCAGCAACCATTTTAGAGCCGCACGGTCGGCTACGCAAAATTAAGTTTTCGCTACGCGAATTTTGTACTTTGTGGCGCACTGCTCCTGATCGTTGTTCTGCTTTGGGGTGGTGAGCCCAAATTGGAAACACATTTATTTTAAGAAGCAATGTGTATCGTTTTCTCTGTTGGTTCGGAACGAGAGACAAGTATGTGTATTCAAATAGAATGCAAAGGTTTCTCCAGTTTTTTTGGAGAAACCACTCTATTTAGTAGGAGAAAAAATATTTTTCGTCAAGTTAAATGGAAATATCTTACCCCCTCATACAACGTTGAAACTTTATGTTTTTTGGTTTTGCCCCTTATTTGTAGGTGCAGTAATCAATTTTATGGACTTGATTCTTTGGATTTCTTGATTCTTTCTTCACTCGCTTTGATATTAGATATATATATATGTGTGCATAAGGAGGAATAGATGACAAGGCGAGTACGTAGAATACGGGAATATGTCCATGTCCGCTCGTATGCCTCCAGTTTTTAGGCCTAAAATTTTGAGCTAGGTTGATGAAATTTTGTATACGAATTCCTTGCAAAAAAAAAGTTATATAAGTGTAAAAAATATTCAATTCCGCCCACACGTACACTATTTGTAAATTTAATTTTTTTAAACAAAAATGAAGAAACTAACTCAAGCAAATATGTACATATTTAGATATTCATTTGCTTTACATACATATCTCCAAAATATATGGTCTCTGGCCACGCGTACTTTTTAAGGAGTTTTTTCTTAAGAAACTGTTTTTCTTCGATTTCCTTCAAATTACAGTAAATCACAAAAGTCAGTAAGCACCTTCGACTATACTGTTTTCGCATTAAAGATCAATACTAAAACAAGTAAAATATAACTGAAGTGATGTTTTTTTAACTGGGTCCAGTGTATTCTCAAGAGATACAAAAAGAAATAGTGTGAAAAACAACACAGGAATTTAATATTCAGAGTTAACTTAAAATACTGCAAAATTCATGTCACAAAAGTATGTAAGCACTTATAAAAAAACTCATATTTATGAAAGTTCAAAAGGTTTATGTACTTTGCAAGGTTTTCTCTTATTTTGAAAACGATTTTGCTTTTTAAATGCATTAAGTTAACACAGTTTAGCATTACATTTGGCCTGATTTGGTTCCAATCTTCTTGTGGGTCACGCTGTAGGCCATTTTTTATCATAGCACCATATTTTCTTATCTGTTGCTCGAGATTTCTCAATAATGCTTAATTACTTTAATATCAGGTCAATAAGGTGGTGTTTTAAGTTAGTTTTGAACGTTGGCTAACCATTTTTTTTTAACAACATGAACAGTGTGCACTGGGTTTGCTATCTCGTTGAAATAAATATAAAGCGCACAAGCCAAATTTTCTAATACTCTCACCTATATTGTTTTCCAAAAAGTGCAAGTATCAAGCAACTCCAGTTGCTGCCATACACCAAATACTTAGCATTGATTGGCTTTATTGTGGACAGATATTGATGAATGTATTGATCTTTAATGCGAAAACAGTATAGTGAAGGGTGCTTACTTACTTTTGTTATTGACTGTATATCAGTTCTTAAGGACAAACAAATTTTAAAAATTCGCCTTGCACTTGATGTGAGGGGATCAGATGTTCTAAGATCCCTGCTTAAAAAAAAAAAAAAACGAAAAATAAATAATAGTACATTCGTGTTAATAGTTTATTAAGTACGATATAAATTTGTGGTTTTCTATACTATTGTTATCAGTATGTGAGTATGTGATATTAGTTTGTGGTATTAGTTTTAACTTAACATACTAAATTACTCATATTTAAAACTGTTTTGTTTCCTTTTAGGTACCGCAGTCGAAGATTTTATGCGTATCCCGGATGGCCGCAACTACAAAAGCTAAGCACAATTCCAAAAGAATGTGAGGATAGTCAATCAAAGATATCAAAGTTCTCATCACTTATAGATTCATCATGTCTCGATTTCACTACTCTTAAACAATTAAGTTGGTCTGGGATACCGAAACAGGTAAGGGTTTTTGAATTCCTTATGGTTAGAGTTAAATTTTTAAAGCATTTTCTTGACGATATCACATTTAAAAGGTCCGCACTCATAATAACTAAGATGGTGCACCGCATTTTTAGCCAAAAGCGTTAACAACAGTACTTTACTTATAGCAAAATTGGTAAAAAACTGATTTGCTGGAAAACGGGTGTACCGATTTTATTTAAACTTTATACTAAATCGAGATATATGCTACAAAATGGCTTATAACATTTTGGCCAAAATTGGTTTTAACGGCACTTAAAGCCAATTTGGTTAAAAGACGTATTGGTCAATGGACACATTTTTGGCTAAAAGTATCAAACGATCCGCTCTAGCCGGATTCTAGCATTTTCATATAATTTTTAAATATTTTATAAAACTACTCCAAAACACGAATTTTTCCAATAAGTAGGAAACGTATACTGTATTTTGTCCCCTAGACATGGGGACCTGCATTGATTGATGTGAAAACTAATGACTGTTCAAAACATGGATTGGACCAATAGCGCAACAATCAAGCTCGTAATGTAGTGCTTGCTTTACCTCCTTGTGGTGGTCCCGGCAACTACATGTATAAATCCTTATATTATATAACTGATAACACGTTGACGACCTTTGGCTATCGTACCCGGACAAAGATTGGTTTCTGGTATGTGAAGATGCTCCTTGACTCTCAGTGTGAAGGACATCCTAATGCCGGATTCCTTCAATTGGAGCATGAGTTCATGCAATATAAGCTGGACATGTTGGGAGTAAGCGAGATGCGATGGTTAGCTGTGGGTGAGTACCAATCCCCAACGCGTAACTCTGTATTACTTTCCTCCGGAATACCAATCGGAAGTCCCCGGGGATATGGAGTTGGACTGCTGCTAACGCCAACAGCACGCAGAGGCCTAATTTCCTGTCAGCCGCACGGTGATAGGATTTTAACGGTCATATTCCAGACGAGAGTATGTTGCGTAACTATTATACAGATTGTTCGTCTGAGGAAGAAAAGGAAAGCTTCTACAATCAGTTGGGACCTGTTCATAATACAACACCCAACGGTGACATTGTCATTGTGATGGGGGACCTGAATGCCAGAGTAGGCAGCGACAACGAAGGGCTTAAACATGTTATGGGATGGCACGGATAAGGCAACCGCAATGACAACAGCGAAAGATTTGTTGACTTCTGCAACGCAAATCGTCTTTCATAGGTGGCACCATGTTTGAGCAAAAGACCTGCCATAAAATCAGTTGGGTGTCAACTGACAGGCAAGCAACCTCCAAATTGACCATTTTCCTATCAGTCGCCGTGTTAGAAGTAGTCTTCTAGACGTCCGAAACAGACAAGCAGCGGACATGGGGTTGGTACGAGATCACCATCTTATGATAGCTACTGTGCAATTACACACTGCTGCCGTTCGAAGATCTAACGCCACAAGAGTACGCAGGCTCAACGTAGACCGACTGAGATAACCCACAGTGTGCCAAGAATTAAGGGACCATTTCTCATGTGGAGTGGAAACATCAGCAGCTCATTGCTCGCCACTATCCAAGAGCATTGGTGTGCTGTGAAAAATGTTTTCACATCAGGTGCTGAAAGGATTGTCGGTCGAGCGCAGGGAAGTCATAGGGCGCGGGTTGATGAAGATGAGAGAAGTGCACCGTAGCATGAGACGTGACAAGCACAATTACATTAATGCATTGGCATAAGTAAGGTGCGACATTAGAACCTTTTATGGAATCACCAAAAAGCTTATAGGTGACGAAAGCTCTACTCAACACCCAGTGAAACGCTTAGACGGTTCGTTGCTAATATCAGCTGAGGATCAACTAAAGAGATGGAAGGAGCATTTTGCTTCGGTTCTGTTCTAAACCGAGACAGCCTGTGGACTATCATTGAGCAATGTGTTGAATATCGATCACCACTTCGCCTGCTGTTAATCGATTTTGAAAAGGCGTATGATAGTGTCAATCGGGAATTTATTTGGCGTGCCTTGCGCAGGAGAGGCATCCCTGATAAATTCATAGCAATTATAAAGGCTACATATAATGGGTCCACATGTCACGTCTTGCACAGAGGAAGGCTGACTTCAATTTGAAGTCCAAAGTGGCATTCGGCAAGGCTGTATACTATTACTGTATATACAATACTATTTCTATTGGTGACTAGCGATGTGCTAAATGCGACGTTATCAACTGGAAAAAGAGGAATTTTATGGACTTCTGCAACTGAACTCAAACACCTAAATTATGCCTACTGTCTCACAGAATAATGGACCTTCACCAAATGTTAAAGAGGGAAGCAGACGTCGTTGAGCTGAAAATGAACTCGGCAAAAACGGAAATGATCAGCCTAAGACGGAACTCATCGACTTATATATGTATTGCTGGACAAACGGTTGAGAGAGGACTGAGAGTTTCCAATACCTTGGGAGTATTGTCTCAACCGGTGGCGGAACCGAACTGGATATAGCCAGCCGAATAGGCAAAGCGTTTGGTATGCTATCCGCAGTTTGGCGAAGTAATGCAATTAGCTTAAACACCAAGCTACGACTGTTCCGGGCCTAAGAGTACGTGGCGCAGATCAGTGGAGAAGGAAGCACGGCAACTGGGAAAGAGTTGGGGAGAGCTGAAGCACATTCCGAGAAATTGTTATGTACATGCTTATATGCATTCTTTCTATTTAATCCTATCCTCAGTTTCCTCAGTTTGGATACATGATATCCACATATCATACTTTGTATGAAATTATTTCTTTAATTCATTTGCATACTCTGCAAATATCTTCAGTAGATATGTTTCTTCTTGTGAACGTCTACAGATCATTCGCTTTTGTGCACGCTCAGCACAAATCCACTCCATGCTATCCACCCACACACTTTACTCGTGCACTCTTGCACATTTTCATTCTTCTCCTAATTGATTTATCGAAATAAAAATTAGTGTTAGCTCAACCATCAAGAAGAGAAGTGTTTCATTTGTCCTGGTACATCACAAAATTGGTGTCAGAAGTAAAGATAAAATAATTAAACCTAACCCGGCAACAATAAATCTATTGAAGGCAAGAAAAATCAACGAATCAACGAATCAACAAATCAACAAATTCCAGAATACAAATTTAGCGTTAAAATATAATGAAGCTGTAAGTGTTTTATTTTTTTTATTTTTTTTTTGTGTGTTCTAAGATATTCTAAATATGTCGGTCGAAAATATAAATGCAATTGATAATCATAGCATTGACAATGACAATGCGTCATCCGTATCAGAGTCATCCGTGCAAGAAGTCACAAAATTGCCAATCATATTCTTAATTAAACTCATCAAACCATTTGATGGCAACCGTGACGAGCTAAGCTCTTTCATTTCCGATTGTAACAAAGTCTTTCAATTAGCGTCGACAAGTCAAAAATATGTCTTGCTCGACTACATAATCACTCAAATTTCTGGCAAAGCTAAGGCAGCTTGTGTCAACCGCACATTCTCAAATTGGGACGAGATAAAATCGTTTCTTAAAACTATGTATCAAGATAAGAAACATTACTCCCAACTCTTGTGCGAGCTAACCACTCTTAAGCAAAATCAAAACGAAACAGTTTCTCAATTCGTATATCGGCTTGAAACATGTTTAAAAAGAGCAATCAACGCAACGCAACAAAATTCAAGTTCAAATTCATCTGAAATTCTCAATGGTAAATTAGAAATGTTAAACGAAATCGCGTTGAACAGATTTCTACATTTCACATTAACTCCTATCTCAAATTCTGTACGTATAAGGAATTTGAAATCACTTAACGAAGCAATATCTGTCGCAGTTGCAGAAGAACAAGTGCAAAATATGTACCATCAAAACAAGCATTTTACTAATAATTTTCGTCATCACTCTAATATGAATCAAAACCCAAACTCATCCAACAATTTTAATCGTAAGCAATCAAAACAAGTGTATCAAGCTTCAAATACAAGTTCTACAAACTCTAATCATTCGAACTCTAATATCTATAATCCGAGAATATTAAAATACTGCAAGTATTGTAAAAAGCAGGGTCATCTTATAGATGAATGTCGTAAAAGAATATATAATAATGAAAAGAAACAAGCGGAAAATAGTTCAAAAAACTTAGTTCAGGCTCCAATTTCGATTACTCAACTGGGGTCGCGACACATAAACGAGGTAACCACGGAAAATTAATTGAAAATATTTTATTCTCTGAAACAAATTCATATGTTCTAGTTCCGTGTACTGATTCAAAAAATCATAATCTCAAACTCTTACTAGATACAGGAGCAAATATATCGATAGTAAAAGCTCGATCTCTTAAATCAGAAACTCTTGTCTATTGCAATGAACAAATCTTATTAAACGGAATAAGTCAAAATAATCCTATTCGAACTTCAGGGTATTCCAATCTAAATCTCAATTTCCCACAAAATTCACTTACATACAAGTTTCATGTACTGAATACCATATCAAATATTCCTTTCGATGGAATACTAGGGAATGATTTTCTTAAATCACAAGATGCAATTATTGATTACAAACTCCAACGACTTCTATTTCAAAAAGTGAACATTCCTATTAATTCTAATCACGTACCTTCACCAAATTCAAAAATTATCAAACTAGAACCTCGAACTGAAACACTAGTTTCAATCTTAATCTCAAATCCTGAATTAAAGGAAGGTATTATTCCAGAGCTATCTCTACAAGAAGGGGTATATCTGTCTAAAGCAATTACTAAAGTAAACTGTGAATCATACGCTCTAGCTTCCATTCTTAATACTACTGATAAACCTATAATTCTTAAAAATCTATCCTGTCAATTGGAACCATTATCGTCTCTATATCCAGTGACAGGTACAGAACATAACTCAAATCGCCTCAAAAATCTACGAGCCAATTTAAGGCTCAATCACTTAAATAATGAAGAAACAGCTAATATCATAAATATATGTGAAGAATATAGTGATATATTTCACCTAGAAGGTGATATTCTTACGGCTACAACAGCCATTCAACATGAAATCAATACAAATAATTCAAGGCCTATAGCAGCCAAAACTTATCGTTATCCTGAAAAGCATAAAGCTGAAGTTAATAACCAAATTAAAAAAATGCTCAAGCAAGAAATTATAAAGCCGTCAGTATCTCCTTGGTCTGCCCCACTTTGGGTAGTACCGAAAAAACTTGACGCTACAGGTAAACAAAAATGGCGAGTCGTTGTCGACTATAGAAAGCTAAACAATGTCACAATTGGTGATGCTTATCCGCTCCCGAACATCGTTGATATTCTAGACCAACTAAGTCATTCCATTTATTTCACAACGCTAGATCTAGCATCTGGCTTTCATCAAATAAAAGTTAAGCCTAATGATCAACCAAAAACCGCTTTTTCCACTCCCGATGGCCACTTTGAATTCGTTCGAATGCCATTTGGGCTAAAAATTTTTTTTTTTTTTTTTTTTTTCGGTCTTTCAAAGACTAATGAATAATATCCTTACTGGATTACAAGGTTTGCAATGCTTCGTCTATTTAGACGACATAGTCATTTACGCATCCTCAATAAAAGATCACGAAGATAAACTTCGAAACGTATTTCAAAGGCTTCGAATAAATAATCTTAAACTGCAACCTGATAAATGTGAATTTATGAGAAAAGAGGTTGTCTATCTCGGTCACATTATAACAAATAACGGAGTAAAACCAAATCCAGAAAAAATTAAAGTTATTTCCGAATTTCCAATTCCAGTGAATGTTAAAGATGTTAAATCTTTCTTGGGCCTAGCCGGCTACTATAGAAGATTCATCGAAAATTTTTCAAAAATAACTCGACCCTTAACTAATCTTTTAAAAAAAGATGCTATATTTAAGTGGTGTTCTGAACAGCAATTATCATTCGATACGCTCAAGCTGAAACTAACCTCCGAACCAATATTGAAGTACCCAGATTTTACTAAGGATTTCGTATTAACTACGGATGCGTCCAATTTTGCAATTGGTGCTGTTCTTAGTCAGGGGGAAGTGGGTTCCGATTTGCCTATTTCTTACGCTAGTAGGACTCTTAATAGAGCAGAATCTAATTACAGCACAACTGAGCGAGAGCTGTTAGCTATCATCTGGTCCGTTAATCACTTTCGTCCATATTTGTACGGTAGACATTTTAAAATAGTAACTGACCATCGACCTTTGGTTTGGTTATTCAATGTTAAAGATCCGGGTTCAAAACTCATTCGATGGAGATTAAAACTTGAACAATATGATTATGAAATTTGTTATAAACCAGGTCGCATTAATATGAACGCTGACTGTCTATCACGTATTACACATAATAATTCTAATACAATACTTTATACTGAATCAAAAGATTCCTTCGAGGATTATGTGAAATTCTATTATCAGTCATTAAATCCAACAATACATGATTTCTCAGAAAGCTCTGATAACATTCTAAAATCTTCTACTCATATAGCATACTTTACTGCTATTGATCTCGATAAAGAAAATCCTTATACTGAAGCAATACTATCGTCATCCACAAACTCAGAAATCATAACCAATTCTCATCATGAATTATTCTCTATATCTAAATCAAAACTTAAAAATGAAAAATCGTTCTATCATTGTTTTGTAAAACATTTGTACTTTGAAAAACTACATAATCCGATTTCTTCTATACAACGCAACATTTAAAAATTCAATTAGAAAAGGATTGTGTCAAATCAATTTCTATCGCTAATCCGGTTGATAGTTTCAATCAATTCAGTTATGAGAAATGCAAACAAATTATATTATTCGTCTTCCGGAATTCTAAAATTACAATCATAATGTATAACAACATAGTTGTAAACCCATCCACGGAACAAATTCCCATAATTCTACACGAAAATCATGACAATCCACTTTCACGACATTGTGGCTATCACAAAATGCTAAGACGAATTTCTTTTAGATATAAATGGCCTAATATGAGAAAAGATATCAAGAAATATATAAAAAATTGTACTTCTTGTCAAGTTAATAAAACAATGAGGAAGAAACATAAAGCTCCATTGGAAATAACAAGTACTAGCACCCAACCGTTTGAAAGACTAGCTTTAGATATAGTCGGTCCATTACCATTATGAGAAGATGGTTTCAAATACATTCTTACTATGCAGGATGATCTCACAAAGTTTTCTTACGCAATTCCTTTAATTAACCATTAAGCTAAAACTGTTGCAGAAAATCTTATAAATTTTATAACAATGTTTGGTATCCCCAAAACTATCCTTACTGATCAAGGATCAGATTTCACTTCAGAATTAATGAAAAATGTATCGAAATTACTCCACATAAAACAAATATTTGCTACTGCATATCATCCTCAAATTAATGGCGCGTTAGAACGTTCTCACTCAACTCTTAAAGATTACTTAAAACACTTTATAAATAGCAATCAGACCGATTGGAATAAATTTATTGCTCTAGCAATGTTCTCATACAATACCAGTGTTCATTCTTCCACCAAACTAACTCCTTATGAATTAGTGTTCGGTCACAAACCAATTCTTCCTAGTTCCATTACATCAAAAGCAGAATTCAAATATACCTATGATTCATACTACGATCAACTTAAATACAGGTTGAATAAAACTCATCAAATAGCTCGAGAAAACTTGCTGTCTTCAAAAATAACTTCGAAAAAATATTATGATAAAAATGTTCACTCCCCTAAATACGAAGTAGGTGATCAAGTTTACTTAGAATCTAATGAAGTCAAAGTTGGTAAAACTAAAAAGCTAAGTCCAAACTACAAACGACCTTTTAAAATAACTAAAATTCATCAAAATCAAAATGCCACAATCAAAATCAAAAATAAATTTGTTCGTGTTCATGTAAACAGACTAAAACCTTTATCCTCTCTTCCAGATTTATCATCATTTTGATAAATGAAGCCCTATCTTTTGAGATTGATCCTATAAAAAACCAGTAGTGGTTTATTTTACGAACAGATAGGTCATGCAAAATTCTATTCTGATAATTGGGAATTATTCGTATATACAAATATTTCTTTTTATTCAAGAAAATTAAATAACATTGAACGAGTATTTGAACAAACGCAATTATTATGCCCTACAGAACTTCCAAAAGTTTACACTTTTCATTGCTCTCAAACTCTAAAATTTTTATCTATGAAAATTCATAAACTGTTCCAAAAACAAGAAACTCTATCTCAATTATTGAATCATTCGCCGAACGATAAAAGAACAAAACGTGGTATATTTAATGGCGGTGGTTATGTATTAAACTGGCTTTTTGGAACTCCTGATGCAGATGACGCACAATACTATAGCGATGCAATAAAACAATTTGAACAAGATGACAAAAACTTACAAAAATTAATGAAAGAACAAATACAAGTATCTACAAGTACTATTTCAGATTTTAACGATTCTATTCATTCTTTAAAAATACGCGAAGAAACTTTTAATGTTAATATTCAGAAATTAAATACATTTATAGAAAATTTTGAAGAATCCAAGAACTCTATTGAAAATTCTGTTATTATACTAGATCATGTAAATTACTTAACTTACATATATTGCTAATGAGCTCGATGAACAATTTGATCTTTTAATTGATGCAATCTTACTTGTTAAAGCTAATATTATACATCCGTGTATTATTTCTCCTAAAAATTTTGTAAATGAACTCAATAATAATGTAAAAATGTTAACAAATGGTAAAATGTTTCCATTACCTCTTAATTATAACTTTGCCTATAAACTATTAGATATAAGTACACTAAAAGCATTCTATTCTGATGAACGATTAATATTTGTAATTCAAATACCTTTGACATCTGATCAATTTTATAATGTTTATAAACTTATTCCACTACCAACTCTTCAAGTAAATTCAACTTATGTTTATATTGAACCAACATTTAAACATTTATGTTTCCAGACATAGAACTAATTATGCTGAAAATGATCCGATAAATGTTGCATGTATTAATTATAATAAACTGGATATTGTTATTGATTTTAACTTAGACAGAAATGTTTGTAAAAATAGGATTATTAATTTTTTATAATTTTGATTTTATTTCAAATATGTACATATTTAATATAATTTTTGTAGTCTATAAAGTTTAAGATACTTGGAGATGAATAAATAAATAAAAAAAAAAAAAAAAATTTATTGCCTTGTCAAATAATAAGCAATCATATAAGCAGTTAGATAATTTCGATTACTGTAAAAAAATATCCGAAGAAGATTTCATCTGTCAGAATCAACTCGTATATTCCACCGTGGACAAACCTATATGCGAAACATCTCTTCTTACTACAGCGAATAATAAACTACCTGAAACATGTAAAGTAAATACCATCAAAGGACTCATTGAAGTATGGCAGCCCCTTAAATTTAATAAGTGGATCTTTTTACTAAGTGAACCACAGAGAATTACTATTGACTGTCCAAATGAAAAAATATTTGACGAAATCATACAACATACTGGAATACTAAAGCTTCAGGAAGGTTGTTGTGCTTACTCCAGACTAGTTCAACTAATCGCTACCAGCAAAATAATCACAGAATATCAAAATATTATTCCGAGTATCAATATTCTTGAAGACGACTGCTGTTCTAAGACTTCTACAAACAAAACGATTTCACTTCATCTCCCATTCATTTAACAAATATAAAACTTGATGATCTGAAACATGCTACGCATCGACTGGGAGTAATTGATGATCGAATCGATCATATGTTAGGAAAACATAATATAATTCAACATGGAAATTGGTTCATAATTATACTTAAGGTAGTCGCTTTTATTATCATATGCTGTATTTTGCATAAAATATTCTCCTGTGTTGGACTATACACATTATTTCGATTGTTATGCTGTAAACGCAATCGACACGATACTACACCGGGATGTCTTGTCGATATCTATAATCAATGTTTCGACTCCTCATCTTCAAACAACCATCCTCAACCTATGTTAACTTTACAACCAATACGAGAGCAACCAGAAAACGTTTTATCAACCTACCGATTAACAGAACGACCTCCAAGGAATCGTACTACTCACTATTGTTAATAAGTATATTAAAATTAAGATTCAACCTATGTTTTAATTAAGTTAGTTGTACGGAGAAAATTGTAACCTTTTACTTATTTCTGTCTCTGTCCATTCAAAAAAAAAACTTACAATTTTCTTTCTAAGAAGGGAGGTGTTATGTACATGCTCATATGCATTCTTTCTATTTAATCCTATCCTCAGTTTCCTCAGTTTGGATACATGATATCCACATATCATACTTTGTATGAAATTATTTCTTTAATTCATTTGCATACTCTGCAAATATCTTCAGTAGATATGTTTCTTCTTGTGAACGTCTACAGATCATTCGCTTTTGTGCAAGCTCAGCACAAATCCACTCCATGCTATCCACCCACACACTTTACTCGTGCACTCTTGCACATTTTCATTCTTCTCCTAATTGATTTATCGAAATAAAGATTAGTGTTGCTCAACCATCAAGAAGAGAAGTGTTTCATCACAAAATCGCACACGATGGCGCGTAGGCATTGTAGAGGCCCTATGACCCACAAGGGGATACAAGACATAACCAACCAGACAGACTGTGGCATTTTCATATGTTTTGTTTTAAAAGTTCATTCACTTTCCACAGCACAAAGGTGCAAGTACGTTCGACTCAGTCGCCGCGCACTTTAGTTTTTTATGAAACGATATGCAGAGTTTGTTATAATACCTTAAATTGTAGGCAGGGCGAAGTCATGTTGTTGTCATTATAATGTTGGTTATAACTAAGATCTCCAAATTTCGAGTATATATTTATATTCTCTCCAAGGGGTATATTAAGTTTGATACATAGTTTTTAACATGAAGAAATATTAAAGATTTACCCCATAGTATACTCGTATACCTATCTATACATATAATAAAACTGTAGGGTTTTTTCTTTGTGACTCATTGGCGTGAGAGCCGCTGGACAAATTGGATGAAACTTTTTTTTAAATGTTTCTCAAGTTTCCCAGAGGGACATTGTAATGTACTTACGTATTATACATACATGCTTATAATATCTTTTTGTCATTTCCTCTAACAAACGAAAAATGAACATAAAGTAATTGACGCATTTGAGAAACATTTCGTGCCAAAAACCAATGTTATTTACGAATGAGCCAAATTTAACTTGCGCAGTCAGCTTGATGGTGAATTAATATAAGATTTCATAACCGATCTTTACTTATTATCTGAAAACTGATGTTACGGTGGTCTAAGAGATGAGATGATACGTGACCGAATTGTTGTTGGTGTCCGGGACCATAGACTTTCAGAAAAACTGCAGTTAGAAAGTGACTTAACTTTAGACTAGGCAATCCGAGAAGTGAGACAACATTATGCCGTATGAAAACAGCAACAAGACTTAACTACCTCGATAGTACATAAGCTATCTAGCGCAACACCGGATTTATACATATAAAACACAGACTAAACAAAACCGCTATCAGAATAATGCATTTCGAAAGAAATTTATAAAGAAATGTTTGATAAAACTAAATTAAAACCGCCTAACAAAGTGATCTGTGGGCCCGATGGTGTGAAATTGAATGTTATAGGCATGTGTAGCGCTAAGATTAAAAGTAGTTCCCAAAGTGAAGAAACTTTTATTTACGTTATAAATAAACTGAAGATGCCATTACTTAGTCTATATACCAGTGAGAAATTAAAACTAATCATAAAGGGTGTTTTATATAATGTTTTATGTGAAAATGAGCCTTTAAAATCAACAGTACAAGTGGAAAAAGAATTTCCACATTCTTAACCCCCTTCGGTAGATATTGCTTCATAAGGCTGCCCGTTGTAATTTCCACAGCACCGGATATTTTCTAAAAACTTATGCAAAATATTTTTTAAGGAATATCGAATGTAGCGTGTCAGGCAGACTACATTTTGATTTTTGCACCTACAGTAGAAAAACATGACTATATGCTTCGACAAGTTTTAAAAGCTTTGCATACAAATGGTGTCACATTAAATAAAGAAAAATGCGAAATGGGGATAACAATCTAATGCGAATCTAAAGTGAAGCCTATTCAAAATTATTCCAAACCAACAAACATTACTGCGCTTAAAAGGTTTTTGGGCATGGTAAACTTCTTGGGTAAGTTTATACCATATTTATCCGATCAATTTAAATCATTGAATGATCTGCTACGTAGCAACCTAAATTTTCAGTGGGGTGACCCACAAGACAAGGCATTTGAAAAAGTGAAAAAAAAATCTCTAGTGCATCGGTCCTCAAACTGTACAGCCCAGAACATAAAACAATACTATCATCTGATGCGTCATCTTATGGATTGGGGTCAGTTTTGCTACAAGTGGATGAGGATGGTAATTTACGTCCTGTTGCGTATCCGTCGAGGACACTTTCCGAAACTGAAAAAGGATACGCCAAAATCGTAAAGGAGGCTTTCGCAATTACTTGGGCGGCAACAGAACAATATCCAGACTGACGGCATATCCACGGACTTTAGCGGCTATCTTTTCAACTAAACAATTGGACGACTTAACACCGACGATTACAAAAGTTTAAAAGTTTTGGATGAAAATGATGAAATTTACTATACAGCTGGAAAATTTTTGGTTGCTCCGGATGCACTATCGAGAAGCCCCTTAAAAGAAGTCGGAGATAATGACTTAGCCCAAGAAAAGCAAGCTTTCAGTAATCATATAGTTACAAGCCTTCTAGCTATTCAAACAAAACTAAAACAGAAGCCGATGCTCAATTCAACGACAAAATACTAACATCAGTAATTGCATACTGCTTAAAAGGAGGGCCAGATCGATAAGTTTTATACATAGTTTGTAACATAGAGAAATATTACAGATAGACCCAATAAAGTATATATATAAATGATCAGCATCACTAGCTGAGTCGAATGAGCTATGTCGAAAAACATACTTAAGCAAATAGGTAGATATCTTTTTACACTACAAATCTCCTATACATTGTATTGGACCACGCCTACATTTTAGTGGCGTTTTTATAAAAAGAAACGGTTTTTTGACGTTTTTATTAGAATATTATCAGTCCTAAGGAACAAAATCCAGTATATAATGAAAAAAAATTAATTCCGCCTACTACCACGCCCACATATTGATAAAATTGGTGTTTAGAGTAATTTGATAAGATATTGAAAAAAACGTTTGCATACAGGAAAGGGAGTAGGGTATCATACGATCCGCTCTAGACGGATTGTAACCTTTTCATATTTATTTTTTAATTTTTTAATTCTTCTCAAATTACTCCTTATCTGAATTTTCTCAAAAAGTGGATGTGGTAGTGGGCGGATTTGGAAAATTCTTCAACATACACTGTATTTTGTTCTTGAGAAGTCATGATATTCTAATGAAACAATCTGTTTGGGGCGGATCGTATGATACCCTATCACTTTCCTATGCACATAGCTCCTTTTTCCACCAATATATGTATATGCTTAACTGTTGCATGATCTTTTCATGCTTTCAGCTGCGGTGAGAGGGATAGAAAGCGAGAGAGCGTAACACCTGATGCATAGCGGGCCGTGAGTTTTTATCTTGAATAGCGGACAACAGCTGACTGTTATTTTGGCATAATAGCGGCGGCAGTTCTCTGTTGAAAAAAATTCTTACGATTTACAACTAACGGCTACGCTTAGTAACATCAGAGTTATGCCTTTTTGTGTTTTTATGTTTAGTGATAGTAAATTTAGTATTGATTATGCCAACATACGTGGACTTAGAACAAATTTCTTTGATTTATACGATCACGCCCATTCCCACAAACCAGCTGTTTTGGCACTTAGCGAAACACAGGTAGTAGAAGAATCTTCCGATTTGCAACTACCTGGATATAGCTTAGTGTCATTATCCTTCCCCCACCGCGGCCTTGTCATTGATATCCATTGGTTACCAAATTCCATCACAGTTTGGCCATTTTTCCAATCCAGAATTTAGCTTCAAATGGCTAAAATTCACCGTCCGTAAGCAAATTATACACTTCTGTTTTATTTACAGAAACCCTAGTTCGGATACGAATACAACTTTCAACGAGTTTAATACGCTATCCGATACCACCACTTGCATTGTTTCCCTATATCCTGAACATGTACTGAAAGTTGAACTTTTTGCTAAGATTAACAACTTAACTCAGCTTGTAAATGAGCCAACATGTATACCGGACATTGTAAGTCATTCCGCCAGCACCATGGACTTATTTCTTACTTCACACCTCATAATATCAGCTAAATTATCGTACTTCGACCACACATTTAAAGAACAAACTCTTTCTTTAGGGATTTTAACTGGTAACTATGCTTCCTCGATAGAGAAGTGGATGCCGCCGCTGATATTATCACCGACACGATTCTCATGATATGAATGGTATGAATGACTTTATTCCTAATAGAATAAAGAGCATTAAACAAACTAAGACAAACTCATGTTTCGACCAGAGCTGTAAAGGGGCTATCAGGTTGAAAGAAGTAAGTTGTCGGGCTTTCAAAGGAAAATCGAAAGAAGTTTCAGCAAGCCAGAAAAGACTGCAATGCCCAGATTCAACGTGTAAAATTTCTTTATGAACGAAAATTGAAGCACAAATTTCTACAGTTTCCCAAAGGTAGTAAAAATGTAGTCATCTGCCATCCCAACGCTCATTTACAATAATATTCCAGCTGTCAGGTCTTTAGACAAATCCAATCTGTTAGCTGCACAATTCGCAGCTAACTCCACACTGCAAGATAGTGCTGATGGCATTCTCTCTATAGTTCTGAAGAGGTGTTCGTCCACGCTGGCAAAACCTCTGCGTAAGCTTTTCTGACTGTCCTACTATTCTGGGCTCCTTCCGAGTAGATGGAAAACAGCATTTGTCCAGCCCGTCCCTAAAAAAGGCGAATCCTCCTCTCCATCCAATTACCGAACCATTGCCTTTCTTTCCAAGGTCATGGAAACGCTGATAAATCGTCAGCTCATGAAATATCTTGATTCACGAAAACTCCTCAATGATCGGCAGTACGGTTTTCGTAACAACAGGTCCACTGGTGATTTGATGCCATATCTCACTAAGCAGTGGAACCAATCTCTTCAGCACTTCGGCGAAACAAAGATAGTTGCGCTTGTTATTTCAAAAGCATTTGATAGAGTTTGACATCAGGCTCTTTTGTCGAAAATGCGTGCATATGGTATCGACGAGTCTCCTCTTCAATGGATTAGAAATTACCTTTCGGGGCTTTCAATACAAGTTGTATTGGATGGCTTCAAGTCTGCTATTCACCACATAAATGCTAGTGTCCACAGGGCTCAGTTCTGTCTCCGACTCTCTTTCTTATTTTTATAAATGACCTCTTGTCTGCTACCTCTAATCCAATTCATTCCTTCGCTGATGACAGTACCCTCAGTTTTTCATATTCGTTCCCCAACTCACGTCCCTGCTCCTTGGAACGGCAACGTATGTTAAAGTCATTATATTCCGATCTTAACAACATAATCAAATTGGGTTCAACCAACAGAGTAGAATTTAATACATTCAAAACACAATGCTCTCTCCTGTCACTCAAGCGCAACCAGACCTCCCAACAATTACAATGTCATTTCCTTCCAATTTAAATGTTGTACTACCCAGTTTCCATTCATCATTCAAATCCCAATGGAGCCGTATAATGTATCTAGGTTGTTACTTTGTTCCAACTCTGTTAAATTGAAAAGCAATGTATGGTTGGCGCTGCTCGAAATGTTGTCATCTTCATCCGGTTGTGTGAAGAAAGTAAATATTTTCATTACTTGTATCAGATGTATTTTTTAAGGGAATACTTACATTAATCTTTGAAGGTTGTTTCAGAGATTCAATCGCAAATTTGATGTTAGTGTCATCATGATTTGTATCAGTTTTACTTTTGTAGGGAGTTTTTTTTTTTTTTTTTTACCGAGGGTAGGTGAAAAATCTTCAAAAAGACACTGAGGACCGTAAAACGCGTACTCATAGTAGTGTGGGATTTTTACCCACTAAAAAAACCTCCCTTCAATATATTTCTTATTGCTGCAACTAAGTATTGACTTATCAAACAGCTTTTATTTAATGAGATTAAAACGTTTGGCAGGTAATTTTCCATTGAAAGGTCCTGCATATACCGACAAATTAATAAATACCAACAATAAATGTAGGATGGGGCCGATCCAATGACATAGTACACTACTAAAAAATACACAAACACAAACGCACACATAACGTTGACAGTAAGCATATGACATATTAGCGTACAAACGAACAAACGAACAAGAGCAACTCTTTTTCCCTTTCCAGTTTTTGCATTATGTAAAACAGTCAGCAAACTACCACCGACTAGTGCGTAACTAACTCGATTAACTATCACAAATAAAATTATAAAGTATTAAGAAATTAGTGTTTCATTTCTATCTGTGATTGTGGATTCCTACAAATTTGGGGACTCAACCCAAATAAAATCCCTAAATTGAGCAAAAGAAAAACGGTGAAAAGTCAAACCGCGGTTGTATGCTCCAACGTGCGAAGCGGTATTTTATGGAAGGAGAGCCCATGCAAGAGGTGAAGAGAACAAGCAGAATTTGAAGAAAAAAAAAGGGTTTGCATGACTGTTCGGTAAAGCAAGTTTAACGTTGCTCTTCATATATTGAAATAATTCTGTAACTCTATTGAAGTAATTGATTATTTGATTAACTTTGGATGTAACTTGAAATAAACTACTTGTTATTTTTTATTGGGTCAATTAAATTGGTTAAGCTACTCTTTTTTTTTAAATTCATATTTTATTAAAAGTTGTGATGGATAGGGATTCAGTGTTTGACACTTGAGGGACTTAAAGAAAAATTAACAGAATGTAATTTACCAAATACGGGACTAAAATCAGTACTACGGGATAGGCTCCTCCAACATTTCGGGTTACCACTTGATGACGAAATCGAGGAAGCGAATACGGATTACGATACCGTTTCCGAAGTGGAACAAGCAACGGGATCTAGAAGAGGAATGTTCACGCTACAAGACATAGAAGATTCTCTACCAAACTTTAACGGGACTGATCACCCCGACATTAATCTATGGGTGCAGGAGTTCGAGGAAAACGCGGTAACAATTTAATGGAACGATCTTCAAAAAGTTATTTACGGTAAAAAATTGTTGAAGGGTGCAGCCAAACTTTTCGTTCGAAGCCAGCCTGGTTTGAGAAATTGGAAAGCGTTGAAAGAAGCACTCATCAAAGAATTCGGAACAACCTTGTCACCCGCTGAAGTCCATCGTTTACTGAGAAACCGCAAAAAGAAGGCGTCAGAATCATTGCGCGAATATTTATACGGCTTGATGGAAATAAGCAAATCCAAGATGCTGGACGATGAAAGCCTCATCGAATACTTTGCAGAAGGAATCGCAGATAGCAGACAAAATAAGGTGGGCTTTTACCTGGCGAAAAGCCTTGGCGTACTGAAAGAGCAAATAAGGATATACGAAAAGGTTCGCGGACCAAATCAGCAGCCAACATACTCTAGAGGAGGTCAGCAGCCGTCGACAAGTAGATCAGCAGTGAAGCAAGAAAGAGATGAGAGGAGATGCTTCAAGTGCGGAGAAACATCGCACATTGCGAAAGATTGCAGGGTACGTTCGTTAAGGTGTTATAGTTGCGGACAGCCAGGTCATAAATCATCGGAATGTAGAAAAAGAGGACAAGCAGAGGTTAGGTCAGGTAGAGCACAGGAAGAATTAAGCCGTGTACATACTGCTACATCAGATGGCACAGTAGAAGTTCCAGAAGTTCAAGTAAACTTAGCTATGAGTTACAACCGCGTCTTCAATGACATCGTGATAAAGGGGCACAACGTGTCGGCACTATTCGATACGGGGAGCGACGTAAATCTTTTGCGCTATGATATGTTAATATTGCTTGACTATGTTGAACTTGACTCAGGCAAGAAACAGCTGTGTGGTATAGGGCAAAACAGGGTTATTACTCCAGGCTGTTTTGAGGCACAAGTAGAGGTAGATGGAATAGATTTACTGTTAATGTTTCACGTGGTCGTGGAACGGGATCTACAATATAATAATCAGCGGTAATTGGAAATGAAATTCTCAATAACGTAGACGTAGAAATCGCGGCAAGTGGAGCAGTGTTCAAGAGAAGGCAAGGCGTCGGAGAAGCAGTTGAGGAAGAAATGAAGGCAAGTCAAAGGCTGGAAGTTGAGAGTTTGAAGCCAAAATCATGTGACGTGCACAGAGAATTTGAGACAATATGTTTGTCAGCGGAGAAAGGAGAATTCATAAGCGAGGCGACTATTGACTTGAAACATCTAAGGAATAGTTGCGAAGAAAAGCTCAGAAGGATAACGGATTACGTCCCGTGTGGAGGGAAGCCATCGCCAATCGATATGAAGTTGGTGTTGACCGACGATGTTCCGATATACCAAAGACCGAGAAGAATGTCGTATGCAGATCAACAGTTCGTGGAAAAACAGGTGACGAAGTAGTTGCGGGAAGGAATCATCCAACCAAGTACGTCGGAGTATGCCTCCCCGATAGTATAAGTGCAGAAAAAGAACGGAAACAAACGACTTTGCTGCGATTATCGTAAGATAAATGAGAAGGCAATACGTGACAACTTCCCAATGGCACTAATGGACGATGTGCTCGAAAAGTTACAGGGCGCCAAGGTTTACACCAGCTTAGACTTAGTGAATGGTTTTCTTCACGTTCCCATCGAACAGAGATCACAAAAATATACGTCATTTGTCACTCATAATGGTCAGTTTGAGTTTTTATATGTTCCATTTGGGATATCAAATTCACCGGCCGTATTTTGTCGATACATTTCGTCAATATTGAGACAACTGATTCAGAATGGAACTGTAGTTGTGTACATGGATGACATCATCATTCCCTCCAAGGATGAGGATGAAGGATTGCAGAAACTTGGGAGCGTCTTGGAAGTTGCAGCTGAACATGGATTGCGTATCAACTGGGAGAAGTGCCAATTCTTAAAAAGTAAGATAGATTTTCTCGGATATTTTGTGGAGAATAATGCGATCCGACCATCTGCGGAAAAAACGAAAGCAATACGGAATTTCCCGATACCAGTCGATAGAACATCGCTTCAACGTTTTCTTGGATTGACGTCGTACTTTAGGAGATTCGTCGAAGGCTTTGCTGTAGTTGCAAAACCACTTTCTGATTTGTTGCGTAAGAATGTCCCTTTCAATATGAATGTTGAACAGTTGTTAGCTTTCGAGCAGTTGAAAGAGTCGTTGGTAAGTGGTTAACTCTCAGGCACCAACCGAGGTTCATACAGATGCCAGTATGTATGGGTATGGGGCAGTTTTACTGCAAAAGGATGCGGAAGACAAACAGTTTCACCCTATACAGTTTATGAGCCGGAAGACTTCGCCCGTTGAAGAAAAATACCATTCCTACGAGCTCGAAGTTTTAGCAATCATACAGGCTTTGAAGAAGTGGCGTGTCTATGTAATGGGGACGAAGTTCAGGATAGTGACTGATTGCAATGCTTTTAAAATGACAATGGCAAAGAAGGACGTCCCACTGAGGGTTTCGAGATGGGCCCTGTTTCTGCAAGACTATGACTACGTCATCGAACACCGCCCAGCATCTACGATGAAACATGTGGATGCGTTAAGCAGAGTATCATGCTTAATGATCGGTGAGTCATGAACATGAACAGATTTCGTTTCGTTGAGCGCGATATGCCAAACTTATGTGCATTCATTCACCCTATTCAATGCGTCTTGCAATTTTTCGGTTGATTGTTCGATAGTTTTGCCTGTTGCTAAAATGGCAGTGTCATCGGCAAAGGTAACTAAAGTGGTTCCTTCTTCTTGTGGAATATCACGAGTGTACAATAGATACAAGAGCGGATCTAGACCACTTCCTTGTGGAACTCCAGCTGTTATTTCTTTAAATTGTGAGTAGTCATTTCCGAGTTTTACACGAAAGAGTCTATTCGCGAGGTATAACACCAATATGTCATATAAGTGTTTTGGCAGAACTTGTCGCAACTTGTACTTTAAGCCGTCGTGCCACACCTTGTCAAGAGCTTGAGAAACGTCTAGAAATACGCTTGAACACATTTTTTTTCTTCAAAAGCTTTTTCAATTACATCGGTTATTCTATGTACCCTATCAATTGTAGAATGTTTGCATCTAAATCCGAATTGGTGATCAGGGATAAGATCTTTTTCTTCTATAACTGGCTGTAAACGATTGAGTAATATCCTTTCAAAGATTTTAGACATAATCGGCAAAAGCGAAATAGGTCTATATGATTTTTTATAATTCGGTGGTTTACCGGGTTTTGTGACCATTATAATTTCCGCTACTTTCCATTGACTTGGAACATATTTTAGGCTTAGGGCGGCGTTTACAATGTGCAGAAATTTAGTTAAAGCTTTCTTGGCCAATTCTTTGGGAAGCTCTCCTGTAATTAAGTCGTATCCAGGACCTTTTTTGGTTTCAATTTCTTTATTTCTTGCCTAAGTTCAGTTAACGTTACACTTGCTGATGTGTAGTTATCAGATGTTATATCCGATGCATTGATGTTTTCAATGAGCGGTTGACCATCAAACGTCTTAAACGTTTCTTCAAGGTGGGCTGCAAATAATTCTGCTTTCTCCTTATCATCTCTAGCCCATTCCCCATTATTTGTTCCGATTGGCGGAGAGGGGATTTGCGGTTTTTTTATGCCTTTGACCACTTTCCAGAGTGAATAATTGGAGTCTTTTTCCGCTGTAAAATCTCCAAGGTACATTTCTATTGTACGGTTTTTAAAATCCTTTATAGTTTTCTTTAACAAGTTGCTCAAATGATTTACTTACGCTTTATGCTGCGGACAGCGAGTATGTTGCCATCTTTTTCGCGCTTTCCTTTTCTCTTTCACCATTTCTGTAATGTAAGGATATATAAGTGCGTAGTTCTCTTTCGTTTGCCTTAGTGCTGGAGTATTATTCCAGTGAAGCGATCGACTTCAATTTCAAGCTCATAAGGCGTCTTGAGTCATGCATTTAGTTCGGTATTTTCTCCTATATATTTTCTGAGGCATTCCCAATTAGTTTTACTGTTAGTTAATCTGGCTGGTACTTCCTTTCTAATCAGGGTTTCGCTCATTGTGAAAATTACTGGCGAATGATCCGAAGACAACTCTCTTGAATATGCGTACAAATGTGACGAAGAAATCTATCAAATCGGGTATTTTGCTTACCGCCCGAGTAAAAATCACAACCATATCCCATGCCCGCTTCGTAAAGCACTCTATGTTTTTGTGAGGTACATCTCGAACTCCAAAAGGTGTGTTTGGCGTTAAAGTCACCACCGAATACAAAACGTGGCGCAAGTGACATAAAAATGTTAATGAAATCACTTTTTTCAAGCACGATTCTATATAAACAATAAAAGACGAGATATTAAAAGAATAATGTCTATTTCTTACGCGTACAGTGCAAACTTACATAGAATTAAGCTCGACTTTTGGTTCTGGTGTATGTTCGATAGTGTCTTTTATGAAAAGTGACGAACTACCCCTTGCCCTTTCCGATGGATGGAAAGCGTGATACCCACAATAGCCTTTAATGTTAGCATACAATTGTTTCGTCATATGAGTTTCAGATATTAAACATATATCAATATTGTTTTCGCGTATAAATATTTCAAGCTCGTCGAGTCTTTGCATGAGCCCATTGACATTCTTATTAAGTATTTGGAGCAGCATCTTCATATTCTTCGTGGTGTCTGGGTGCAACGAACATTATTTTCAAGTTTAACTAATCTATCGAAAATAAGTTTGTTCGTTTTAGTTTGCTCTTCTAGTTTGGCAAGAATAATAGAAAAGACCTCAGATACTGGGTCTTGCGAACTACTATTTTTACTGCATTCTGCTTCGTGGCTTGAGCGTAAATTTGTATATTGCTGTCAAGTGACTTTTTATTTGTGATTTTTGGTTTAGGGGTTTTAGGTTTTACGTCACTATGCGATTTCAAGGCCGTAGTATTCGAAGCCGTAGTTTCAGCGTATGATAACTTTTCGTTCGCAATTTTTTTCTAATAATTATTGGCTTGATCTGAAACCCGATGATGTGATTTCATAAGCTTATCACGCCTTTTTTTGTAACTCTTTAGCTACTTCGCTGCCTCGATAATTAGCCGGATGGTTTTCCTTGCAGTTAATACAAGCTGGTGGTGTTTGCTTGTTCATGCCACAATCTTTGGATAAGTGTTTGCCGGCGCATTTAACACATCCCGGTTCTTTTTTACAATACGTTTGCGTGTGATTGTATCCTTGGCAACGCTTACATTGTGGTATAGTCCTAGTGTTCTTACGAACAGGTTCGGTTTTAACGACCATGTTCAGTATAGTTTTTATTTGATTTTCTATATTTTCTAATTTATCAAACGCGAGCATAAAATGAGGCAGTCCCCGCTTTACCTTAGTTTCC
The DNA here is from genome assembly GCA_949716465.1 of Chalcosyrphus nemorum. Classification (NCBI taxonomy): domain Eukaryota; kingdom Metazoa; phylum Arthropoda; class Insecta; order Diptera; family Syrphidae; genus Chalcosyrphus; species Chalcosyrphus nemorum. The sequence continues at coordinate 52,788,647 of OX454333.1, read as the reverse complement.
TGCTGTTTTTCTCATTTGACGATGTTGACAGCATCAATGATTTTGGGACTTTTATTTTTGAAGTCATTGATGACATCTTCTTTTGAGCATGAAGCATGGAGACCTCTAGCTACTACTCGTATCGGTGTTTCTGATTTATTTTCCTATGTGAACTATTGAATTTGTTCGGCATTCAGTTTGCTTGATACTAAGCGGTAGCGGAGTCTTTAACCATGACTTTCCATTGATTATTGTTAGCAGCTATGACCTTAAAGTCAGATGTCAAGAATGTCTTTAGAATTGTATGTAATTTATTGTAATCAACAATTCCAATCACGTTTATTGGTCGCGGTAAACGTTCTTTTCGTTGCATGGTTGGTTGACAGTTTTTTTTTGTCTGACTGTTCTCTCGCAATCGGGCATTTTAGAGTGTTTTCACGTCGAGTTATTACATCCGGCGAGGACTTGGCTTTGCGTTTTTTGCCAGGTCGTTTTTTCCGAATCCAATCGTTTTCTCGACCTAATTCTTCTTCTTAGTCAACGTTAGGCCTATTGTTTTCACTCGCAACAATCACATTACTAGGTTTTTCTTTAAGAACTTTGTTTTCTGCCTTAAGTTCATCTATTTCTTTTTTGAGCTCTACGCAGAGGAGCTCCATTTTATTCAGTCTAGCTCGGAGTTCAATATTTTCCTTATTCGGACTATTTAATTTCACTGAAGTCCGCTGATCGTGCCCCGACATTTGAGATGTCGCCGGACTTCTAGTTTCGCACGTAATTGGTAAAGATCTTGATGGTGGCGATCATACTACTCTTGTTCCTTTTTTAAAAGTGTCGCATAAAAGCAATAAATGGCTCTCCCCAGAATCCGTAGAGCCGACCTCCGTAGAGAGTGGATTTTCCAGTGAACCTGGACTACCACTGGGGTACAAATGCTTTTGTTTTGTTCATTGCATGCTTTTTTTTTTTTTTAACAATGGATTTTAGTCGCCTTTTACGACAGGCATGCATACCTCAGGTATATTCGGACCCCAATCTGAAGGGGGTAGGGAGTACTTGTATTAATTTTTGGAGATTTTTTCAGAAATTCAGTCTCCAATTTCATGTTAGTATCATTATAATTTTGCTTAGTATTTTTAACTAATTCCTTTAGAGACTTAGTAATACGGTTAAAAGTACTCTCCAATAAGCCTTCTGCTATAGCTGATTGTTCCTTGATGCTACTAAATTACTTCCTCTACACCCTTCTGGCATTTATAACGTCCTTTAACAATTGCTCTTTTTTATCCATTATGAATTCAATCTATTGAAGTGACATCACCAGTTTTTTTTATGGCTACCAGTTAATAGAACAGATCAGAAATCAGCTTATCAGTTATGAAATCAGATATATGTTTATCAGTTATCAGATCGGATATAACTTAACAGGTTTAAATCCGATTATATACTAATCGAAAAATCTGAAAAATAAAAAATTATAATCGAATGAAAACATCAAATCCTTTTTTTAACGTCCCCATTCTATAGGATCATCTTTGATGATAACTAGAAATCCATATTTGTCCTTCCAACATTCACTGCACATACATACTAAAAAATTTGTTTTTCCACAATTTGATGGACCAACAATCAGGGCTCTAATTGAATTTGGCAAAAGAGAACTATGCCTTCTTTCCAATGAACTATTGCTATTGAAATCAATATTTCGCACAACCAGATCCTTAAGTATGTTGTTTCATGAAACGCATTTTGACGACTGATTAAAAAAAGATATGGTGCATAACATATTTAACTCATGTTCTTTTATTATTGCATTTCAGTTTGTAAAGATTGGTTCACATAGTTGAACGCATGATAAAAATGGGTGTGCTTTATAGAATATCAATTAGTCATAATAGAAACACTGTTGGAAGAGGACTTGTAGACAATATAATCAATTCGCTACCAGTGGAACTTCATCTGCCACGCTATCAATTTTGTGGACCAGGTACAAGACTTAAGGAACGTCTAGGTAGTGGGGATAAAGGAATTAATCCATTGGATGCTGCTTGTAAGCAATACGACATTGCTTATTCTCAATTAAAAGATATAAATATACGCCGCGAACCAGATCAAATATTAGCCGCAAACGTGTGGTCAAGGGTCAAATCGAAAGATAGCAGTTTGGCTGAACGCGCAAACGCATGGTTAGTAACGAATGCAATGAAGACTAAAGTAAAATTCCAGAAGACGTACAAAGTGCAATAAAAATTGCCCAGAAGATAATAGGCGATTCCTTTAAGAGAAAGAAAAAAGCTCTTCAAATTCCCCGGATAATACCTATACCTAAGATTGGAGGTTGTCTCACTCTTATACCGATTCTGACAGCTCTCGGAGCAATAAGAGTCTTAGCATCAGATAGAAGTGCTATTGCAAGAGCAGTAAATGAAACTAAATCTGCTAAACAACAATTGGAAAAGGCGAATCGTCATTATAAAACTATGAAAGCCATTGCCATGGGTAAAGGCTTATATCTTAAACCATATAAGAAGGGTTATGGTTTATTTTACAATCAAGAACCAAAAAACTTTTAAGGAACCTACCCAGATGAGCTCTTACCGATAGAAATACACCAAGTTCTTACCACATTTCAGATGTGTCTTTATGTTGGGTACTCTACCTAAGCAACTCTATCAAACGGGATGTGGTATCGTCAATTTTGATTCTTCTAACGGTTCTGGAACACAGTGGGTATCATATGTAAAGAAGAAAATCACAAAGAATACTTTGATAGTTTTGGAAATCTGCAGCCCCCATTAGAAATTATCAAATATTTGGGAAAAAACATTCAATACAACTATACTCAACAGCAAAAAGCACTTACAATTGCGGACATTTGTGTCTGAAATTTCCTTATAATTTGAGTTGAAATTACTAACACAAATACACGTAAATAAATGATGAAATGATGTACATACATAAATCTAATGAATTATTTTCATAATAAAGAAAATATAGATAAATTATTTGTTTGATTCGTTTTTTCTTTTTGTATGAAAGATATGGTTATACAATTTGATGTATGGATATAAGTATAAATAAGGGAGAAACTCCTGACGTAGATTCATTATTTGACTGTCAGTTTGTCATGATTTTTGTTGTCTTGTCAGCTAGTGTTATAAAATGTTTTGGATAAGAATAGTAAAATGCTATAGTCCAAAAAATTGTTGTTGCACTAAACCATGTTGTGTGCGCGTATATAAAAGAATTTTTATGTAAAATGTTTTGGATACAAACAATAAAATCAGGAGATAAATATTGCGTTTGTCATTCATCGTGGAGATATTTCCGAATAGTGAGTGGGGATGTAACTAGCTCAATATTAACTGTTTGTACCACTGTCGAAAATGGATATGAATCTGCTGAGCCTACGAAGAGGAGAAATACTACCTAATTTTTGGTCTACAGTACCGTTTGAATTTACAGATATTTTACCGTTAATGAGGCCATAGAAGCTTTTAGGCAAAATTTGATTCGTAAAGAAAAAGATATAGCTGGAATTATTGAAACTGAAAACAAATTCTACCGACACTTTAGATTAGAATATTTTGATGTATACCTAACGATTCGATGTACGTATGACAGTCATTCTAAAAATCGCATATTGAATATAAATTGCTATGAGTATCGCGAATATGAAAAGGAGCGAATTATGAGCAATGTAGAAATAAAAACTTTTACAAGATACAGATTACCGTTCAGATGTGGAGTTGATCAATATTGAAAACTATAAACAAACTTATGAGATGACAACCTCTTAAGTTACACGCAATACACAAGAAACACGATTAAACATGTCCACGAAATTATCACTGAATCGATGAACCACTAAGAGTCAAACGATCAAACTTGTCTCTGAAGTCAAAGATACGAAAAGTGAGTTTACATGCAATTTTTTTTCTTCGTCTGAATATGAATAGTGATCCCTTCTTCGATTTCATTGATTGAATTCAGTTTTATTTTAGAATTTAGGAAGGCAGCATCATGGATACAAATTCAAAGACCGACTTGAAGGAATCGTGGACCAAAAAATGGCAGTACCTAACAACCAAGAATCCTTTCAAGGCTAAGACAAAACCATCAACAACAACCACAACAAAACCAACAACAATAAAAAATATCCCATATAAGAAATTTAAATAAAACCAGTGAAAAAATGCTACAATCCGCCTGGAGCGGATCGTATGATACCATATCCCTATCTTAGTTGATCGTGTCAGTGGGCGGTGGAAAATGTATTCACAAAATTTTCTATTTTGCCCTATAAACTATTTTTACTCGAAAATTAATTTTTGAAGTAAACGCCCCTAAAAACTGGGCGTGGCCATACACAATGTACTGAAGATATGTAGGGTAAGAGAATATCTACATATTACCTTAAGTAAGTTTTATCAAGTTTCATGTAAAATTACTGAAAAAAGTGATTTTTTCGAAAAGTGGGTGTGACAGTGGGCGGATTTTAAAAATTTTTTACACTTGTATTGCTTACTTTTCCAAGGACCTCGTATACAAAATTTCATCAACCTAGCTCAAAATTTAAGGCCCAAAAACTGGTGACACACGGACGGACGGACGGACGGACATTGCTTAATCGCCTCGGCTACTGATGCTGATCATTTATATATATACTTTATGTGGTCTATCTTCAATATTTCTCTATGTTACAAACTATGTATCAAACTTAATATACCCTTAGGATAGGGTATAAAAATGGTACCTGTAAATAAAAATTATGAAAAAATGGTACCTGTAAATAAAAATTATAAAAAAATAGTTCCTGTAAAAAACTGAAACAAAACCATCAACAAATATCACATATAAGAAATTTAAATAAAAAAGCAAATATGTACATATATGTATATTATTTTTTTGTTTTATTGGCTAATAAGTAAAAAAATCTATGTATCTGTAAAAAGTTATAAAAAATGGTACCTGTAAATAAAACTTATTAAAAAAATGGTTAAATAAAAAGTTAAAACACAATTTTTTATGTATTTTATTTTTTTTATTAATTTTTCTTATAATAGCTCCAGTACGGCTAATATAAGCGGATTTAATTGAATTTCTAAATCCGACTGCTTGGCTATAGTGTCTATAAACTGCAATAGATGTAGAATCACTTTAAATTTGCTGGGTTCTGGAGCAGTTTACAGATCGAGGAGCAAAGACCTCACACTTTTTTATAGCTCCTCATGGTCCCTGTTTATCTCCTCAAATTTGTTGACGAAACTGCGCACCTCCTTCATCATAGCATTCGATGTATTCATCCTAGACAAAATAAAAAAACTAAAGAAGAAAATAAATTTATAATTTATTTATTTAAAGAAAAAAATGTGCACAACTGGGTCGTACGTACTTGCACCTACATATATGCTGGTAGTTGGAAATGAATTAAAAAAAAAATTTACAATAGATATTTGAAAAAAAATTTTTTTTAATTTTGTGTAAATTTAAATGGCATATATTATTGAACATTTAATCTTGCCCACATTTCGATTTTGATGGAAATCCATTGAGTTTTAGCCGAGAAATAGCCATATTTCTAGAACCAGTTAATAAGAAAAGTACCGTTATACGTATTTTTAGCCAAAAACGTGGTACGCCATCTTATAGCATTTGCCCAGACTAACTCGAATATGAAATTTAATCAAAATCGTTAGAGCCGTTTTTGAGAAAATCGTCTTTTTGTAAAATTGGCCCTGAGTAAAGTACCGTTAATAACAGGGCTATAACAAAAATTCCGATTTCGCCTCGAATTGCGACCCTACAGAGCTCAGATATGAAGTTTGAAGCAAATCGGTCCAGCCGTTTAGCCTGCAGTCCAGCGTACATACACACAGGCAGACCGACAGACAGAATCGACAGACCCACTTTTTCGAGCTTCTCTATCATCGTAATGTCAGAATTCATTGTTATCTGGGGTTCGAATTTTTGCACGAATCCAATACTTGCCCTATATTATAGGTGCAAGTAAAAATATGCACTTATATTTTGTTTTTTTTTTTTTTTTTCTGGTTCCTCTTTAGCTGCGGACTGTGAAATTACTTTTGTACTGAACTGAAAGAAATTGAATCCCTCTATTTATATGAATATTGCTAGTACATTTTGAAGACCACACATATTTTTTTCTTTTATCACAGATAAAATATAATTTTTCGGTTACCACGCTATGTTTTTTCTTTGGATACCACACATTTTTCAGTTCTCATATGCATAAGCTCATAAACCTGATGAATTGCGGTTTATCGTTCCTCTGATAAGAATAATTTCTCACAATGATATATCATACATTTGCTATCCCATCTAATTGCGGTTCATCCAAAAAATAAAATACTTCATACTCATCGTTCTGATAAGAATTTTTATTTTTTTCATTCACCACAAGTGACCTAGTCCACACTTCAAGTGACAAACCTAAAACCACATTTCACATGTCTTACACATTCTAACTTTTGCACTACCCGATAGCAAAATACTATTTTGTTATTTTTACTAAAGACACATTCAACCACAAGTTTCAAGCACAACGACCCATTCCCTTTAATCTATTTCACATTAGTTCTTTTGATGACCACACTATTTTTTTTTTACTTGCACCTATAATATAGGGCAAGTATTGGATTCGTGCAAAAATTCGAACTCGAGATAACAATGAATTCTGACATTACGATGATAGAGAAGCTCGAAAAAGTGGGTCTGCCGATTCTGTCTGTCTGTCTGTCTGTCTGTCTGTCTGTCGGTCTGTCTGTCTGTCTGTGTGTATGTACGCTGGACTGCAGCCTAAACGGCTGGACCAATTTGCTTCAAACTTCATATCTGAGCTCTGTAGGGTCGCAATTCGAGGCGAAATCGGAATTTTTGTTCTAGCCCTATTATTAACGGTACTTTACTTAAGGCCAATTTCACAAAAAAACGATTTTCTCGAAAACGGCTCTAACGATTTTGATTAAATTTCATATTCGAGTTAGTCTAGATATATGCTATAAGATGGCGTACCACGTTTTTGGCTAAAAATACGTATAACGGTACTTTTCTTATTAACTGATTTTAGAAACATAGCTATTTCTCTGCTAAAACTCAATGGATTTTTATCAAAATCGAAATGTGGGCAGGATTAAATGTTTAATAAAATGTGGCATTTAAACTTATGCAAAATTTTTAAAAATATTTTTTTTAAAATTTTTTTAATTAAAAATTGATGCATTTCTAACTAATAGCATATAGGTGCAAGTACGTACGACCCAGTCGTGCACATTTTTTTTTTTTTTTATACAAGCGAAACTACCACCCAAATTATTACTCACCATGTCACTATGTCGAATATAGTCATCACACCCCTTATCTAACTTCAACCCCCTTCTGCCCCTTCTAACACTTTTAACCACAAAGATCAAGGCCAACGACCTACCTCAACAATCAAAATAAACATTCAACCACAAAGACCAAGGTTACTGATCGTTTTTTTTTCTCTACAAGCGAAACTACCACCCAAATTATTACTCACTATCAGTGTTACCTCTGAAAAATATCGGGAAGGGTCCTAAAAAGGGTCGCTGCCGAAGGAAAAGGGTCCGATATAAAATCGAAGAACCAAATTTGGCGAATCAAGTAATGTTTTCCTTATTTTCATGTAATTCATTTGTTAATAACAAAGTTAAGCTTATATATTAATAAAATATAACTAAATCAGTTCCTTTTAGTAAAAAGTAATTATAAAAATAAAAAAAGAACAAGAAAAATACAGTTGTGATTCCAATTCAATCAAAATCGGTTATAACGACCTTCAAGGGAGGACCGAAATATGTGGTTGTTATGACCGATGTCTTTATAAGCAATTTTGACTGTATTTACATTTAATTCTTTGTAATCGAGTCCCTTACCTTCTGTATTAAACTTGGGTAGGAAGACACTCTTCTAATTCCTTAGTTTCCAAAACAAGTAATGTCGATAGAACAATGCACAATGTAATGCACAGAACATCAAAGAATAGGAACAAAGGGATATCGTCCCAAATATGAGAAATATAAATATCAATGAAGTAGGTAGGTATACGAAACGATAAACACTCACTACATAAATGTTCATGGGGTGAGTAAATGTACATTATTGAAACAAATACATGCTTAAAATAGAAACTAATGTGTAAATTCTGTAAAAATTAGTAAAAAGGGTCCAAAAAGGGTCAAAAATCGATGATTTTCGAAAAGGGGGGTCCAAGGGTCTGTGTCATCCAAAAAGGGTCGATTTGCCCCTAAAGGGGCCGAAAGGTAACGCTGCTCACTATATGTCAAAAAAAGTGGATCTGCCTCTGCCTGTGTGTGTGTATGTGTGTCTTACTGTCTACTGTGTGTTTGGACTTTGGACTGCAGCCGTCGCACATAGGTACTCAAAAAGCGGCCAAAATTATTTTTTTTGCTTTAATGACCTTGTCTATATCTGAAACAGTTAAATATATAGCTAAAAGCTATTTTATCTTTATTAGAAGTAAAAAGAAGTCTTTTTTCTAATATTTGTGTTATTATACCCTATCCTAAGGGTATATTAATTTTGATACATAGTTTGTAACATAAAGAAATATTGAAGATAGACCACATAAAGTATATATATAAATGATCAGCATCAGTAGCCTAGTCGATTGAGCCATGTGCGTCTGTCCGTCCGTATGTCATCGGTTTTTAGGGCTTAAATTTTGAGCTAGGTTGATGAAATTTTGTATACGAGGTCCTTGGTTTTCAGTAATTTTACATGAAACTCGATAAAAGTTACTTAAGGTAATATGTAGATATTCTCTTACCCTACATACCTTCAGTACATTATGTATGGCCACGCCCAGTTTTTAGGGGTGGTTTTATCAAAGAAATGTTTTTTGAAGGTTTTATCGCAATTATAGCACTGCTTGGGAGCAAAATACAGTATACGTTCAAAAATTTACAAAATCCGCCCACTACCACGCCCACTTATTGAGAAAATTTGTGTTTTGGAGTAGTTTTATAAAAAAATAAAAAAAAAGATGCCAAAGGAAGTACATATATTGGAGGAAGAAGGAGCTAGTATATGCATAGGAAAGGGATAGGGTATCATACGATCCGCTCCAAACGGATTGTAGCCTTTTCATATGTTTTTTATTCATGCGAGAAAAAAATGAATGAAAATAACATGTTAAGTTATTCAGATGATTCAGGCCCAGATTCTTCTTCACTTAATGATTCTTCATCGGATTCTGTTGCTGTTTCATTCGATGGTAAAGCCCTGTCGATATTTTCACCAAAAAATGAATCTGGCGGTTCAGAAATTAACAATTTCAAGAGCCTCTTTTCTCAATTGTCGGTTTTTTCTTATTCGCAGAGTTACCTGTATTTAGAAAAGTTAAATATTTTTTTTTATAATGAATTATTACGTTTTTTTTTATTTAACCTGTTTAGAACATCCATGTTGCAGTCTCTCATTGAAAACTTTCGAGCAAAATTTAGCGGTACAATCGAAAATGCTTATTGTGCGCTTCTGCCGCTTCTTCGGATAACTGTCCGATTGGTAAAAGAGCGCTTTTGATGACTTCAGATGCATGCAGAAGAATTTTGTGCATGGTTGGAGTCATCGGATACCATGGGTATAACTCAACATAAAGCTTAGTCGTATCGTTTGCAAATATAGCAAACTTTGAAGTATTTATCCTAAAACCACTGGATAATACTTCTAAGATTACTTTAAGGCTCCGGCCACGCAGTGAGCGACGAGCGACGTGTCGCTTAGCGACGCAAAAAAAAAATAAAACACATGAAATCGTATGGAGGTGGCCACGTAAACCCTGAGCGACTGAGCGATTTTTTAAGCGACAGAGCGACATCGCCAGTTAATAAGAAAAGTACCGTTATACGTATTTTTAGCCAAAAACGTGGTACGCCATGTTATAGCATTTCTCTAGACTCAAATATTTAATTTAATCAAAATCGTTAGAGCGTTAAAGAAAATCGTGTTTTTGTAAAATTGGCCCTAAGGAAAGTACCGTTAATAATAGGGCTAGAACGAAAATTCCAATTTCTCCTCTGGGGAATACACAACAGACCCCAGATATGAAGTTTGAAGGAAATCGGTCCACCCGTTTGGGCTGTAGCCGAGCGCACATACATACAGAGTGACGGAAAGACAGACAGAATCGGCAGACCCACTTTTTCGAGCTTCTCTATCATCGTAATGTCAGAATTCATTGTTATCTCGAGTTCGAATTTTTGCACGAATCCAATACTTGCCCTATATTATGGGTGTAAGTAATAAAAATGTCACCGATAAAGAGTGGAAAGAAGTTGAACAAATTTGTAATTGTTCTGGTAAGTTTTTATTTATTTAATCTTTAAAAAAAAAAGTGATTTTATTCAATGTCCAAATTGCCCTTTTACGATTTATGTGATGTACACCAAATCTATGTATTCTCGATCTTATTATAGATCTATAAATATGAACGCGACTTTCAACTAATAAGCTACGACGAACCGCACTTGACGTTGACATTTTCCCAACTAATCGTTCAGCGACGTCGTTCAGTAAATGGCCACCCATCGCTCAGATTTGTCGCTCAGCGACTCATCGCTCACTGCGTGGCCGAAGCCTAAGTCTTAAAATTAATTTCAAGTTAACACCTGTTATTCCGGCTACTTGTTTTGGTTCCTTAAAAAATCTTCGACTAGTATTGCCGTCACTTGAATTGCCTAATACAGGTTTTGAGACATCCACCATGAGGCCTAGTTTGGTTCTAAACTTTTCCTGTATTTCAGCTTTCTTATCTTTCATGATATCTTTGTCTTCCTGTGTTCGTAGCTGCCATTTTAATGGAAGTTTGTATGAAAGATGAAGAATGCTTTCCAGAAAACGTACATATTCTTGCATGCAAAATTGAGAGTCCAAACTTCGTCTTTATTAGTTTCTTTTGATTTTGTTAAATCATTGAAATCTCTTGAAGTTGCTCCGCAAATATAACATTTTTGTGTTGAATGGTACAAATGAATGGTACAAACTTCTAATATATATGCATCCGAATCAGTGCTATCCTCAAACTTTTGTTTGTATTGAGTTTGTTGCGAACCGTCACATCCTCATTTCGATATAAGTTCCAAGGAACTGTATTCGCTTTCACAGAAGGTTTCTAAGACTTCATCCAAATACAAAATTAATTTTCCAGCAGTGTGATTTAATAAGTCATGCAAGTTAACTTCAGCCAATGTTTTTGTTACAGTATATGGCTTTGGGGCAAGGTAGCATTGTTTCTTTTCCTTTTGCAGTATACTGTAGCAGGGAAAAAGTTTCTCGTTGCTTGTCCTTACTATCTCGTATTGCTTACGCGATAAATCTGCTTCAACAAAAATAGACAGTGCTTTCAATGTAGTTAATTTTTCTGTTTACATGACAAACTCTCAGAAATCGCTTCCTTGTATTTTTTGGTTCTTCGAGGAGATTGGATCACTTCCTTAAGCACTTTTGAAGCATCTGTCTTCCTATCACTACGTAACTTCATTTGAGTGGCGTACACGAGCTCTTCCGTTTGAATATTGTCACGTAAGTCTTGTGTTCTTCTTCTTTTGCTACGAACACTAAGTTCTTCAAATGTTTTCGTTGGGTGCCCTGCTCTAACTGATGCTAAGGGTATATACATGATTTTGTTTTAAGAAAATTGCATCGATCCTCCGTGCGTTTGACCATGTAATCTTAAATTCATGTCTTTAATATCAAATCAAAATTTAAAAAAAGCTTAAGTTTATGCTACAAATTATGAGTTTAGTTTAATACTAAGATACATTAACCGTTGAATTTTAAGCTTAAATTCATTAATTCTATCTTCTGTCCAACAAACTTTGCTTAATAAATAATTTTCAACGCAGTCCAATTTTTCACCGATATTTTTTCCTTCATTCTCTCGCATTACGTCATATAAATTTTGTTTTGTGGTAATACTATAACTACATGATCCTTCAAATTCGATTGTGAAATACAGACTAGATCTTACAACAAACGACACATACATATATAACGGACGCACAGAAGTCAAAAGATAAAAATTATCAATAAATTTGCGACGAACTACACATACATTTTGGACGCAAAAATCTAAAAAAGGCAAAAATAGGCAGGATTTTTTTTATTATTCTATACTAAAAATATTGTTTCTTCATGTGATATAAAAATGTATACCGAATAATGCCGAAGTATATAAAACAAAAAGTCCATGATAAACTAATAATGAATAAAAAAAAATACAATTTCCATGTTATTTTAATAATTAAAATTTCGATATAAAAATAGCAACATGGTTGATGAAAATATGTTTATAATAAAGCACATACCTGGTAGTAAATTATTCATAATTAATAAGTTGTGATAACAATGAGGGAAAAAGAAGAAAAACTAATTACACTACTGTATCGTTTTCGCGATATATTTTTCTTAATCAACTCAACCTCTTGAACGATGACTGGTGCTCTGGTCAAGTTCGTGCACAAAAAATTAAAATAATTGCGGTGCATTGTTCCATGGGTATTTAGCTACCGCTAGGAAAAAAAAATACTTCTTATCTTTGCATTTTGAAAAATGGACTTATGGCCGCTTTTTGGATTGAAATACCCCTATGTGCGTCGGCTTTAACGATTTTTTGATTAAATCTTATATTTCTGCCAGCCTAGACAAATCCTATATCTATCAGCTCTTTCTTCTTACAACCAAAACTAACACCCCAAATTATAACTCACCATGCCAAATATAGCCATTCACCCACAAAGATCAAGGTCAACGACCCTCTTTCAACCACAAAAACCACGACCGTAAACCGCAAAAACCGCAAACCACATAAACACAAACCGGAAACCGCAACGCCGCAGGTTACTGATAAGAAACCCACAACTTGGAAACCGCAACAGTTGTCCCAGAACTCCCATAAACTCACTACTGAAGGTCATTAATCGAGGTCAATGGTTTTGCAATGTGCTTTCGACTCATCTTGTTCAGGAAATTGACCACATTTATCAGATTCGCTTTGTTATAAAGGATCTCTTTGGAATATAATTTTATGTACTGGGACTCTGGTGTTCTGCTAGCTCTAAGGTAGGCCCTCTCAAATACCCGAATCCTTTCATTTGTTGGTGTTATGTTGAACCACACGGGACCTTGGACCTTTGGCTCTGGCAAGAGCAACATCTACTTGTTTATTAAAATATAGATATTGGTCTAGTCAAAGCCCCAGGTAACTTTCGGAAACATTACCTAACATTAGGGAGAGCGCTCACAGCCGCTCATTGCATATGCGAGTTTGACAGTGGGTAGAGATTACCCACCCTTATGTGTTTACATTAATGATTTCTCTCATATTTGCTTATATTTTATACTTGGAAATGTTGCTTTCATTCTCGTTTTATTTAATTTCCGCGAAAAATGAAAACTAAAAACCAACAACGAGAGAGAGAAAAATTGTAGATTGTGTTGTCGGTGTTTATGGTCAGTGTTTGGAGTTGACAGAACATACGGAAGCATTTCGGTCAGTTATGACATTATGGCTCCCAATGTTGATTATAGTTGGCCCTTTAGTTTTAAACACCCACAAGCGTTTGTACAATGAAATTCCAAAAAAACATGGATACTATTCTGAAAAGTGTAGAAGGTGTGGGAAATCGGCTTAGATCAAGAGTTATTGATTTTAAGCCGATAAGCGATCGTCTGGCTGTAATTCGCATTAGAGCCACATTTCAAAACATCAGCCTAATATGTGCAGACGCCCCTACCGAAGAAGCTGAAGACCCTGTCAAGCAAGAATTTTACGACCTCCTGGACGGAGCCTGTCCGGAGTACGATGTAAAAATCGTACTCGGGAACTTCAATGCCAAATTCGGTAAGGAAAACATCTTTGGCGGGATAGTCGGTAAACACAGCCTCCACGATTCGACAACAGACAACGGTTTCCGACTAATCGACTTTGCAGCAGCTCGTAATACGGTGCTAAATAGCATTAGGTTTCCTAGGCTAAGAGTCCACACGGCAACCTGGCTTTACTTTGACGATCGAACACGCAACCAGATCGACCACGTGCTAATCGACGCAAGGCACGCATCCAACATCTTGAATGTGCGTACCTTTCGAGGGGAAAACGTTGACTCTGACCACTATCTTGTTGCTTAACGTACTCCTCCTGCGTAAAAAGAAAAGGGACCACGCAGTTTCCCAACTCAAGGATATCGAAAAGCCAAGCAGCTGGCAGCTGGCTACAAGCCCGGAACGCAGGCTCCTCGAAATGGCGAAGGCAACCTAGTCACCGATGCACAGGGAATTGTTTATATGTTTAAGCAACACTTCCAGCAGTTGCTTAACGGGCAGCAAATAGAGAGAGTGATAGGGCAAGACGAGTGTCGCGTAACGCTGGAAAACATGCGATGCTCTATGCAATTTGGAAACAACTCTTCGGAGCTCTTCCAAACGTGCACCGGATTCAGGCAAGGAGATGCGCTGTCATGTGATTTCTTCAATAACGGAAGGCACTATCTTTCACAAATCCGTCCAACTGCTGGGATACGCAGACGATATTGACATCATCGGAAGATCCCGGCAAGCCATCGTAGAGGCGTTTACGGCTATGGATGAGCAAGCGAAACGAGTTGGTCTTGAAGTGAATGAGGACAAGAAAAAGTATATGTTATCAACAAACAAAACTTTATCTGTCCAAAACATTGGGCATAACGTCACTGTTGATAGCTATAACTTCGAGGTAGTTAAGGAGTTTACCTACCTCGGAACAAATATTAATCCTACAAATGACACCTTTGTAGAGATCCGACGAAGAATAACCCTAGCAAACCGCTGCTACTTCGGTTTGGCGAAACAACTGGGTTCAAAACTCCTAACTCGACGGACCAAAATAATGCTCTCGCTCATCTTACCAGTCCTGCTGTATGGAGCCGAGTGCTGGACGATAAGTAAGAAAGCTGAGCAAATATTGGGCACCTTCGAGCGAAAAATACTCCGTCGGATATTAGGTCCCTTATGCGAGGAGGGCGAATGGAGGAAAAGATACAACCGCGAACTCTATTAGCTGTACCAGGATGTGGATGTAGTGCAAAAAGTCAAGATACGGAGACTAGATGGCTCGGCCACATCAAGCGAATGGACAACAATGCTCCAGCCAAGAGGATCTTCGAATCCCAGCCCCCAGGTTCGAGCCGGCGAAGAAGACCGAACCTCCGGTACAAAGACCAAGTTGTCGCGGATGCCAGAAAACTTGGTCTTCACAACTGGAAGCAGCGTGCTCGGGACCGTAGAGGATGGAAGGCAACGATGTCTTAGGCAGGGACTCTACAAGGGTCGGGAGCCCTTTAAGTAAGTTAGTACTAATAAGAAAGCTTTAAAAGCATACTTAAATGAGTCTAAGCCAGACAAGTTTTCCCTAGAAGCTAAGATAGTTAATTTTCTATTTAAATATCGAAATACCCCATCAACCGTAACCGGAATATCACCTAGTGAGATAGTTTTTTCTTTTAAACCAAGAACTTTGCTAACGTACATAAACCCTATTTAATAATAGTCTAATATTCATTTATAGGTTAAAATGTTATGTACATATGTTAAGATTAAGTTAAATTATGAAGTAAAGTTCTAGGCTATATAACTAATAAGAAGTTCACGGAGCAGCTGTCAGTTACTTAGTGGCTTAGGTATAAATCCAATGTTAAGACTATGAATACGATAGAATAAAAGGAACTATTGAACTAGTAAGTTATGTTTCAATATATAGTTTCAGCCGCTACTCCAACTATTGGAAGCGCGGGCCGTTCTTCACTCATCACTCTGTTTTTATATTTTTATTTTGTTGATTCGTTGTTTTTAGTGTTCCGGACCTTAAAAGGTAAGACGGAACACTTATGGGTTTGATACGGTGTCTGTCTGTCCGTCTGTCCGTCTGTCCGTCAGTCTGTCACAGCCCTGTAACTTTTGAACCGTTAGACATAGAGAGCTGAAACTTTCGCTATGTATACATTATGTGGAAGCCTGCACAAGATGGCGGCAATGAATTTCTTTTTGGGATCCCTTTTTTGGGCACCTTGTATGAAGGGCAAAAAAAAAAATATTTTGTTCCCCATCATGTGGCATATCAAATTAAAGAGAATTTTGCAAGGGCTCCATATATGTAAAAAATATTTTTTTTTGACAAAATTTGTTGAACAAAAAAGCTTGCCAAACATTTGAAAAATGTTGTCCCCCCCCCCTAGCGGCCAGACCATAAATGCTAAAAATATGAAAAAAATTGGAGATACGTAGAATTTTGTGTAGATTGTGCAATAAGTACGAAAAATTCTGTATCTTATATATTTTCTGAGAAAAATTAAAAAAATGGGGTATCTAGTTACCCCACTGTATCTTCCCCAGTTTTCATGTTATCCAAATAATTTTTACAGCGGATCATTCTGATACTACGGTTTGCTCAAGTTTTAAGTTTCATCTAAATCCGCTAAGTAGTTTCCGAGTTACAGATTTTAGAAGAGCGCATGGACTTCCCTATAAGCTCTTCTCTTGCTGCTACTGCATTCGATTTCGATTTTTCAAAAACTAAGTCATTTTCACGAATGGATCGTATATGTTAGCTCTATGCTGCTTTTGAAAACTAAATAAGTTTAAAAAACTATTTTTTTTTTTAAATTTTGTTTTTTTTTCAAAAATATTTTTTTTTTTAATTTTTAAAACTCCTAATGCTGTATTCCTTCGCATGTCAAGTATTGCCAGTGTTTTGCTTTACTTAAACCATTTAACAAGCAAAGTACTGTTACATTCATTTTTCATACCAAAAGCTTGGTACGCCATGTTTTATATTGAAATTGTAAGTTAAAATGGACTGGAATCTCAGCTCAGTATTACTAGGACATACCTACGTACAAGACATTACATTATTCATATCAAAACCAGTATTAGGTGTACCTATGCAGGATATGAATAAATTGCCTTCTACATATTTAATGACAATATAAAATGTCCGGAACACTATTGCACGAGGCCCTCCTCGCACTTACCCAATTTTTTTATTTTTATTTTTATTTCCTTTTTCTATTAATTTGCAAGGGAAAAACCACTGTTAACTTCACCCAGGTCAGCAACTCATTGGTCCATACGCATCCCCTTTGCCCCGAATTAATTTTCTAGAGTTACACTCTGAAATTCACATGATTTGAAAACATATGAAAATGCTACAATCCACCTGGAGATCGTGGTATAATCCTTTTTCTGTACAAATGTATACATACGAGTATATGTAGCTCCTTTGTACATTCTTGAAATAATTTTTTTTTCTTAATTTCTTACAAAATTACTCTAAAACTTTAATTTTCTCTAAAAGTGGTCTTGGACAAAATTTGAATTATTTTCAACATATGTACATATTATTCTAATTAAACCGCAGAAAAACAGTTTTTTTAAGCATGGATGTACGCAATGTATGGGAGATATGTAGATTAAAGGAATATCTACATATTTGCTTTAGTAAATTTTGTCAAGTTTCATTTAAAGTTACTGAAAAAAGTTAATTTTTCGAGAAGTGGGCAAATTTTGAAAATTTTTACACTTGTTCTGTCCCAATATCCAAAGATCTCGTATACAAAGTTTAATTGTCCTAGCTCAGAATTTAAGTCGAAACACTTCTATACAGAACAAAGTACTGTAAAAGACTACTTCCACAGCTCATATAATACGAATATGTACTAATATTAGTATCTGTATTTATATTTTTAGATGAGAGCTATATCATGGAGACTTCTCTCAAAGTATCTTCCACCAAATGCAGAGCGAAGAAATTATGCGTTACAAACCAAACGACAAATCTACTATGAACTTCGAAGGAAATATTTCATGATTGACAGCAAAGATGAAAGTCAACAAGATACTTATCGTCAGGTATGTATATATTAGTGTACATGTGTATATTTCAAAATGGTAGGTACATATGTTAACATACACTCCATTTCATAATTATTACACCACCCCGGTTTTTGCATTTCTTTAAGATTAAATTATTTTTTATTTATTTATTTATTTATTTATTTATTTTTATTACCTCAAAGAGTCATAAGAAAGCAAACAATTTTATGAAAAATAGAAAAGTTCCGTCATCATTTCTAAGAGAAAAAACAAAAAAAGTTTTTTTTTTCGTTTTCATAACTACAGTGCTGTCTGGGTAGCGTGCACTAATTATTGCATAGGCCGTTCAGGCAAACAAGATTGTTCACGTTATCCAATCGTGTTTCCTTATAAGATACACTTGGACAGTAGTTTTATTGATATTTATTGATATTTATTTTCCATTCTCTTTTTTGGTTAAAAAAATTCTTAATACTAGTCTGTACACAACTTCGACCAAGTTGAGGAGCGAGCTGGTTGATGATGGTACAGCATACCGTACGAGTAAAATCAAATGTGGTCTGGTTTTCCAGGGCGGAGCCAATGGTACGCGTACCATGTTTTAGTGTCAATGGTACGCGTACCATGTTTTAGCCCCATTTACGCACGAAAACACCTTACCACGAAGTGTTAAAAACTTAATTGATAGTATGCCAAATTGAATGAGGTCTCACTGATTACTAATCATTGAATAATTATGTTTTTAAAGTCTAAAAAAATGTTATCTAATAAAAACCGAGATAGAGATATAGTTAAGAAAAATGAAAAAAAAAATGTTTTTTTACTTGTACGGATTTGAACAAACTTCATATCTAGAGTCTTTGGGATAATCGCAACGACCCAAACGATTTCGTCTAAATTCCACACTGAGACTAGTAAAAGATGAGGAACCACATTTTGGCCGAAATTGGTTAGAACGGTACTTATGGCCAATTTGACGAAAAGATGTTTGTCTTAAAAACGGATACAACGATTTCATTAAAGTTTATACATTAAATTACAAATCAAACAAAAGCTATAAGATGGCATTCAAAATTTTTGCCAAAAGTGGGTATAACGGTACTTTTCCACGGATTAAGGGGTTTTAGTCAATTTTCTCAAAAATGGATACACCGATTTTCTTAAAATTTCATATTTAAATTAGTTTGGTAAAATTCTATAACATGGCATACCACGTTTTTGGTCAAAACTGTTAATAATGTCACTTTGCTTATAGCCAACTTAACAAAATGTCCTTTTTCTCCAACGATTTTGTTAAAATTTGATATTTGAACTTCTTTTATGGAGTTCTATAAAATTGCGTGCCGCTTTTAGAACAAAATTTTTAATAATGGCACTTTACTTATAGCCAAGTTATAAAAATGTTATTTATGTCAAAAACGGATCAAACGATTTTCTTTAAATTGCTTACGTAAATAGATTCTTAACGTTCTATAAGATTGCTTCACATTTCAGCCAAACGTGCTAATACAGATCTTACTTCTAGCCAATATAACAAAATCTTAATCCAAAAATGTATATTGTATATAGATCCTTGGTTTTATGTTGCTCTTCACTCTTACTCATGTTATTCACAGAAGCACTACAATGTGTTACAGTAAAAGCGACGTACCAAACTCTTCGTACGATGTGAAACTCCCGTTGTTTTATCCCTTTTTATGCCCAATCTTAAGGGTATTTAAGTTTGATACATAGTTTGTAACATAGAGAAATATTGTAGACAGACCCAGTAAATTGTATATATAAATGATCAGTATCAATAGCCGAATCGATTGAGCCATGTCCGTCCGTCTGTCTGTCACCAGTTTTTTGGCCTTCAATTTTGAGCAAGATTGAGCAATGCAATTTTGAATACAGAACAAGTGTAAAAGTTTTCACAATATGCCCACTAACGCCCACTTTTTCAGTAATTTTACATGAAACTTGATAAATTTTGCTAAAGTAAATATATAGATATTCCATTAATTTAATTTTCCAAAAAATTGTGCCACACTTACATTTTAGGTCGGTTTTTCTTACAAAACAAAAAAACTGTATTTCGGCGGTTTAATTAGATTAATATCACGAAACGAAATTTAATATATGTTGAAACATTTTCTAAATCTGTCCACTACCACGCCCACTTTTTGAAAAAAATTCCGGTTTTGGAGTAATCATGTGAAACCGTATCCCTTTCCTATACAGTGACATGCATGTAGGGGCTACATATAGCCCTTCCACCAAATATTTGCATAAATTGGTGTCTTAATTTTTTTCTTTTTCAAGAAATTGGGCGTGGTAGTGGGCCGATTTTTTAATTTTTTTAACATTTTCTCAAGTCTGTTCCTTAGAATTGATATTAATAAGGCGTGTTTTTTTGCAAGCGTATATACGCTTAAATTATAAATGCACAAGAAACGTTCGTCGGTGCTTAATAATTTATCATAAAAACTGGGCAGCACAAATACATCGTATTGACATTAATGAAACATTAAAGGTGGCCCCCCAAGATGGATAGTGTGTTGGTTTGAGGAAATTGGCCTATCTCCAAATATTTCATCCACCTCCGCCATGTATGGACGAATACATGGGCTCGCACCTGTCTGCTTAGCGTTGACCTTCGTAGTCTTATATGATCTTAGTAGAGTACTCATTTTGCCTTCCAGAGCAATGGGGGTTGTACTTGAATCCTGAAATAGTATATGGTTAGCTGTTATTATAAGTGCATCAAAATATTCGTAGTATGAGAAAAAACTTTTTCTTAGCGCATATAAATGCTTTAAATTTAATAGTGGATTTTATTTGCTTAACTGAAATTTGACTGTACGGCCATGAATTATCCAAATATAATATTCCTGATTACGAAATGTATGACAATTGTAATAATTCTTATGGTTCGGATGGTGTTGCAGTATTTGTAACAAAATCATACCAATGCGAAGTATAATTTTTTAATTTAAGTAACGCAGATATTACTAAAATAAACTGCACTATACATGATGAAAGCTTTACAATTTTTTGTGTACATCGCTTGCATCAGAAAGGTTTGAACAAAACTATCTTTATAGAATAAATGATGTTAAAACCAAAAACTTAATCATTATTGGAGACCTTGATACCTTAACCGCTAATTGTGTTTGTGATCAATATTTATTTATGATGTCGTCTTATGGTTTAAAATCGCTTGTTAATGAACCAACACGCATAACAGAACAGTCACAAGCATGCATTGACATATACAGTTTTGGACTATAAAATTACTGATCACTGTATGGTCAATGTGAATACACAAAAAGTGAGTTATACTTTGAAAAGTATATACCATTTTCTGTGAAACCCCAAATTAACTACTCAAAATTATTAGATGACCTTAAACTTGAACAGTGGGACCTTGTGTATCGGGAAAGTAATCCTTCTTCGGCTTACGATTCTTTTATGGACATTTTAAGAGGTCCTATTCATAACCCCTATACTGTCTTACCCGAATTAAGAAGTTTTTCAAAATTAAGGCGGCTTAGGCCTTGGATTAAAACAAACCTGCTAAAATTGATATAAAAGAAATATCAAATTAGGAAAAAATGCCGGAGACATCCTCAGAATCGAGGGCTTAATCGATATTATCTTAAGTTGAGTCAGTATGTGATATTAGTTGAGATAAATATTATACTAATATATTATATAGGTGCAAGGCTAATATTAAAGACGAATGTTGACAGCATTCTTAAGAAACAAAAAGATACAGACACTATTCAGAAGATTGAAGTAGGAAATCAAAAAATTCACAGCTCAGTTAATATCGCCAACAATTTGAACAAGTATTTTGTATCTGTTGCTGCAGCTATGAAGCCTAATCCTCCTCAAAGCACTTGTGCATGTGAATTACATTCAGATCAGGTTGCAGATGATTTTCAAATGAACAGCTTTGTACTGGAGCCTTTTATCTCTTTCGAAATATACGAAAGAATAATGTCACTTGATAATAATTGATCAAGTACATCTGATGAAAAAAAAAAAAAAAAACAATTGTCTTCTAAAAAAAATTGTTTTTTATGTTGTTGATATTCTTACGAATATATTTAATATGAGTGTCAGTTGTGGTACTTTCCCCACTTCTCTTAAGTTGCTGAAGTTATTCCTCTTTTCAAAAAAGGAAACAGAAGCTTAATGGACAAATATAGACCAATCTCATTGGTTCCAACATTTTCGAAACTCTTTGAAAAAGCAATGAAAGATGATTATATCTTTATTTATTGGTATGACGAAAGCATTCGATATGGTCAACTACGAAATTCTTTTTGACAAACTTTATAAAGCTGGATTCAGAGATCAATCTTATAATCGGTTTGCTTCGTATTTATCGGGAAGGTCTCAAAAGTGAAGTTTGATGGAATTTTTACTGATAACCTAATGTTAGGTATCGGTGTGCCTCAAGAGTCTGTTTTGGGTCCAATTCTATTGCTCGTTTATATAAACTCCATGCTTATGTTTTGTAATCTAAAAAAATCAGATCCAATAGAATGTGATATATTCATTCACTCCACTATCCATGTCCACTCATTCTTATTGTCGAGTTAATTACTGCCAAAATAGTCGTTGTACATCTTCTGGTTTTAAAATTCAAATCGTTAATAACGTCAAGTATTTAGGCGTATTAATTGATCAAAATTTGAACTGGAAAGCACACGCAGGTGAATTAAAAAAGTATATGTTATCTGGTTACACCATATTGTTCCAAAAAGTTACTGACAACCGTATATTATGGCCTTGTTAACTCAAAAGTAACATATGGCATTTGTAGTTGGGGAGGAGCGTATTTCAATCCTGGAAACTTTTTTACTGTTTCAGCACCCAAATTATTTAACCTTTTGCCATACGAAATTAGAAATTTAAACATACGAACATTGTTTTTAAAAAGAGTTAAAAAATAGCTTTTTACTTTGGTATTAATAAACATAACTTAGCAAGTCTTATTCCTTTTTCTTATTTTGCTTACAAATTAAATATTTTCTTTTGTTTCTATATTTTTTCCTTTTAAATAAATGGGTAATGAACAAACAAATTTTACCCCACACATACATATTTGTTGGTAAGGTTAGGTGATGGATCATTCGGCACTAATTCTTTTAAGACTATAGAATGACATCTATCTTTATAATTATTCCAATAACAGAAATTAATTATTGTAATTTAGTTTATTAATTAATTGAATTGCATTAATTGTTAAAATTATGGAATATAAATAAAGCTGTTATATAAATAAAAATGTTGTT
This sequence comes from Chalcosyrphus nemorum, assembly GCA_949716465.1. NCBI lineage: Eukaryota > Metazoa > Arthropoda > Insecta > Diptera > Syrphidae > Chalcosyrphus > Chalcosyrphus nemorum. The sequence goes on along the minus strand of OX454333.1, from coordinate 52,765,470 downwards.
TCATCTTACTCAGCCATTTTCAATGATTTGATGTTTTTTCAATTTTTTTGTCAAATAAATGAATTTATGGATGCATTTTATGACATTTTTAAAAAAATATTATCTGGAAGCATTGCTTTTATTCGAGCTTATTTTGCGATAACTATCCTGTCTAACTCAAGCGGATATAGGTTTCGTTGTTAGTGTATTTTACATGGAAATTTAAATTTAAGCGTATATACGCTTGCAAAAAAGCGGCTACTGATTCAAATCGAAGAAAACCTGTTTTTATGTGTGTACTTGAATATCTACATATTTGCTTAGGTAAGTTTTTTCGAGTTTCAAATAAAAATACTGAAAATCATATGACAATGCTACAATCCGTCTGGAACGGATCGTAAGATACCCTATCCCTTTCCTTATACTAAAGTTTTTTTTTCAATATCTTATCAAATTAATGCATAACATGAATTCTCTCAATAAGTTGGTGTGGTAGTGGGCGGATTTTAAATTTTGTTTCGTATGTACTGTATTTTGTTCCTTAGATGTGATATTGTTCTAAAAAAAAACGTTGAAAACATGAATTCTCTCAATAAGTTGGTGTGGTAGTGGGCGGATTTTAAGTTTTGTTTCGTATGTACTGTATTTTGTTCCTTAGATGTGATATTGTTCTAAAAAAAACGTTGAAAACAGTTTTTTTTTATAAAAACACCCCTAAAATGTAGGCGTGGCCGAATATAATGCATGGAAGACTTGTAGAGTAAAAATATAATTACCTATTTGCTTAAGTAAGCATGTATATTGGTGGAAAAATGATGTACATACAAATGTAGTATCACACGATCTGGTCCAGTCCAGAAGGATTGTAGCATTTGCATATGTTTTATATAACTTAACCCTTTCGGCCCGCAATATAAATAAATAAACTAGAAAACATTTTGTCGATTAAATGTGACTAATGACAAATATAGAACTTAAAGTGGAATGAAAATGGAAAAGTACGGTTACTTTTTATTTAAGAGATAGTCAAGAACGGTTTGGTATTAATTTGAACCATTTCTGAGAAAAATAAAAGATTTTAGGGGTGTTTGAACATTTGGTGGTACATTTGTACACCATTCGGGGAAGGGTTAATATAACCTTAGGATAGGGTATAAAAAAATTCAAACAGGTACATTGGTGGATGAGTGATATGCGTACATATGATGTACACATAAAGGAAATGGATAGGGAAACATTTGATCAGCTCCAGACGGATTGTAGCATTTGCATATGTTTTATATACATATGTACATACTTCTGAAAGAAGTAGATAATAGAAAAATATTACAGATAGACCCAATAAAATATATATATAAATGATCGGCATCACTAGCCGAGTTGATTGAGCTATGTCCATCCATCCCTCCGTCTGTATGTCACCAGTTTTTGGAGCTAGATAGATGAAATTTTGTATACAAGGTCATCGCAAAAATAAGCAATACAAGTGCAAAAAAATGTAAAATCCGCTCACTGTAAAAAAAACACTTGTCCGTATTTTCATATGAAAGTCGAAAAAACTTACTTAATCAAATAGGTAGATATATTTTTTCTCTACAAATATTCCATGCATTATATTCGGTCACGCTTACATTTTAGGGGCGTTTTTTTTTTTTATCAAAAAACTGTTTTCGACGTTTTTATTAGAATAATATCAATAATACTTGTTTCCGTATTTTTATAAGGAACTGAAAAAAACTTACGAAAGAAAATAGGTAGATATATTTTTACTATAAAAATTTTCCATATATTATTTTCGGCCACGTTTACATTTTAGGAACACTTTTATCAAAAAACTGTTTTCGACGTTTTTATTAGAACAATATCACTTCTAAGGAAACAAATATAACAAAAATTAAAATCTGCCCACTACCACACCCACTTATTGAGAAAATTGGTGTTTTGGAGTAATTTAATGCACTTTTTTCAGTAATTTTACGGAAGTATCTAGATATTCTTTTACCCTTCATATCTCCCATACATTGTGTATGGTCACGGCCACGTTTTAGTGGCGTTTTCCTCCAAAAACAGTTCTTAAAACGAAATACAGTATTTGTTGAAAAGTTTTCAAAATCCGACCTCTACCACGCCCACTTATTCAGATAATTGGTGTTTTGGAGTAGTTTTATGAGATATTTATAAAAAGGTCCTTAGGCTAGTACATTGGTGTAAGAAGGAGCTATGTGTATAGCAACGGGATTGGATAAAATCCACTACGGACGGATTGTAGCATTTTCATATGTTTTTGATTGAGAGAGAACATTTGGGCGACGAAAATGGCATTACCTAATGTATTTTTAAAAACCAGTAATAGGATATATTAGAACTTTGAATTATGTCGACCTGTGTAAACATATATATTTTTTTACTTCACAGATCCACATTGACGTTCCACGTATGAACCCCCATATAAAGTTATTCAAGCAAAATTTGGTACAAGAAATGTTTGAACGGATTTTATTTATTTGGGCAATTCGACATCCAGCATCAGGATATGTGCAAGGCATTAATGATCTTGTTACCCCATTCTTCATAGTTTTTCTTCAGGAAGCTACAGGCGTTGGTAAGCATTTTAAGATTTACAAACAATTTAGTTATAAATTATTTATACAAATATACTTTTTTAGGAACTGAGCTAGAAAAAATACAATTTGAAGAAGTTTCTGAGGACATGCGACATGCAATCGAGGCTGATTCATTTTGGTGTTTATCTAAGTTTTTAGATTGCATTCAAGATAATTATATATTTGCACAGCTGGGAATTCAAGAAAAAGTGAATCAGTTGAAAGATCTCATCCACAGAATCGATGGTATTTTATTTTTATTCTATCTGAGCTGGTTAAAATAATTGAAATCATTATACTTAAAAAAAAATAGTAATCATAAGTAATTCAGTATTTCTATGTTCTCCAAAACGCTTTATTTTAATATATTAGATTTCATATACCACAATTAAGTCTTAACCCCAAAATTTGTAGGCTAACTTGATAGGCATATTCCCATTTATGGGACTGTTAAAACTGGATTGGTTTGATTTTGTTCCTTTTTTCATGTACAGGAAAATAGCCAAATTTTTTCCAACACTAGCCATTTGCAATAACTATCTGAAATATGGTAGAAATGTTGAGTGGCTGATGTAGAGTTTTAGCCCATTTTCATTAAAAAAAGGGACGACTAAAGTCCACCCTCCGTATACCGAGCGTAGTGTATACACAAATATGCAATTGACAAAACTAAACGATTTACTACCCCAGGTGGGAGTCCAGTTACACCCAGTTACACTGGAAAATCTACCCTTTTAGGAGGTGGTTTCTATGGATTCTGGGTAGAGCCATTTATTGCAACTTATAAATCCCTTCTCTTTAAGTACAAAGTATCTCGATCTCCACCAGCAAGATCGAGTGTCTCCGGAAAACGAGGTCCGCCAGAAGCGCATTTAGGGACTAAGTGAAAATTAAAATCATTGAAGTGGAAAACGGTGAACTCCGTACCAAGCTTACTGAAATGAAACTGCTTAAGAAAACGGTAGATTAATTAAGGAAAGAAAATAATGCCTTAAGAAACACGTGTCTACAAAAAGAAAATGCAGCTAGCCCACACCGCTCATCTAATCATGAATACCATACTGATGAAAAACAGCTAGCACGGGAAACGAATTGGATCGAGAAGAAAGACCAAACAAGAAACGCAAAGCAGGTTCCTCACCTGAAGTCGAGCCACAAAAATATGTAAAAAACAAAGATTTGCCAGAAAATCAATATCAAAAGAAATCACGTCCTCCGCCACCGATTAACGTCATTGGAATTACGGACTATGTATAATAAGTTGCACTGCCTCCTTAAAAGTACTGTGACATCACAGTTTAAGGTCACGTCTTTCCGTAACAATATGTGGAAAATCAACGTTGATGATGCCGAAGGTTACCGAGCAGTATCCCTAAAATTGAATACCGAAAAGATTCAGTGGTATACTTATGAAAACAAGTTCGAAAGACCAATGCGTGTAGTAGCAAGAGGACTCCACCCCTCGCTAAGGAGGACATTATGAACGACCTTAAAGACAAAGGCTTTAACATTCTTGATGCCGTCAATATTATCAAAAAGGAAAAGCAACAGTCTGAGGGCGACCAGGATAAATTTGTTAAGCGTGGACTTCCACTATTTATGCTAGGTTTTGAAAAAGACGAAAAAAAGGATTTAATATATGGTATTAAGATTATTCTTAACATCGTGGTCAAAATCGAACCTATGCGTAAGAACTCCAGATCGATCCCGCAGTGTAAGCGTTGCCAAGGCTTCAACCATACGCAGACTTACATAGTGCCAGAAAGAACCGCGTTGCGTGAAATGCGCAGGTAAACATCTAACGGAAGATTGTCAAACAAATAAGCAGACGCCAGCAACTTGTATAAACTGCCAACGAGCTATCGGGGTTGCGAAGTAACGAAAGAGCTCCAAAAAAGGCGCGATACGCTTAAAACTTCTTAAACGACTTAAACCCGGTAAATGATCAAAAACCTAAAACTAGCACAGAAAAGGTGTCAGAATCAAGTTCATCGAACACTGGTGTGCAGTCTTATGCCCAAGCGGTGACATACATGACCGAGAACTCACGGGTATCCAAAGCAAAAAACCATCGAAACATTAGCATAAATATTTTCGGTCGAGTTGTGACACTGAAAAACAATGAAAGGGACAGTACACAAGACCCTGTATCCCACGTGCTTTCCATAATTCTTGCAAAGCTTGAATAGCAATGCAAAACAAACAAATTAGTTTTCTAAAGAATAGTTGCTCTTGAAAACAGCATAATCAAAACAGAATATGAAAGAAATACTTAAAATTCTTACATGAAACGCCAACGGCTATATACAAAGACTCGAAGAGTTAGAAATATTTATTCAAGAAAAAGATATTGATAAATGCCTAGTCCGTGAAACTCATATGTCAAAACAATCGTGCTTCATGAAACGGGGATATAACGTGTACCACGCTTTCCACCCATCGGAAAGGGCCAGAGGCGGATCATCTTTGTTTGTAATAGAATGTATCGAACACTCAGCAGAAGTAAAAGTTGAATTAGAATCAATGCAAGTAAGCACGGTTTGCGTTAGAAATAGACATTTTACATTCACTGTTTCGTCTATATATTGCCCACTGCGTTGTAAGGTTGAAGAAAGGGATTCCACAAACATCTTTAACTTCCTTAAAACAAATTTTATTATTGGTGACGACTTTAATGCGAAACATCCTTTCTGGGGTTCAAGGCACGCCTCTCAGAAAGGTAGGGTGCTCTATAGTGCGGGTATGGAAAACGGTTGCAATTTTCACTTGGCGGGTGAACAAACATATTTGCCAACAGATAGAAATAAGATACCGGATCGATTTCCTTTTTGTTAAAGGAATATCTGGTAACTTTATAAAAGTTGAAGAAAGCTTTGACCTCTCCTCTGATCATGCAGATGCTTTAATTGAAAAAGACAGAATGTTCAGATTAACCAGCGTTAGAACTAATTGGGATAGCTTTAAAAAAGATATAGAAGTAAATATCGATCTGAGGGTGTCTCTTAAATAATTCGAATTATTCGCTTTGGAAAGCTGTAAAAGGTATTTAGTAGACTATAATACAAGCCGCACCAATGGGTCAGGCATTATGAAGAGCAGATGCAAATACGTCGGATATAGACAATATTGCAATAAGAAATGCAACTTTAACTGAACTTAAGGAAGAAATAAAGAAACTCAAACCCAAGAAAGCTCCTAGATATGACTTTAACATGGGAGATGTTCTTAAGGCATTGCCAAGAAAAAATTTAATTAAGCTTCTGTTTATTATAAACGCCGCGTTTAGACTTGAATATATTTCCAGTCAATGGAAAATTGGGAAGTTATAATGGTTCTTAAGCCCGGTAAACCATCAAATGAAAAAACGTCTTATAGACCAATTTCACTTCTGCCAATGGTATTCAAAGTATTTGAGATAATGTCGACTAGACGAATACAGCCTGTAAGAGAAGAAAAGCATCTCATCCCGGATAATCAATTCTGATTCAGAAATAAGCACTCAGTACATAGAATAACAAACGTAATTGAAAGATCTCTTGAAGAAAAAAAGATTTGTTTCAGTGTATTTCTTGAAGTTTCTCAAGCTTTTGACAAGTTCTGGCATGACGGCTTAAAATTAGCCAATTTTGCCGACGACACAGCTATCTTACTTACTCTTTTAACCATAGGGCGTCAACAACGCCTGCGCCCCATTTTGTTCGTACTTCTGCAACGCGTTTGAGCTCTCTCCAACTCATTCCTTAAGAGCTCGGTTCCTCCTCGACTGTTCTGCGCCACATTTTCCTTGGGCATCCTGCTGTTCTGTCTGTTCTTGGGTGAGCGGATTCCACTGAATGACGTATTTCGGAATGGAATTGTCTTCGCGCCGTAGTGTGTGTCTAGTCCACTTTTCAGCTAGAAAATCCTTAAGATTGATCTTAAACACTTATTTACGAGGACTTACAGCCATAAAGCTACACCGATTCTACGTTTCGGCGGAACAGTCGCAGCTTTGTTCTTGAGCTGATAACATTGCTTTTCCAGATGGCGGACAGCATGCCGAACACAACCTTGGCCTTCGCGATTCTGCTGCACGCATCCAGTTCGGTGCCACCACGTTTTCCCGAGACCACACTTCCTAGGTATAGAAAGTTGTCAACTTTCTCGACTTTCTGTCCGCCAATGTTAAGTTGGTCGCTGGTATTAAAAGTGCTCAGGGCTTTTGTTTTGGCTGTGTTAATTTTGAGCCCCACTTTGTTTTCATTTATCCGATACGAAAGCAGACAAACATCGTCAGCGTAGTCTAGGTGTTTAAGGTAAGATGTCATAGTCCAGCGAATTCCATGATTTCCTTCTGTCAATGCTGCACGGAGAACATCACTGATAACCACTAAAAATAACAGCGGTGACAGTATGCATACTTGACGTACTCCGCTTTGGACTTCAAATTCTTCTGACACCTTGCCATTGTGCAAGACGTGACACTTACTGCCCTCGTACGTAGCCTTAATAATAGCTATGAGTTTTTCTGGGATGCCTCTCCTGCGCAACAAGAACAGACATATGTATTATGTATATTTTTCACAAAACACTTGTGTTGTGTACCAACATAATCACTAATCAGCAATATACACTGTTATGTCTTCGCAAAATGAAATAAAGTACGACTTATTTCTATGATGGGTTATTAACAACTGGCGTGATTATATTCTGCTATATGATATACCGTTTTTTAGCAATATGCGGTATAATGACAATTTAGATGAGAATTAGTACTAAAGTATTGCCAAGAGGCAATATCTAACATGTCCACCGTTAAGATAAAGATACAAATTAAGATGACCAAATCTCTAGTAAGATTCAATGAATGTAACGAGTTTAATATTCAAATACATTTTCGTTAAATAGCAATTCATAAATCACAACTTAAACTAATACTATTTGTAGGTACTTATGTACATAAATGTCTTATATGACAATTAAATGTGTTTATTTTACTTATTATAGGTTATAGCTCTTCCAAATTCACGTGGTCTCAATACTCTTATTGTGGCGGCTTCTGGTATATCGTTTGAGGTGGTTTATTACTATTTTAAACATCGGATGGTCCCTCTTGAACGTTGGTTTCAACTTCTTGATGCTGGTCTATGCTATTATATCTATCTATTATTGTGAGTTAAAATACGATCGGGGACCTAATTGCTTTTTAATAGTAGCTTGGGTCCAACTTGATTTGTTAGGGTTTTTATGATCTCTTACCATAACGCATTGCCTTGTTGAAAACATGGTATTGCGTTTTTCTTTAAAGTTCATTATACTTTTATTTTGGCTTTCAACTATAATTTCTCTAGTTGTAGGAGGCTTTAAGCCACTTAAAGGTCTTTTCAAAAGTCGCCCAAGAAAAAGCTTAGCAGGAGAATCCCCAGTGGTACAGTGTATGGTATTGCGGAAGTCGAAGAGAAATCTATTTATAATTGTATCTAAACATGAATTTGTGTCTTCTTTAAGACTTACTAGAATGGATTTTTTTAGTGTTTTACTAAAGTTTTCTGCTTGACCATTCGTTGCTGGGTGCCCTGGGGCAGTAAGAATATGCTTTATATCGTTGTTTTTCAAAAATTTTGCAAATTCTTCAGACGTGAACTGTCGTCGATTATCACTTACGAGAACCAATAACGACAAAAAAGTTCCCTTAATTTATTAATAGTAAACGAGGCAGTACTTTATTTTCTCTTAAAGACTTCAACCCATTTAGAGTACGAATCGATTGCAACTAACAGATAAACATTTTTAATGGGTCCAGCAAAGTCCACATGAATTCGACTCCATACTGAGTGGGCAGGATTCCAATCAAAGAAGACTTCTCAGGACTTTGTTGTAGTTCTTGACAATTAATGCAATCGCGGATCAAGCCTTCTATCTCGCTTTTCATTCCTAACCACCAAACGTAGGAACGAGCTAGCATTTTTGTTTTAACAATTCCTAAATGTGAAGCGTGGAGTTGCTTGAGAATAATATTTCGTAGCTTTTCGGTACCAAAGGATACAACCATATTCGACAGAAAGCTTATTAGCTTTACGGAATGGAATGAACTCATCACCTTGCAACATGTGAACCGTTCCATTTTGAATGGCATCACCTAACTTTGATAACTTTAAGGTTTTGATGTGCTGTTGAACTTTTTGTATTACAGACTACAACAACTACATATATTCTTTGTAGTACAACGATAAGATTATGTTGCATCGTACTCACCTAAATGGTGGATTATTTCACCACTGTAGTTAACGTATGGAACATGGTCTAAGAGCCTTTTTACTCGGAGTTTGTTCGTGAAACGAAATTGAAACCAACGTAACAGGAGCACCAGTATCACAAGCAATATTCATCTGAATAGCATCTAAAATAACCTCCAAACAGTACATACCACTAGAAGAATATGAGGCCACACTGAAAATAGAAAGATTATTAATTTCAGTACATAAATTGCTATCAGAATCTGATACGTAATTTAAATTTTTTTTGTGTTTTAGATATACAAATTGGTGCTAAATGCCCTATTTTTTCCACAGGAATGACATCTGCTTTCTTTAAACTTGCAAAAATGCGATCCATGGGTACGCCAACCGCAATGAGTGCAAGGTTGTTGTTGATTTTTACGGCCTCCCTCGCTTTTATTTGATTATTTCCTGCCTCCTTGAAAGGTGCGTTTGTTCGCAAAGTTGATGGATTCTTCGCTTAGGATTTTTTTTTCCATTTTTGTTTCAATTAAAATTGCCTTTTTTAATGCATCTGCAATTGTTAATTTTTCGTCTTCTTTCCATAGCCTTTCAAATATAGCACTAGGTGCATGATGAACTGGCTTAAACGAAGTCATCCAAATTTTCGTTCAATTTGCCATTTAATTGCAGCTCTTGACACTGGGAAACCGCTCCGCAACCGTCTCTGTTTCGTGTTTAATTGAAGATAAAAAGTTTTTCCGTTCACGAAAAATTATTGTGTATCGCCTCGAACGTCATTCGATAACAGCGAAAGCGGAGTAAATTTCTCATCTCTAACTAGTGCACATCACTAATTTGACAACAATACAATGTACATGCATATATTAATGAGTGAATGAAAATCAACAAGAATTTTTCAAAATGGACTTAAATAACATAAAACAAACTCACGTTACTCACCTGAAAATTTTAAACTATTCACAATACAATACAAAAAATACTAAAACACATAAAATAACAAATACCATCGGAGAACGAGGAACGTCATTCACCGATCATCAAAACAAACAAACACGAATTACTACGAAACTACTATCGAAGCAGTCTGTATTAGCTGAACAGGGACAGTCATATTATCGTTAACGTGGTGTACTCTGGGCACGACAGTAATGGTGGACTCAGAACTTCAGGGGGGTGAGGGGGGAATAATGTTTGGGTCATGATGATGTCACGTCTACTGAGCTTGACCTACATCGAACAATGCCGTACGAAAGTTATCGAATTGGAACAATTCCGCCGAAGTCAGGAAATAAATAAATTATGTATAAATTGGCAATTGTTTATATATACAAAGAAAAAAGACTATTTAACCAGCAATCATTTTATTATAACGTCAACAACAAGTAGTATTTTATTTTTGCACAATTTTAATTTTAATTCGCCAAGTTTCTTTTACAACCGCGACACAGTAGCGGCCTTATAAACTCAACACAAAACACTGCATATTTGTATTTTCGAAACGTTGGCGGATTTTTAAAAATTTTACAATGTTTCTGCTTCTTTTTCCAATGATCTCGTATACAAAATTTCATCGATCCAGCTCAAAGGCCCAAAGACTGGTTAAAGACAGACGGACGGACGTGGCTAAATCGACTCGTCTAGTAATGCTGAGCATATATTTATATACTTTTTTGGTTCTATCATTAATATTTCTTTATGTATCAAACTTAATATACCCTTAGGATAGTGTATAAATAGTATTCACTTTAGTCTGTTTACTAATAGGCATGGTATTCGGAGGGGTTTTAAAATGTTTCAACAAATATTGTATTTTGTTTCTAAGAAATGATATTATTGTAAAGGAATCATAGAAAAATAGTTTTTTTGTAAAAAAACGCTCCTAAAAAGTAGGCGTTGCCGTACACATTATATGGGAGATGTGTAGAGCAAAAGAATATCTACATATTTGCTTAAGTAAGTTTATAAACTTTCATATTAAAATATTGAAAAAACTGGGGTCGAATTACGACATCAGTTAACGATCGACTAAATACATTGAGATGATCACAAAAGAATAGTCACGTATCGAGTTCTCATACAAAATTATACTATAGTCTGTCCAACATAAATTGTCAGTACACGTCTTATGGGAGAGATCAGTAGCGTGTCATATTTTTGCACCATACTAAATTGAGAGGAACCCCGCATAAAATGTGTATACCCGCCTGTGAATATCCTTTTGGTGTGCGCTGATTGGCTGCTGCATTTCAACCCCTATTTATTTTCATGTGCATTCAGAGTTACCAGTGTCCGTTTTGTAACTCGTTCAGTTTTTTTTCCTTGGGTTTTTATTAAGGAGCTTTTGGTTTTAGAGCTTTGAAAAAAGTTATTTTTTGATAAGTGTTACCATCATGTTTTGATCTGATATATTATTTGTTTTAATGTGTTGAAAATACGTTAAAATGCAGTTACAAAATTGTAAGATGTTTTCTATTCTAAAATGTTTTACTGTTTTGCACTTTGTAGGTACGCATACATTTTTTTCTCTTTTTGGGTTCAATTTTCAGTACGTTGAAAAATACCTACATAAAATACGCAATTGGTAAAATAGGACGTTTATTTTGTACTTGCAAGCAATGCAGTGAGTGAATAATTTAAATTTCTTCAGCATTGTTCTACATAATTTGTTTCCATTATAGGAAAATTAATTGACAATTTTTGCATTTCAATGGATAAAAAATTGGACCTTTACCGATTCGCCTCTCATGAATCAAAAAAAAAAAATCTTTGATAATGCCGCCAGTGTATATACATAAACTCGGCCAAAAATATTTTTGACCAACATTGTTAGAATATTTTAAGCAATAAAATATTACAGAAGCAGGTCAATTTGGTCATCTTATATCCTTGCGCTCATCTGTACATAACTTTTATTGCTTTATTGCAGGAAGTGATTTTTAATGGTCGAGATTTTTCAAGACTGGGTTTTTTTGTATTTTATCCTATTTCCATGTATGACTTAAGAATTAATTGCTTTATTATAGGATGTACGATATTTAGTTCCGTTCTCGTATAAAAACATAATGCAGGGAGGATAGTCTTTGAGTTCTTATTTCGTTGCCAAAAATAGATACAGTTTTTTTCGATACCTGGGAGTTAAGACGGGTAGTTTTTTAAGAACTGTTTTCAAATTGTTTTTTGAAGAAGTATTGTGCAATTTAAATTTTTAAGTCGTGAATTTTGTGCTCAGTAGTAATAAATGGCTTCCAAATCATCCAAAGACTTAAGTGCGGGAAAAAAAAAAGAAATTGTTGACGCGGCAATAAAAATTCATGAAAATTTAAAAAATAAAACAGAAGCTGTGAAGCAAGTAGCTGATATTTTTTCTGTGACTGAACGAACTGTGTATAGAGTTCTAAATGAAAAAAGTACCAAAGGCCACTACTCGCCACCGAAAAAGAAAAACCAAACTGGTCTCAAATGTAAGGTAGATGATTTCGATAAGTGTGCCATCAGGCAAATTGTTCATCAGTTCTTTTCAAAAAACGAACTTCCGACCCTGGATAAAATACTGAAAAAGATAAATTTGTTTTATATTTGATTAATAAAACAAATTAAATGAAAATTTCAATCTAAAAAAACAGGACGGTAACCCTACCTAATATTCTTTCACATTTTTCCTGGTTTGAAATGATACTGCGGCAACCCTGTAAGAGCTTTTGTTAGAGTAGCACCTTACGGAAAACAAACGAGTGCGAATGAGAGACAAACATCCCTATCTTCTCTGTACTGACAATTTATGTTGGACAGACTATAGTAAAATTCTAGTACATTCAATTGAGACGCCTGGCAAATGTCAAAAGTATACATTTTTGTGAGTGAAATGATTGTTTACATTGTGGGCTTTTACACGTAGACTCTTGAGTCTGGGCTCACATAAGTGCAAAAGAGAAAGAAAATTCGAAAAGTTAAGAAGAAAAATATTTTGCCCTGTGAGTCGAGGGTAAAGTTTTCGGCGACTCTTTTTGACGTTTTTCTTTTCTCTTCTTCTTTTTATCATTGTTTTGCTTTCATATGTTTTCGTTGCTTGTAGGGTCGGATATTCACGAAAGAAAATAACAAAAGCGAACTTCGAAAAGAGTCAAGCCTCAAATGTTTACGTGTAAAAGCGCGAGACTCACGAAAGAAAATAATAAAACAGAACTTCGAAAAGAGTCAAGCCTCAAGAGTCTTGTGTAAGCCCACATTGAGTCTTAAATGAGAAATGGCAAATATGTTTTACTTTCATTTTCGGAGTCAGAGGATGATCATAAAATTAATTAATTAGTTTTATTAAAACTTATATTTGAAATAACAAATTACAAAAAAATATGTGTAAAAATAGGGAAATTCTTACATTTTCCACATTAGCTCGTCAACACAAACCCTGTCCAATAAAAAAAATACTCGATCACTAATGACAGAATGCCAAATTTCATTACTCGATACCCGATCTCTTAAGCGGTCATGGCAAATCGGCATTTATCAGTCACTCGATAACTGAGTCGGTAATTTCACCTCCGCATTTTTCGAAAATTGGGTGGATATCAAAATTATTAACATTTGTGATGGACCTGCTAAACAAAATTTCATCAATCTAGCTCAAAATTGAAGGCCCAAAAACTGGTAACTGGAGAGAGAGAGAGAGAGAGAGAGAGAGATAGAGCCATAGCAGCAAGTTGATTTTTTCTAAGCTCTAGTTAAAATCTAAAATTTAGTTTGGTGTGAAAATATTTAAACCTCAGTTAAACATAAATGTGCCTCAACGCTAAAAGCACACAAACGAACTACAGAAAATGGAGTCTCGGTGCGTTATGCTGGAACGTCAGGTGGAACAGCTGTCAAAAAAGCAGCAGAGAAAATCCCATCAGAAAATGGTGTATCTACGGTTGATAAAGGCAAAATGTCTATGTTTAGACTTATCAAAAGCACATGTCTAGTTAATTCATTATTACGCATTACGTCACACGCTTTTTGCTGAGTGCGCATATCGCCTCATGCACCTAATTTTAAGTCACACTTTGCTGAGTGCACTTGTCGCTTCAGGTAGTCAAAAGCTAAATTTAAGGATTGGGAAAAATAAAACTTACTTGTAAACGAACAACGGAAGAGAACGGTCCTGCCGTTTATACAACTAATATCGCGAGTCATTTAATGGTTCTTCAAAGCCAAAAAGTGAACAGTGGTAAGGCTAAAATAGTATACTGTGGAAGAAAATTGTGAACTGAAAACTAAAGTGTATAAACTGTATGAATTCAGAACTATGTGGAAACTTTAACTCAGAACTGTAAACTTTAACTCTGAACTATGAACTTTAACTCTGAACTGTGGAAGTAAATTGAAAACTGTGAAAAAAACCTATATAAAAATACTGTGGAAAACCTGAATAGCAGAAATAGCTCAAAAAATCTTCGATGAACAACAACAATTGGGTAAGTCGATCCAATCATTGTATACTAACTATAAGAAAGATTGGAGGTAACAACGAAATACCTAGGAGCTAAGCTAGTATAGCACTAAATGAGTTATGACAAAAGTTCTTGGAGAATCATTCAATTTTCCAGGCAATAGAACAAGAACAGAATTTAAATCCATACTACGTAAACATCTATAAGCAGCAGGTGCAAGCTGTTGTAAATAAAATGACGAGCGATATACAAGAAAAACTAGAAAGCAGCGAAGAAGCTGAAGCAATTAACAATGCTGCCGCAACGTCTGGATGCTCCAAAAAATCAAGCACCGAGGGACAAAATTTAAAAATAAAAAAACCAAATGATTAAGATGACGGCGTTAAAAAAATATATTCGAAGAGAACAGGAAAGCTTAAAAATGAAACTAAAAACGAACAGTTGTCACGAGTTCAAAATGAATGAAGTAAAAGAAATGTGAAAGAACGTGACTCAACTTTTGGTGTTTGCGACGGACGAAGAACTTAAAAATGAATACTTTGCAAGAGAAGAATACGAGTATTTAAAAAAGATCTACAACGAATTTATTACAGAGCTTCTCAGCTCAGCAAACAAAACGGAAACCCCGTGAGCAATGGTGCTAAAGTCCAGGATAAGCACGAAATTAAGTTGCCACCAATAACTATTCCAACTTTTGAGGGTGATAGAGAAAAAGTAAAAAGACAACGGAACACATCCGTGTGGATACTTTAAAAGAGAAAAAAAAGAAACATAGAGAGGTACTGTGTTGCCAATAGTGTAAGTTATTATTAATTTAATTTCTGAGTTATATTAAGCCCGTATGATACTACATTTTTTTTCGTATTTTTTACATACTTAATAATGGAAAGGTGTCAGCTTCGCGTGAAAAAGGCAGCAAGTTTGTTTTTACGAAAAGCAAAGCCATTTTTTTGCAAGCCACTGTACAGTGCCATAACTTATTTTCAAATTTCGCTGGAAAGCAAAAACAACAAACATCAAAGTCGAAGCGCAAAAAGCTGCCAGCGGCTGATTAATGTGGTGAGAAGTACATTTTTAAAGTATATATTTTGACATTTTCACGTTTATGGGCTTAGTGCGTATACACTCACACCTACTGAGAATTTCATTGGTGCACTTTTCGTACTGCTCTAATTTAATATCAATCATATTAAAAATACAAAAAAAAATGTAGTGTCATACGGGCTTAACAAATATAATTTCTAATAGAGGGAAATTATAAGAACTGGGTAACTTTTCAAGAAATATATGAAAAGATTATTGTTATAATGTACAAAGTGTAATGCTGCTGACTTCTGCCGTAGTCTTTTGATTACTACGATGACAACTGCTATAATTAGTAGAACCACAACTCCTCCGGTCAATGAATTTTGGTGGATTTTGTAATTCATAATCTCCTTTAACAATACCTCCTGGTTCCTTTGGAGACCAATATCGTTGTGAACCTTCATGAGTTGATTAGAGATGTCTGATGCTAACACAGGATCATCTTTTTTTCGTAGTTGAAGTAAAATACCTGCTCCGAAATATTTTGAATAGAAAGATATGATGACTTCAATCTTGTTGTAATGGTTTGCTTCCCGAAAAGGATCATGTTTGATTGGTGTATTCTGCAGTTTGGTTGAAGTTTCAGGATCCCAGTGTCCTTCACTGTAGCAGCGTTTATTTTAGAACCACAGGCGATGTCTACTTTGACTTCATAAGGTGCACTGAATATCCATGCATTCGTATGTTGCATCTTTATCCAGTAAAGTTGCGCCTGCACCGTTCGGGTAAGGCGTGATGCTGGTAACCTTTGTGTACTCACTACGAAGTTTACTCGACCTATATCCTCAAAATAAATACCTGGGTTTGTCGCAAATGGAGTTAATCAAAGCTGTCGCTGGTTTGTTGAGTGGTTATTAGGCTTATGGCTATTACTATGATACACATCCAAATAATGGGCTTAAAACATACGAACCCCATGGAAGATGTTATAGATGAGTTATTCGTTACGCCTGCTTTGCTAGATGGATTTCCAGTTCTAGCGTCACTGTTTGTGCTTTCTTCCGCATTGTTTTCAATCGGTAATGGACTCAGTTTCGTAATTGGCCAGTTTTTGCGTGTCGTTTGTTGCAGTAAGCAGTGACTGGATATTTTTATCCGTCCCTTGATGCAGTTGAGTTACTTTGCCTAGATTCCACTTAGTTGGTGGTAACCTATCATCTTTGACCAATACTATGTCACCAATAGAATATTGTATTTGGTTTTTCTTGTTTCCACTTTGTTCTTTGTTACAGTTGCGCCAAAAATCTTGTGCGATTTTTTCAGTTAGCAGCCAGCTTGAACGAAAACTTCGCTTCTGATCTAAAATTGGACTAGGTACTGCATTCAATGCTGAGCCGATTAAAAAATGTCCAGGTGTAGGCACTGGATTATCATCAATGTCATTGCTTATCGTGACCAAAGGACGAGAATTTAGGCAGGCTTCGACTTGTGGACAGCTCTTCAAATGTCAAAGTAGTATCTCCAATGACTCTCTTTAAGTGGAACATCATTGCTTTTCTGTGGCTTCTTTATTGGTTTGAGTGATTACAGCTTTAAAAAGCTTTGTTCATTCCGACAAATTTTGTCCCGCAGTCGCTGTAGAAATGTGTGCAATATCCTCTTCTGGACATGAATCTTCTATCGGCCGCCAAAAATACTTCTGATGTGAGATCGCTGACAAGTTCCAGGTAAATTGCCTTAGTTGATAAACACACAAAGACTGCAATGTATCCCTTTATCGATCGGTTCCCTCTTCCTTTGGAAATGAGTATTTGAACTGGATCTGTGTAATCAATACCCGTGTGTATAAATGGTCTTTGTGGCGTTATCCTAGAAGTTGGCAGCATTCCCATAATTTGACCCTTTGTAGATGCAAAGCGATGACATCGTACGCAATTATAGATTACTTGAAGAGTCACAGATTTAGCTTGAAGGATCTAGAATGTTAACTGAATTCCTCCATGCAGTGTTTTCTCATGAACGTGTTTAACTAGTAACTTGGTGAATATGTTGTTGCGTGGTAATATGTATGGGTGCTTCTCCTTCTCTGACAGATTTGCGTTGTCAAGTCTACCCCCGACCACAAGAGTATTTTCGTTATCTAAGCGTGCGGTTAGGGCAAGAAGCTTGCTTTTCTTGTGAAGATTGTGTCCGTTCTGTACCTGATTTCTTGTAAAAATTCAGTTGGTTGAATCAAACGGATAATAGATTTTATATCACCTTCAAGTTAATAGGTGGTTAGGTCTCCAGTTTGTTTGCTTGTTTGATGTTTGCAGTTCAGCGCAAACCGTTTACAGTAGGATATCATTCTAATTAGCCTTGTGTATGAGGAAAAACGTTCGACGATGTTGTCTCTCTTCATCCATAGACTCATCTTCAGAAAGTTGATATTTCTCGGATTGTGTCGGCCAGTATTCAATAGCCTTTTCAAGCCATTCCACCATAGAGAATGATGTTTTAATTTGATTAGTGTGACACCTCTTGATGCACAGCCTGCAGGATTCTCTGTCGATCTTATGTGTGAGTATTTTTATGTATCTGAGCAACCCTATTAGACTCAAATACCTTTTCATTTAACGAGGTTTTCTTTATCCATGCTAAAACGATTGTTAAATCTATCCAAGCATAGACACTTTCTTCTGGAGTCTCGAATACCCGCTTTACTTCTGCCAGTAATTTTGATGAAGTGGGCTCCGCATAATTCTATCTTTCGAATTGTGAGTTTGTGTTTAATGGGTGCTACTATAGTTTTAAACCTAATCAAGGTGATTTTGTGTGTTCCATTCTGATGAGCAGTTCTAGAGGATATCATTGCTGCATATTATGCATCAGAAGTATCACAAAACCTTTCTTTGTGATTTGGTGCCCATTTTCTCAACTGGAATCCACCGCTGGCCAATAATTCGCAGAAAGAAAAACGTTGGTAAAATCAAGTACGTTCCTTATTTGATTTTGCGTCAACCAATGGTCGTTGTTAATTCAACAAATGCAGCGTTGATTTTTTTTTGAAAAACGATACAATTTTCCTTGGTTAAATTGACAACGTCATTGTCAATTTCGTGTTTAAATGATCACGAAGCATAGTTGAATCAACAATGTTTGTGCTAAAGTCCGTGATGAAAGAAACATGACGACAGTGTTACTTTAAACATGAACGTGTTTGTTCAAAAATACCTGTCCCTGAATTAAAATGATCATTGTTAACCAACTATTGCATTGTAAAGATTGCGTGATTCGTTAAAAATGTCCATACTTATTTTATCACGTAAGTGTTGTTATTTCTCCACGGCCATTGTGAAATAATAATACTATATCTTGTAAATTTACTTATACTCACAATCATGGTTTTCCATCTGAAAATTGAATTAAAACCAATATTTTGTCTTATCACTTACACTGCCGGACAAAATAAAGTGCAAATCAAAGCTTAGAAGCATTTCTTAGTTTTTGTAGCGATAGTACGTTAAGTTTTGATTTATTCTTTTTTTTTAAATACTTTCTTATATATTTATAATAGTTGGACTTTTTTTATTTACAAAATTGAACGGCAAATTAAAAGATACTGCAATTTAAAAAAAGGAAATTCATGGAAGAAGACAAAATAAAGTGCAAATCCAAAAAAAGTAAGAAAAATATACAAAATCTTTTAAGTTAGCTTTAGAAATGAAAAGAACTTAATAGCTAATGGCTTCTCCTATATTTTAAACTACTGCCGCAGGTCGATTGGGCAAGCTGGAAACCAGGTTTTTTGAGAACTCCCCTGGAATATTCTCCGATTTACTTTGAAGGCTTTTCCACAAAGATGATAAGTTGCGACGCTTATCCAATTGAATCCTTTCATTCAAAATGGATCAAAAGATGCTCAATTGCGTTAAGGTCTTGAGACTTAATAATGTTGACATAAGTTGGGCCCATCATTTTGGTGTCGATTTTGACGAGATTTCCAACGCCGCTATAGAAGAAACATCTCCAGACCATCATTGACCATCCTTCGAATTTCACCGTTTGTTGTACGTACCTTCGGCTGAGTCTTTCGGATGGTATGCACCAAATTCGCTTTCCATTTCTGGAGTTTTTGAACTCGAATTGAAATTTACAAAACGAATTTGAATATTACAGTTTGCCAGAATGTTTCTGGCCTTAAAAGAAACTTTTTTTGTGAAAGTGAGGCGGTTTTTTCAATTTATTGCACGCTTCCTTCCGTCAGAACTCTTAAAGCTGGCAACTATTCCTCGTTTTTCAAAGTTTAGACAGATCTTCTTGCTCCAGAAATTGAAACTCTTTCGGAATATCAATCCACTTTGACGTTCCAAAGCTAGCAGTTCCTTCACTTCGGGTGTAAGCGATTTCATACCAAATCTTACCGAATAAAATAAAACTTACCATTAAAAATGAGATTCCAAATTTTGATGTTATGCTTCTACCTTTTAATTTTTTGTCGACAGCGAAGATTTGTCTTCAAAAATCGTAAAAATTTTGAAAATATTCCAGCCCTCTGCCCATAAAAAAACAAAATGCACTTTATTTTGTAGCGTGTAAAAAACAATTGCTGCATAATTTCTACAACTGATAAAAAATTTACAAAAGCAAATAACCACTAGTTTTCACAAAACTGTGGACACATTTGTAGGTGATGTCAGAAAATAACAATTAAGTCAAAAACGCTATTTTCTTTTTACTAACAGAATTTTGAAAATGAATCAACTGCTTTTGCACTTTGTTTTGTCCCACAGTGTATAATCCGGTTTGATTATACCCTATCCTAAGGGTAGGTTTATTATTGAACCCTCCAACAGTTCGGACGTGTTTTTCTTTTCTCCCGACCAGAAAATCGCAGTTTGTTACTTCTGTCAACTTGCAGTATTCCGGTCATCGCCTTTTATTTTCTTTCGTTCACAGTCCGCAATTTGTGTTTTTTTGCCGACTTGCATTTCTTCGGTCATCTTCGTTTTTTCGCGACCCATATCTGTTTTGCTTTTTGTTTCGTGACTCTGACCTACCCCAATTACAACCAATACAATGTCAATGCTCTGTGGTTTTTCGAATTGTGCAGTAATTGATTCTAACGCTGAGCTTGTTAAATGCAATGGCCTATGTGGTAGATGTTTTCATCCTACATGTGTTGGTCTTAGCAAACGTGCTATCGGGTACCTTAAAGAATTTTCGAATAACTTTTTGTTTTTTTGCGACGAATGCAAAAACATACTTGAAATGAGTATCGGTACCGAATACTACTGAAAATAAGTATTCGGTACTGATACTCATTTACACACAGTCAAACACTAAGCCAAAGTACCACCATCGAAACCAATCTGTACACAAATCCAGAACTCAACCTCCGCGCTTTTTCCTTAGAGGCAAATATATAAAAAACACATATGCACATGCAAACACTCAACAATAGCACAATCCATCCCCCTCGTTTCTTATGTTCTACTTCTACTTTCTACATACTCCATTATTCTCTTTTCTCATACTTCTTGTTCCTCTGCCAAACGTTTCAATTTGATTATTTTTTTCTACACATACTCGCACTTAAACCAACGGCAGTAACAAATACCACTACTCGAATGTTGTGATTTCTTATCAGAATCTTAATTCCAAACGTTCCAAGTTGATTACTTTTCTGCACAGAACATATAGGTACTCAATCAGTGTTGCCACAATGATACCAAAGTATCAAAAGTGATACTTTTTAATCTGAATTTCGACGTGATACTTCGATTTCTGTAAAATGCCTATTTTGATACTTTTTAATTTCGTCAACAAAATACTATAATATGCCAGGCAATACTCTTATTCACTGAACTGTGAGTTATTATTCCGTATTTTTTTTTTTGATAATTTATTTAAATATTCTTGTAGTTGACTTGGCGCCTGTTTAGATGGATAGATTTTTTGTAAAAGACTTGAGAATATTCATGTTATTTTGGGCATTAAAGCTTGTGCAATTTTTTTTTTTTATTAACAAAATAATAAGAATGGCAGTTTTACTCATAATTTCTATTATGATACCTTTTGATACTTTACTTCTCTCTGCGGAGATACTTTTTTCCAAACTCTTGCGGCAACACTGTACTCAATACTCATACTCATATTCCAATTTCGTTACTAACGAATACTACTACCCGAATGTTGTGATCATAGACAAATCTAAATTAGACCGACAACTTCGGTTCGTTTGACACATTCGCTCCACCAAGCTAAAATCCGCTAGATTTTGTCATTGTATTCTGACAGGCAAGCAAAATCAAATGGCCGCAGCCATTTTTTACATACAATTTGTTGTTGTTAATGGAATAACAACCGGAAAAAAAAATGTTTGCTCAAAAGGAATGAAAGAGATAACCCGACAAAATGATAGTTAGGTCTTGGTCACACGCTACTTCACATTTATTCACAAACATGGTAATTAGACTCCTCCTATTTTCAGCACTAAGGCCAGGGGAAGTACGAGTTGACTGTCTAATTTAGGTTTGTCTATGGTTGTGATTCTTTTATTCCATACGTTCCAGTTTGATTACTTTTCTGAACAGAACATATAGGTACTCAATACTCATACTCAAACTTCGTTAGCAACGAATACCACTACCCGAATGTTATGATTCTTTTACAGTAATCAGTATTCCAAACGTTCCACTTTGATTACTTTTGCGTAGAGAATATATACTCAATACTTAATACTCATACCCATACTCAAACATTGTCAGTAACGAATATCAGGACTCGAGTGTTGTTATCTTTGGTAAGGCATTCAGTACATGGTTTAATTTGATGATTTACTAAGTGTTTACATATTTGGAGGTGGGTAGACTTGAGTAAAAAATAATATATGTACATACTTACATATGAGTCGTTGTTTTTGAATATGGTGTTAGTCCATTTTAAATGAAGTTTCATTGGCCCAAAAAATAGATTGTAGAGAAAAACATGCACTTTGCACCACCAATTAAATTGGGCCACAAATACCTGTTTTATCCGCCTTTTTTTTAAAAATGGGTCAATTGGGTTCGGTCTCTGGAATCATCACTGGGATATCGAGTATTGGATACCGAATACCAAATACCGAATACTGAATATTCAGTAATCAGTAATCATTCGGTACTCAAAAGTAATCAAATGGCACACCACTAGTGCTAATTAATGATTACGTTGGTTCACAACAATTATACATAAGAATAAGAGACTGGAAAAGTTTGAAAAGATGCATTATTTAAAAACCTCATTAAAAGGTTAATTAATACAACATCAGAAACAAATTACGACGCGTCATGGGACTTGCTGAGCAACAGATTTAACAACCAAACGCATAATATTTTCAGCGCACTTGGATGCAATAGTTAATCAATCAATAATTCTAAACGAATCAGCATACGTGTGAAAACAACTTCATGATACCACACAAGAGCACCTACATGCAATAAAGAATTTAAAAGTTGATTCTAAATCATGGGGCTCAATACTAGCACACACAATTACCAAAAAAGTTGACACAGAAACACATAAACTGTATGAACAAACATTGATGGATCCCCGTGAAATACCACAACTGGATGATGTTTTGGAAAACCGGTTTCAACCGTTAGAAGAAAAAGATATAAATGAAACAAGATGTCATAAAAGTACTATACTTGCAACAGCACTAATAAAAGCAAAAACATTGCAAAATATGTATGAATTTATTCGTGCGTTAATAGATTCTCAAGCTTCATTTATAACGGAAAATGGTATTCAAAGACTGGGCTGCCCTAAGTACCGGACAAATACTCAGATTTCTGGAATGGCACAATGCAAAGCAGGAGTGTGTAAAAGTAAAGTAGAACTGGAATTAACATCGAGATCTCCATAAAATTTCTCATTACATTCCAAAGCATTAGTTCTGTCTACCTTGACACATACACAGCCAGATGAATCTATAACTGTAGATCATAGAGATCATATCTGCACAAATTACATACTAGCAGATCCAACATATGTTACTCTCGGTGCCATTGATCTTTTGATTGGGGCAGACGTTTGCCGATATTTTTTTCGATGGGATACATAAAAGAGACAACGGAATACTAGCACAAAATACAAAGTTTGGTTGGATACTCTCTGGGAAAGCAGAAATATATAAAAATGTCACCCACAGATTAACATAGATGGTAACGAGAACAAATATTGATGAAGAATTGCAAAGGTTCTGGACGATTAAAGAGTCAGCTATAAATGAAGAATTAACGAGCAAGCATACGAAATATGAAGAATACTACCAAAAGACCACTGAAAAAAAAAAAAAACAGAGATGGCACGGTTTACCTTTCAACGACAATGGACGGAGTCTAGGTGATTTCAAACCAAGGGCAATGGCGCATTGGTTCCAAATGGAGAAAAAATTTATTAACAACAAAAATTTACAACATGATTACAACAAACTCATGCAAGAATTCGCACTGACAACGGTAACTTATAGCACAAAATCTGCTCCTTACTTAGCGATCAAAACACTTCACATATTAGCTGATGATGAAGCAGCGAAACATCCGCGCATTGCAAAAATAATAAAACGAGACTTCTACGTAAATAATTTGGTATCTCAGGTGCAGCATCCTTACACGAAGCAAAGCGAAAGCAAATGGAGTTAATCGAAGTATTGAGAAAATGTGGGTTTAACTTGAGAAAGTCAAAATGCAATCACACAGAACTCTTGAAAAAGTTGAGACTCTGATCAGAAAGAATAAACGATGGATATAAATAAAGAACATAGTGTTAAGACGCTTGGTTTGCATAGGAATCCAGTAGGTGATGAGTTTAATTTCAAAGATCAATTAAATCGACTGCCAGATACGCATACAAAAAGATCGATTCTATCATACATTGCCAAACTTTACGACCCGTTAGGTTGGCTTTCACCGATCATAACTACTGCAAAAATTTCTTTCATGAACTTTGGACAAGAAAATATACGTGGGATCAACCAAGAGATGACGAATTAGCAAGAAAATGGACAACATTTCGAAACGAACTACTTACAGTGGAAAAAATAAATATCTCTCGTTGTATACAATTACCCTTAACAAAGTCCATTGAAATACATGGGTTCGCATATGCTTCGGAGAAAGCATATGGAGCTAGTATATAGTATGATAATTACCGCGGATGACGAATGTCACATCACGCTGCTTATGTCAAAAACAAGAGTATCACCAAGAAAGATAGTGAACACTAATGCTGTCACATTACCAAAACTTGAGTTATGTGCTGCTGTTCTTTAAGCAAAACTTTTGAAACAAGTAAAGCTTGCACTACAATGGGAAGAGTTGAAGTGCACGCATGGGCAGATTCTACTATTACGCTGGCATGGATAAATTGAAATGTTTTGTTTCAAATCGAGTTAGACAAATACGAGAAGTTACTGAACCTGCAGACTGGCATCACGTTAGATCGAAAGAAAACCCTGCAGATTTAGCTTCGAGAGGCGTGGAAACACAATTACTGAGGGAGAATACTCTGTGGTGGAAGGGTCCATCATGCCTCGTAGAGATAATACGCACATATACGATTGAAAAGGAGCATTTTAGTACAACTGAAGAACTTCACGACCATATAAGCAATGTTATTATTGTAACTACGTGTGATGGAAGATGGGAAGTTTTTAAGAAATACTCCACCATATAAAAATTAACACGAGTGGTAGCTCAATGCAAACGATTCATAACAGAGTGTACGAAACTTTAAAATTTCAGCTCGCCGCACTTAACAAGTGATGAATTGAACCAGTCATTAAATAATATAATATGCATCATGCAGAAAAAACATTTCAACAGCGAAATACTGTTATTAAATGGTTAAAAAACGTTGCCATCATCCAGTATTATATTATCACTTAATCCATTCTTAGACGAAAACGGTAAGAAGAGTGGAAGGAAGACAATTCTTTCATATTATCAAAAGCATCCAGTTATACTTCCAAGTAACAAATTCATTACAAAACATATAATTAACGATGCGCAGATTGCAACACTCCACGGCGGTAATGAAACGACGCTTGCCTACACAAGACGAAAGTACTGGATACTCTGTGCAAGGAATCGAGTAAAGGAAATCCATAGGAATTGCGTCAAACGCTGCAGATTCAAGTCACAGAATACAAGTCATATAATGGGAGATTTACCTGTGGCTCGTGTCCGGCTCTCTAAACTATTCATGCATACGGGAATAGATTATGCAGGGCCAATCCAAATAAGAACAATAAGAGGTAGAGGATTTAAGTCATATAAAGGGTACATAGCAATATTTGTCTTCTTTTGCACAAAAGCCATACATATTGAAGTGGTATCAGACCTAACCAAAGAAGAGTTTTTAGAAGCTTTTAGAACATTTTCTTCAAGAAGGGGACTTCCGTCAGATATGTACAGCGATAATGGCACAACGTTGGTGGGAGTGAAAAGGATTCTCGATAGAGATCTGCGGAAAGCAGTAAGCGAAATCTCAAGCAGTGCTTTGGGATCGTGTATAGAAGGGGTGTGGTGGCATTTACGCCGCATAGTAGGAGAATCAACGCTGACCTTTGAGTAAATAAGCACACTACTCGCTCAGATTGAAGCATGCTTGAATTCACTTTCTTTATACTCAGTAACATGTGATCCATAAGACATTGAAATACTTACACTCGCACATTTTTTATTGGATAATCTTTGGTGACGCCATTAGGGCCAAATAGGTTGGAAAAAGAGGCGCACAGATTAGCGAGTGGAACTTAATTCAGAAAATGACGCAACATTTTTGGATAATATCAAGGTAGGAGATGTGGTGCTGGTTAAAAATGTTCCTCCAACAAGATTGCCACTAGCTCGAATAACACAAATACATACTGGAGCAGATGGTGTAGTAAGAGTCGTCTCATTAAAACTTAAGGGAAATACAATTAGTAAGAGGCCTGTCGTAAAACTCTGTTCACTTCCTATAGAAGAAGAAAACAATAATGACAACAAACTTGGAGCCAGTATGGTAAAAATGAATTTAACATGCACTAAAAACGTTGAAACTGCAAATAAAAAACAAAGAAACTAAAATAGGATATATATAAAAATTTACTCGTAATATTGAATTGTATCATCCAAGGGCATGCAGGATATGTTTTTAAACGTGGAACAGGCTGTGCAGGTGAAGATCAGCCGTGGAACGCTAAAAGTCGGTATTTTATCGACGCTAAATATAACAGATGAGTACAGGAAGTCGGTGAAATTGTCCACAATTGTCAGCTGCTTATAAAGCTGAAATTCATTGTAGTACTCTTCTAAATCATCTCAGAGAAAATAAAACTTTTCTTAAACGTGAACTAGATACACTAAGCGTTACATATAATGAACACCCCAACAATTGCTCTAGTCTTGGATTATTTGGAAAACTCTTGGAAATGGTTTTCGGAGTTAACAATGAGGTATACGCGAGTATAAACAATTTGGATCACAACCAAAATTTATTAAAAAAGGCAACAACCTACTCTTATGATGTCAACTAGAACTTCAATAAACGAACTGCATTCAAAAACATATGAAAATGCGAAAATCCGTCTAGAGCGGATCGTATGATACCCTATCCCTTTCCTGTATACAAATGTTTTCTTTTTTTAATATCTTATCAAATTACTCTAAAATAAAAATTTTCTCAATAAGTGGGTGTGGTAGTGGGCGGATTTTCATTTTGTTCCTTAGAAGTGATATTGTTCGAATAAAAACGTCGAAAACAGTTTTTTCTTATAAAAACGCCCCTAAAATGTAGGCGTTGTCGAATATAATGTACGAAAGATTTCTAGAGTAAAAATATATATAACTATTTGCTTAAGTAAGTTTTTTCGAGTTTCATATAAAAATAATGAAAAAAGTGAATTTTTTAAAAAGTGGGCGGATTCTAAAATTATTACACTTGTATTGCTTACTTTTGCAAGGACCTCTTTTAATTTAATTTCATCGATCTAGCTCAAAATTTAAGGCCCAAAAACTGGTGACGCACAGACGAACGCACGGACATAGCCCAATCGACTCGGCTAGTGATGCTTATCATTTATACACATATATACTTTATTGGGTCTATCTGTATTATTTATCTATGTTACAAAATATGTATCAAACTTAATATACCCTTAGAATTGGGTATAAACAAAGGAAAGAATGGATGCAATAGCACACAAACTTAATAACGTTATTTCTGAAGTCAACAAAATGTTCACATGGTTTGAAGAAGTGGATGCTAATAAAATCGAATTACAGATTCTTGCAGTATACCAATTATCAATAGATATACTGAAATATATGCTAAATATATAAAGTTAATAGCAGCAAGTACTCAACGTTTTTTGGAGTTTATATTTTATAACACCGGGTCACTTACATGCAGTAATAAAAACTGTTTCAGCTAAACTACCAACTGATATGTATATTGTGGAACGATCGTCTAACCGAATCGAAGTACAGCATAATGGAACTCACATTATAGTAAGTGGTTTCTTACATATCACGGAGGCATCAGCATATGATTTAATTAAACTAACTACTGTGCCATACAGAATAAAAAACAACGAATATGCTGTAGCAGAGGTGTCATCATCTTTTTTGGTTGTCGACTACAATAATCAGAAATACTTCGAAATATCTGATACGGAAAACGGTGCATACCAGATACACCTTTCTTTATAGATCATTTGTATAGGCGAAAAACAACAAATGCATGCAAGAAAAATTCATATATCAAACATTATTTGAAAAACATCTGTACCAAAATAATACTTGGTTATTTGTAGCAAGTTCCCCATCCGATGCTGCTGTAATTTACGAGGGGCAGAGAGAAGAAATTTCACTGGAAGGAGTTGGCATTCTACAACTCAACCGATCATGCCTAACTCAAACACGTGAAAATACCCTGATGGCAGAAAGAAACCCAAAAATTGATGTCCAAATGACCAAGTAACCAAGCCGTTAAATTTTACCTCGCACTTGGAAGAGGGATAAAAAGCCTACCGAAGGCAGGGCAGAGTTCATGCTTGACCCAGGCGATGACGTATCATCCATCACCTGCTGTGAGGATATCCTTTTCATCAAATGCAAACACAATCGAAGGAGTTGGCAGAATGTCTACGAAGTGCATGCACCTGATTTTAAGTCATACACTTTTTGCTGAGTGCGCATCTCGCTTCATGCACCTAACTTTATTTCACACACTTTCTGAGTGTGGAGCTAGATTTAAGAACTAAAAAAAAATAAAACTTACTTGTAAACAGCGCCGTCAGCCATTTAAATTCCAATCCTAGTTTAAATAAATTTTCTTTAAATACATATATGTCATATAATGTAGCAGGTTTAGGTAACAAAGTACTTTTTAACTATTTTTTTGAACACATTTGTCAGTATGATATCTTCTTTTTATTTGAAACTTTTGTTGACTATACATTGCATTGGATAGCGGCAACGCGACTAAAAACACGTGAGCAAAAGCATTAGATGCCAATTTAGTAATGAACTTAACAGGGTATTGGTGGAAATAGCAACGAAAGATGTTAAAATATGGTTTATCCTGGTCCATATACACTGTAGCAGATGGTCAGGCTCCGTACGACTTTTTATTGGAATTCGGCGAAGAAGACTTAATGGTGATCGGCGACTGTAACGCGAGGATAGGCACAGTATTAAACGGCCGATTTGAAAGCGACAATAAGGGTCATCTAACGTGTTTCAGAGGTACGGCCTGCTCAACTTTAGATTACTGCCTTGTACTCGTACGTGGAAGATGGTTGAATTGCGTGGTCGACTTAAATGAGCTTACCTATTCACATCATTTGCCATTAACGGTTTTGATGTTTGTGGATATTCTGCTAGAACCTAACGACCTGGAGTTGCGGTTGCTACCAAAACTAAAATTGTGGGTGGCCACGGCGTAGTGGTAGTGTATTCGGTCATTGAATGAGAGGTTTGGTGATCAATTCCCGACCAGGTCCATTCAATTTTCACAGTATTAAAAATTAAATAATTCGCTCAGAAAGCACTTCGTGTATTTCAACATGAACGCGAAAAAAATACTGTGAATTCAAACGAATGCAAAAATCACACACAACTCTCTCCCCAATCGAATTGGATACCACCCATGGAGAATAAACATTGAAACCTAATATCACCACTACACCAACTCTTTCCTATCCCTTCTTTTCTCTTCCAAAATTAACTAACGCCCGTGCCCTGTTAAACAGTAAAAGGGTATTCATATCCCCTTTGGCATGTGCAGATTATAAAAAAAAAAAAAAAAAAAAAAAAATGGAAGAAAAGTCACACACTTTGTTATAAACGAAAATTGGTCAACAATCTCAGCATTATAGATGAAAGCGAATTAAGCTCTTGTCGTGGTGTAGACGTTCGAGACGTTGCCTGTATCTCGAATGGTGTGGGGCCATCTCATCACTCAAGGAGATGCAGTAGAAAGGAAGCATAGTTCGACCTATGCAGAACAGACAACAGCGTTGCAAAAATGTTGTACCAGGAAACGAGGAGGGAGTAAAAAACCATGTAAGTTTATAAAGAGATAAGATATATGCAGCAGCTGACGAGAGGTTTGGGTGGAATATCAGATACTCGTTCTTTCAACGGTACGATGTTTGCACGGAGCACTCAATACAATATACTTTATGCCCTACATAAGGAATGTGGAATGCCCTAAATTTTGAGCTAGGTTGATGAAATTTTGTATACGAGGTCTTTGGAAAAGTAAGCACTTTTAAAGAAAATCACATTTTTTCACTATTTTCATATGAAACTCGAAAAAACTTATTTGAGCAAATATGTAGATATCAACTTAATCTACAAATCGTCTATACGCCCACTTTTTAGGGGCGTTTACTTCAAAAATTAATTTTCGAGTAAAAATATTAGTTTATAGGGCAAAATAGAAAATTTTGCGAATACATTTTCCACCGCCCACTGACACGACCAAATAAGATAGGGATAGGGTATCATACGATTCGCTCCAGGCGGATTGTAGCATTTTTCACTGGTTACTTTAAATTTTGAGCTAGTAAAATAAAATTTTGTATTCGAAGTGTAAAAATTTTCAAAATACACCCACCGACACGCCCACTTTTTAAAAAAAAATCATTTTTTTGAATGAAACGTGATAAAACTTACTAATGACATTCCTTTAATCTGCTATTTTCCAAACTATGTGTACGGCCACGCGTTTTTCTTTAAATAAAAACATTTTTCGGCGGTTTCTTTAGAATAATATCACTTGTTAAGGTGCGGCCAGACCGAGTGAAACATTTCTGAAACACTGTTTCGTGTTATGAAATGCGTTAATTTGAATGTCGAAAGCTGTTTTATTTATTTTCATTAAATAAGGCATTGTCAACTTTACGAAGCTCTGTGAGAGTAATGACAACTTTCGCAATGTATATAATGCACGGTGTTTGTGTGGAAAATAGAGAAAAATGTAAAGAAGAAAAGATAATAAGCGTGCGCAATTATTATGCGCCAAACAATGTAATAAAATCTGGAAGGAAACGAGGAAAGTTCAGCCGTTTCGTAAATTTCACTTTCCAGTGAGAAAATGAAAACACACATCCATGCTCTTTTGGTGCAACTTTCCATTTGCATAGTGATTTGAAACGGAGTCTAGGTATATTGGTAGAAGAAGTAGCTATATGTATAGGAAAGGGAGAGGATATCATACGATCCGCTCCAAGAATGCAAGAGTGCACAAAGAAGATAACGCGAAAAATTGCAACAGTGCGGTAAGCTGATACTGAAGCACCGGTTACTCAGCTGGGGTAGGTTCGATGAAAAGTTATATGAAATAGCTACGGTGAGTTGCTTTTGTTTGGTCCTGTACCAAATAAACGAAACCGAAACTCGTTACATATATATATGTAAATCAATTTCAAATATAAAGGGCGCAACGTACTGTTTTGCAGAGTAAGGGAGAGCACGAAACCTGGTAAAGAAATAAAGGGGAAAAGTGTATGCTGAAATAAAATATTCACAAAATTAAAATCGTTATAAACGCTCCGTTGTGGAACGTGGCGATTTAATTAAAGGAAAGAATACAAGAAGAGGAGAATCAGCGGCCTTACAAAAAACAAGCAACTCTATCGGGTTCAGGAGAAAAAAAACCTCGCCAGAGAAAAAAATATTCCAGCAAAAAAACAAATGACCAATATCGCCACGAAAAGCCCGTCCGTTAAAGAAAAAGTTCCGTTTTACGAAAAGAAAAACCAAACACTACTTATCTTTCTATACATATGTCCTGGCTCTGCCCAGGTCTCGGAATTCCCAATTCTTTTATTCCTTCCAAAAATACTTCGTCAATCCTTTATCCTCTTCCTTTCACCAGGACTCAAATACCTTTTTTTTACCCTTCAAAACAACCAAGAAGTGATAACCGACGGAGGAAAAAGTCTCCTCGAGCTTCAGGCCAAACGCATATATATACGTACTCAGTCACGTATTTAATTACAACTCTGAACACCACACCGCTAATTTTGTATGTGTATGTTCGGCCGCTCTCAAACCCGCTAAGCTTCAAATCCACTGATCCAAACTCGCCCGATTCGATTTTCCCCTTTAACAACTTTGGTTCTGTTGGTTCTAAAACTTTAAGGTACACTTGAGGGTAATCAAGTGTTAAATGCCACTTCAAATGGGTTTAGTTATAAAAACATAATTTCAACATGGGTGGGGTGATCCTTAGAAAACAATATACAATCAGAAAAAATTAAGAACATACATTACCAAAATAAAAATTCAGAATTTAAATTTCAAAATTTAAAAATCAAAATTAAAATTCAAAATTAAGTGAAAAAAGAAAAAAGAAGAAAACCGTTACACCAGAATATCAGAAAAAATGGATTCTGAAGCAGAATAATCAAAAGCTAAAAGCCAATACCTCACACATTTTTCAAACTTCCCAGAAGAAGTTAAAGCTCTAATTGCAAGTGGGAGCTTATAAATAGCCGACAAAATTAAACGAAATAGAAATTACGAAAAGCAGTAGTACGATACATCGGTACAGATACAACATTCGAAAAGTTTCTACGAAGATTGTAATCAGAAATTAATCTGAAATTAGGATTACTTGATCGCATGAAAAAGTTTTTAACACTTTAAAACAATACAAATGATGGACTGGAATTTTCATATCACGGAACAATGGATAGCTAAGATGTCGACTTTGTTTTCGGCATATTTTCCTCAAAACATTTTTCTGGAAAATTAAAAGAGGCTGAATTTTATTCCAATAGGAACCTCCCCAACACACAATACCATACTGAAACTTTGAATTAAAAATACCATAATAAATTGTTTTTAGTAGTTTATATGAACAACATTTTTTAAGTAAGCTTATTGTAGAATCGATAGTGGGCCCCAAGTACTTGAACTCGTCTACATTATCGATTGAAAAACACTTATCACTGCAATTAAGAGTGTCACAAAAAGTTGATAAATCGGAAACACATGGGCAACCCAATTTGTATTTTAGACACTCCGGTGCATGAAAGAAGACTTCTGGTATGAGTGGATAGATTAAAATATATAATTATAATTTTTATTTTAGAGCTAATTCTTAATCTATGTTCGGCGAACCACATCCTAAACAAATTCAGATCCCAGTTTATATCAGATATAAAATTCGAAGCACTGTCAGATCCACAAGAACTGCCCACATCATCCGCGAAAGCAGTAAGGGTACATTTGAAGTTTAACGTAAACAATGAATTTATATAAATGAGAAACAGAATGGGTCCCAACACAGAACCCTGGGGCACTCCTAAATTAAAAATTGTATTTCACTCCTGGTTGCCTCAATCTTTTCGCATAAAACCGCGAAAACCAGCCTTCTCAAGTTTTCCCAACAAAAAAGTATGGTTAACTGTATCAAAGGCTTTTGTAATATCTACAAATAAGCCTGCTGTGAACTTTTTAGCATCAAGGTTAGAGAAAATACTGGCAAAAAAGTGTAGCAAAGCATCTTCGGTTGATTTTCACTGCTGAAAACCAAATTGTATCGGGTTGAAAAACTTCGACTTATGTAAGAAAGATTTCATTCTCGCCTTAACAAAGACTGCTGAAAACTGGAAGAAGTGAAATCGGTCTGTAATTGGTCATATCCTTTGGTGCGCCTTTTTTAAATAGTGGTACTACGTCCGCGCTTTTAAGTGGTTCAGGAAAAACTCCTGAGAATATGCTGCGGTTAAAAACAGTCACTACAACATCAACAACGAAGCATCCGATCTTTTTTAAAATTACATTAGAAATACCATCAAAGCCACAAGCATTCGATTTTTTTAGAGAACCAATTGTCTTTAAGAGTTCCAAAGCAGTTGGCAAAAGGCAAAACTATTTCTTTGCAAAGGTTCACCACAGTAACCGAGAATTTGAACACAAATTGCAGCTCAATTGCGCTGTTTATGTAGGTAAACAGCTAGCTATTGAGGTGAAATAGTTATTAAACGCATTAGCAATGTTGAGTTTATCAGATACTTTTAAGTTATTTACACAAATTGCAGTAGGTTTTTTTTACTAATACGAGACTGGTTGAGGATACTATTGACTGCCTGCCATTCATTTTTCAAATTACCCTTTGCAAAATTAAATAGATTTCAATAATAATTATCGCAGCACATTGGAATTTCTTTTTTTAAGTTGAGAGCACAATTTTTTATACCTCAAACTCAGCCTAAAGTTGTTTGGATGCTTAGAAGATTTGATTCTAAGGTTGTTTTTAACCTTTACTTTGGTCATTAGTTGTCTTGTGATCCAAGGCTTAAGTCTTTTAGTATTTTTTTTTCAAGGGTAGTGTGAAGGTACAATTACTAATATGATTAGAGAGACAGTTAATAAACATTGAGTAAGAAGAAGACTCATCACTTTCTGAATAAACATCATCCCAACACTCATAGAAAAGATTGTTTTTTAGATTCACGAAATCAATTTTTGTCACTTCGCAGATTTTCACATTGACTTACAATTTTGTTACAATTAGTGTTTATCAAAAGCCCTGTCATTGAGTGATCGCTAATTTTAAAGCCACCTATGATCTTCTCCCAGGACTTAAGGAGAATTTGGCAAATCGTCCATAAATATGATCCAAACAAGTACCCGACACCAACCTAGTAGGTCCGTTTATGAAGCAGGCTAGACCATACGATGCAAAGTGCCCAAGTAATTGGAAATAGTATCACTACTCTCTAGTAAGTTTAGGTTAAAAACCCCCAAGATGATTAAGTTTTTTTTATGACATATATACCGTGAAGCTTTGTATACGAGGTCTTTAGATATCGGGACAGAACAAGTAAAATCTTACAAAATCTCTTCAAAAAATTCACTTTTAGCATGAAACTCGATAAAACTTACTTCAGCAAATATGTAAAATAAAAATAAATTTAATATTAGGCCAGAAGCAGCCCATAAAGGGCCAAGTGCTAGCTTCTCAGAACTGCACATGTTGTGCGTGGTATACATTTCTGCATGTACAGATTGGACCTAGGGTTTTATGCCGTATCCGAAGGGCAGAGGGGTTTTGAGAAGCTTTCTCATAACAATTAACTCTTGAATGTTTGTCAGACACTCGGAAGAGGTGGGGCCGTGAAAAAACATTTGATGGTATTTTTCTGGATTCGAGCTTGGAACCCCTTGCGCAGTAGTCCAACGCGCTTACCACTGAGCCACGGCACCCACTATATAGATTATAGAAAAAAGGCAAACAATTTTTCGTCGGTTTCTATATTTCAATAGAATAATATCACTTCTTAGAAACAAAATATCGTATACATTTTCAAAATCCGCCCGCTTTGAAAAAAATGTGCACGACTGGGTCGACGTACTTGCACCTACATATATGCTGGTAGTTGGAAATGAATTTAAAAAAAAAAAAAATTACAATAGATTTTTGAAAAATTTTTTTTTTAATTTTGTATAAGTTTAAATGGCATATATTATTAAACATTTAATCTTGCCCACATTTCAGTTTTGATGGAAATCCATTGAGTTTTAGCCGAGAAATAGCCATATTTCTAAAACCAGTTAAGAAAAGTACCGTTATACGTATTTTTAGCCAAAAACGTGGTACGCCATCTTATAGCATTTGCCCAGACTAACACGAATGTGAAATTTAATCAAAATCGTTAGAGCCGTTTTCGAGAAAATCATGTTTTTGTAAAATTGGCCTTAAGTAAAGTACCGTTAATAATAGGGCTAGAACGAAAATTCCAATTTCCCCTCTGGAGAATACACAACAGACCCCAGATATGAAGTTTGAAGGAAATCGGTCCACCCGTTTGGGCTGTAGTCGAGCGTACATACATACAGAGTGACGGACAGACAGACAGACAGAATCGGCAGACCTACTTTTTCGAGCTTCTCTATCATCGTAATGTCAGAATTCATTGTTATCTCGAGTTCGAATTTTTGCACGAATCCAATACTTGCCCTATATTATAGGTGCAAGTAAAAATCTTCTTTTGAGTAATTTTATAGGAAATTAAAAATAAAACTATTTTAAGCAAATCCATATATTGCTAATCTAAATATAAAACTAGAAAATTAATTTTTTGAAGTAAACGCCCCTAAAAAGTGGGCGTGGCCATATACAATGTATGGACGATTTGTAGATTAAGTGGATATCTACATATTTGCTCAAGTAAGTTTTTTCGAGTTTCATATGAAAATAGTGAAAAAAAGTGATTTTTTTTGAAAAGTGGGCGTGTCAGTGGGCGGATTTTAAAAATGTTTACACTTGTATTGCTTACTTTTCCAAAGACCTCGTATACAAAGTTTCATCAACCTAGCTCAAAATTTAAGGTCCAAAAACTGGTGACACACAGACGGACGGACAGACGGACGGACGGACGGACATAGCTCAATCGACTCGGCTAGTGATGCTGATCATTTATATATATACTTTATTGGGTCTATCTGTAATATTTCTCTATGTTACAAACTATGTATCAAACTTAATATACCCTTAGGATAGGGTATAAAAAAGAAGGCGTCTCATTTCATATCATTTTGCTCGAGAAAAGTGGGCGAATTTTGAAAATGCTTACACTTTAAAATTTCGATCGATTGATTTAAGACCCAAAAACGTTCGGCGGATGAACATGTCCCAACTCAATCGAGTTGTTGTGTACGAACTATGTATTAAGAATTGTATGGAGTATAATATAACTATTAATCAATATCTGGAAATATTGATATTAAATGCGAAATCTCAATGTTGTAAAACGATATTCATATCAATACATTTAATTAATAGGTACACTTCATAAACACTTGCAAGACCATGGCGTAGATTATTTACAATTTTCCTTTCGATGGATGAACAACCTGCTTACGCGAGAGCTTCCCTTATATTGCACTATCCGACTATGGGATACGTATCTGGCAGAATCGGATGGATTCGCTCAATTGCACTTATATGTTTGCGCAGCATTTTTATTACATTGGAGGGCTGCTTTACTCAATCAAAATGATTTTCAAGTAAGAACTAGAGAAAGACTACCACATAGAAAACGAATTATTTTAAAATTAATTTATACTTTCTTTATATCTCCCTGCAGGGTTTGATGATTTTGCTACAAAATCTTCCAACATATAATTGGTCGGATAGGCAAATAAACGTTTTAGTTGCCGAGGCTTTCCGATTAAAATTTACATACGCTGACGCGCCGAAGCATTTGGAGGGAAAAAGCTGATAAAACTGCTGGTAGTTATGGATCTTAATATACTTTAATAAACGAACGACATTTTACAAAAAAAATCTTTATTTTATATTGTGAGAGTTAATTAGTATTTGTAAACGAATATATTTAATAAACGTTAATTACAAAGTTTAATTATTGTACTATAAATTGAAATTCTTTTTCCATATTACGTTCAAATTACAAAATATATTGTAACGATTTTGGGTCGCATCTAAAGCCTCTGAAATTCAGCTAACGTCAAACTGACATGATGAGACTAAGAACCTTTCAAAAAGGGAAGAAGAAAAAAAAATATAGGTGTCCACGCCAAGTTTCTGGGTAGAACTAGAAATAAAACTTAAAACATATGTTAAACTTAAAGCTAATAATAAAACTAATTTCATATCGAGTAATTTGGGGTTTTAATTGTTTACCCACCGTAACAATTGGTGTCAGATGTGTAAGATTCCTAACCGAATCTTTACCACATGCTTATCATAGCAGAATCTGAAGATCTAGCGAGCAAGTTGCAACAGGTTTTGCTACAAGGCGAAGTTACTTAATGAGCAATCAAATTTGGTGGCAAGTATTCAATGCTCATTGGAAAGTATGAGTACTCGAATGACACAAGTGGAATCGGCCGAACAGGAATCGCTTATTACTCCAGTTGAAGAGCATTATAATCTTTCTACCCCCATAGGTAATACTGGGCATGTACACACGCAGGCAGTCTGTATTGCGTTTCCACCTTCAGCTACCTCTACCCATATACAAAAGCAGACGCAGTCATCGTTTGGGTTTTTTTGTTTAGCGAGTGCTAGCTCTGAGAGACAAAATTTCACAAGTCACATCCACGTACTACGCCCATCCCGAAAGTATTGCAACAGCAGATGTGTCACTAGGATGCATGCACGCCACAACGCTTGGCGCACCACAGCACATCAAAGTACACCCATGTGATGACAAAACGTCATGGCGGACATCTGAGTTGCGTGGACGAGTCCAGAGACCTAAAGAATCCTCAAACGAATTGGCCACCAATGTTCAGCGTCTAGTTTACCTAGCCCTTCCGGACTGCCCTGAACAAGCTAAGGACCGTATTGCTCTACCATAATTTATTGACGTAATTTTCGATACCACATTGAAGCAGAGAGTGCGAGACTCTGCCCTGAAAACACTAGAAAGAGCACTATCATCAGCCGTGCGGCCACCCGACTAAGCCAAGTGGCAGAAGCTATAGTTTCCAATACTGAAGATAACTTTTCAACCGTGCAATTGGAAACGAGCATCGCGCAGCTCAAAGGAGCGGAAGGGGGTCGTTGCATACGGGTTAAAGTGTATACTTGTGATCTACTTCCACTTATTGTACAATTTTTTTTTATCTTTTGTTTTGTGGTAGTAGGAAATGCATATGTAGAGAGAGTGTCCCTACTCATTATAATGGATATACTGTGGTACACAATACATTTTACCCGCAACACTACACGCGGCTTACTAAAATAATTTGACTCCAAATTTCCTAGTTTTCTTATGGCAATAGGTCACACTGATGTGGTTGGTGTTGCTTTCTTTTTCTTGACAATGTATTTTTAAATGCGATATGACTCCAACGCTTATCAGCTGTGCGTCATATCGCTATCTCTCTCTCCCTACAACGCTTCTTATATCGATCTACTTCTCATATCTGTGTAACTAAGTGAGAAGCACAGATAAAGAAAACGGTCGAGAGTGTCCCTACTCAATATGGATATACTCTGGTGTTGGTCGTATGCAACCCCATGTATTGTCGACAACCAGTCGTAGTGCGCATCGAGATAAAGACAAATTAATAAGAGTAAATGGATTGTTGTTCGATAAGACAAGAAAAGATGTATTGTCTGATCCGGTGTGTTTTCACCTTAAATCCACACACATTTCCATCAACGCACCGCTATGACAAATGTTAACATCTATACGCAAAACAAATCCACACACATGCACGCCTTGCAAGAAATCCACCCCAAGCACGATCGCATACGGCTCTATGCGTAAGATACATAAATGAGATTTTCCCATAATGCATTTTTAAACCGCGGTCTGGAGTTACTGTCAGAGTCGAGGTGTTTTTCCTCTCCATACTAGTATGAGTTGAAGTACTCAGGTTGACCAGCTTTGCCTTCGTAAAGTATGTTTTGATTTTGTTTTTTTATCAATGGTTATTGAATATATAGGCTTAATTATGGATTTCAAAATTATAAGATACGCAATTTTGCATTCTAGAATATATAATTGAACTTTTTTGCTTTACTATGACATCGTTGTATATTATATTTGATGATTTTAAGTTTTATTCTAAAACATTTTTGTGTGCTTAATTCAGTAGCAAACGGTCACACTAATGATGTAGTCAAACTAAAGGGAGGGTTGTGTACATTTTTTTCGCATGTAGTTTTAAAGGCGATCTGGAGATGAATTGTTATCAGTTGTTGGATAACTTAAATCGGAAAAATAACGGGTGTCAATTGTGTAAGGCATAATGAAGTATGCAGACCGGTATAATTCATCGTACAATAGACAAAGTTCTAATATGCTTATAATAAATGATAATGAAAATAATGATTAACTTCTATTATGTTTTTTTTTTTCAAATATGTTATGCCGTCTTTTTACTCAAATTTCGTCTTATATTGCACCCTTTTACTCAACTTTTTAAAATAAGCAATAAAATGTATTGCAGTACAAATGACGTAATTCTTAAGATGAGAAAATCCTATTGTTTTATTCCTTTTTATTACAAGGTCGAAAATTATGTTATTTTGTTCAATGCTCCGTTAGAGTAGGTTCATATTTAAAAACAAATGACCATATCAGGTCAACAGCGGAAGATTTCCGTCAAGTGGTTATAAATTTGTAAACTGAAGACAAATCGTTCGTGGATATTGTCGTTGGGAAAGGGCCTGTGGGAAAGAATACAAAAACCAGGATTCGTCGAGTATATGTGGAGATCAGGCCATCCACGCTAATTAAATAAAAGGGATGAAGAGTCATTCATAACACTGTTCGGAAATTTATCACAACCGCTTCTAAAATTGTATTTCCGAGCAAGAGTTTAACATACTCTTAAACAATTTAATAAAGACAGTAAAAAAACTAGCAACAAACATAAATATTTGAGTTATGAGAAATTAATTTTTGGTTTTTTCTTTGGAGTCATCCTGTGCCAAATTCCGAACCAATTTTTCT
This sequence comes from Chalcosyrphus nemorum, assembly GCA_949716465.1. Taxonomy (NCBI): domain Eukaryota; kingdom Metazoa; phylum Arthropoda; class Insecta; order Diptera; family Syrphidae; genus Chalcosyrphus; species Chalcosyrphus nemorum. The sequence goes on along the minus strand of OX454333.1, from coordinate 52,725,251 downwards.
TTTCTTTTATCCCTTTTTCACTACAGCATTTCATATTGCCGTCTATTTCTCGTGTCTGTGAGAGTTTAATTGTAAACTGATAAGAACCACGTGGAGAGTGTCCCTACTCACTGTAAGTAGATATACTCTGATCCGAGGATCCAACACTATCCGAAATATTCGGATACTTTGAAGTACTACAACGGACCGCTATGATCAAATGTAAACATCTATACGCAAAACAAATCCACACATATGCGAGTTACATACCTCAGCATCGAACAGCCGACGAATCGAATCACGAAACGGTAAAAGTGTGCAATAAGTGCGAAACGCAGTAATCTAAAGTAAAATTTAGTAGATTACGAAGAAACAAACACTATTCATAAAAACACAACCTGGAGAGAAGAATATTACGAAATAGAATCCTTGAAAAAATATCAAGATCTCTTTGTTAATAATTTAAGTAGTTTTCTTATCTTAAAAATAAAAGCAGCCAAATTACAGCAGGGGCGCTCTAGCAGCCGAATTGTACGATAAATTCAGTCTAACAGAAATTCGACCAATACTTAATAAACATGTTGGTCAAGATAATTTTAATTTGCAATAACTAAAATCAAATAAACCTTTTAGAGAATATAAACAATTTGCACCCAGGCCAACACAAAATAACTTTTCACCACACACTAATTATTACTGTAACAGTTATAAAATTATTAACAAAATCATTCGAATAACAGTAGTAACTCAAGACAAACTCAAAGAGTTTTCAATAATAATAATAATACAAGTCGACAGTCCAGGAATAATACAAATTTTAGCTATAATTCATCGAGAGCAATGGAAGTGGACACCGTTAGTAATAGGTACGTGGTTAATTTAATTTCCCAGAATGAGTTTTTTATAAACTAGCCTCGGAAATAAACAAAATTTTTATTATGCTAACTTTTAGGGAAGAAACTATGTTGCTATGGTAGATACAGGTTCTACAGTTACTTTATTAAATTCAAACAAAGTTGCAGAAAGTATGTACGAAAGTATAGGAGGGAAAGTAGCACTAACAACAATAGAAGGACAAGTAACCAAAAGTATGGAATATGTTAAATCTAAATGTCCAGTTGAATTTGGTCAGACGCGAAATGCTAGAATTAAGTGGGTAAAAATTAAATCAGAAAAACCGTACCATTTTTTGTTTGGAATGGATTGGATCGATAAAAGCGTTAGAACCATAGATATTGAAAATCAGGAAATTGTATTACACAATGATATAAGGATACCATTTCTAAATAAAATAGTTCAAAATGAAGTTAATACATTAGAAATAGTTGCACTTGAAAATGTCACACTTAAATGAGGAGGAAAAACATGGTTTAATCAAGTTGTTAGTAAAGTACAAGAAACTATTTTACAAAGTAGGGGCCAAGCTAACTAGCACTACAAGTATTGTCCATGAATTTCGAGCTACGACAAGTGAGCAGATCAATTCCAAATTATATAGGTATCCACCTCAGCATGAAGTAGAAGTTAGGAAACAAATGCAAGAAATAGAAGCTCAATGCACAATCAGAAAAAGCAAGAGCAGGTATAGTTCACCTATTATAGGTGTAGAAAAATTACGAATTGTAGTAGATTTCCGAAGACTAAACCAAGTGACAATTGACGACAAGTATCCACTGCCCAATATAGACAGTGTACTGGACATGTTGGGGAAATCTCAATATTTTACGTCATTAGATTTAGCAACGGGGTATCACCAGATTTTGGTAGCCGAAAAAGACATTGAAAAAACGGAATTTTTTACACCATCTGGATTGCATGAATATAATATATATATAAGATACACGTAGTGTATTTAGATGACATTCTAATTTTTTCAACCACATTAGAAGAGCATTTAAATTCATTGCAATCAATTTTCAAAAAAATAAGCGAGCAGAACTTGAAGATACAACCTGATAAATGCTGTTTTATGAATAAAAAGAGACCCATTTTCTAGGGCACATTCTTAATAAAGAAGGAATTTAACCTTATTTTGATAGAATGGGAAATATAATGCGAATTGAATTACCTAAAATAGAAAAGCAACTCAAAAGTTTCTTAGGGAAGACAGGTTTTTATAGAAAATTCATCAGAGACTATGCTAAAGTAGCACAACCTCTAATAAAATATTTAAAAAAAAAAGATTTTAAAATTAATATCAATGATCCTCAGTACATCGAAGCCTTTGAAAAACTCAAACTTTTGTTGTCCTCTCATCCTGTTTTAAGGTATCCAAATTATGAGAAAGTATTTGTGGTTACAACGGATGCTAGTAATCATGCAATGGGAGCAGTTCCTTCACAAGACGGTCATCCGATATGTTATATCCAGAACGTTGAAAAATTATAGCGCAACAAATAAAGCTATAAAGTTTTTAGCTATAGTTTTCTCGGTAAATTATTTTCGACCTTATTTGTACGGAAGAAAGTTTAAGATCGTCACTGACCATGTACCAATAAGATATTTAAATTCGAAGTATAAAGGAAAGGAATTTTCACCAAAAAATCAAAGGTGTATTGTAAAGTTGCAAGAATATAATTATTATATTATATTATCTTAAAGGCAAGGAAAATAAAGTAGCCGATTGTCTCGTCCGACAAAACAAGTGAATCAAAACTCCGACGCCTTCTCAGTGGAACTGAATTTTTGGAAGAAAAGCCTTCCAACCTCCTACAGTGCCTAAGAAACCTCGCTGGTAACCAATTCCCAGACAACGTCCTTCGCACACTTTTCTTGGAGCAGCTACCTGAACAAATTCGAAGAATTTTAGCCATCAGCGAAGTCAATGACCTAGCCAAACTAGCTATGCAAGCGGACAAAGTCATCGAAGTGTCGCGCCCAACTATTATGACATTAGACAAACCCAACATTGCATCGTCATCCAAAATGACACCACCACAGAACCTGTAATCTCAAATAAACGTCCTTACCAAAGAATTGGAGCACTTACGCCGCTTCGTTAAACGGGATCATTCTAAATCCAGGAGTCGACCCCGCCTTGCAGTTAAATCAATTCAACAACTCAGTTAAACTAACCGAGCCCTCAGGGAAATCAGCAGGCATCTCTGAAGGTAAAACAACTGTGCGCCTTCAAATAAACGACAAGAAAAGCGGTCTCAAGTTTTTGGTGGACACTGGAGCCGATATCTCAGTCATTCCACAGCTTAACTTAAGGCGAGGAAAAAGTTCAGACAGTCACATCGAATCCAAGTTATTCGCAGCAAACGCGTATGCAATAAAAAAGTCCGTGTCAAGTCCATGACATTCGACCTAGGTCTCCGTCGCCCATTCTTCTGGACTTTCACCGTCGCCGATGTCACTCAACCCATCCTCGGCGCAGACTTCATTAGACATCACGCACTCCTCGTTGATCTTCGTCACCGAAGATTGATTGATTTGGAAACAAAGCTGCATTCACAAACACGGCTTGTTTACTCTTCGCAATCATCAATCTCAACAGTCAAGGCCGACCACCCTTACTACCACTTGCTGAAGAAATTCAAAGGTATCACAAAGCCTGGTGGTTGTAAGGCAGCAGCTGATGGAGTTCAGCACTACATCTCAGCACGAGGACCACCGGTTGCGGAATGGGCACGAAGACTTGCAGGCGAAAAACTTCAAGCAGCGAAAAAAGAATTCGAAAATATGATGCAACAGGGATTTTGCGTACCTTCCAAAAGTGAGTGGGCAAGTCCTCTGCATCTGGTGAAGGAAAAAAAAACGGCAATTGGCGCGCATGCGGTGACTATTGACGCCTCAACAAGGCTACGATTCCAGACCGCTACCCCCTACCACACAACACTCGACTTAACGCGCGCATACTATCAAGTTTCCGTTGCCCCAGAAGACCAGGCGAAAACTGCAGTCATTACACCATTTGGGCTCTACGAATTCAAGGTAATGACTTTCGGCTTGTGCAATGCAGCACAATTATTTCAACGACTAATGGACTCAATCCTCCGAGACTTAGATTATTGACGATCTATTAATCGCGTGTGAATCAATTGAGGAGCACAACCAACACCTTCGTTTCGTCTTCGAATGACTGCAACAACACGGCTTATCGATCAACCTGCATAAATGCGTTTTTTATCGCCTGAATATGCCGCATGCAGCAGAAGCCCACGCAAGCAAGGCCGAAACAAACTTCAGCGCTTACGACCGCGAACTGCTGGGAATTTTCAAAGGCATCAAGTTTTTTAAACACCTACTCTATGGCCGCAACTTCACAGTCTTAACTGACCACCGACCCCTGTCCTTCGTTTTTTTTGCAGCGATAAGACAAGGCCTCACAGAGACAGCAGCGACAATTGCAATTTATTAGCGAGTTCACCACGAACATCATCCACGTTCCTGGCAAATCCACTGTGGTGGCCGATGCACTTTCGCTAATAAACATATTCAACATGCCAGTCACTGTTTCAACTAAAGGCATCGCGGACCATCAAGCACACGACGACGAACTCCAACATCTCCTGCAGTAGAAGTCGACATCGTTAGAACTACGCAGACTCAAAGTCGATAACACAGAATCCACCATATATTGCGATGTATCTGGCAAAAATATCCGTCCATACATTCCACGCTTATTAAGACGTCAAATTTTCGACAACTTGCATAGCCCATCCCACCCCAACAGTCGCTCCACAAAGAAACTGACCAGCCAGCGTTTTGTATGGCCGCACATGAACAAAGATATAATGAGATGGACCCAAACATGCCTTCCCTGCCAGCGAAGTAAGGTACAACGACACGCGAAAAACCTACCGCAACGCATCGAGATCCCCAGTGAACGTTTCAAGCACGTTCAATTCGACATTATCGTCATGCTACTACTACAAGGTTACAGGTATTGCCTAACAATCATCGATAGATTCACTCGTTGGCGGAAGCAATGCCACTAAAGGACATATCAGCCGAAACCGTCGTCGACGCTTTGATAGCCGGTTGGATAAGTCGTTTCGAATGACCACTGACTATTACCAGCGACAGAGGCTCACAATTTGAGTCAAGGCTCTTGGACGCTCTCACCAAAACTTTTGGATGCAACCGTTCTCGGACAACCGCATATTACCCTGCATCGAATGGTATGATTGAGCGCTGGCACAGGTCCTTAAAAGCAGCAATCATGTGCCACAGCTCCAGCGATTGGATACGAGTTCACCCCGTAGTACTTTTGGGACTCCGCACCAGCCTCAAAGAAGACATAAAAGCAAGCGCCGCCGAGATGTTATACGGAACTACACTCCGGCTCCTGGAATATTTTATAGACGAGGAAATAACACCTGAGCCATAAGCATTCATCGAGAGCTTTCGCACACTTATGAGAACGATATGCTCAGCACCCGCTGTTCATCACAACAAAACACGAGCCTTCGCACATAAGACACCTCACAGTTGCTCCCAAGTCTTCATCAGAGTTGACGAAGTAAACAACCTTTAGAGTAGCCTTACAGAGGACCATATGAAATTCACGACCGACCATCTGACTTCGTTTTTAATGTAAACATCGATGGAGTTCTGACGACTATATCCACGGAACGGTTGAAACCAGCATTCACGGAAAATCATCATTCCATCGCACTCACTCCAGCAACATCATCATCTACAAACATGGAAATTGATAAATCTTCTCAAATTCGCACAAACATGCACACAAAGAAGAAAGTCCAATTCGCGACTCTCGTTTACAATTCGAGTCTCTCAAGGGAGGCTACTGTGGCAGCATGAGTCGTCACCCCCAGATGGGGCAGCAATCGTTTTGAAGTAAAGCATAAGTTACATCTGCTCCTTTTATATTTTAACGTTTTGTTCAAGCTTATTCCTGTCTGACCTTTCGACATCTTTGGTCACGTACACATTTTGTTTTAATTATAAAGATTAATATTAATCAAAAAGGCGGAGCATATCTATTACTTGCGACAATTACATGGCGACAATAAGTGCGCGGTTATTCATAGTATAACCGGCATCAGAAGTAACACCCGCATTGGAAATCTTGCCGCTCGCACCCCGAGTTGCTACAAGTAAAGTAATTTCTCTTTTACGAAAGAGAGTATTGAGCGAACGAATGGATAATCGACTGGATCAGAGTATATCCATAATGAGTAGGGACCAGAGTATATCCATAATGAGTAGGGACACTCTCGACCGTTTTCGTTTTCTGTCCTTTTCACTAAGTTACACAGATATGAGAAGTAGATGGATATAAGAAGCGTTGTAGGGAGAGAGAGATAGCGATATGACGCACAGCTGATAAGCGTCGGAGTCACATCGCCTTTAAAAATACATTGTCAAGAAAAAGAAAGCAGTACCAGCCTCTATTGAAAATCAGTGTGACCTATTGCCATAAAAAACTAGGAAATTTAGAGTCAAATTATTTTTATTGTTTTAAAGCCGAACATCTGGTTTTATTATTGTTATAGAGGTCAAAGGAAATAAGAAACACATGTTTTCATATTTTAGATGTAAAAGGGTCCATATTTAGTTTTAATTAGCGGAAAAGCCAATCATAAAAAAAAGGTATAGAAAAATTTTCAATAAGGCGTAGCAGGTCACACTGACTAAAACGTAGAGATACACACAACGATCATCGGAGTCGCATCGCCTTTAAAAAAGCATTATGAAAAAATCCCTAACCATTCGTCTTACACAGTAAGCCGCATGTAGTGGTGCAGGTAAAATGTATTGTGTACTCTTTTTTTCACAAGGGGTCGTTGCATACGGGTTAAAGTGTGTACTTTTGATCTACTTCCACTTATTGTACAATATTTTTTATCTTTTGTTTTGTGGTAGTAGGAAATGCATATGTAGAGAGATTATCCCTACTCATTATAAGGGATATACTCTGGACTGGATAGACAACGGCAAAGAATATAAAAAAACTCTCTTCGATTCATGTGCATACGTATTCGTTTTGTGTGATAGGATAGTATCGTTATCAGTGTTACCTCTGAAAAATATCGGGAAGGGTCCTAAAAAGGGTCGCTGCCGAAGGAAAAGGGTCCGATATAAAACAAATACATATACACAAATACATGGTTAAAATAGTCATTAATGTGTAAATTCTGTAAAAATTAGTAAAAAGGGTCCAAAAAGGGTCATATATATCAAAAAGGGTCAAAAATCGATGATTTTCGAAAAGGGGGTCCAAGAGTCTGTGTCATCAAAAAAGGGTCCATTTGCCCCTAAAGGGGCCGGAAGGTAACGCTGATCGTTATGTTTAGTTATGTCTGATTGAAACTTTCGTGTGTTGTTTTTGTATTTTGTGGTGTTTGCCTCACTTAAGAATGAATTTATTTGTCTGCAATTTCACGTACAATTACAATGTAATATCGCAGGTTTCGATGTGAATGCAAATTATGATCAGTATTTTAATGCAGTTTAGTATTTACATACATATGTATGTATGTATTTTCAATATGTTTTTCTTAAGGGATTTTCCATATCCTTTCATTGATAAATTTAGTTGGTAATTTATGTACATAGTAAAAGTGAAGAAAAAATAATAATTTTTACATACTTATGTATGTATACATGTATGTATGTCCATACTAGTGGGCATAAAGGTACCTATGTAAAATATTACTGGATTTTTTCCACATTTCATCATATTTTTATTTAATCCCCGAAGGGTAAAAACCCTGTGGAGTTCCTACACCAGAGTATATCTACTTACAGTGAGTAGGGACACTCTCCGCACACATGTAAATGCTACTACTACACGAAAAACACCTAAAAAAACGTACATTAAGCGAAAAGAGGTAAAAAGTATTGTTTTCAACCCTTATGTGCGATCTCTTACAATGAAAAGAGAACACAACATAATTTACTAGCACGATACATATGGCTCTATGCGTTAGATACATAAATGAGATTTTCCCATAATTCTTTTTTAAACCGCGGTCTGGAGTTACTGTCAGAGTCGTAGTGTTTTTCCTCTCCATACTAGTATGAGTTGAAGTACTCAGGTTGACCAGCTATGCCTTCGTAAAGTATGTTTTGGTTTTGTTTTTTTGTCAATGGTTATTGAATATATAGGCTTAGTTATGGATTTCGAAATTATAAGATACGCAATTTTGCATTCTAGAACATATAATTGAACTTTTTTGCTGTACTTTGACATCGTTGTATATTATATTTGATGATTTTAAGTTTTATTGTAAAACATTTTTGTGTACTGAATTCTGTAGCAAACGGTCACACTAATGATGAAGTCAAACTAAAGGGAGGGTTGTGTACATTTTTTTCGCATGTAGTTTTAAAGGCGATCTGGAGATGAATTGTTATCAGTTGTTGGATAACTTAAATCGGAAAAATAACGGGTGTCACGTGTGTAAGGCATAATGAAGTATGCAGACCGATATAATTCATCGTACGATAGACAAAGTTGTAATATGCTTATAATAAATGATAATGAAAATAATGATTAACTTCTATTATCTTTTTTTTTCAAATATGCTATGCCGTTTTTTTACTCAAATTTCTCTTATATTGCACCCTTTTACTCAACTTTTTAAAATAAGCAATAAAATGTATTGCAGTACAAACGACGTAATTCTTAAGATGAGAAAATCCTATTGTTTTATTCCTTTTTATTACGAGGTCGAAATTTATGGAATTTTGTTTTCAATGCTCCGTTAGAGTAGGTTCATGTTAAAAACCAAATGACAATGTCAAGTGAACAGCGGAAGATTTCCGCCAAGTGTTTATAAATTTGTAAACGAAGACAAATCGTTAGCGGATATTGTCCTTGGGAAAAGGCCTGTGGGAAAGCATAAAAAAAAGCAGAAATCGTCGATTATCTGTGGAGATCAGGCCATCCACGCTAATTAAATAAAAGGGATGAAGAGCCATTCATAACACTGTTCGGAAAATTAACACAACCGCTTCTAAAATTGTATATCCGAGCACGAGTTTAACATATTGTTAAACAATTTAATAAAGACAGTAAAAAAAATTAGCAACAAACATAAATATTTGTCTGATTGGAATTTTTTTTTTTATTTTTTTTTTTCGGAGTCATCCTGTGCCAAATTTCGAACCAGTTTTTCGTTTCTTTTATCCCTTTTTCACTACAGTACTTCATATTGCCGTCTATTTCTCGTGTCTGTGAGAGTATAATTGTGAACTGATAAGAAACACGTGGAGAGTGTCCCTACTCATTATGGATATACTCTGTCCTACACTCTCTACATATGCATTTCCTACTACCACAAAACAAAAGATAAAAAAATTGTACAATAAGTGGAAGTAGATCAAAAGTATACACTTTAACCCGTATACAACGCTTCTTATATACTACTTCTCATATCTGTGTAACTTAGTGAAAAGGACAGAAAAAGAAAACGGTCGAGATTGTCGCTACTCATTATGGATATACTCTGTTCCTACACATATGTACTCTTGACCCCCAGGCTTTCCTTCGTGACTGAGCATTTTATGTGACTGTAAATAACCCTTAACCGCCGCAACCATGAAGAAAAAAGGATGTACATACTTAAGTGCATATGTACAGATAAAGCTGCACACAATACACATCATGGCATGGTAGAAACTTCACACGACAGAACGATTGGCATTGGTATTTTTTGGTTCTCTCTTAAATATTTTTTGCTATGTTTAACTTTTTTCGACTCTCTCTTTAATATCTTTTCTCTTCCCACTTGGTATCTGGGATTATAAGAGAAAGTGAGAAAATCATTTCGAGAAAAACTAGAGGCGCTAGTGTCGATTTCCTCAAGTAATACAACATTAGATTTATATACAATGATGTCATACAACTAGTGGAGGGACGCTATTTTCGATTCGATTGGGTTATTACAGTAGACGTCCAATATAACGAATTAAATAATGTTTGAAATTATTTACTAAAGCGAATGTGTTATATGGAACGACGTTTTACAACTCATTTGAGAAATGAGTGTGCATTTTGTATATGGATATGTACAGTATTGCACATCCATATTGACACAAACCGCATAAATAAGGTGAAAAAAAAAGCACGTTCAAAAATCTGAAATGAAAAATTGAAGAAAAAAAACATTAATTTTAAAACAATAAAATAAATAAAATTTTAAATTAGGTAAAATATATAAAAACAGATTAGGTCAATTCAAACATAAAGCATATGGAAATGCTACACTCTACATGGAGCGTATCGTGTGATACCCTATCCCTTTCCTATAGCCTTATCCACAAAAAAATTGCTTGAATTTATATTAATTTTTTTTTGATAAAATTACCCCAAAGAATTTTATTTCAAAAAGTGGGCTTGGTAACGTACTTAAGTCAAATTGTAAGAAAATGGGCGTGGTCATATTCAATGTAATGGAGATTTGTAGAGTAAGTAAATGTCTACATATTTGCTTAAGTAAGTTTTCTCGAGTTTTATATAAAAGTACTGAAAAAAAGTGATTTTTTCGATAACTGGGCGTGTCAATGGGCAGTTTTTAAAATTGTTTACACATTGCTTACTTTTACAAGGACCAAGTATTCAAAATTTCATCAACCTACCTCAAAATTTAAGACCCAAAAACTGGTGACATACGGTAGGACGGACGAAAGGACATAGCTCAATCTACTCGGCTCATCAGTCATGCTGATCATTTATATGTATACTTTATTGGGTATTAAAATGTAAATTACCTCGGGATAACGTTTCTTCCTTTCGTTTTATATAATAGTAATGAGTAATGATAATAAAGTAATGATATGGTCATCTTTAATATTTATCTATGTTACAAACTATGTGTCAAACTTAATATACCCTTAGGATTGGGTATAAAAACACTGGCAATCATGTACCATTGGCTCTTCGGGAGCATCTTCTGGGAGAGCTTTTCGCTTTCCGATTTCATTTAGGAAGATACTCAGAATACAAAACAACAAAAATTTAAATGTTGTTCCTGAAAAGTGATATTGTTCTAATGAATGCACCGAAAAACAGTTTTTATAAGAAAAACGCCCCAAAATGTGGGCGTGGCGATAAACATTGTATGGAATATTTGTAGAGTAATTGAATAGCTACACATTTGCTTTATAAGTTTTGTCAAGTTTCATGTAAAATTACTGAAAACAGTGCACTTTTCGAAAAGTGGGCGTGTCACGGGGCAGATTTTGAAAATCTGTACACTTGTTCTGTCCCAATATCCAAAGACTTTGTATCAAAATTTCATTGTTCCAGCACGCCCGGACACATATCCATTACGACAGACGTCGATGTGGAGTTTTAAAGGATTGCTTGTTAAGGTTGGCGGGGAGAATTTGGGGGTAACTATCAAACCAACTTTGTACTATATGTTTGAATATCTTGCTCTCCTAGTTTGTTACTCCATGTGATTACGTTTTTTTTGGTCACCAGTTATACCGATGTACGTATAAGGAGGATTCCGCGTCCACGACCCGTGTTTGAATTGGTTCTGTTATATGTACATCTGTATTACTTATTTAAATCGAAGGATCAACATGTTTATTGGCCCGATTTTTTTAATTTCATGTAATATTTATACTGATTCTATCAAACCGTTGTTGATAGTTACAAAACATTTAATTCGACTCATTTGTAGTAAAAATCGCTTTACTCCGAGCTTTCCTTTATTAAAGGACCTGAATATCTTACCAATGAGACACCCTTACGTTTTTAAAGTACTAAGAGAATTTTTTAAACAAAGCGGTAACATTCCTAGTAGAAGCTCTCAACTGTAAAATCTGCGTATTAATACTAGCATCTTGTTAACATACCAATCGCTTTCAAAACTAATTTTTCTCTTTTCTACACCGTTACAGCCCCTACAGTTTTCAACATGCTTCCACCATTTATCAGAACAAATTTTAATTTTTACTCTGTGATTGGGTATCCTCACTTAACTACGTCGGTGTTGAATCTTTCTTAAGATATGTGTGTTAGTCGACAACACAAATTATTAATGGAATTGTAATTATCTATTGCTTTTTGTTTTTGTATTTATTTTTTCTTCAATATTTGAATTGTTGGTTTTGTTTGTTTTATTCTAAATTGCTCTTATAAATTGTTTGCTTTATCTTTGAATTATTGAATTTATCTTTTGAATTTTTGAAATTATATAAAATTGTTTACCTGACCCCTCATTAGATCTTAAAACCTTAGTTCAAATTATTATTGAAGGTGTCATTCCACACTAACTTCTCAAGTTAATGAATGTGCACTATTTATTTATTCCGCTAAAAAGTAATATTGTGAATTATCTTTAAGTTTGGAAAAATAAATAAATAATAATAATAATATCTATGGCTTATGCAGGTCTGACCATATTTTCACATATCAAACAAAGATTCTAGGCTGCACATTATTGGAGTATTTTAATACTAGAAACTGTATTTTCCTGCACAAAATTATACAAACAAGGTGATAAAGGTAACGACGTAATGGGAAACATCAATATTGACATTAGACAAACGCATTTATCACATATCAATCTCCACATGGAAATATTACCATCAAAAGGGTCATTTAAGGTAGCTAGAGAAAGCACACTAATTGATCCTAGAATCGGTAGTAGGACAATTATCGACCATATACATATGTATGATAATAGTCAACTTAACTCGAGATGAGATGTACTCGGGAATGTAGTATTTCTGATCATTTCGCCGTCATCTATGGAACAAGACCTGAATTTTTTGTAAATTTGTTTGGCATGTCCATGCTCACAACTGGAGACCATAGGTCCATACCGGTTTGAGAATTTGCTTGTATGGCAATAAATTATTGTAGTTGGACAGGGAAGAATATCTCCCAATAGGCCAATACATTTTTCTGTATCGCATGATACTTTTCATTTTTTCTTTTCTTTACATGCGCTTTCGAACGCAGTTTAGCGTCTAGAATTATGCTTAGATATTTGGCTGTGTTTGAATATTCCACTACATTGTTATTAATGTAGACTGGAATATGTGGTACGTTTTTATACGTCAAATTAATTCAAACTGACTTAAGGCCATTTAATCTAATCTGCCACTTTTTAGTCCATTCTGAGATACGGTTTATTGCTATTTGGAGCTTTTTTGTTGCTATTTCAACAGTTTCTCCTACAGCAAGTACAGCAGTGTCATCTGCAAAAGTTGCTATAGTGGTTTCTCCGCTTTCAGGTAGATCGCTTGTGAATAAAAGGTATAGCACTGGCCCTTAAACACTGCCTTGCGGTACATCAGATTTAATCTCTCTTAATGTTGAGTATTCTGTATCTTGTTTAATTCTGAAGAATCGTTCTGATATATAAGACTCCAGAATTGTCGAATACTGCATCGGCAGTTGTTTTTGTAATTTGTGTATCAGTCTTTTGTTCCAGACTTTATCGAAAGCTTGTGCTATATCAAGAAATATTGTAGAGCACAAATTTTTCTCTTCAAATGCTTTATCGATCTTATCAGTGATTCTATGCACTTGATCAATCATAGAGTGCTTATTTCTAAATCCAAATTGGTGATTTGCTTTGGGACTAGCGATTTTTCATCGATTATTTTTTGCAGGCGTTTTACCAGCATTTTTTCAAATAACTTTGACAATATTGGTAGTATCGATATTGGGCGATATGAGGTTACTTCGCTTGGTGGTTTGCCTGTTTTTGGGATCATTATTACCTCCGCGACCTTCCACATGCTTGGCACATATTTCAACTTAAATGCAGCATTTATAATCTGCGCTAGTTTTTTTTAAGCCTTTTTGTGGGAATTGTTTTAAGATTTCCCCTGTAATTAAATCAAACCCTGGGGCCTTTTTTATATTTATATTTTCTTTAATTTCTTTGGCAAGTTCTTTAGCTGTTACCGATTGAATTGGTCGATCTTCTTCGCACCTTTCTTCAATTCCTTGGTAACTTTTATCTTCATAGGGTTTGAAGACGTCCTCAAGATACTCTGCAAAAGTGTTTGCTTTCTTTTGGCTGCTTTTTGCCCAGTTCCCTTCTTTGGTTTTTACTGGAGGAATATGGGCAATTGGTCGATTCATTTTCTTTTTTGCCTTCCAAAGCGAGTAGTCGGTACTAGCATCATTTGTAAGACTGCTAAGGAAAGTTTTTAAAGACTCATTCTTGAATTCTTTTATAGAATTTCTGAGCTTATTATTTAAGTAAGTTGTTTAGTGCGGTTTTGTCGCTTTGCGCCTTGTTTGTTGCCAACGCTTTCTAGCTTTCCTCTTTCGTGTAATGATTTCACATATTTCGCGACGGTAAGAGTTTTGCTTAGTCTTTTTTGTTGTTTTAGGAGTTGCTGCCCATGCAGCATTTTGTATGTTCAGTGTTAGTATTTGCACTGCTTGTTCTAGTTGGTCTACTGTCTGTATAGCTGATGATAGTTGGATACTTTCTTCCAACATCTGTCGAAAGTAATTCCAATAAGTCAGTCTATTTACAAGTTTTGGACTTTGTTCTTTTATCATTATTTTATCGCCAAGTGTAAGAAGGACTGATGGGTGATCTGATTGAAGATCAGGGCCTTCTTCCACATTTATTTTATTTGAGGATATATTTTAAGATATAAAGAAGTCGACAAGATCAGATTTGTTTCTAAATGGTGTTCAATCGTATTCTTTATTACCCTGCAGCCCCGCCTTTTGCGCAGTTATGTGGATGTGGGGAGTGATATAATTTATATCCCTTCAGTTTAAGGTCAGAATAATAATTTGAAGTGCGTCTCTGAAATAAGACATAAGTCTATCTGGTTTATATCGAGAGTCACTTGTATCTCATCTTTTCGATTCTCGAAACTATTAGCATTCCATTCTAGAATTTTGATTTTGTTCATCATGTTTGTCTTTTTGGTACAGCTCTTTTATTACTGTTCTGTCTCTCTAGTAAAGATATTCTATCTAATATCATTTTATTGTTTTTTTCCATGGAATCAATCCTATTTAGAACTTGTTTCATGAGGGTTGCAGTGTGTGGCTTTGTTTTGCTTTTTACGGCTTTCTCTGCTGGTATTTGTACTGTTTTTGATGCTGTATGACAACGAATGTTGTCAATAATATAGTGCAGTCAATAGATTGGACAAATATTACCAATGAAATGGACGTGAATGCTCTGTATAACGCACTCACAAAACCAATTGAAGAAGTGCATCACACAGCAACAAATAAAAAAAATTATCAAAGAAACAAACAACCCCGCAAACCATTGATAACGGATGAAATGCCTTAAAAGAGATAACCTATTCACATAAATAAATTATTCATTGTAAAAATAACCACCTGCAGACAAACCAAATGGTTTTGCGGGCAAACTTAATGAAAATACAATATATTTTTGAACAATAAAATCATACAATACAAGTACTTCTCTGATTAGCACTTGTATAGTATAGTTGCTCTACTTTCCATCCCTGCTTCCTTTTTTTCTTCCATATCCCTCTCCTTCTCTCTCTCCCTTTTCTTTCTGTCTCTTTTTTTTTCTTTTTTTCTCTTATTTACAATATGTTACAAATTTGCAATTTTAAAACTTTATACATTTTACTTTCTTACTTACTTACTTACTTAAAGGGCTCCCGACCATTGTAGACTCCCTGCCTGAGACATCGTTGCCTTTCATACCCTGCGGTCCAGATGTGGAGACCAAATTTTCTGGCATCCGCGACAGCTTTGTCTTTATACCGAAGGTTCGGTCTTCTTCTCCTTCTCCAACCTGGGGGTTGGGATTCGAAGATTTTCTTGGGTGGAGCATTGTTGTCCATTCACTCGATGTGGCCGAGCTAATGTAGTATCTTGGCTTTTTGTACTACGTCCACATTCTGGTAGAACTCATAGTGTTCGCGGTTGTGTCTTCTTCCGCATTCGCCCTCCGCATATAAGGGACCTAATATCCGACGAAGTATTTTTTGCGCTCGAAGGTGCCCAATACTTACTTATCATTCAACACTCGGCTCTATACAGCAGGACTGGTAAGATGAGCATTCTATAGAGCATTGATTGGGTTCGTCGAGTTAGAAGTTTTGAACCCAGGCTGTTCTTCGACCATATCACACCTGCTTTGCATTCTTCATCAGTCTGAACACACTTCGCAATGCATTTCTTTTGTTGTTTTCTCTCGTTGCTTATGCTTAAATAAAGAACACTTCCTTGTCAACCATCAAACGGACCAGTCGAGTCATTGTTTTCTTTTATTTGTCACGGCAACCCAATTCAAGGAAAATAAAATCCTCCAGCATCGCTAAAACATTCGGAGCAGACCAAAAAAGGGGTGAGAACTTAGGGAAAGCGCAAACATTGGTCCTTCGAGTCGGATTATTTGCATTTAATTGCAAAAGGAATATTGGATATCAGCACAACGCGGAAACACAACGTGGAAAACAGCGTGGGAAGTCAGTGGTGGAACTCGAAGGCGGCAGCTGGAAAACAGAAGTGGAAGGCGGTAACTACATAAAACAAAAAAGAACGCCGTGAGTAAACCATTTTTTTTACTTGCATGCGCTATTTGTATTATACTGTATATAATAAACATACATATATTGTACCCACATACTCTTCTACGTACATATCGTGAATTATAGAGGGGTTACGAAAAAAACGAGGTATAGTCAAGGGGAGCCTTACGCGGCTAGAGAAGCTAATATTGGAAACTAGTGATGAAGAGATATCCGTAATAGATGCTCAGGTCCGTCTCGATAAGTTAAATGAACTTATGGAAACCTTTGAGCAAGTGCAGATGGATATAGAAATGCTATTGCCAGAGGAAGAAATTGCAAATGAGTCAAGAGGAAGGGAGGAGATCGAGGGCAAATATTATAGTATAAAGGGGTGGTGTTTAAGATAAATGACTGGAGGTCAACATGCAGCAGAATCCACTAGGTTTCCGATTGAACCAGCAGCACCGCGTGCTACAGGTGAACTCGACGATACTGTCAGACAATTGGCAGATAATCAGGCTTCCATTGCGGTCGTGCTTTCGAATCTCTCCAATAGCAATAGTTTAGCTAGGTCCGCGGTATCCCACGACAACCCAAAATTACCTACAATATCACTTCCGTCATTTGATGGCGATTACAGAGAATGGCCGACCTTCAAGTATTTATTCAAAACCATTGTTCAGGACTTGAGTAGCTTATCTGGGGCGCAGAAATTGCAATATTGAAAATTGTCACTGAGGGATGACGCTGCGTCAGTTCTTAAGTACATAAATATTTCTGATATTAACTACAATAAGGCCTGGGAGGATTTGTGTGCCATGTTTGATAAGGAAAAGGTTATTGTGGAGTCGCATATAAGGACGATTATGAAGCAGCCTGCATTTAGTTCTCAACCAACCGCTGCTTCTATACGTGCGCTTTATAATTCATCTCATGAGTCGGTAACTGCATTAAGGTTGCTCGGTGTTCCAGTAGAGCATTGGGATGCTTGGCTGATATACATTATCTCGGCAAAACTAGACTCAGAGTCAAGAAGGTTATGGGCACGATCTTCCGCGATGCTTGAAAGACCAACCTTCAAGGCAATGCTCGAGTTTATATCAACCAGGCAGTTCGAATTAGAAAGCGTGTCAAGTGGAAGGGTGTCGCAGAGTTCAGGCAGCGTTCGGTCTGTACAGCGATTTCGTATTCATGTTCATTGTAGAAAGGTGCACATTTTGTAGCATCGTGTCCCCAGTTCATAAATTTGGACCTTATTGGGAGGCGTAATATTATAGCACAAAAGGGCTTATGCTATAATTGTCTCAACATGGGGCACTCTGTCAAGACTTGCAAATCAGGAACTTGCAGAAAGTGCAAGGCCCGGCACCATACACTGATTTATACCGATGTTAAGAAGGTCTTGGGATCCCTAATTAATTTAAAGAAGCTTGCGACGAAACCAAATGAAGGAAGGGGGCAGGTATTACAGGAAAAGTGGCTGCTAGCTGCATTATCTACTGGAGTCGATGAAGGCGAGCATGGTAGTAAAGGATACAAACTTTTACCCACTGCGGTGGTGTTGGTACAGAACCGATGGGGAGAATTTAAGCCGTGCAGGGTTCTTTTAGATTCCGGATCGCAGTTCACATTGATCACTGAATCATGCGCACAATTTTTGGGCTGCCACGTAGGAGTTGTAATTTAACTATAGCGGCTGTTGGCGATGCGGAGTCGAAGGCACGGGGCTTAGTGGCATTGAGGATTAGATCCAGAAAAACAGACTTCACTATCTCGTCGCAAGCGATCGTTTTAGGAAGCGTAACCAAGCAACTACCACCGCAAATGGTGTACTACAAAAGGCCCGTCCAGTTAG
This sequence comes from Chalcosyrphus nemorum, assembly GCA_949716465.1. Taxonomy (NCBI): domain Eukaryota; kingdom Metazoa; phylum Arthropoda; class Insecta; order Diptera; family Syrphidae; genus Chalcosyrphus; species Chalcosyrphus nemorum. The sequence continues at coordinate 52,707,004 of OX454333.1, read as the reverse complement.
TCAGGAAAAATTTGGCGGATCCTGACTTTGGGAAACCAGGCCCCATAGACATTTTGTTGAAGGCTAGAATTCTTTTAAGAACCATAACGGGGGGAAAAATTTACGATGACCACAATAAGGTGATTGCACAAAACACGGAATTTGGATGGGTTTTAGCCAGCGAGGATGAGGAATCAAGCGGCCACATGATATGTGCGTTTCAGTCAGTAGGAGTGTTGGAGGCAATGGTTGAGCGGTTCTGGGAATTAGAAGAACCGCAGCCCACAACGCGATACTTAAACGATGAAAATCCATGTGAGGTTCACTTTAAGGAACACTTAAGGCGGGATGAGCTAAGAAGATTTGTTGTTATTTGTTAAAGGAGTTTCGGATCTGCAGGGAAATTCAAGGCTGATGGCTGAGCAGAGGCTTAGGTCAATGGAAATTACAGCGGAACTTGCTCAGGAATCTGAAAAGGGATACTTCTTGCCCCATCATGCGGTCATCAAGCCTGATAGCTCAACAACCCGCTTGAGAGTGGTATTTGACGCATCTTGTAGGCCTCCGGTGGGTGCCGTGGCTCAGTGGTTAGTGCGTTGGACTACTGCGCAAGGGGTTCTAAGTTCGAATCCAGAAAAATACCATCAAAAGTTTTTTTCACGGCCCCACCTCTTCCGAATGTCTGACAAACATTCAAGAGTATAACTGTCATGAGAAAGCTTCTCAAAACCAATCTGCCCTTCGGATACGGCGTAAGACTGTAGGTCCCTTCTGTATGTGCCGAAATGTATACCACGCACAACATGTACAGTTGTGAGAAGCTAGCCCTTGGCCCTCTATGGGCTGCTTACGTGCTAATATTTATTTATTTATTTATTTTTTGTAGGCCTTCGGGTGGCAAGTCCCTGAATTCTCAATTGTTTACAGGACCGGTGCTTCAAAATGATTTGTTCACTATTTTACTGCAATTTAGGTTCATTCCCATTGCACTTAGCGCTGATATTGCAGAAATGTACAGGCAAATATTAATTGATCCAATGGATAGACGATTTCAGCGGATCTTATGGAGGGAAACAGCCAGTGAACCTATCAGGACCTTTGTGTTGACTACTGTCACCTACGGGACAGCTCCAGCTTCGTTCCTAGCTACTAGGTGCTTAATGCAGTTGGCTGAGGACAATCGCAAGGAATTTCCAAGGGCTTCATCAATGATAAGTAACCATTTTTACATGGACGACTTTATAGCGAGCTGCGATAGTGAGGAGCCAGCAAGGTGCCTGGTTGACCAATTGTGCGTGCTACTGCAAAGTGGCGGGCTTTAATCTTCGAAAGTGGGCGTCAAACTCAAAGGACTTACTTGCTGAGATTCCTCTGGAGAAAAGAGAACCAAATTGGACCTGGTCTATCGATTTAAATCAACTTGTTAAAACGTTAGGTTTACGCTGGCATCCTATTACGGATTCGTTCAGTTTTGACGTCAAGGTAGAACGGATTTCTCTCTATTCTAAAAGAAATCTTTTGTCAGAGGCTGCTCGCATCTTTGATCCGTTGAGATTCTTAGCCCCGTACATAATTAATTATAGGATCTTGCTGCAACGTTTGTGGCAAGAAAGGATTAGTTGGAATGACCAAATACCTGTTCGATTTATTGTAAGATGGGAAGAATTGCGAAATGGCATAGGCCAACTAAGGTCGCTTGAGCTCCCTAGGTACACCCCGCACAATAAGGGCAATCTGGAAATGCATGGGTTCTGTGACGCTTCAGAGGACGCTTATGCTGCTGTCGTGTATCTGCGTAGTGTATCAGCATCCGGCAAGGTTATAACTAGTTTCGAAGGTCAAGGTAGCCTCCCTGAATCAGGTTATAGTGAAAGCACGATTAGAACTCTGGGTGCTGGTCTATTGGCGAAACTAGTTGCCAAACTAAGGGATATAGGGCAATATCGAAATCTTCCGGTCTATGGGTGGACGGATTCGAGCATAGTCTTACACTGGCTTAATGGTCATCCAAAAAAAATCGCTAATTTTGTGGCAAATCGGATTTCGGCGGTTACTAGCATTATTCCAGCTAAACAATGCTGGCACATAAGGAGGGAAATCAACCCAGCTGATTGTGCATCGAGAGGAGAGAAGGCAGATCAACTACTTTTGAATGATTTATGGTGGAACGGGCCACGTCTGATTCGTTGTGAACCAATTACAACAGAGGATTTGCCGTTATTCGAGGGTGATAGAAAACAGTTAGAAGAACGGAACAAATAACTGGCTGTTATTAGTGATGAAGCATGCGAACCCGTCCGATTAATTGATAAATTTTCCAGCTTAACAAAACTTTTACGGGTCATCGCTTGGATCCTGCGCTTCTCTCACAATTGCCGGTCTGTTGATATAAAAAGAACCAAGTTCATAAGAACGGAAGAGCTTGAGCGAGCCCTATTCACTTTAGTCAGAGTTGTACAAGGACAACATTTTAGAGAAGAAATAAACTGCCTGCTGATAGGACTACCCATAAAATCGAGTCAATTGTTTAAATTGAATCCAGTCTTGGACGTGATGGGTATTATGCGGGTTGGTGGGCGGATCGAAGCAGCTCCTGTTGGGTATAATCAAAGACATCTTATCATTCTTCCTCAGACCTCAAACCTAGCAATTATTGCTTGCGATGCTAAGGAAACAGTTCTGGATTTTGGGAGCACGGAATACAGTGAGAAAGATAACCCGACGCTGTACTACCTGTCAAAGATATCGAGCGAAATCGATAAATCAATTAATGGGAGATCTTCCAGTCTCAAGACTCCAAGGAGAAAAAGCCTTTTTAAAAGCTGGCGATGATTTCGCGGGACTACTGACGGCAACGCCATGGCGAAAGAGGGGATGCAAGGGCCAGAAGGTGTATGTGGCAGTTTTTGTGTGCTTTTTCACTAAAGCACTGCATTTAGAGCTGGTGAAAAACCTGTCGACGGATGCATTTATGCTGGCCTTAAGACGTTTCATCGCGAGAAGGGGGAGGTGCTCGGACTTGTATAGCGAAAATGGCACGAATTTCGTGGGGGCGAAAAATCTACTGGATGAAGTCAATAACTACTTGGGATCAAAGGATACTCGAAATCGTTTACAAGAGGAAGCTTCTAAAGAATCTATCAATTGGCGTTTTATACCTCCAGCAGCTCCCAACTTTGGTGGACTCTGGGAGGCAGCAGTAAAATCGACGAAATTTCATTTAAAGAGAGTTATCGGGTCTACTCTGCTATCATTTGAAGAGCTTCAGACTCTATTCTGTCAAATTGAATCTTGTTTCTAGGCCTTTGGGAGCGCTTTCTGATTCACCAGAAGATTTTGAACTCTTAACTCCAGCCCACTTTTTAGTAGGAAGTTCACCTTATTTTTTACCTGAGCCAAACTATATATCAGCAAATATTAACCGCCTTTCCAGATTTCAGATTATCTTACAACTCCAGCAGGTTTTCTGGAAACGGTGGCAACTGGAGTATGTCGCAACCCTCCAAGAGCGTAATAAGAAGAAGAAGAAGACCAGGAATTTAGCCGTTAACGATCTAGTGGTAGTACGAGACGATAACCAACCTCCGGGCAAATGGTCCTTAGCCCGTGTAAGGGAACTTCACCTGGGAGCAGATGGCTTATCACGGGTTGCTACGCTTATAACCCAACATGAGTTGATGAAGCGTCCTATTTCAAAATTATGTTTTCTTGATTTAAATTAACATGTAACATTAACGTAACTTTGTTTGGTTTAACTTGCTTAAATTATATAATTGAGTTAAAAGTATTATAATATAAATCTTAGCGTAGTTTTGGTATTTAGCATAAGAATGTAATCAGAAGTTAGTATTGAAATAATTTATCAGTATTTCAAGGCGGGCGGTATGACCGCGCCCATTACAAATGTAAATATTAAATCGCAGCACACTTCGCGCTGCATTTCTTTTGTTGTTTTCTCTCGTTGCTTATGCTTAAATAAAGAACACTTCCTTGCCAACCATCAAACGGACCAGTCGAGTCATTGTTTTCTTTCATTTGTCGCGGCAACCAAATTCAGGGAAAATAAAATCCTCCAGCATCGCTCACACATTCGGAGCAAACCAAAAAAGGGGTGAGAACTTAGGGAAAGCGCAAACAGAGTCCATAAGCTTAGTCCAATAAATTAATGCACTTTGCCGCCGGCAAAACCATTGCAATTGCCGTCAGCAAAACACACAAGGGTCAGCGATCATGAGAATTTCGGTGTGAAGAGGAGAATAACATAGGAAATTCAAATTCAATGTTTTGTTTTGTGTACGCCACTCCTCATTTTTATCATAATCCTCCGTATTCGCACCCACGATGTTGCGATGTTGTGAAAGGGGACGAAAGAAGTGCAAGGCGGGGTGTCGCCGCCAGACACAGTACCCAGACCAGCCATCTGACGGAATACGATAGAAGAAGAAGTCGATGAAGAATAGATAGAATAAAGAAGAAATATAATAGAAATCAGTCTGAGTTTTTTTTTGTATTTTTGCTACGTCGACAGAACATGCTTAGGTGAAGTTGTTGTTCTGCCTGTGACTTTTGAAGCTGCGGATTGCATTAGTGCGTGGTAATTGTTTATTTCTTTATTTGCGAGTGTCCTAGCGATACATTGTGGTCCTTCGAGCTGGATTTAAGGATTCTGTACAGTATCAGCGCATAAACATATAAAAAACAATTAAATAACAATAAATAGACAGTGCGTACGATCAAGTGTACGTTAGTGAATTTCTCCTTTAATTAAACTTAAAGAAATTTATTCGCGGGCATAGTGCAATAGACAGTCGGTACGGTCGGTCGGTTTTTACTTCCTGCGAGGACGTGGATCTGAAGAAGCTAGTGCAACGAGGGAGCAACGCTCAATAACAGGTGTGTGGCATTTTTATAATTTTATTATTATTAAATCGTTGATCCTCATTTATCGTAATAACATAATCGTGTGTGGTGTGTTCTACTGGTTTATTTAATTCTCTTGTCATCATGAGCAAGGTTAAGATCTCTAACTTAATAGATGCGATTCAAGCTATTTCGCAAGATTTAGATGCTGACTACATGGCATATTTAGGTTTAGGAGAATCCAAAAAATCGGTGCACATGAATGAGGCGCGTTTAGGAAATTTGGCGACATCCTTTGCTGAGGCTAGAGCTCTTCATCAAAAAATTGTTGAGGCTCCTAGTGAAGAGGCTAAAGTGAAATATATGGAAGCTCTAACATTCCATAAATTAAAAGAGCTTTTCTTTAAATATTCCTGTGAATTAAAGGAACAGCTAGCAACCACGGATAGTCAGAATTTTCTTAACACCTCAGTAGCAGGATCAAAGACACCATCGGTCGAATTAAAGCTTCCTGCTATTAAGATTCCTACCTTCGATGGTTCGCTACAAATGTGGCCAGAATTCAAAGAATTATTCGAAGTTTTAGTGAATAAAAACTCGTCGATATCCGATGCACATAAATTGCAATATTTAAAGGGAAATTTAACTGGTGAAGCAGCACGTATGTTACGAAACACCGAGGCCAAGTTTGAATCTGCATGGGCTTTACTAGCTAAACGTCTTCAAAATGTTCGATTATTAAAGGATAATGATTCAAACTGCTGCTTGATCAGCCAAAGCTTACTCAGGAATCATCCGATGGCCTTACATTATTATTAGACACCACCAACGAAGCAAAGCAATCACTCAAAAATCTGGGAGTACCTGTAGACTCATGGGAAGATGTTCTCATATTTCACACTGTTCAAAAACTTCTGCTTACCACTCGGAATCCCACCTTTCCACACATGTGGACTATCCCACTATCCCTGGAAGATTTCATCATAATGAGATCAAGAACGTTGGATGTCATTGGGCAATCCTCGTCAGGTTTTAATCAACCTAAATCCAAAAAATTTACATCAGGTACAATCCATGTGCACACTTCCACAATTCTGAAGTGCTCGCTGTGTCAGGGCTCACATTTCATTCGGAATTGCTTTAAATTTAAGGCACTCAACACGAGAAAAAGACAGGATATTGTGAAGAAAAGAGATTGTGCTTCAACTGTCTGTCAAGCGCACATTTCACGCAAAACTGCACAAGTGCATTTACGTGTCCTACATTCCACCAAAAGCATCATTCGTTACTGCACGTGAACGAGCCAGCTAACGCAATGCATGCTACTGAACCCTCTCCAACAGGAGCTGTTTTGCTACCTGTTAAACCAGCCTCCTCTTCCTCTCAATCGGTATCATCAGGAACTCCAACATCCACCAACGGAACTGCTTCAGCATATAACGCGTTTTCAGCCGAAAACAACCAAGTTATTCTTCTGGCTACGGTCCTCATCAAGGTTTCGACAACCGTTGGCCAACCGTTGCTGCTGCGAGCACTATTGGATCCTGGATCAGAGGCTTCTTTCATTACTGAGTCTGCCGCTCAACCCCCTTCCTTGGGGTAGGAGAGACCAACACAAGCATTTCCAAACACAAGGTTTCTCTCACAATTGCCTCGAACGTGAACGAGAACTTCAGCTTACATCTTAATGCTTTCGTCTTATCCAAACTTACAGCCTTGCTTCCAACGCACAATATTTCTCGATCTAATTGGAGTCACATCTAAAATATTGAACTTGCGGATCCCATGTTCAATAAACCGAGTAAAATCGATGTTTTACTTGGCAGTGATGCCTATCCAGCCATCATCCTTGAAGGCATAATTATAGGAGAGCCAGGAACCCCTATGGCCCAAAGGACGGAATTGGGTTGGGTACTCTACGGAGGCATTTCGTCCAGCAATCAGCCAAGAATAACATCTCTCCACATAACTACAGAAAGTCAAACCTTGGACCGCTTGTTGCTGAAATTTTGGGAACTTGAGGAAGTTCAAAAGAGGAAAATTCTTTCACCGGAAGAAAATAAATGTGAAACACAAATATGTCGTTCAACTTCCATTTAAAGAAGGAACACGCCCCGTGGTAGGATCTTCGCAAAGATCAGCACTTATTAGGTTCATGCAACTGGAAAGAAAATTCCAAATAAATGGAAGGTTTTCAACGAATACAAGGAGCTTGGACATATGACAAAGGTAGACAACACTGCCCTGACCAATCCTCACTATTTTGTTCCCCACCACGCAATGATGAAGGAATCTAGTTCAACCACAAAGCTGCGAATCATTTTTGACGCGTCCTGCAAATCTTCTGATGGGACGTCATTGAATTATCATCTTTTCGTTGGCCCAAGATTGCAGGACGATATTTTTGATCATATCGCCCGATTCAGAAAACACAAAATCGCATTTGTAGCTGACATCAAGGCAAATTTGGGTTCCGCCGGCAGATTGATTATATCAACTCATTTTGTGGAGAGATGTGGAAGGAGAAGAGGTAAAGATAAACCGTCTCAATACGGTCACTTTCGGCACTGCCTCCGCATCATACTTAGCGGTTCGTACTCTCCAACAACTTGCGTCCGATGAATGAGAAGACTACCCAATTGCAGCGAAAATTGTAATGAGAAACTTATACATGGATGGCCTTATTCATGGGGCAGACTCAGAAGCAGAAGCCATGGAGATGCAGTGGCTGCTAAGAAAAATATTGAATCGGGGAAGCTTCCCACTACGCAAATGGGCAAGCAACTGTGAGAGGGTGTTGGCATCCGTTCCAGAGGATGATAGAGAGGTACAAGTGCCACTCTCATTCGATGAAAAAAATGCTATTAAAACACTAGGCATCCAGTGCCATCCTGCAAAGGACAATTTTAACTATAAGATCTCTCTTTCGGCTGGAAAGAAGATCACAAAGCGAACAATTCTATCAGATATTGCTCGACTATACGATCCAATGGGATGGATTTCACCCTGCGTCATTGTGGGTGAGATCTTAATGCAAGAGATCTGGAAGGAAAAACAACCGTGGGATGCCGAACTCCCACCAACAATCGTTTCTGCGTGGCACTGCTTTAAGAGTGAGCTACATGCACTTAGCGCCATCGAGATTCCTCGCTGGATAAATTTAACCAAGGACTCAGAAGTCGAGATCCACGGGTTTTGCGATGCGTCGGAAGAGGCGTATGGTACGGCAGTATACCTTCGGGTTACCTCCGGAAACACCATTGTCACAAACCTGATCGTTTCGAAAACTAGAGTCGCGCCGCTCAAAAATAAATCGTTTTCACGAGCTCATCCGTTAGCACACTTACTGGTGCGTACCGTGAAGACAATGGAGCTACAGGGTGCAAAAATATTTGCGTGTTGTGATCACAAATCACACTGCCGTGGATAAAAACTGCGCCATACACCCGAACAACTTTCGTCGCCAATAGAGTGGCAGAAATTCAGGAACTTACCGATCCTAGGTACTGGAACTATGTCCCTTCCAAGGAAAATCCGGCAGACTTTATCCAAGAGAGCTGGTCAAAAATTATCAATGGTGGCAAGGGCCTGAATTTCTGCAGGCGTTTGATGAACAACTCCATCCGCCATACGAAATCACAACGACGGACCTTGAAACGAAAACTTCAGAGATTTCGTGGGCAAAAAACGAGTTTGTCGCATCTGGGTACCCAATAAAGAATATTTTTCAGCTCTGCGTTCACTTCACGGCTTCCGAAACAAACGAACTCATCACTCGGTTTTCATCTTTACATCGTTTACTTCGCGCTACTTCGTATTGGCTTCGGTTTCTTACCAACTTGCGATTTAATGCACAAAAGGTGTCAACACGGGTATCTGGATCACCATTGTGCAGCAAGAATTTTTCGCCGAAGAAATCTTAATGGTAACGAAAGGGGAAACAGTCTCCAAGAAAAGCAAATTGGCAAGACTTTCGCCAATCGATGAGAAAGGGATGCTGCGAGTTGGGGGTCGAATGGAAAATGCTGATTTACTCTACTCCCATCGGCATCCAATAATATTGGCATCACAAAATTTTCTAACGTCGCTGATTGTTCATGATGCTCACCTGAAATGTCTTCATGGCAGTCAGCAATAAATCATGGCAACACTACGATCTGAATATTGGATTTTTCATCTCAAATCTAGCGTCAAAAGGTGTATTCCCAACTGTTTCAAATGCTACAGATATAAGGCCACGGAAATGCGGCAGCAAATGGGTAATTTACCAGCATTACGTGGCAACCAGGCGTGACCATTTCAGACATCCGGAGTGGACTATGCAGGTCCTGTTCAATTAAAAGCATGGAAGTGTCGGTGCAGCAAAATTAAGAAGGCGTACATAGCAATCTTCATCTGCTTCTGTACTAAAGCTGTACATCTTGAATTTGTAAGTGACTACACAACATCCGCATTCCTTGCAGCTTTCAAACGCTTCACTGCGCGCCGTGGAATCTGTACAAATATCTGCAGCGACTGTGGAACCAATTTCAAAGGAGCTGCAAAAACCCTGGAATCAGAAAAATCGCATATGTCAAGGCAATGGACGGAGAATATTGTGAAGCAGATGCAATCCAATGGCACAATATGGCATTTCAACCCTCCTGCTGCACCGCATTTCGGCGGACTGTGGGAAACAGGGGTAAAATCAATGAAAAACCACTTAAAGCGGACCATTGGACATTACACTCCCACATTTGAAGAGTATGCAACGGTATTAGCCCAAGTGGAGGCTTGTCTCAAATCGCGTTCACTCTGTCCGGTTACTGAAGACCCGGAGGATCTGTCTATTTTGTCACCGGGACATTTCTTAATTGGTGCAGCACTAAACACTGTACCCGAAAGGGATCGCTTGGACAGATGGCAGCTCATACAACAAATTCAGCAAGACTTCTGGAGAAAAAATTTCGAAATCAAGGTAGGACATCTTGTACTTTTTCCTGAGGAGCAGACCCCTCCCTCTTTGGCGGCTTGGCAGAATTACAGCGACGCATTCTGGAACAGATGGCAAAACTCGTGTGGCCACGATCAAGACGGCAACCACCACATTGAAGCGTCCTATTGTTAAACTTTGCTTGCTACCAATGTTAAACGAGTAAAAGTTCAACCGCATACCCACACACACACTACTGAAATAAACACCTCATCTTCTAAAAACTAAACAATAATTATTACTTATAATGAATTTAATAACTCTAATCTAACCAATACATATAACTTATTATTACCACACACCATTCACCACACCTTCTTTCTTCTTCCGTTCATGTACCCAAACACATATCGAGGACTAATAGCCAGCAGAAATCATCTCGCAACGTACATATCTACGTCGGTAATCAAAGCGGAAGCTCAACATTTAATAACAGATGACATGGAAATGGCAGACGATCTCCCATGGCTTCGTTATCTCTTTCTGTGGCCCGGCAGGATGTTGCAATATAACATGAGATCAGGCTGTTCTTCGACCATATCACACCTGCTTTGCATTCTTCATCAGTCTATAAGCTTAGTCTGATAAATGAATGCACTTTGCCGCCGGCAAAACCATTGCAATTGCCGTCGGCAAAACACACAAGGGTGTGATGAGGAGAACAACATAGGAAATTCAAATTCTATGTTTTGTTTTGTATACGCCACTTCCCATTTTCATCATGGTTGGTTGGATGGAACCGGCGCTCGATGAGGATGCACTTAGACCAGTATTTGGTCCATTGTGCTGCCCATGTGTAAGGGTAGGTGGGCCACCCTCTTACTCAGGGAACCATTTACTCCTTATTATGAAGGAGCCTATCTTAGCCGTACAGGCATTGTTTAGATCACTTAGATCGTTGAATAGGTATTCACCTAATGTTGGCAAGCGCGGGGCCCGTGTATAGCAGGTGACTGATAGTCTCCTCTTCTTCTTCATCTCTACAACTTCTACAGTAGTCATTGTGGTCCCAGTTTTGGGCATGCCTTCCTATGGCACAGTGTCCGGTGAGGGTGTTTACGATTTTGGAGAGGAGTTCTCTCTTATGTTTCAGAAGTCCGATGGACCTGGTTTCATTTAGCGTGGGCCAAAGCAGCCTTGCAGTGTTACAGTGGCCGAGCTGTTGCCACCGATGGTTGGCTTCTCTCACTGCGTTGGCATGGACAAGGTATTTAGCATAGGACGTTGGCGTTTCGATGTCGGTGACGTTAATGCTGTTTAGACCTGAGGAGCCTCGTCGGGCCAGTTCGTCAGCTTCGCAATTCCATGGTATATAACATTGACCCGGTACCCAGCAAAGGGTGAGGTTGTACTGTCCAACTATCTCGTTCAGAGATACGCGGCAGTTCTTCACTGCCTTGGATCTCTCTGTGCTGGATCCGAGGGATTTGATGGCCGCTTGGCTGTCGATGTATATGACAATATCCGACACTGACACTGCACTAACCGCCAGCCAGTCAGCTGTCTGACAATTAGCAGTGATTTCGGCTTGGAAAACGCTGCAGTAGCTAGGAAGGCTGAAGGAGAGGTGAATGTTCAGATCTTTTGAAAAGATGCCAGCACCGACTCTTTCTTCGGTTTTGGAGCCGTCCGTGAAGATTGTCAGCGTTTCATGGAGAAGGACCACCCGTTGTGTCCATTCTGTTCTGTCGGGTATTATGCATTTGTAGCCCATGTTGAAGTTGGGTTCAGTGGCAAGTGGTCGGTGAACTTTGGAAGATGGCGGTGCATCAGCTTGCGGTCAAGCTTCAGGCCCAAGTATTTTGCACTATTTGAGAGGGTGGGGGGAGGGTGCCTTTTAGCTTTGGGAGATTAAAGTCGCTCGCTTTTACAGTACAGATTAACCTCCATCATTCCACTCTAGCATCCGCAAACCTATGACTCCGCCTCAACGATAGACGCTTAGACATCGCCTTCATCCAAGAACCTTGGATAAGAGATGACACCGTCATGGGACTGAGGGCTCCAGTCTACACCATATACCACGTAAAGAGTGCAGGTAGCACTCGAGCTTGTATTCTTGCTAAATCCTCGCTAAATATAACTTTTCTTCCTCACCGCAGCACGAACGATCTGGCAGTAACACTGCTGAAAACTGAAACCAGCAACATCTGGCTCTCTTCGGTCTACCTACCATTTGATGACCCCGAATCCGCTACATCAAAAGAGGTTAAAACGATGGCAGAAGAGGTGAGAAGGAAAGGAGAAGCTATTGTGCTGGGGTGCGACACCAACGCGCACCACGAGCTATGGGGTAGCACCGACACCAACACTCGAGGTGAGTCCCATTTTGAATACTTAGTAGGCACCGACCTAGTAGTATGCAATAGGGGAAATAGTCCCACCTTTATAACAAAAACTCGGCAAGAAGTACTCGATGTAAAATTTGCCTCCCAAACCCTTTGTCACGCAATTCGTAACTGGACTGTATCTGACAGTCACTCGTTCTTTGATCATCGTTATCTGGAATATGAATTGGAAACAAACTTTAAAATCGTACCATCAGTTTTTCGCAATCGAAAGAGAACTGATTGGACGAAACATAACAATATCCTCTCTGCTAAGCTATCCAACTGTGTACACACAACACCAACTACGCAATTGGAACTAGACAAGCTTAACACTGTTCCTCCGCCCTAAACTCAGCATTCAATGAATCCTGTCCTATCACGACAAGAAAGATAGGAAATCGTCCACCGTGGTGGAATGCAGAACTTAATAACCCTCGCTGCGTAAGCAGGAAATACTTTAACAAAGCCAAATCAACAAGGCTACCTTCGGACTGGAATACGTACAAAAACAGTCTGAAGAACTTCAAAGCAGAAGTTCGGAAGGCCAAACGTAGATCGTGGCGCAGTTTCTGTCAGAGCATTGACAACACGTCTCAATCCTCTAGACTACGCAAGGTCCTCTCGAAAACACCAACCATACTAAGTGTCCTCATAAATCCCAATGGATCATGGATAGAATCAGATGAAGCATCGCTCAATCTACTAATGGACACTCACTTTCCCGGCTGCACGCCCATCTCTAGCGATGGCCCTTCTCTGACAAACGCTGTACTCACAGCGCCACCTCCTGAACTCTTCAGTGAAGACAAATTGAAATGAGCAGTGAACAGCTTTGAGCCTTTCAAGTCCCCGGGGCGGGATGGAATTTTTCCCGCACAGGCGGCCTTCAGCAAAATAGCGCATGACCTGTCCTGTATTGTGAGGGGTTGTCTGAAATTGGGAACAATACCAGGCGCCTGGGCTGAGGTTAGAGTGGTCTTTATACCCAAAGCAGGAAAACATCGCACACCCTCCCGAAGGACCTTAGACCAATCAACCTAACGTCTTTCCTTCTCAAGATTCTGGAAAGAATCCTAGACTTATATGTTATAGCACCTTACTGTCCAAGTCACAACACGCCTACCAAAACGGTAAATCTGTTGAAGCAGCCCTGCATAACATAGTTTACTCTATCGAAAAATCCCTCTCAATCAAAGAATTCGCACTTGTGTCTTTTCTAGATATAGAGGGAGCTTTCAACAACGTTGAAACTGACTCGATTATCAAGACACTACGAAGGCTCAACATCTGCGAATCGATTTGCTGCTTTGTAGAGCACATGTTTAAAAGCAGGGTGATCACTGCAACCTTCGGAAGTAGCACTGTCAAGAGACGTGCACACCGAGGTACCCCCCAAGGGGTAGTATTGTCTCCACTACTGTGGAACCTAGTGCTCAACGAAGAACTCCTACAAATAGAAAACACCGGAGCAAAGTTATCGCCTACGCAGACGACGTCGCTATTCTTGTAACCGGCAAATACCCGCAGACACTGGCCGATGTCATGAAGTCGGCCCTTAACAAACTAGTAAGCTGGACCGAATGCTGTGGCCTTTCAGTCAATCCGACGAAGACCGAGCTAGTCCTATTCACTAGAAAACACAAACTCATTTTCATCATAATCCTCCGTATTCGCACCCACGCAAAAGGCAAGCAGTGTTTGCGATGTTCTTGCGATGTTGTCAAAGGGAACAAAAGCAGTGCAAGGCGGGGTGTCGCTGCCAGACACAGTACCCAGACCAGCAACGCGACGGAATACGATAGCGGAGATGACGGTGGTAGCAGTGCATGGACCTGAAGATATTCCGGGTCTTGAGGTCGATGATCTTAATCCAGTTTGAAGGCCACCGAAACTGCTGCTTCTTCCTAGCTGGGAGATGAAGAAGTTGAGATCGACCGAAGAAGTCGATGAAGAATAGATAGAATAAAGGAGAAATATAATAGAAATCAGTCTGTGTTTTTTTTTGTATTTTTGGTACGTCGACAAAACATACTTTGGTGAGGTTGTTGTTCTGCCTGTGAGTTTTGAATCTGCGGATTACATTAGTGCGTGGTAATTTTTTGTTTATTTATTTGCGAGTGTCCTAGCGATACATAGTGGCTTAGATAAAGTACAAGCATATTTAGACGATGTTTTGGGAGCTGGAAAAACTTTTGAAGATTGTTATGGGAATTTAGTGAAAGTTTTAGAAAGGTTAGAAGAGTTTAATGTATGGATAAATGAAAATAAATGCAAATTTTTTGAATGTGAAGTAGAGTACCTAGGACATCGAATTAGCGAAGATGGACTGCGTCCGAACCTGCGAAATAGTGAAGCTATTTGGGGTGCTCCTTGACCAGACTCAGAAAGCAAATTGAGGTCATATTTAGGGCTATTACAATATTATTCGCGTTTTGTTCCCAATCTATCTGGAAAGTTACACGTACTTTATGATGAATTAAAAAACATATAAAAATATTTAGATGGACCGAAGAATGTGAGCAAGTTTTTAGAAAGAGCAAAAAGTTGCTACTTGAAAATAAGTTACTCTCTCATTATGATTCTGAGAAACCAATAATTATCAGTTGCGATAATTACCCCACGGGGTTGGTGCTTTTTTATCACACATTATTGACGGTCAAAAACCTCCAGTTTTTTTCGTATCCAGCACCCTTAACAAAGTTGAACAAGGCTATTCCCAAACGCATAGAAAAGCATTAGGTATTATGTTTTCAGTACGAAAATTCCATAAGTATGTCTGTGGAAAACATTTTACGATTTGCACAGAGCATAAAACATTACAAGAAATATTTAATGGAAAAAATGTAATTCAGCTATTGCTGTTAATCGTTAGAAAGATGGGCTATCGAACTTTCAATGTACGATTATGATTAAAATATCGATCAGGTGATAAAATGCAAAATGCGGATGCGTTGTCAAGGCTTCCTTTAAGAGAAATCACGGAAGATGAACATTTTATGATAAATTGGTTTAAAGTGACAAAGGACTTACCTATTAATTTAATTAATGTTGCTGAAGCTACTAGAAAAGATAGGATTTTAAGTCAAGTGTATAATTTTGTAATGAATGGTTGGCCGGAAGCAAGTGAAGGTAAGGAAACTAAATGTTATTTCTTAAAGTAAGAATCACTCACTGCGGAAAAGGTGTCTTTTTTATGGGGAACGTGTCGTGGTTCCTGAATATATAAAATTTGAAATATTGAACCATCTACACGATGGACATATTGGTATAGCTAGGATGAAGGAGTTAGGAAGAGGCTATGTTTGCTGTATGTAGAATTCTATGTAAAAGTGTTTGCTGTCTGCGCTATGACGGAAAATAAGAAAAATTCGTGTGACATTAATCCTTGGCCATTTGTAAACAAACCTTTAGAGAGAATTCATTTAGATTTTTGTCATCTAGAGGGCTATAATCTTATGGTATTAATAGATGCGTACTCCAAGTTTATGGATGTTAAGGTGTTTAATCGAACCACGGCCCAAGCACTCATAATATCCTTACGTACTATATTTGCCTATTTCGGATTACCGAGAGAAATTGTTACTGGCAATGGTCAGCCTTTCGCGTCCTACGAGTTCCTAGAATTTTGCGATAAAAATACAAAAAAAGTCTTGAAATCCCCACCGTATCACCTACTAGCAGATTAGCTGAAAGGGCTGTCCAAACACTCAAAAATTATTTAAAAAAGTTTTTAGTAGATCCTGTAATGAAAAATCTACTAATGCAGTGGAAGATTGACAATTTTCTTTTTGAATACAGAAACACTCCGACCACAAGATGGACAAATCTCCAGCAGAACTGATTTTATGTTATAAGCCAAATACAATGCTAAGTAAATTAAAGAGGAAGTCAACATTAAGTAGAACTTGTAAAAGGAAAGAAGGAAATAAATTTAGTAAGGCATTAAGCAATTCAAAGAATAAAGGCAAAATAAAGATTGATTGTACTAAAACGCTAATTAATAAATTTGTAGTAAATGAAATTGTTAGATACCGAAATATTTTTTTTTTTTTTGTATGGGGGTTCTCTGGAAGGGAAAATCATCTAAAGACATTGCAAAGCTAGAAGGCATCTAAAAAACCTCCCTGGGGGACTGACTTTCGTCATCCCGAATGTGATTGCACCTAATTGTTCAACTAATCAGCAATTTTTTTTTTTAATTGTTTGAGAATTTAAAAGAGAAATCCGCCGGTTGTCGGATTTCTGAACTTTTTTGACAGAAAATATAACCTAATTTCTATTCTTAGCTAATTTTTATAGATCAAGCGGTTTTATCCGCCTTAATCTCCTGATTACATGGTCTGTATTTAATAATTCGGTTATTTCTAAGCTAACGTGGTTGAGAAGCCTCAATTCCTTGGTAACTTTTATGTTCATAGGGTTTGAAGACGTCCTCAAGATACTCTGCAAAAGTGTTTGCTTTCTCTTGGCTGCTTTTTGCCCAGTTCCCTTCTTTGGTTTTTACTGGAGGAATATGGGCAATTGGCCGATTCATTTTCTTTTTTGCCTTCCCGAGCGAGTAGTCGGTACTAGCATCATTTGTAAGACTGCTAAGGAAAGTTTTTAAAGACTCATTCTTGAATTCTTTTATAGAATTTCTGAGCTTATTATTTAAGTAAGTTGTTTTGTGCGGTTTTGTCGCTTTGCGTCCTTGTTTGTTGCCAACGCTTTCTAGCTTTCCTCTTTCGTGTAATGATTTCACATATTTCGCGAGGGTAAGAATTTTGCACTGCTTGTTCTAGTTGGTCTACTGTCTGTATAGCTGATGATAGTTGGATACCTTCTTCCAACATCTGTCGAAAGTAATTCCAATAAGTCAGTTTATTTACAAGTCTACATCCCCAATATTTATTCTTGGCATTAAAATCCCCTCCCACGATTAATCTACTGTGAAATATGCGGAAAAGATTTTTAAAATCACTCGTTTTTATTCTATAGCTAGGAGAGCAATATACTGATGCAACGGATAGTTGGCCACTGCTTGTTTTTATGCAAATGGAAATTCCTTGGATGGCACATGATTGGAATTTCGCTTCTAAATGGTGTTCAATCGTATTCTTTATTACCACTGCAGCCCCGCCTTTTGCGCAGTTATGTGGATGTGGGGAGTGATATAATTTATATCCCTTCAGTTTAAGGTCAGAATAATAATTTGAAGTGCGTCTCTGAAATAAGACATATGTCTATCTGGTTTATATCGAGAGTCACTTGTATCTCATCTTTTCGATTCTCGAAACCATTAGCATTCCATTCTAGAATTTTGATTTTATTCATCATGTTTGTCTTTTTGGTACAGCTCTCTTATTGCTGTTCTGTCTCTCTAGTAAAGATATTCTATCTAATAACATTTAATTGTTTTTTTTTCCATGGAATCAATCCTATTTAGGACTTGTTTCATGAGGGTTTCCTTTTTGATGATCATTTGATCTTTCGCTTTTTCTTTTTGTGAGTCCTTTTTGGCCTTTTGTACTTCCTTATTGGAGCTCTTAAGATCTTTCTTTTGTTTTTTATCTTTTCTTAGATGCATTTATTTTGCAACTAAGCATCCTCTCTAGTTAGCAGGATGGCTTTCATTGCAGTTTACACACTTAATGTGTTCGTCCTTTTTCGTCACACATTCTTCCTGCACATTTTACACATCTCGGGTTTGAGCTGCAGTATTTTTGTGTATGCCCGTGCCTTTGACAATTTTTGCATTGGGGCACTAATTTGGATTTCCGTAAAGTATGAATCTCAACTTTCATCCCAAGTTTGTTTTTAAAGCCATATATTTTTTCTTTGTCTTTGTCATGTTTGAAACTGAGCATAAATATTGGAAGCGGTACTTTGCTTTTAAATTTTAGCATATTTACGACTTTCAGTAATTTAAAACCACTATGGTTTAATTCGTTTTTAATGCTTTCGGGTGAGCATGAAAAATACAGTTTTTTTACTACAACTTTAATTGGTCTGGTTTGCTTATTCTCATAAGAATACCATTACACTTTTTTTGGTTTAGTATTTTAGTCAGAATTCTGTATCCCTCTTCTTCATCGACATTAATTTTGATGTCATTTTTGTTTATTAATGCTGTAGAAGCTTTAATTTTATTTTCCTCCAATAATTTGACCAAGCTTTCATACTTATTGACTTGTAGCACAGACAAAGAATATATATATAATATGATATATAATATATATATATAATATATTCTTTGTCTGTGCTTGTAGTGCAATAATTGGTGGAGGTTTGGATTGATTGTGTATTTTACTTTCTTTGTTTGAAGCATACACTGTGATTGTGCAGCTTTCTTTTGGGGATGTACTCATTTTTCTTTTCTTATTTTGTTTCCCCATATGACGATGTCCCTCTTTCTCTTTTTCGAGTTCTTCTTCATCTGTTGAGAACTCTAAAGGTTGGACATTTACTTTCTTTTGGTTGTTGATTTTGTTATGGACGAGTACCAATGAAACACTATTTGTTATGGACGAGTACCAATGAAACACTATTTGTTATGGACGAGTACCAATGAAACACTTCTCTTCTTGATGGTTGAGCTAACACTAATCTTTATTTCGATAAATCAATTAGGAGAAGAATGAAAATGTGCAAGAGTGCACGAGTAAAGTGTGTGGGTGGATAGCTTGGAGTGGATTTGCGCTGAGCGTGCACAAAAGCGAATGATCTGTAGACGTTCACAAGAAGAAACATATCTACTGAAGATATTTGCAGAGTATACAAAGTATGATATGTGGATATCATGTATCCAAACTGAGGAAACTGAGGATAGGATTAAATAGAAAGAATGCATATGAGCATGTACATAACACCTCCCTTCTTAGAAAGAAAATTGTAAGTTTTTTTTTTTTTTTGAATGGACAGAAACATAAATAAGTAAAAGGTTACAATTTTCTCCGTACAACTAACTTAATTAAAACATAGGTTGAATCTTAATTTTAATATACTTATTAACAATAGTAAGAAAGTGTTATAGTTTCGGTTATAGTTCATATTAGAATGATGACTTTAAAATTAAGTGTTAAGATATTTAAATTTCTGCAATAAGGTTTCAATCGGATGTAGAAAATCCTGGTGATAAGCTGTCTCGGGAACTGGAAATCGAGCGCCTGGATGATATGTGAGTAGTACGATTCCTTGGAGGTCGTTCTGTTAATCGGTAGGTTGATAAAACGTTTTCTGGTTGTTCTCGTATTGGTTGTAAAGTTAACATAGGTTGAGGATGGTTGTTTGAAGATGAGGAGTCGAAACATTGATTATAGATATTGACAAGACATCCCGGTGTAGTATCGTGTCGATTGCGTTTACAGCATAACAATCGAAATAATGTGTATAGTCCAACACAGGAGAATATTTTATGCAAAATATAGCATATGATAATAAAAGCGACTACCTTAAGTATAATTATGAACCAATTTCCATGTTGAATTATATTATGTTTTCCCAACATATGATCGATTTGATCATCAATTACTCGCAGTCGATGTGTAGCATGTTTCAGATCATCAAGTTTTATATTTGTTAAATGAATGGGAGAAAGATGAAGGGAAATCGTTTTGTTTGTAGAAGTCTTAGAACAACAGTCGTCTTCAAGAATATTGATACTCGGAATAATATTTTGTCAATAGTAATTCTCTGTGGTTCACTTAGTACAAAGATCCACTTATTAAATTTAAGGGGCTGCCATACTTCAATGAGTCCTTTGATGGTATTTACTTTACATGTTTCAGGTAGTTTATTATTCGCTGTAGTAAGAAGAGATGTTTCGCATATAGGTTTGTCCACGGTGGAATATACGAGTTGATTCTGACAGATGAAATCTTCTTCGGATATTTTTTTACAGTAATCGAAATTATCTAACTGCTTATATGATTGCTTATTATTTGACAAGGCAATAAATTTAAATGTTGGTTCAATATAAACATAAGTTGAATTTACTTGAAGAGTTGGTAGTGGAATAAGTTTATAAACATTATAAAATTGATCAGATGTCAAAGGTATTTGAATTACAAATATTAATCGTTCATCAGAATAGAATGCTTTTAGTGTACTTATATCTAATAGTTTATAAGCAAAGTTATAATTAAGAGGTAATGGAAACATTTTACCATTTGTTAACATTTTTAAATTATTATTGAGTTCATTTATAAAATTTTTAGGAGAAATAATACATGGATGTATAATATTAGCTTTAACAAGTAAGATTGCATCAATTAAAAGATCAAATTGTTCATCGAGTTCATTAGCAATATAAGTTAAGTAATTTACATGATCTAGTATAATAACAGAATTTTCAATAGAGTTCTTGGATTCTTCAAAATTTTCTATAAATGTATTTAATTTCTGAATATTAACATTAAAAGTTTCTTCGCGTATTTTTAAAGAATGAATAGAATCGTTAAAATCTGAAATAGTACTTGTAGTTACTTGTATTTGTTCTTTCATTAATTTTTGTAAGTTTTTGTCATCTTGTTCAAATTGTTTTATTGCATCGCTATAGTATTGTGCGTCATCTGCATCAGGAGTTCCAAAAAGCCAGTTTAATACATAACCACCGCCATTAAATATACCACGTTTTGTTCTTTTATCGTTCGGCGAATGATTCAATAAGTGAGATAGAGTTTCTTCTTTTTGGAACAGTTTATGAATTTTCATAGATAAAAATTTTAGAGTTTGAGAGCAAAGAAAAGTGTAAACTTTTGGAAGTTCTGTAGGGCATAATAATTGCGTTTGTTGAAATACTCGTTCAATGTTATTTAATTTCCTTGAATAAAAAGAAATATTTGTATATACGATTAATTCCCAATTATCAGAATAGAATTTTGCATGACCTATCTGTTCGTAAAATAAACCACTACTGGTTTTTATAGGATCAATCTCAAAAGATAGGACTTCATTTATAAAAATGATGATAAATCTGGAAGAGAAGATAAAGGTTTTAGTCTGTTTACATGAACACGAACAAATTTATTTTTGATTTTGATTGTGGCATTTTGATTTTGATGAATTTTAGTTATTTTAAAAGGTCCTTTGTAGTTTGGACTTAGCTTTTTAGTTTTACCAACTTTGGCTTCATTAGATTCTAAGTAAACTTGATCACCTACTTCGTATTTAGGGGAGTGAACATTTTTATCATAATATTTTTTCGAAGTTATTTTTGAAGATAGCAAGTTTTCGCGAGCTATTTGATGAGTTTTATTCAACCTGTATTTAAGTTGATCGTAGTATGAATCATAGCTGTATATTTGAATTCTGGTTTTGATGTAATGGAACTAGGAAGAATTGGTTTGTGACCAAACACTAATTCATAAGGAGTTAGTTTGGTGGAAGAATGAACACTGGTATTGTATGAGAACATTGCTAGAGCAATAAATTTATTCCAATCGGTCTGATTGCTATTTATAAAGTGTTTTAAGTAATCTTTAAGAGTTGAGTGAGAACGTTCTAACGCGCCGTTAGTTTGAGGATGATATGCAGTAGCAAATATTTGTTTTATGTGGAGTAATTTCGATACATTTTTCATTAATTCTGAAGTTAAATCTGATCCCTGATCAGTAAGGATAGTTTTGGGGATACCAAACATTGTTATAAAATTTATAAGATTTTCTGCAACAGTTTTAGCTTAATGGTTAATTAAAGGAATTGCGTAAGAAAATTTTGTGAGATTTGTGAGATCATGAGTTTTGAACCCGGATCTTTAACATTGAATAACCAAACCAAAGGTCGATGGTCAGTTACTATTTTAAAATGTCTACCGTACAAATATGGACGAAAGTGATTAACGGACCAGATGATAGCTAACAGCTCTCGCTCAGTTGTGCTGTAATTAGATTCTGCTCTATTAAGAGTCCTACTAGCGTAAGAAATAGGCAAATCGGAACCCACTTCCCCCTGACTAAGAACAGCACCAATTGCAAAATTGGACGCATCCGTAGTTAATACGAAATCCTTAGTAAAATCTGGGTACTTCAATATTGGTTCGGAGGTTAGTTTCAGCTTGAGCGTATCGAATGATAATTGCTGTTCAGAACACCACTTAAATATAGCATCTTTTTTTAAAAGATTAGTTAAGGGTCGAGTTATTTTTGAAAAATTTTCGATGAATCTTCTATAGTAGCCGGCTAGGCCCAAGAAAGATTTAACATCTTTAACATTCACTGGAATTGGAAATTCGGAAATAACTTTAATTTTTTCTGGATTTGGTTTTACTCCGTTATTTGTTATAATGTGACCGAGATAGACAACCTCTTTTCTCATAAATTCACATTTATCAGGTTGCAGTTTAAGATTATTTATTCGAAGCCTTTGAAATACGTTTCGAAGTTTATCTTCGTGATCTTTTATTGAGGATGCGTAAATGACTATGTCGTCTAAATAGACGAAGCATTGCAAACCTTGTAATCCAGTAAGGATATTATTCATTAGTCTTTGAAAGACCGAAAAAAAAAAAAAAAAAAAATTTTTTAGCCCAAATGGCATTCGAACGAATTCAAAGTGGCCATCGGGAGTGGAAAAAGCGGTTTTTGGTTGATCATTAGGCTTAACTTTTATTTGATGAAAGCCAGATGCTAGATCTAGCGTTGTGAAATAAATGGAATGACTTAGTTGGTCTAGAATATCAACGATGTTCGGGAGCGCATAATCATCACCAATTGTGACATTGTTTAGCTTTCTATAGTCGACAACGACTCGCCATTTTTGTTTACCTGTAGCGTCAAGTTTTTTCGGTACTACCCAAAGTGGGGCAGACCAAGGAGATACTGACGGCTTTATAATTTCTTGCTTGAGCATTTTTTTAATTTGGTTATTAACTTCAGCTTTATGCTTTTCAGGATAACGATAAGTTTTGGCTGCTATAGGCCTTGAATTATTTGTATTGATTTCATGTTGAATGGCTGTTGTAGCCGTAAGAATATCACCTTCTAGGTGAAATATATCACTATATTCTTCATATATTCTGTTTCTTCATTATTTAAGTGATTGAGCCTTAAATTGGCTCGTAGATTTTTGAGGCGATTTGAGTTATGTTCTGTATCTGTCACTGGATATAGAGACGATAATGGTTCCAATTGACAGGATAGATTTTTAAGAATTATAGGTTTATCAGTAGTATTAAGAATGGAAGCTAGAGCGTATGATTCACAGTTTACTTTAGTAATTGCTTTAGACAGATATACCCCTTCTTGTAGAGATAGCTCTGGAATAATACCTTCCTTTAATTCAGGATTTGAGATTAAGATTGAAACTAGTGTTTCAGTTCGAGGTTCTAGTTTGGTAATTTTTGAATTTGGTGAAGGTACGTGATTAGAATTAATAGGAATGTTCACTTTTTGAAATAGAAGTCGTTGGAGTTTGTAATCAATAATTGCATCTTGTGATTTAAGAAAATCATTCCCTAGTATTCCATCGAAAGGAATATTTGATATGGTATTCAGTACATGAAACTTGTATGTAAGTGAATTTTGTGGGAAATTGAGATTTAGATTGGAATACCCTGAAGTTTGAATAGGATTATTTTGACTTATTCCGTTTAATAAGATTTGTTCATTGCAATAGACAAGAGTTTCTGATTTAAGAGATCGAGCTTTTACTATCGATATATTTGCTCCTGTATCTAGTAAGAGTTTGAGATTATGATTTTTTGAATCAGTACACGGAACTAGAACATAGGAATTTGTTTCAGAGAATAAAATATTTTCAATTAATTTTCCGTGGTTACCTCGTTTATGTGTCGCGACCCCAGTTGAGTAATCGAAATTGGAGCCTGAACTAAGTTTTTTGAACTATTTTCCGCTTGTTTCTTTTCATTATTATATATTCTTTTACGACATTCATCTATAAGATGACCCTGCTTTTTACAATACTTGCAGTATTTTAATATTCTCGGATTAGAGATATTAGAGTTCGAATGATTAGAGTTTGTAGAACTTGTATTTGAAGCTTGATACACTTGTTTTGATTGCTTACGATTAAAATTGTTAGATGAGTTTGGGTTTTGATTCATTTTAGAGTAATGACGAAAATTATTAGTAAAATGCTTGTTTTGATGATACATATTTTGCACTTGTTCTTCTGCAACTGCGACAGATATTGCTTCGTTAAGTGATTTTAAATCCCTTATGCGTAAAGCATTTGAGATAGGAGTTAATGTGAAATGTAGAAATCTGTTCAACGCGATTTCGTTTAACATTTCTAATTTACCATTGAAAATTTCAGAAGAGTTTGAACTTGAATTTTGTTGCGTTGCGTTGATTGTTCTTTTTAAGCATGTTTCAAGCCGATATACGAATTGAGAAACTGTTTCGTTTTGATTTTGCTTAAGAGTGGTTAGCTCGCACAAGAGTTGGGAGTAATGTTTCTTATCTTGATACATAGTTTTAAGAAACGATTTTAGCTCATCCCAATTTGAGAATGTGCGGTTGACACAAGCTGCTTTAGCTTTGCCAGAAATTTGCGTGATTATGTAGTCGAGCCAGACATATTTTTGACTTGTCGACGCTAATTGAAAGACTTTGTTACAATCGGAAATGAAAGAGCTTAGCTCGTCACGGTTGCCATCAAATGGTTTGATGAATTTAATTAAGAATGTGATTGGCAATTTTGTGACTTCTTGCACGGATGACTCTGATACGGATGACGCATTGTCATTGTCGATGCTATGATTATCAATTGCATTTATTTTTTCGACCGACATATTTAAAAAAACAAACACTTACAGCTTCATAAAAAATAAAACACTTACAGTTTCATTATATTTTTGCTCTAAATCTGCATTCTGGAATTTGGAGATTTGTTGATTTGTTGATTTGTTGATTTGTTGATTCGTTAATTCGTTGATTCGTTGATTCGTTGATTCTTCTTGCCGGGTTAGGTTTAATTATTTTATTATTTTACTTCTGACACCAATTTGTTATGGACGAGTACCAATGAAACACTATTTGTTATGGACGAGTACCAATGAAACACTATTTGTTATGGACGAGTACCAATGAAACACTTCTCTTCTTGATGGTTGAGCTAACACTAATCTTTATTTCGATAAATCAATTAGGAGAAGAATGAAAATGTGCAAGAGTGCACGAGTAAAGTGTGTGGGTGGATAGCTTGGAGTGGATTTGCGCTGAGCGTGCACAAAAGCGAATGATCTGTAGATGTTCACAAGAAGAAACATATCAACTGAAGATATTTGCAGAGTATGCAAATGAATTAAAGAAATAATTTCATACAAAGTATGATATGTGGATATCATGTATCCAAACTGAGGAAACTGAGGATAGGATTAAATAGAAAGAATGCATATGAGCATGTACATAACAATTTCATCTTTCAACATTTGCAACTCTTGCCTATGATTGTTTATTTCCTTAAGTAGTGTCTCATTGAGTTGCTTAAACCCATCTCTTTCTTCGCAGGCTTCTAAATATTTAGCCTAAGGGTATTTTTTTTATTTTTGTTTTCATAATTTTTCGATGGGGGTGTTCTTTCTTCCCCTTTTACTTCGTCTGAAAGGATCATTCCTCAGCAACAAAATGGTCCACCCAGAAATCCAAGGGACCGACCTCCGAAGAGGGTGGATTTACCAGTGTACCTGGTCTACCACCTGGGGTTATTATATCTTTTGTTTTGTTTATTGCATAATTAATTTTTTTTTTTAACTTTAGAGAAAAGTTTAAACTTTTACGTATACAGCCGCTCCTGACACGGAGAACAGACGCTAATCAGCGAGCCACCCAATATGGGTCAGACGATTCTGGGTTTATGAGACTAGGGTCGGCGGGGTCGTTACACCCGTTACCTCTCTCTACGGAGAAGTACCATTGCGGGAAATACCGAAATATTTATAAGAATTATTGTAACTATGTATTAGTTCGAGAAGTAAGGCAATCAAGTAAAAGTTTGTATGAAATAGATTTGAATGCGGTAAGGAAAATTGCCCATGTAGGTAATTTAAAAAAGGGTTATCATGTAAAAAGAGTTTGCGCCGAATAATATTAAAATACATAGAAAAGAGGATTCAGATAAAGCTGAAGAGGAAGCATTAGCTGAAGCTAAAGAAGAAGCATTAACTGGAATTGAACAAGAAGAATTAACTGAAACTGAACAAGAAGAATTAACTGAAACTACTGACGATAATGAACTTGATAAAGAATAAACTTAAAAAAAAATAAGTTAATGTTTATCTAAATTACGTACTGCACTACTTTTGTAAATATATATTAATAACATGTATGTTAAGATAGGTCAGCTCCAATCACGAGCAACGATATCATTAAGTCAACGGCCTCACCGTAATCATTTGTTTACTTCAATTCATTTATGTTATTTATGTGGCGTCAGCACTTCATGCTGAATCGTTCACCTTTTCTTTTACTCTATGTCAGCAATATGTTGCACTTTACCTTTTTACTTTAAGTAAGCAATATTTTGTACTTTACTTTTTCTTAGCAATATGTTGTCAGCAATAATTTGTATTTTATGTTTTTACCTTTATTAATCATATTTGTTA
Organism: Chalcosyrphus nemorum; assembly: GCA_949716465.1. Lineage (NCBI taxonomy): Eukaryota > Metazoa > Arthropoda > Insecta > Diptera > Syrphidae > Chalcosyrphus > Chalcosyrphus nemorum. The sequence goes on along the minus strand of OX454333.1, from coordinate 52,680,321 downwards.
ATTAGTGCTAATGCAGCAATTTATATGTATAAATAAGACGAAATAAATTTTATTTGTTATTTGCTTTTTGACAGTCAACTCAAGACTTATTAAATTTCATTGTTCCAAGTGAGTTTGCTTGGAAGCTGTCGCATTGTGGTATTCGAGTTTATGTACTATGAATATCACTTGTAGACACGGTACAAGAACCGTGATCTGCTACGACCACATACAGTAAAAGAACTGTATCATTTTTGGTGACCCCGACGTGATTTGTTTCCCCCCACCAGAGGTAAGGAGCAAATTCACAAACCAATTCAACTCAACACTCAAAAACAGCGTTCGCCAGACCATTGACAAAATTTGGGAAGAATTCCTAAAAAACCACAATCGCCTCATAGGCACCATCAAGCCCGACACTCCTTACATGCAAGGAGAAATGTTCGGAAGGGTGAAGGACACTTATGAGAGTTTAAGGGCGTTACTGCTAACAATTGCAGTAACAGATGAATATGAAGAAGGGGCAGTATCAGATGCTGCAAAGCCATTGCCCGCCTCCAGGAATTTACATGAAGAAAAAAATAATTCCGAGGTTAAAACAAATTCAGATAACAGTATAGTCCCAGATTACATTCTGAGACAACTCAGAAGACAACAGGCATTAATAGCCACGATCCAGAGGATTCTGTCCAATCTACAGGACAAGCAATCTAAGCAGTACTACCAGATTCAGTTTTCCACCTTGGCAAAACACTGGCAGGAGAAAGAGTGCCTGCATCATGCAATATGCGAGAGCTGCGATGGCCCAATTGAAATAAATTACAACATGCATCAATTCATTGAAATTGAAGTCAGTGCTCAGAAGGGGTTAGCGATGATACAAGAATTAATCCACTCCTGCTCTGACACTGAAGTTTCAACAAATCCAGCAACAGCCATTCAGTTGCCCAAAATAATGCTGCCCAAGTTTGACGGAACCTATTCAAATTGGAAGCAGTTCCACGATTTGTTTGTGCAAATGATTCACTCCCAACACATTGGAGCTGCACAAAAAATGTGGTACTTAAAAACAAACATTACTGGCGAAGCACATCGACTTATAAGCCACCTTTCAATCAACAACGATAACTATGACTCAGCGTAGAATATTCTAAAGGCGCGCTTGGAAAATAAGCAACTATTAGTAGCCTCATTCGTGGAAAAGCTGTTAGCTCAACCTCAATTTTCGGTTGACACAGCATCAGCCCTCAAGAACCTTCATGACACTACGACAGAGTGCATGCAAGGATTGAAAGTTCTTGGTATCGACACAAGCAATTGGGATCTGTTACTCCTGAACATCCTCATAAAAAAACTGGATAGGAACACACATGCTGCATGGGAACAATCACTCCAGGACCCAAGACTACTGTAACCATTTCACGTATATTGAAACCAGATTTCAATCACTAGAGGCATTAGGCAAAAAGTTAACCTCCACTGAAGTCAATAATCATCGTCGAACAGTAAGTGTACACAAATCACTTACTACTACACAGGCATCAATTCATTGCCTGTGTTGCAAGACCAACCACCAGTTATTCTTTTGGCCGAAATTTTTGCAATTATCTCCCTCTCTAAGGGGTCTAAGATATGCATAAATTGTTTGAAGGATGGACATTCCTCAAGTAAATGTCCTTCTGGAGGGTGCCGAACCTGTTCAAAAAAGCAACCGCTACAGTCAATTCGAAATCACATAGTTCGAAATTAGCCTCGGTAACTACCGACTCTTCAACAACACCATGTGTGTCATCCAGCAGTGCATCATCCTCTCCATCAACATCTTTAACTACCCAAGATAAATACACAAATAAGGGTTACGTATTTTTGTCATCAGCCATCGTCAAGTTAGCCAATCGTCAGGGACAATCCGTTGAATGCAAGGCCATACTGGATTCCGGTTCCCAACTCAACTTCATCACAGAAGGAATAGTAAGGAAACTTGGCCTCACCACAAATCCTCTTGTAACAAATATTGAGGGTATTGGTCGACATGTTCAGCGGACAGCTCGAAGGGTGAACATTGAGCTGAGATCACGCATTAACGATTACTCCACAATTGAGGCACATGTTTTACCAAAAATAACCTCAAACCAACCTGGGAGAATGGTTGACATATCGAAATGGAAAATTCCACAGAACATACCATTAGCTGACCCTGAATTCAACACTCCCAGTCCAATAGATTTCTTAATTGGAGCCGAAATATTCCACTCTCTATTACCGGTTGGTCAAATAAGACTGGGAGATTCTTTGCCAACACTTCAAAACACAGTCTTCGGCTGGACAGTTGCCGGGAAGGTTAAGGATGCAGGAATATCACGCGCTACGTGCGGAATATGCAATGCCGACGAAGCGTTGGATCAACACATAGAGAGGTTTTGGAAGTTGGAGGAGCCTGAAAACCAAGAAAAAGGTATGACAGCTGCTGAAAAACGTTGTGAGACTCATTTCAATCAAACGGTGTCCAGAAATACTGAAGGAAGATTTATTGTTAGCCTACCATTCGTGGACCAAACAAGTGTTTTGGGAGAATCAAAGGATATATCACTCCAAAGGTTCATTTCGTTGGAACGTAGACTTGATAATTCCCAGGATTTAAAGAAGCAGTACGTGGATTTTATGCAAGAGTATCGCCGCCTTGGTCATATGGAAGAGATAAACTTCAAACAGTTAACCAAACCCTACTATTTTCTGCCACACCATTGTGTCACGAAGATCGACAGTAGTACCACAAAACTAAGAGAAAAGTTTAAAATTTTACGTATACAGCCGCTCCTGACACGGAGAACATACGCTAATCAGCGAGCCACCCAATATGGGTCAGACGATACTAGGTTTATGAGACTAGGGTCCGCGGGGTCGTTACACCCGTTACCCCTAGCTACGGAGAAGTACCCTTGCAGGAAATACCGAAATATTTATAAGAATTATTGTAACTATGTATTAGTTCGAGAAGTAAGGCAATTAAGTAAATAAAAGTTTGTATGAAATAGATTTGAATGCGGTAAGGAAAATTGCCCATGTAGGAAATTTAAAAAAGGGTTATCATGTAAAAAGAGTTTGGGCCGAATAATATTAAAATACCTAAAAACGAGGATTCAGATAAAGCTGAAGAGGAGGCATTAACTGAAGCTAAAGAAGATGAATTAACTGGAATTGACGATAATGAACTTCATAAAGAAAAAACTTATATACGTCTATAAATAAAGATAAAGGTTTAAGAAGGTCTAAAAGAATAAAGTCAAGAAATAAAAAAGTATAATGTTTATCTAAATTACGTACTGCACTACTTTTGTAAATATATATTAATAACATGTATGTTAAGATAGGTCAGCTCCAATCACGAGCAACGATATCATTAAGTCAACGGCCTCACCGTAATCATTTGTTTACTTCAATTCATTTATGTTATTTATGTGGCGTCAGCACTTCATGCTGAATCGTTCACCTTTTCTTTTACTCTATGTCAGCAATATGTTGCACTTTACCTTTTTACTTTAAGTAAGCAATATTTTGTACTTTACTTTTTCTTAGCAATATGTTGTCAGCAATAATTTGTATTTTATGTTTTTACCTTTATTAATCATATTTGTTAATTAGTGCTAATGCAGCAATTTATATGTATAAATAAGACGAAATAAATTTTATTTGTTATTTGCTTTTTGACAGTCAACTCAAGACTTATTAAATTTCATTGTTCCAAGTGAGTTTGCTTGGAAGCTGTCGCATTGTGGTATTCGAGTTTATGTACTATGAATATCACTTGTAGACACGGTACAAGAACCGTGATCTGCTACGACCACATACAGTAAAAGAACTGTATCATTTTTGGTGACCCCGACGTGATTTGTTTCCCCCCACCAGAGGTAAGGAGCAAATTCACAAACCAATTCAACTCAACACTCAAAAACAGCGTTCGCCAGACCATTGACAAAATTTGGGAAGAATTCCTAAAAAACCACAATCGCCTCATAGGCACCATCAAGCCCGACACTCCTTACATGCAAGGAGAAATGTTCGGAAGGGTGAAGGACACTTATGAGAGTTTAAGGGCGTTACTGCTAACAATTGCAGTAACAGATGAATATGAAGAAGGGGCAGTATCAGATGCTGCAAAGCCATTGCCCGCCTCCAGGAATTTACATGAAGAAAAAAATAATTCCGAGGTTAAAACAAATTCAGATAACAGTATAGTCCCAGATTACATTCTGAGACAACTCAGAAGACAACAGGCATTAATAGCCACGATCCAGAGGATTCTGTCCAATCTACAGGACAAGCAATCTAAGCAGTACTACCAGATTCAGTTTTCCACCTTGGCAAAACACTGGCAGGAGAAAGAGTGCCTGCATCATGCAATATGCGAGAGCTGCGATGGCCCAATTGAAATAAATTACAACATGCATCAATTCATTGAAATTGAAGTCAGTGCTCAGAAGGGGTTAGCGATGATACAAGAATTAATCCACTCCTGCTCTGACACTGAAGTTTCAACAAATCCAGCAACAGCCATTCAGTTGCCCAAAATAATGCTGCCCAAGTTTGACGGAACCTATTCAAATTGGAAGCAGTTCCACGATTTGTTTGTGCAAATGATTCACTCCCAACACATTGGAGCTGCACAAAAAATGTGGTACTTAAAAACAAACATTACTGGCGAAGCACATCGACTTATAAGCCACCTTTCAATCAACAACGATAACTATGACTCAGCGTAGAATATTCTAAAGGCGCGCTTGGAAAATAAGCAACTATTAGTAGCCTCATTCGTGGAAAAGCTGTTAGCTCAACCTCAATTTTCGGTTGACACAGCATCAGCCCTCAAGAACCTTCATGACACTACGACAGAGTGCATGCAAGGATTGAAAGTTCTTGGTATCGACACAAGCAATTGGGATCTGTTACTCCTGAACATCCTCATAAAAAAACTGGATAGGAACACACATGCTGCATGGGAACAATCACTCCAGGACCCAAGACTACTGTAACCATTTCACGTATATTGAAACCAGATTTCAATCACTAGAGGCATTAGGCAAAAAGTTAACCTCCACTGAAGTCAATAATCATCGTCGAACAGTAAGTGAACACAAATCACTTACTACTACACAGGCATCAATTCATTGCCTGTGTTGCAAGAACAACCACCAGTTATTCTTTTGGCCGAAATTTTTGCAATTATCTCCCTCTCTAAGGGGTCTAAGATATGCATAAATTGTTTGAAGGATGGACATTCCTCAAGTAAATGTCCTTCTGGAGGGTGCCGAACCTGTTCAAAAAAGCAACCGCTACAGTCAATTCGAAATCACATAGTTCGAAATTAGCCTCGGTAACTACCGACTCTTCAACAACACCATGTGTGTCATCCAGCAGTGCATCATCCTCTCCATCAACATCTTTAACTACCCAAGATAAATACACAAATAAGGGTTACGTATTTTTGTCATCAGCCATCGTCAAGTTAGCCAATCGTCAGGGACAATCCGTTGAATGCAAGGCCATACTGGATTCCGGTTCCCAACTCAACTTCATCACAGAAGGAATAGTAAGGAAACTTGGCCTCACCACAAATCCTCTTGTAACAAATATTGAGGGTATTGGTCGACATGTTCAGCGGACAGCTCGAAGGGTGAACATTGAGCTGAGATCACGCATTAACGATTACTCCACAATTGAGGCACATGTTTTACCAAAAATAACCTCAAACCAACCTGGGAGAATGGTTGACATATCGAAATGGAAAATTCCACAGAACATACCATTAGCTGACCCTGAATTCAACACTCCCAGTCCAATAGATTTCTTAATTGGAGCCGAAATATTCCACTCTCTATTACCGGTTGGTCAAATAAGACTGGGAGATTCTTTGCCAACACTTCAAAACACAGTCTTCGGCTGGACAGTTGCCGGGAAGGTTAAGGATGCAGGAATATCACGCGCTACGTGCGGAATATGCAATGCCGACGAAGCGTTGGATCAACACATAGAGAGGTTTTGGAAGTTGGAGGAGCCTGAAAACCAAGAAAAAGGTATGACAGCTGCTGAAAAACGTTGTGAGACTCATTTCAATCAAACGGTGTCCAGAAATACTGAAGGAAGATTTATTGTTAGCCTACCATTCGTGGACCAAACAAGTGTTTTGGGAGAATCAAAGGATATATCACTCCAAAGGTTCATTTCGTTGGAACGTAGACTTGATAATTCCCAGGATTTAAAGAAGCAGTACGTGGATTTTATGCAAGAGTATCGCCGCCTTGGTCATATGGAAGAGATAAACTTCAAACAGTTAACCAAACCCTACTATTTTCTGCCACACCATTGTGTCACGAAGATCGACAGTAGTACCACAAAACTAAGAGAAAAGTTTAAACTTTTACGTATACAGCCGCTCCTGACACGGAGAACATACGCTAATCAGCGAGCCACCCAATATGGGTCAGACGATACTAGGTTTATGAGACTAGGGTCCGCGGGGTCGTTACACCCGTTACCCCTAGCTACGGAGAAGTACCCTTGCAGGAAATACCGAAATATTTATAAGAATTATTGTAACTATGTATTAGTTCGAGAAGTAAGGCAATTAAGTAAATAAAAGTTTGTATGAAATAGATTTGAATGCGGTAAGGAAAATTGCCCATGTAGGAAATTTAAAAAAGGGTTATCATGTAAAAAGAGTTTGGGCCGAATAATATTAAAATACCTAAAAACGAGGATTCAGATAAAGCTGAAGAGGAGGCATTAACTGAAGCTAAAGAAGATGAATTAACTGGAATTGACGATAATGAACTTCATAAAGAAAAAACTTATATACGTCTATAAATAAAGATAAAGGTTTAAGAAGGTCTAAAAGAATAAAGTCAAGAAATAAAAAAGTATAATGTTTATCTAAATTACGTACTGCACTACTTTTGTAAATATATATTAATAACATGTATGTTAAGATAGGTCAGCTCCAATCACGAGCAACGATATCATTAAGTCAACGGCCTCACCGTAATCATTTGTTTACTTCAATTCATTTATGTTATTTATGTGGCGTCAGCACTTCATGCTGAATCGTTCACCTTTTCTTTTACTCTATGTCAGCAATATGTTGCACTTTACCTTTTTACTTTAAGTAAGCAATATTTTGTACTTTACTTTTTCTTAGCAATATGTTGTCAGCAATAATTTGTATTTTTTGTTTTTACCTTTATTAATCATATTTGTTAATTAGTGCTAATGCAGCAATTTATATGTATAAATAAGACGAAATAAATTTTATTTGTTATTTGCTTTTTGACAGTCAACTCAAGACTTATTAAATTTCATTGTTCCAAGTGAGTTTGCTTGGAAGCTGTCGCATTGTGGTATTCCAGTTTATGTACTATGAATATCACTTGTAGACACGATACAAGAACCGTGATCTGCTACGACCACATACAATAAAAGAACTGTATCATTTTTGGTGACCCCGACGGGATTTGTTTCCCCCCACCAGAGGTAAGGAGCAAATTCACAAACCAATTCAACTCAACACTCAAAAACAGCGTTCGCCAGGGCTAAACACTGGCGAGGCCATCAAGGTCTTAAATTCAAATTAACAAGGGCGTCGAAAGGCCATACACTGTTCGCAACATACATTTTGTAATATAACACATCGTATCCGTATCCAGTTGACCGAAGCACATCATGGACGAGATGGAGGTATTTGCCCTAGTATCCAGGCAAAAGTAACTAGCGGATGAGCTTACCAGGCTTGCAACGAACACAAGGAAGGATGTCCACTCACGAAAAACCGAAAAATTTAAGGTGGATAGGTTGGAGACCATTGACAAAATTTGGGAAGAATTCCTAAAAAACCACAATCGCCTCATAAGCACCATCAAGCCCGACACTCCTTACATGCAAGGAGACATGTTCAGAAGGGGAAAGGACACTTATGAGATTTTAAGGGCGTTACTGCTAACAATTGCAGTAACAGATGAATATGAAAAAGGGGCAGTATCAGATGCTGCAAAGCCATTGCCCGCCTCCAGGAATTTACATGAAGAAAAAAATAATTCCGAGGTTAAAACAAATTCAGATAACAGTATAGTCCCAGATCACATTCTAAGACAACAGGCATTAATAGCCACGATTCAGAGGATTCTGTCCAATCTACAGGACAAGAAATCCAAGCACTACTACCAGATTCAGTTTTCCACCTTGGAAAAACACTGGCAGGAAATAGAGAGCCTGCATCATGCAATATGCGAGAGCTGCGATGACCCAATTGAAATAAATTACAACATGCAACAATTCATTGAAATTGAAGTCAGTGCTCAGAAGGGGTTAGCGATGATACAAGAATTAATCCACTCCTGCTCTGACACTGAAGTTTCAACAAATCCAGCAACAGCCATTCAGTTGCCCAAAATAATGCTGCCCAAGTTTGACGGAACCTATTCAAATTGGAAGCAGTTCCACGATTTGTTTGTGCAAATGATTCACTCCTAACACATTGGAGCTGCACAAAAATATGGTACTTAGAAACAAACATTACTGGCGAAGCACATCGACTTATAAGCCACCTTTCAATCAACGACGATAACTATGACTCAGCGTGGAATATTCTAAAGGAGCGCCCATCATCCTCTCCATAAAAATCTTTAACTACCCAAGATAAATACACAAATAAGGGTTACGTATTTTTTTCATCAGCCATCGTCAAGTTAGCCAATCGTCAGGGACAATCCGTTGAATGCAAGGCCATACTGGATTCCGGTTCCCAACTCAACTTCATCACAGACGGAATAGTAAGGAAACTTGGCCTCACCACAACTCCTTTTGTAACAATCATTTAGGGTATTGGTCGACATGTTCAGCGGACAGCTCGAAGGGTGAACATTGAGCTGAGATCACGCGTTAACGATTACTCCACAATTGACGTATATGTTTTACCAAAAATAACCTCAAACCAACCTGGGAGAATGGTTGACATATCGAAATGGAAAATTCCACAGAACATACCATTAGCTGACCCTGAATTCAACACTCCCAGTCCAATAGATTTCTTAATTGGAGCCGAAATATTCCACTCTCTATTATCGGTTGGTCAAATAAGACTGGGAGATTCTTTGCCAACACTTCAAAACACAGTCTTCGGCTGGACAGTTGCCGGGAAGGTTAAGGATGCAGGAATATCCCGCGCTACGTGCGGAATATGCAGTGCCGACGAAGCGTTGGATCAACACATAGAGAGGTTTTGGAAGTTGGAGGAGCCTGAAAACCAAGAAAAAGGTATGACAGCTGCTGAAAAACGTTGTGAGACTCATTTCAATCAAACGGTGTCCAGAAATCCTGAAGGAAGATTTATTGTTAGCCTACCATTCGTGGACCAAACAAGTGTCTTGGGTGAATCAAAGGATATAGCACTCCAAAGGTTAATTTCGTTGGAACGTAGGCTTGCTAATTCCCAGGATTTAAAGAAGCAGTACGTGGATTTTATGCAAGAGTAACACCGCCTTGGTCATATGGAAGAGATAAACTTCAAACAGTTAACCAAACCCTACTATTTTCTGCCACACCATTGTGTCACGAAGATCGACAGTAGTACCACAAAACTAAGAGAAAAGTTTAAACTTTTACGTATACAGCCGCTCCTGACACGGAGAACATACGCTAATCAGCGAGCCACCCAATATGGGTCAGACGATTCTGGGTTTATGAGACTAGGGTCCGCGGGGTCGTTACACCCGTTACCTCTCTCTACGGAGAAGTACCCTTGCGGGAAATACCGAAATATTTATAAGCATTATTGTAACTATGTATTTGTTCGAAAATTAAGGCAATTAAGTAAAAGTTTGTATGAAATAGATTTGAATGCGGTAAGGAAAAGTGCCCATGTAGGTTCTTTAAAAAAGGGTTATCATGTAAAAAGTGTTTGGGCCGAATAATATTAAAATACCTAAAAAAGAGGATTCAGATAAAGCTGAAGAGGAAGCATTTACTGAAGCTAAAGAAGAAGCATTAACTGGAATTGAACAAGCAGAATTAACTGAAACTGAACAAGAAGAATTAACTGAAACTACTGACGATAATGAACTTCATAAAGAAAAAACTTATATACGTCTATAAATAAAGATAAAGGTTTAAGAAGGTCTAAAAGAATAAAGTCAAGAAAAAAAAGTATAATGTTTATCTAAATTACTTACTGCACTACTTTTGTAAATATATATTAATAACATGTATGTTAAGATAGGTCAGCTCCAATCACGAGCAACGATATCATTAAGTCAACGGCCTCACCGTATTCATTTGTTTACTTCAATTCATTTATGTTATTTATGTGGCGTCAGCACTTCATGCTGAATCGTTCACCTTTTCTTTTACTCTATGTCAGCAATATGTTGCACTTTACCTTTTTACTTTAAGTAAGCAATATTTTGTACTTTACTTTTTCTTAGCAATATGTTGTCAGCAATAATTTGTATTTTATGTTTTTACCTTTCTTAATCATATTTGTTAATTAGTGCTAATGCAGCAATTTATATGTATAAATAAGACGAAATAAATTTTATTTGTTACTTGTTTTTTGACAGTCAACTCAAGACTTACTAAATTTCATTGTTCCAAGTGAGTCTGCTTGGAAGCTGTCGCATTGTGGTATTCCAGTTTATGTACTATGAATATCACTTGTAGACACGATACAAGAACCGTGTTCTGCTACGACCACATACAGTAAAAGAACTGTAGCATTTTTGGTGACCCCGACGGGATTTGTTTCCCCCCACCAGAGGTAAGGAGCAAATTCACAAACCAATTCAACTCAACACTCAAAAACAGCGTTCGCCAGGGCTAAACACTGGCGAGGAAATAAAGGTCTTAAATTCAAATTAACAAGGGCGTCAACAGGGCCATACACTGTTCGCAACATACATTTTTTAATATAACACATCGTATCCGTATCCAGGTGACCGAAGCACATCATGGACGAGATGGAGGTATTTGCCCTAGTAGCCAGGCAAAAGTTACTAGCGGATGAGCTTACCAGGCTTGCAACGAACACAAGGAAGGATGGCCCATCAAGAAATACCGAAAAATATAAGGTGGATAGGTTGGAGACCATTGACAAAATTTGGGAAGAATTCCTAAAAAACCACAATCGCCTCATAGGCACCATCAAGCCCGACACTCCTTACATGCAAGGAGAAATATTCGGAAGGGTGAAGGACACTTATGAGAGTTTAAGGGCGTTACTGCTAACAATTGCAGTAACAGATGAATATGAAGAAGGGGCAGTATCAGATGCTGCAAAGCCATTGCCCGCCTCCAGGATTTTACAAGAAGAAAAAAATAATTCCGAGGTTAAAACAAATTCAGATAACAGTATAGTCCCAGATCACATTCTAAGACAACAGGCATTAATAGCCACGATCCAGAGGATTCCGTCCAATCTACAGGACAAGCAATCCAAGCAGTACTACCAGATTCAGTTTTCCATCTTGGAAATAAATTACAATCGAAATAAATTACAACATGCAACAATTCATTGAAATTGAAGTCAGTGCTCAGAAGGGGTTAGCGATGATACAAGAATTAATCCACTCCTGCTCTGACACTGAAGTTTCAACAAATCCAGCAACAGCCATTCAGTTGCCCAAAATAACGCTGCCCAAGTTTGACGGAACCTATTCAAATTGGAAGCAGTTCCACGATTTGTTTGTGCAAATGATTCACACCCAACACATTGGAGCTGCACAAAAAATGTGGTACTTAAAAACAAACACTACTGGCGAAGCACATCGACTTATAAGCCACCTTTCAATCAACAACGATAACTATGACTCAGCGTGGAATATTCTAAAGGCGCGCTTTGAAAATAAGCGACTATTAGTAGCCTCATTCGTGGAAAAGCTGTTAGCTCAACCTCAATTTTCGGTTGACACAGCATCAGCCCTCAAGAACCTTCATGACACTACGACAGAGTGCATGCAAGGATTGAAAGTTCTTGATATCGACACAAGCAATTGGGATCTGTTACTCATGTACATCCTCATCAAAAAACTGGATAGGAATACACATGCTGCATGGGAACAATCACTCCAGGATCCAAGACTACTCCAATCATTGGATGCCTTCCTCAAGTATATTGAAACCAGATTTCAATCACTAGAGGCATTAGGCAAAAAGTTAACCTCCACTGAAGTCAATAATCATCGTCGAACAGTAAGTGTACACAAATCACTTACTACTACACAGGCATCAATTCATTGCCTGTGTTGCAAGAACAACCACCAGTTTTTCTTTTGCCCGAAAATTTTGCAATTATCTCCCTCTCAACGACTCAACATAGTCAGGGGGTCTAAGATATGCATAAATTGTTTGAAGGATGGACATTCCCCAAGTAAATGTCCTTCTGGAGGGTGCCGAATCTGTTCAAAAAGGCACAATACACTATTGCATCTGGAAACCGCTACAGTCAATTCGAAATCACATAGTTCGAAATTGGCCTCGGTAACTACCGACTCTTCAACAACACCATGTGTGTCATGCAGCAGAACATCATCCTCTCCATCAACATCTTTAACTACCCAAGATAAATACACAAATAAGGGTTACGTATTTCTGTCATCAGCCATCGTCAAGTTAGCCAATCGTCAGGGACAATCGGTTGAATGCAAGGCCATACCGGATTCCGGTTCCCAACTCAACTTCATCACAGAAGGAATAGTAAGGAAACTTGGCCTCACCACAACTCCTCTTGTAATAAATATTGAGGGTATTGGTCAACATGTTCAGCGGACAGCTGGAAGGGTGAACATTGAGCAAAACGCATTAACGATTCCTCCACAACTATTGAGGCACATGTTTTACCAAAAATAACCTCAAACCAACCTGGGAGAATGGTTGACATATCCAAATGGAAAATCACACAGAACATACCATTAGCTGACCCTGAATTCAACACTCCCAGTCCAATAGATTTCTTAATTGGAGCCGAAATATTCCACTCTCTATTATCGGTTGGTCAAATAAGACTGGGAGATTCTTTGCCAACACTTCAAAACACAGTCTTCGGCTGGACAGTTGCCGGGAAGGTTAAGGATGCAGGAATATCCCGCGCTACGTGCGGAATATGCAGTGCCGACGAAGCGTTGGATCAACACATAGAGGGGTCTTGGAAGTTGGAAGAGCCTGAAAACCAAGAAAAAGGTATGACAGCTGCTGAAAAACGTTGTCAGACTCATTTCAATCAAACGGTGTCCAGAAATCCTGAAGGAAGATTTATTGTTAGCCTACCATTCGTGGACCAAACAAGTGTCTTGGGAGAATCAAAGGATATAGCACTCCAAAGGTTAATTTCGTTGGAACGCAGGCTTGCTAATTCCCAAGAGTAACGCCGCCTTGGTCATATGGAAGAGATAAACTTCAAACAGTTAACCAAACCCTACTATTTTCTGCCACACCATTGTGTCACGAAGATCGACAGTAGTACCACAAAACTAAGAGAAAAGTTTAAACTTTTACGTATACAACCGCTCCTGACACGGAGAACAGTCGCTAATCAGCGAGCCACCCAATATGGGTCAGACGATTCTGGGTTTATGAGACTAGGGTCCGCGGGGTCGTTACACCCGTTACCTCTCTCTACGGAGAAGTACCCTTGCGGGAAATACCGAAATATTTTTTTTTTTTTTTTTTTTGTATGGGGGTTCGCTGGAAGGGAAAATCATCGAAAGACATTGCAGAGCTAGAACGCGAGGGATGCTTCTGCAATAGTGAGGGACTTTAACCCATCTAAAAAACCTCCCTGGAGGACTAACTTTCGTCATTCCGAATGGCATTGCACCTAGTTGTTCAACTAATCAGCAATTTATTTTTGAATTGTTTGAGAATTTAAAAGAGAAATCCGCCGGTTGTCGGGTTTCTGAACTTTTTTGGTAGAAAATATAACCTAATTTCTATACTTAGCTAATTTTTATAGATCAAGCGGTTTTATCCGCCTTAATCTCCTGATTACATGGTCTGTATTTAATAATTCGGTTATTTCTAAGCTAACGTGGTTGAGAAGCCTACGTCTGTGCATTTGAGCAACTTTTTTAATTTCGTCTTCAACCATTTCGATATTAGGGCCTCTATGAAGATCAGCGTTACGTATGTACCAAGGTGCATGGACTATGTTCCTTAGTACTTTATTTTGGAAGACCTGAATTTTTTCTAAATTTGTTTGGCATGTGCATGCCCATAACTGGAGACCAAGGTCCATACCGGTTTTAGAATTTGCTTGTATAGCAATAACTTATTGTAGTTGGACAGGGAAGAATATCTCCCAATAAGCCAATACATTTTACTGCATCGCATGTTCAACTCATCTTTTTTTTTCTTTACATGCGCTTTCCAACGCAGTTTAGCGTCTAGAGTCATGCCTAGATATGTGGCTGTGTTTGAATATTCCACTACATTGTTGTTAATGTAGACTGGAATATGTGGTACGTTGTTATACGTAAAATTAATATGGACTGACATAAGGTCATTTAATCTAATCTGCCACTTTTTAGTCCATTCTGAGATACGGTTTATTGCTATTTGGAGCTTTTTTGTTGCTATTTCAACAGTTTCTCCTACAGCAAGTACAGCAGTGTCATCTGCAAAAGTTGCTGTAGTGGTTTCTCCGCTTTCAGGCAGATCGCTAGTGAATAGAAGGTATAGCACTGGCCCTAAAACACTGCCTTGCGGTACACCAGTTTTTATCTCTCTTAATGTTGAGTATTCTGTATCTTGTTTAATTCTGAAGAATCGATCTGATATATAAGACTCCAGAATTGTCGAATACTGCATCGGCAGTTGTTTTTGTAATTTGTGTATCAGTCCTTTGTGCCAGACTTTATCGAAATATTGTAGAGCACACATTTTTCTCTTCAAATGCTTTTTCGATCTTATCTGTGATTATATGCACTTGGTCAATTGTAGAGTGCTTATTTCTAAATCCAAATTGGTGATTTGGGACTAGCGATTTTTCATAGATTATTTTTTGCAGGCGTTTTACCAGCATTTTTTCAAATAGCTTTGACAATATTGGTAGTATCGATATTGGGCGATTACTTCACTTGGTGGTTTGCCTGGTTTTGGGATCATTATTACCTCCGCGACCTTCCACATGCTTGGCACATATCCCAGCTTAAATGCAGCATTTATAATCTGCGCTAGTTTTTTAAACCTTTTTGTGGGAATTGTTTTAAGATTTCCCCTGTAATTAAATCAAACCCTGGGGCCTTTTTTATATTTATATTTTCTTTAATTTCTTTGGCAAGTTCTTTAGCTGTTACCGATCGAATTGGTCGATCTTCTTCGCACCTTTCTTCGATTCCTTGGTAACTTTTATCTTCATAGGGTTTGAAGACGTCTTCAAGATACTCTGCAAAAGTGTTTGCTTTCTCTTGGCTGCTTTTTGCCCAGTTACCTTCTTTGGTTTTTACTGGAGGAATATGGGCAATTGGTCGGTTCATTTTCTTTGTTACCTTCCAGAGCGAGTAGTCGGTACTAGCATCATTTGTAAGACTGCTAAGGTAAGTTTTTAAAGACTCATTCTTGAATTCTTTTATAGAATTTCTGAGCTTATTATTTAAATTGTTTAGTATGGTTTTGTCGCTTGGCGCCCTTGTCTGTTGCCAACGCTTTCTAGCTTTCCTTTTTCGTCTAATGATTTCACATATTTCTCGAGGGTAAGAGTTTTGCTTAGTCTTTTTTGTTGTTTTAGGAGTAGCTGCCCATGCAGCATTTTGTATGTTCAGTGTTAGGTTTTGCACTGCTTTTTCTAGTTGGTCTACTGTTTGTATAGCTGATGATAGTTGGATACTTTCTTCCAACATCTGTCGAAAGTAGTTCCAATCAGTCAGTCTATTAACAAGTTTTGGACTTTGTTCTTTTATAATTATTTTATCGCCAAGTGTAAGAAGGACTGAGGAGTGATCTGATTGAAGATCAGGGCCTTCTTCCACATTTATTTTATTTGAGGATATATTTTTAGATATAAAGAAGTCGACAAGATCTGGGGTTTTATTCCTATCTGTTGGCCAATAGGTAGGTTTTCCCGTCGAGTGGTATTTCGCGCCATCTTCTTTAATACATTTAAAAAGTTCTCTGCCTCTAGTGTTTGTTAGTCTAGATCCCTAATATTTATTCTTGGCAATAAAATCCCCTCCCACGATTAATCTACTGTGAAATATGCGGAAAAGATTTTTAAAATCACTCGTCTTTATTCTATAGCTAGGAGAGCAATATACTGATGCAACGGATAGTTGGCCACTGCTTGTTTTTAGGCAAATGGAAATTCCTTGGATGGCACATGATTGGAATTTTGCTTCTAAATGGTGTTCAATCGTATTCTTTATTACCACTGCAGCCCCGCCTTTTGCGCAGTTATGTGGATGTGGGGAGTGATATAATATATATCCCTTCAGTTTAGGGTCAGAATTTAATTTGAAGTGCGTCTCTGAAATAAGACATATGTCTATCTGGTTTATATCGAGAATCACTTGTATCTCATCTTTTCGATTCTCGAAACCATTAGCATTCCATTCTAGAATTTTGATTTTATTCATCATGTTTGTCTTTTTGGTACAGCTCTTTTATTGCTGTTCTGTCTCTCTAGTAAAGATATTCTATCTAATATCATTTTATTGTTTTTTTCCATGGAATCAATTCTATTTAGGACTTGTTTCATGAGGATTTCCATTGCAGTGTGTGGCTCTGTTTTGCTTTTTACGGCTTTCTCTGCTGGTATTTGTATTGTTTTTGATGCTGCATGAGCATATGTCATTTTAGGGCCCACTGTCTTTGGTATTGCGTCCTTTTTGATGATCACTTGATCTTTCGCTTTTTCTTTTTGTGGGCTCTTTTGTGAGTCCTTTTTGGCCTTTTGGGCTTCCTTATTGGAGCTTTTAAGTGCTTTCTTTTGTTTTTTATCTTTTTTTAGTTGCATTTCTTTTGCAACTAAGCATCCTCTATAGTTAGCAGGATGGCTTTCATTGCAGTTTACACACTTAATGTGTTCGTCCTTTTTCTTCACACATTCTTTGGTGTGGTGACTTCCTGCACACTTTACACATCTTGGGTTTGAGCTGCAGTATTTTTGTGTATGCCCGTACCTTTGACAATTTTTGCATTGGGGCACTAACTTGGATTTACGTAAAGTATGAATCTCAACTTTCATCCCAAGTATGTTTTTAATGCCATATATTTTTTCTTTGTCTTCGTCATGTTCGAAACTGAGCATAAACATTGGAAGCGGTACTTTGCTTTTAAATTTTAGCATATTTACGACTTCCAGTATTTTAAAACCTCTATGGTTTAATTCGTTTTTAATGCTTTCCGGTGAGCATGAAAAATGCAGTTTTTTTACTACAACTTTAATTGGTCTGGTTTGCTTATTCTCATAAGAATACCATTGCAATTTTTTTTGGTTTAGTATTTTAGTCAGAATTCTGTATCCCTCTTCTTCATCGACATTAATTTTGATGTCATTTTGTTTATTAATGCTGTAGAAGCTTTAATTTTATTTTCATCCAATAATTTGACCAAGCTTTCATACTTATTGACTTGTAGTGCAATAATTGGTGGAGGTTTGGATGGATTGTGTATTTTATTTTCTTTGTTTGAAGCATACACTGTGATTGTGCAGCTTTCTTTTGGCGATGAGTTTTTTGGGGATGTACTCATTTTTCTTTTCTTATTTTGGTTCCCCATATGACGATGTCCCTCTGTCTCTTTTTCGAGTTCTTTTTCATCTGTTGAGAACTCTGCAGATTGGACATTTACTTTTTTTTGGTTGTTGATTTCATCTGTCCATTCTGAGATACGGTTTATTGCTATTTGGAGCTTTTTTGTTGCTATTTCAACAGTTTCTCCTACAGCAAGTACAGCAGTGTCATCTGCAAAAGTTGCTGTAGTGGTTTCTCCGCTTTCAGGCAGATCGCTAGTGAATAGAAGGTATAGCACTGGCCCTAAAACACTGCCTTGCGGTACACCAGTTTTTATCTCTCTTAATGTTGAGTATTCTGTATCTTGTTTAATTCTGAAGAATCGATCTGATATATAAGACTCCAGAATTGTCGAATACTGCATCGGCAGTTGTTTTTGTAATTTGTGTATCAGTCCTTTGTGCCAGACTTTATCGAAATATTGTAGAGCACACATTTTTCTCTTCAAATGCTTTTTCGATCTTATCTGTGATTCTATGCACTTGGTCAATTGTAGAGTGCTTATTTCTAAATCCAAATTGGTGATTTGGGACTAGCGATTTTTCATAGATTATTTTTTGCAGGCGTTTTACCAGCATTTTTTCAAATAGCTTTGACAATATTGGTAGTATCGATATTGGGCGATTACTTCACTTGGTGGTTTGCCTGGTTTTGGGATCATTATTACCTCCGCGACCTTCCACATGCTTGGCACATATCACAGCTTAAATGCAGCATTTATAATCTGCGCTAGTTTTTTTAAACCTTTTTGTGGGAATTGTTTTAAGATTTCCCCTGTAATTAAATCAAACCCTGGGCCTTTTTTATATTTATATTTTCTTTAATTTCTTTGGCAAGTTCTTTAGCTGTTACCGATCGAATTGGTCGATCTTCTTCGCACCTTTCTTCGATTCCTTGGTAACTTTTATTTTCATAGGGTTTGAAGACGTCTTCAAGATACTCTGCAAAAGTGTTTGCTTTCTCTTGGCTGCTTTTTGCCCAGTTACCTTCTTTGGTTTTTACTGGAGGAATATGGGCAATTGGTCGGTTCATTTTCTTTGTTACCTTCCAGAGCGAGTAGTCGGTACTAGCATCATTTGTAAGACTGCTAAGGTAAGTTTTTAAAGACTCATTCTTGAATTCTTTTATAGAATTTCTGAGCTTATTATTTAAATTGTTTAGTATGGTTTTGTCGCTTGGCGCCCTTGTCTGTTGCCAACGCTTTCTAGCTTTCCTTTTTCGTCTAATGATTTCACATATTTCTTGAGGGTAAGAGTTTTGCTTAGTCTTTTTTGTTGTTTTAGGAGTAGCTGCCCATGCAGCATTTTGTATGTTCAGTGTTAGGTTTTGCACTGCTTTTTCTAGTTGGTCTACTGTTTGTATAGCTGATGATAGTTGGATACTTTCTTCCAACATCTGTCGAAAGTAGTTCCAATCAGTCAGTCTATTAACAAGTTTTGAACTTTGTTCTTTTATAATTATTTTATCGCCAAGTGTAAGAAGGACTGAGGAGTGATCTGATTGAAGATCAGGGCCTTCTTCCACATTTATTTTATTTGAGGATATATTTTTAGATATAAAGAAGTCGACAAGATCTGGGGTTTTATTCCTATCTGTTGGCCAATAGGTAGGTTTTCCCGTCGAGTGGTATTTCGCGCCATCTTCTTTAATACATTTAAAAAGTTCTCTGCCTCTAGTGTTTGTTAGTCTAGATCCCCAATATTTATTCTTGGCATTAAAATCCCCTCCCACGATTAATCTACTGTGAAATATGCGGAAAAGATTTTTAAAATCACTCGTCTTTATTCTATAGCTAGGAGAGCAATATACTGATGCAACGGATAGTTGGCCACTGCTTGTTTTTAGGCAAATGGAAATTCCTTGGATGGCACATGATTGGAATTTTGCTTCTAAATGGTGTTCAATCGTATTCTTTATTACCACTGCAGCCCCGCCTTTTGCGCAGTTATGTGGATGTGGGGAGTGATATAATATATATCCCTTCAGTTTAGGGTCAGAATTTAATTTGAAGTGCGTCTCTGAAATAAGACATATGTCTATCTGGTTTATATCGAGAATCACTTGTATCTCATCTTTTCGATTCTCGAAACCATTAGCATTCCATTCTAGAATTTTGATTTTATTCATCATGTTTGTCTTTTTGATACAGCTCTTTTATTGCTGTTCTGTCTCTCTAGTAAAGATATTCTATCTAATATCATTTTATTGTTTTTTTCCATGGAATCAATTCTATTTAGGACTTGTTTCATGAGGATTTCCATTGCAGTGTGTGGCTCTGTTTTGCTTTTTACGGCTTTCTCTGCTGGTATTTGTATTGTTTTTGATGCTGCATGAGCATATGTCATTTTAGGGCCCGCTGTCTTTGGTATTGCGTCCTTTTTGATGATCACTTGATCTTTCGCTTTTTCTTTTTGTAGGCTCTTTTGTGAGTCCTTTTTGGCCTTTTGGGCTTCCTTATTGGAGCTTTTAAGTGCTTTCTTTTGTTTTTTATCTTTTTTTAGTTGCATTTCTTTTGCAACTAAGCATCCTCTATAGTTAGCAGGATGGCTTTCATTGCAGTTTACACACTTAATGTGTTCGTCCTTTTTCTTCACACATTCTTTGGTGTGGTGACTTCCTGCACACTTTACACATCTTGGGTTTGAGCTGCAGTATTTTTGTGTATGCCCGTACCTTTGACAATTTTTGCATTGGGGCACTAACTTGGATTTACGTAAAGTATGAATCTCAACTTTCATCCCAAGTATGTTTTTAATGCCATATATTTTTTCTTTGCCTTCGTCATGTTCGAAACTGAGCATAAACATTGGAAGCGGTACTTTGCTTTTAAATTTTAGCATATTTACGACTTCCAGTATTTTAAAACCTCTATGGTTTAATTCGTTTTTAATGCTTTCCGGTGAGCATGAAAAATGCAGTTTTTTTACTACAACTTTAATTGGTCTGGTTTGCTTATTCTCATAAGAATACCATTGCAATTTTTTTTGGTTTAGTATTTTAGTCAGAATTCTGTATCCCTCTTCTTCATCGACATTAATTTTGATGTCATTTTTGTTTATTAATGCTGTAGAAGATTTAATTTTATTTTCATCCAATAATTTGACCAAGCTTTCATACTTATTGACTTGTAGTGCAATAATTGGTGGAGGTTTGGATGGATTGTGTATTTTATTTTCTTTGTTTGAAGCATACACTGTGATTGTGCAGCTTTCTTTTGGCGATGAGTTTTTTGGGGATGTACTCATTTTTCTTTTCTTATTTTGGTTCCCCATATGACGATGTCCCTCTGTCTCTTTTTCGAGTTCTTCTTCATCTGTTGAGAACTCTGCAGATTGGACATTTACTTTTTTTTGGTTGTTGATTTCATCTGTCCATTCTGAGATACGGTTTATTGCTATTTGGAGCTTTTTTGTTGCTATTTCAACAGTTTCTCCTACAGCAAGTACAGCAGTGTCATCTGCAAAAGTTGCTGTAGTGGTTTCTCCGCTTTCAGGCAGATCGCTAGTGAATAGAAGGTATAGCACTGGCCCTAAAACACTGCCTTGCGGTACACCAGTTTTTATCTCTCTTAATGTTGAGTATTCTGTATCTTGTTTAATTCTGAAGAATCGATCTGATATATAAGACTCCAGAATTGTCGAATACTGCATCGGCAGTTGTTTTTGTAATTTGTGTATCAGTCCTTTGTGCCAGACTTTATCGAAATATTGTAGAGCACACATTTTTCTCTTCAAATGCTTTTTCGATCTTATCTGTGATTCTATGCACTTGGTCAATTGTAGAGTGCTTATTTCTAAATCCAAATTGGTGATTTGGGACTAGCGATTTTTCATAGATTATTTTTTGCAGGCGTTTTACCAGCATTTTTTCAAATAGCTTTGACAATATTGGTAGTATCGATATTGGGCGATTACTTCACTTGGTGGTTTGCCTGGTTTTGGGATCATTATTACCTCCGCGACCTTCCACATGCTTGGCACATATCCCAGCTTAAATGCAGCATTTATAATCTGCGCTAGTTTTTTTAAACCTTTTTGTGGGAATTGTTTTAAGATTTCCCCTGTAATTAAATCAAACCCTGGGGCCTTTTTTATATTTATATTTTCTTTAATTTCTTTGGCAAGTTCTTTAGCTGTTACCGATCGAATTGGTCAATCTTCTTCGCACCTTTCTTCGATTCCTTGGTAACTTTTATCTTCATAGGGTTTGAAGACGTCTTCAAGATACTCTGCAAAAGTGTTTGCTTTCTCTTGGCTGCTTTTTGCCCAGTTACCTTCTTTGGTTTTTACTGGAGGAATATGGGCAATTGGTCGGTTCATTTTCTTTGTTACCTTCCAGAGCGAGTAGTCGGTACTAGCATCATTTGTAAGACTGCTAAGGTAAGTTTTTAAAGACTCATTCTTGAATTCTTTTATAGAATTTCTGAGCTTATTATTTAAATTGTTTAGTATGGTTTTGTCGCTTGGCGCCCTTGTCTGTTGCCAACGCTTTCTAGCTTTCCTTTTTCGTCTAATGATTTCACATATTTCTCGAGGGTAAGAGTTTTGCTTAGTCTTTTTTGTTGTTTTAGGAGTAGCTGCCCATGCAGCATTTTGTATGTTCAGTGTTAGGTTTTGCACTGCTTTTTCTAGTTGGTCTACTGTTTGTATAGCTGATGATAGTTGGATACTTTCTTCCAACATCTGTCGAAAGTAGTTCCAATCAGTCAGTCTATTAACAAGTTTTGGACTTTGTTCTTTTATAATTATTTTATCGCCAAGTGTAAGAAGGACTGAGGAGTGATCTGATTGAAGATCAGGGCCTTCTTCCACATTTATTTTATTTGAGGATATATTTTTAGATATAAAGAAGTCGACAAGATCTGGGGTTTTATTCCTATCTGTTGGCCAATAGGTAGGTTTTCCCGTCGAGTGGTATTTCGCGCCATCTTCTTTAATACATTTAAAAAGTTCTCTGCCTCTAGTGTTTGTTAGTCTAGATCCCCAATATTTATTCTTGGCATTAAAATCCCCTCCCACGATTAATCTACTGTGAAATATGCGGAAAAGATTTTTAAAATCACTCGTCTTTATTCTATAGCTAGGAGAGCAATATACTGATGCAACGGATAGTTGGCCACTGCTTGTTTTTAGGCAAATGGAAATTCCTTGGATGGCACATGATTGGAATTTTGCTTCTAAATGGTGTTCAATCGTATTCTTTATTACCACTGCAGCCCCGCCTTTTGCGCAGTTATGTGGATGTGGGGAGTGATATAATATATATCCCTTCAGTTTAGGGTCAGAATTTAATTTGAAGTGCCTCTCTGAAATAAGACATATGTCTATCTGGTTTATATCGAGAATCACTTGTATCTCATCTTTTCGATTCTCGAAACCATTAGCATTCCATTCTAGAACTTTGATTTTATTCATCATGTTTGTCTTTTTGGTACAGCTCTTTTATTGCTGTTCTGTCTCTCTAGTAAAGATATTCTATCTAATATCATTTTATTGTTTTTTTCCATGGAATCAATTCTATTTAGGACTTGTTTCATGAGGATTTCCATTGCAGTGTGTGGCTCTGTTTTGCTTTTTACGGCTTTCTCTGCTGGTATTTGTATTGTTTTTGATGCTGCATGAGCATATGTCATTTTAGGGCCCGCTGTCTTTGGTATTGCGTCCTTTTTGATGATCACTTGATCTTTCGCTTTTTCTTTTTGTGGGCTCTTTTGTGAGTCCTTTTTGGCCTTTTGGGCTTCCTTATTGGAGCTTTTAAGTGCTTTCTTTTGTTTTTTATCTTTTTTTAGTTACATTTCTTTTGCAACTAAGCATCCTCTATAGTTAGCAGGATGGCTTTCATTGCAGTTTACACACTTAATGTGTTCGTCCTTTTTCTTCACACATTCTTTGGTGTGGTGACTTCCTGCACACTTTACACATCTTGGGTTTGAGCTGCAGTATTTTTGTGTATGCCCGTACCTTTGACAATTTTTGCATTGGGGCACTAACTTGGATTTACGTAAAGTATGAATCTCAACTTTCATCCCAAGTATGTTTTTAATGCCATATATTTTTTCTTTGTCTTCGTCATGTTCGAAACTGAGCATAAACATTGGAAGCGGTACTTTGCTTTTAAATTTTAGCATATTTACGACTTCCAGTATTTTAAAACCTCTATGGTTTAATTCGTTTTTAATGCTTTCCGGTGAGCATGAAAAATGCAGTTTTTTTACTACAACTTTAATTGGTCTGGTTTGCTTATTCTCATAAGAATACCATTGCAATTTTTTTGGTTTAGTATTTTAGTCAGAATTCTGTATCCCTCTTCTTCATCGACATTAATTTTGATGTCATTTTTGTTTATTAATGCTGTAGAAGCTTTAATTTTATTTTCATCCAATAATTTGACCAAGCTTTCATACTTATTGACTTGTAGTGCAATAATTGGTGGAGGTTTGGATGGATTGTGTATTTTATTTTCTTTGTTTGAAGCATACACTGTGATTGTGCAGCTTTCTTTTGGCGATGAGTTTTTTGGGGATGTACTCATTTTTCTTTTCTTATTTTGGTTCCCCATATGACGATGTCCCTCTGTCTCTTTTTCGAGTTCTTCTTCATCTGTTGAGAACTCTGCAGATTGGACATTTACTTTTTTTTGGTTGTTGATTTCATCTGTCCATTCTGAGATACGGTTTATTGCTATTTGGAGCTTTTTTGTTGCTATTTCAACAGTTTCTCCTACAGCAAGTACAGCAGTGTCATCTGCAAAAGTTGCTGTAGTGGTTTCTCCGCTTTCAGGCAGATCGCTAGTGAATAGAAGGTATAGCACTGGCCCTAAAACACTGCCTTGCGGTACACCAGTTTTTATCTCTCTTAATGTTGAGTATTCTGTATCTTGTTTAATTCTGAAGAATCGATCTGATATATAAGACTCCAGAATTGTCGAATACTGCATCGGCAGTTGTTTTTGTAATTTGTGTATCAGTCCTTTGTGCCAGACTTTATCGAAATATTGTAGAGCACACATTTTTCTCTTCAAATGCTTTTTCGATCTTATCTGTGATTCTATGCACTTGGTCAATTGTAGAGTGCTTATTTCTAAATCCAAATTGGTGATTTGGGACTAGCGATTTTTCATAGATTATTTTTTGCAGGCGTTTTACCAGCATTTTTTCAAATAGCTTTGACAATATTGGTAGTATTGATATTGGGCGATTACTTCACTTGGTGGTTTGCCTGGTTTTGGGATCATTATTACCTCCGCGACCTTCCACATGCTTGGCACATATCCCAGCTTAAATGCAGCATTTATAATCTGCGCTAGTTTTTTTAAACCTTTTTGTGGGAATTGTTTTAAGATTTCCCCTGTACTTAAATCAAACCCTGGGGCCTTTTTTATATTTATATTTTCTTTAATTTCTTTGGCCAGTTCTTTAGCTGTTACCGATCGAATTGGTCGATCTTCTTCGCACCTTTCTTCGATTCCTTGGTAACTTTTATCTTCATAGAGTTTGAAGACGTCTTCAAGATACTCTGCAAAAGTGTTTGCTTTCTCTTGGCTGCTTTTTGCCCAGTTACCTTCTTTGGTTTTTACTGGAGGAATATGGGCAATTGGTCGGTTCATTTTCTTTGTTACCTTCCAGAGCGAGTAGTCGGTACTAGCATCATTTGTAAGACTGCTAAGGTAAGTTTTTAAAGACTCATTCTTGAATTCTTTTATAGAATTTCTGAGCTTATTATTTAAATTGTTTAGTATGGTTTTGTCGCTTGGCGCCCTTGTCTGTTGCCAACGCTTTCTAGCTTTCCTTTTTCGTCTAATGATTTCACATATTTCTCGAGGGTAAGAGTTTTGCTTAGTCTTTTTTGTTGTTTTAGGAGTAGCTGCCCATGCAGCATTTTGTATGTTCAGTGTTAGGTTTTGCACTGCTTTTTCTAGTTGGTCTACTGTTTGTATAGCTGATGATAGTTGGATACTTTCTTCCAACATCTGTCGAAAGTAGTTCCAATCAGTCAGTCTATTAACAAGTTTTGGACTTTGTTCTTTTATAATTATTTTATCGCCAAGTGTAAGAAGGACTGAGGAGTGATCTGATTGAAGATCAGGGCCTTCTTCCACATTTATTTTATTTGAGGATATATTTTTAGATATAAAGAAGTCGACAAGATCTGGGGTTTTATTCCTATCTGTTGGCCAATAGGTAGGTTTTCCCGTCGAGTGGTATTTCGCGCCATCTTCTTTAATACATTTAAAAAGTTCTCTGCCTCTAGTGTTTGTTAGTCTAGATCCCCAATATTTATTCTTGGCATTAAAATCCCCTCCCACGATTAATCTACTGTGAAATATGCGGAAAAGATTTTTAAAATCACTCGTCTTTATTCTATAGCTAGGAGAGCAATATACTGATGCAACGGATAGTTGGCCACTGCTTGTTTTTAGGCAAATGGAAATTCCTTGGATGGCACATGATTGGAATTTTGCTTCTAAATGGTGTTCAATCGTATTCTTTATTACCACTGCAGCCCCGCCTTTTGCGCAGTTATGTGGATGTGGGGAGTGATATAATATATATCCCTTCAGTTTAGGGTCAGAATTTAATTTGAAGTGCGTCTCTGAAATAAGACATATGTCTATCTGGTTTATATCGAGAATCACTTGTATCTCATCTTTTCGATTCTCGAAACCATTAGCATTCCATTCTAGAATTTTGATTTTATTCATCATGTTTGTCTTTTTGGTACAGCTCTTTTATTGCTGTTCTGTCTCTCTAGTAAAGATATTCTATCTAATATCATTTTATTGTTTTTTTCCATGGAATCAATTCTATTTAGGACTTGTTTCATGAGGATTTCCATTGCAGTGTGTGGCTCTGTTTTGCTTTTTACGGCTTTCTCTGCTGGTATTTGTATTGTTTTTGATGCTGCATGAGCATATGTCATTTTAGGGCCCGCTGTCTTTGGTATTGCGTCCTTTTTGATGATCACTTGATCTTTCGCTTTTTCTTTTTGTGGGCTCTTTAGTGAGTCCTTTTTGGCCTTTTGGGCTTCCTTATTGGAGCTTTTAAGTGCTTTCTTTTGTTTTTTATCTTTTTTTAGTTGCGTTTCTTTTGCAACTAAGCATCCTCTATAGTTAGCAGGATGGCTTTCATTGCAGTTTACACACTTAATGTGTTCGTCCTTTTTCTTCACACATTCTTTGGTGTGGTGACTTCCTGCACACTTTACACATCTTGGGTTTGAGCTGCAGTATTTTTGTGTATGCCCGTACCTTTGACAATTTTTGCATTGGGGCACTAACTTGGATTTACGTAAAGTATGAATCTCAACTTTCATCCCAAGTATGTTTTTAATGCCATATATTTTTTCTTTGTCTTCGTCATGTTCGAAACTGAGCATAAACATTGGAAGCGGTACTTTGCTTTTAAATTTTAGCATATTTACGACTTCCAGTATTTTAAAACCTCTATGGTTTAATTCGTTTTTAATGCTTTCCGGTGAGCATGAAAAATGCAGTTTTTTTACTACAACTTTAATTGGTCTGGTTTGCTTATTCTCATAAGAATACCATTGCAATTTTTTTTGGTTTAGTATTTTAGTCAGAATTCTGTATCCCTCTTCTTCATCGACATTAATTTTGATGTCATTTTTGTTTATTAATGCTGTAGAAGCTTTAATTTTATTTTCATCCAATAATTTGACCAAGCTTTCATACTTATTGACTTGTAGTGCAATAATTGGTGGAGGTTTGGATGGATTGTGTATTTTATTTTCTTTGTTTGAAGCATACACTGTGATTGTGCAGCTTTCTTTTGGCGATGAGTTTTTTGGGGATGTACTCATTTTTCTTTTCTTATTTTGGTTCCCCATATGACGATGTCCCTCTGTCTCTTTTTCGAGTTCTTCTTCATCTGTTGAGAACTCTGCAGATTGGACATTTACTTTTTTTTGGTTGTTGATTTCATCTGTCCATTCTGAGATACGGTTTATTGCTATTTGGAGCTTTTTTGTTGCTATTTCAACAGTTTCTCCTACAGCAAGTACAGCAGTGTCATCTGCAAAAGTTGCTGTAGTGGTTTCTCCGCTTTCAGGCAGATCGCTAGTGAATAGAAGGTATAGCACTGGCCCTAAAACACTGCCTTGCGGTACACCAGTTTTTATCTCTCTTAATGTTGAGTATTCTGTATCTTGTTTAATTCTGAAGAATCGATCTGATATATAAGACTCCAGAATTGTCGAATACTGCATCGGCAGTTGTTTTTGTAATTTGTGTATCAGTCCTTTGTGCCAGACTTTATCGAAATATTGTAGAGCACACATTTTTCTCTTCAAATGCTTTTTCGATCTTATCTGTGATTCTATGCACTTGGTCAATTGTAGAGTGCTTATTTCTAAATCCAAATTGGTGATTTGGGACTAGCGATTTTTCATAGATTATTTTTTGCAGGCGTTTTACCAGCATTTTTTCAAATAGCTTTGACAATATTGGTAGTATCGATATTGGGCGATTACTTCACTTGGTGGTTTGCCTGGTTTTGGGATCATTATTACCTCCGCGACCTTCCACATGCTTGGCACATATCCCAGCTTAAATGCAGCATTTATAATCTGCGCTAGTTTTTTTAAACCTTTTTGTGGGAATTGTTTTAAGATTTCCCCTGTAATTAAATCAAACCCTGGGGCCTTTTTTATATTTATATTTTCTTTAATTTCTTTGGCAAGTTCTTTAGCTGTTACCGATCGAATTGGTCGATCTTCTTCGCACCTTTCTTCGATTCCTTGGTAACTTTTATCTTCATAGGGTTTGAAGACGTCTTCAAGATACTCTGCAAAAGTGTTTGCTTTCTCTTGGCTGCTTTTTGCCCAGTTACCTTCTTTGGTTTTTACTGGAGGAATATGGGCAATTGGTCGGTTCATTTTCTTTGTTACCTTCCAGAGCGAGTAGTCGGTACTAGCATCATTTGTAAGACTGCTAAGGTAAGTTTTTAAAGACTCATTCTTGAATTCTTTTATAGAATTTCTGAGCTTATTATTTAAATTGTTTAGTATGGTTTTGTCGCTTGGCGCCCTTGTCTGTTGCCAACGCTTTCTAGCTTTACTTTTTCGTCTAATGATTTCACATATTTCTCGAGGGTAAGAGTTTTGCTTAGTCTTTTTTGTTGTTTTAGGAGTAGCTGCCCATGCAGCATTTTGTATGTTCAGTGTTAGGTTTTGCACTGCTTTTTCTAGTTGGTCTACTGTTTGTATAGCTGATGATAGTTGGATACTTTCTTCCAA
Organism: Chalcosyrphus nemorum; assembly: GCA_949716465.1. Taxonomy (NCBI): domain Eukaryota; kingdom Metazoa; phylum Arthropoda; class Insecta; order Diptera; family Syrphidae; genus Chalcosyrphus; species Chalcosyrphus nemorum. The sequence continues at coordinate 52,651,325 of OX454333.1, read as the reverse complement.
CATCTGTCGAAAGTAGTTCCAATCAGTCAGTCTATTAACAAGTTTTGAACTTTGTTCTTTTATAATTATTTTATCGCCAAGTGTAAGAAGGACTGAGGAGTGATCTGATTGAAGATCAGGGCCTTCTTCCACATTTATTTTATTTGAGGATATATTTTTAGATATAAAGAAGTCGACAAGATCTGGGGTTTTATTCCTATCTGTTGGCCAATAGGTAGGTTTTCCCGTCGAGTGGTATTTCGCGCCATCTTCTTTAATACATTTAAAAAGTTCTCTGCCTCTAGTGTTTGTTAGTCTAGATCCCCAATATTTATTCTTGGCATTAAAATCCCCTCCCACGATTAATCTACTCTGAAATATGCGGAAAAGATTTTTAAAATCACTCGTCTTTATTCTATAGCTAGGAGAGCAATATACTGATGCAACGGATAGTTGGCCACTGCTTGTTTTTAGGCAAATGGAAATTCCTTGGATGGCACATGATTGGAATTTTGCTTCTAAATGGTGTTCAATCGTATTCTTTATTACCACTGCAGCCCCGCCTTTTGCGCAGTTATGTGGATGTGGGGAGTGATATAATATATATCCCTTCAGTTTAGGGTCAGAATTTAATTTGAAGTGCGTCTCTGAAATAAGACATATGTCTATCTGGTTTATATCGAGAATCACTTGTATCTCATCTTTTCGATTCTCGAAACCATTAGCATTCCATTCTAGAATTTTGATTTTATTCATCATGTTTGTCTTTTTGGTACAGCTCTTTTATTGCTGTTCTGTCTCTCTAGTAAAGATATTCTATCTAATATCATTTTATTGTTTTTTTCCATGGAATCAATTCTATTTAGGACTTGTTTCATGAGGATTTCCATTGCAGTGTGTGGCTCTGTTTTGCTTTTTACGGCTTTCTCTGCTGGTATTTGTATTGTTTTTGATGCTGCATGAGCATATGTCATTTTAGGGCCCGCTGTCTTTGGTATTGCGTCCTTTTTGATGATCACTTGATCTTTCGCTTTTTCTTTTTGTGGGCTCTTTTGTGAGTCCTTTTTGGCCTTTTGGGCTTCCTTATTGGAGCTTTTAAGTGCTTTCTTTTGTTTTTTATCTTTTTTTAGTTGCATTTCTTTTGCAACTAAGCATCCTCTATAGTTAGCAGGATGGCTTTCATTGCAGTTTACACACTTAATGTGTTCGTCCTTTTTCTTCACACATTCTTTGGTGTGGTGACTTCCTGCACACTTTACACATCTTGGGTTTGAGCTGCAGTATTTTTGTGTATGCCCGTACCTTTGACAATTTTTGCATTGGGGCACTAACTTGGATTTACGTAAAGTATGAATCTCAACTTTCATCCCAAGTATGTTTTTAATGCCATATATTTTTTCTTTGTCTTCGTCATGTTCGAAACTGAGCATAAACATTGGAAGCGGTACTTTGCTTTTAAATTTTAGCATATTTACGACTTCCAGTATTTTAAAACCTCTATGGTTTAATTCGTTTTTAATGCTTTCCGGTGAGCATGAAAAATGCAGTTTTTTTACTACAACTTTAATTGGTCTGGTTTGCTTATTCTCATAAGAATACCATTGCAATTTTTTTGGTTTAGTATTTTAGTCAGAATTCTGTATCCCTCTTCTTCATCGACATTAATTTTGATGTCATTTTTGTTTATTAATGCTGTAGAAGCTTTAATTTTATTTTCATCCAATAATTTGACCAAGCTTTCATACTTATTGACTTGTAGTGCAATAATTGGTGGAGGTTTGGATGGATTGTGTATTTTATTTTCTTTGTTTGAAGCATACACTGTGATTGTGCAGCTTTCTTTTGGCGATGAGTTTTTTGGGGATGTACTCATTTTTCTTTTCTTATTTTGGTTCCCCATATGACGATGTCCCTCTGTCTCTTTTTCGAGTTCTTCTTCATCTGTTGAGAACTCTGCAGATTGGACATTTACTTTTTTTTGGTTGTTGATTTCATCTTTCAACATTTGCAACTCTTGCTTAAGATTGTTTAATTCCTTAAGTAGTGACTCATTGAGTTGCTTAAACCCATCCCTTTCTTCGCAGGCTTCTAAATATTTAGCCTTGAATTTTTTTTTCATTTTTATTTTCATCATTTTTCGATGGGGGTGTTCTTTCTACCCTTTTACTTCGTCCAAAAGGGTCATTCCTCTGCAACAAATGGTCCCCCCCAGAATCCAAGGGACCGACCTCCGAAGAGGGTGGGTAATTATATCTTTCGTTTTGTTCATTGCATAATAATTTATTTTTTAACTTTTGAGAAAAGTTTAAACTTTTACGTATACAGCCGCTCCTGACACGGAGAACAGACGCTGACCATCGAGCCGCCCAATATGGGTCAGACGCTTCTGGGTTTTTAGACTAGGGTCCGCGGGGTCGTTACACCCGTTACCTCTCTCTACGGAGAAGTACCCTTGCGGGCAATAAGCATTATTGTAACTATGTATTTGTTCGAAAAGTAAGGCAATTAAGTAAAAGTTTGTATGAAATAGATTTGAATGCGGTAAGGAAAAGTGCCCATGTAGGTACTTTAAAAAAGGGTTATCATGTAAAAAGAGTTTGGGCCGAATAATATTAAAATACCTAAAAAAGAGGATTCAGATAAAGCTGAAGAGGAAGCATTAACTGAAGCTAAAGAAGAAGCATTAACTGGAATTGAACAAGCAGAATTAACTGAAACTGAACAAGAAGAATTAACTGAAACTACTGACGATAATGAACTTCATAAAGAAAAAACTTATATACGTCTATAAATAAAGATAAAGGTTTAAGAAGGTCTAAAAGAATAAAGTCAAGAAATAAAAAAGTATAATGTTTATCTAAACTACGTACTGCACTACTTTTGTAAATATATATTAATAACATGTATGTTAAGATAGGTCAGCTCCAATCACGAGCAACGATATCATTAAGTCAACGGCCTCACCGTATTCATTTGTTTACTTCAATTCATTTATGTTATTTATGTGGCGTCAGCACTTCATGCTGAATCGTTCACCTTTTCTTTTACTCTATGTCAGCAATATGTTGCACTTTACCTTTTTACTTTAAGTAAGCAATATTTTGTACTTTACTTTTTCTTAGCAATATGTTGTCAGCAATAATTTGTATTTTATGTTTTTACCTTTCTTAATCATATTTGTTAATTAGTGCTAATGCAGCAATTTATATGTATAAATAAGACGAAATAAATTTTATTTGTTACTTGCTTTTTGACAGTCAACTCAAGACTTACTAAATTTCATTGTTCCAAGTGAGTCTGCTTGGAAGCTGTCGCATTGTGGTATTCCAGTTTATGTACTATGAATATCACTTGTAGACACGATACAAGAACCGTGTTCTGCTACGACCATATACAGTAAAAGAACTGTAGCATTTTTGGTGACCCCGACGGGATTTGTTTCCCCCCACCAGAGGTAAGGAGCAAATTCACAAACCAATTCAACTCAACACTCAACAACAGCGTTCGCCAGGGCTTAACACTGGCGAGGCCATAAAGGTCTTAAATTCAAATTAACAAGGGCGTCAACAGGGCCATACACTGTTCGCAACATACATTTTTTAATATAACACATCGTATCCGTATCCAGGTGACCGAAGCACATCATGGACGAGATGGAGGTATTTGCCCTAGTAGCCAGGCAAAAGTTACTAGCGGATGAGCTTACCAGGCATGCAACGAACACAAGGAAGGATGGCCCATCAAGAAATACCGAAAAATATAAGGTGGATAGGTTGGAGACCATTGACAAAATTTGGGAAGAATTCCTAAAAAAAAACAATCGCCTCATAGGCACCATCAAGCCCGACACTCCTTACATGCAAGGAGAAATATTCGGAAGGGTGAAGGACACTTATGAGAGTTTAAGGGCGTTACTGCTAACAATTGCAGTAACAGATGAATATGAAGAAGGGGCAGTATCAGATGCTGCAAAGCCATTGCCCGCCTCCAGGATTTTACAAGAAGAAAAAAATAATTCCGAGGTTAAAACAAATTCAGATAACAGTATAGTCCCAGATCACATTCTAAGACAACTCAGAAGACAACAGGCATTAATAGCCACGATCCAGAGGATTCCGTCCAATCTACAGGACAAGCAATCCAAGCAGTACTACCAGATTCAGTTTTCCACCTTGGAAATAAATTACAATCGAAATAAATTACAACATGCAACAATTCATTGAAATTGAAGTCAGTGCTCAGAAGGGGTTAGCGATGATACAAGAATTAATCCACTCCTGCTCTGACACTGAAGTTTCAACAAATCCAGCAACAGCCATTCAGTTGCCCAAAATAACGCTGCCCAAGTTTGACGGAACCTATTCAAATTGGAAGCAGTTGCACGATTTGTTTGTGCAAATGATTCACTCCCAACACATTGGAGCTGCACAAAAAATGTGGTACTTAAAAACAAACATTACTGGCGAAGCACATCGATTTATAAGCCACCTTTCAATCAACAACGATAACTATGACTCAGCGTGGAATATTCTAAAGGCGCGCTTTGAAAATAAGCGACTATTAGTAGTTTCATTCGTGGAAAAGCTGTTAGCCCTCAAGAACCTTCATGACACTACGACAGAGTGCATGCAAGGATTGAAAGTTCTTGGTATCGACACAAGCAATTGGGATCTGTTACTCATGTACATCCTCATCAAAAAACTGGATAGGAACACACATGCTGCATGGGAACAATCACTCCAGGATCCAAGACTACTCCAATCATTGGATGCCTTCCTCAAGTATATTGAAACCAGATTTCAATCACTAGAGGCATTAGGCAAAAAGTTAACCTCCACTGAAGTCAATAATCATCGTCGAACAGTAAGTGTACACAAATCACTTACTACTACACAGGCATCAATTCATTGCCTGTGTTGCAAGAACAATCACCAGTTATTCTTTTGCCCGAAAATTTTGCAATTATCTCCCTCTCAACGACTCAACATAGTCAGGGGGTCTAAGATATGCATAAATTGTTTGAAGGATGGACATTCCCCAAGTAAATGTCCTTCTGGAGGGTGCCGAACCTGTTCAAAAAGGCACAATACACTATTGCATCTGGAAACCGCTACAGTCAATTCGAAATCACATAGTTCGAAATTGGCCTCGGTAACTACCGACTCTTCAACAACACCATGTGTGTCATCCAGCAGAACATCATCCTCTCCATCAACATCTTTAACTACCCAAGATAAATACACAAATAAGGGTTACGTATTTCTGTCATCAGCCATCGTCAAGTTAGCCAATCGTCAGGGACAATCCGTTGAATGCAAGGCCATACCGGATTCCGGTTCCCAACTCAACTTCATCACAGAAGGAATAGTAAGGAAACTTGGCCTCACCACAACTCCTCTTGTAACAAATATTGAGGGTATTGGTCGACATGTTCAGCGGACAGCTGGAAGGGTGAACATTGAGCAAAACGCATTAACGATTCCTCCACAACTATTGAGGCACATGTCTTACCAAAAATAACCTCAAACCAACCTGGGAGAATGGTTGACATATCCAAATGGAAAATCCCACAGAACATACAATTAGCTGACCCTGAATTCAACACTCCCAGTCCAATAGATTTCTTAATTGGAGCCGAAATATTCCACTCTCTATTATCGGTTGGTCAAATAAGACTGGGAGATGGAAGAGATAAACTTCAAACATTTAACCAAACCCTACTATTTTCTGCCACACCATTGTGTCACGAAGATCGACAGTAGTACCACAAAACTAAGAGAAAAGTTTAAACTTTTACGTATACAGCCGCTCCTGACACGGAGAACAGTCGCTAATCAGCGAGCCACCCAATATGGGTCAGACGATTCTGGGTTTATGAGACTAGGGTCCGCGGGGTCGTTACACCCGTTACCTCTCTCTACGGAGAAGTACCCTTGCGGGAAATACCGAAATATTTATAAGCATTATTGTAACTATGTATTTGTTCGAAAATTTTTTTTTAGGTAAAAACCTTCATAGGCACTACGAGGACCGGCTCCGCGTGCTCATAGTAGTGTGAGATTCTTACTCACTAAAAAACCTCCCATTTCCGGCTAGACTACGACTAAGTTCCCTTAACAAGTAGTTCACGCTTCTATAGTAATCGTGTTTGGCAGGTTACCTTCCAACGAAAGCACCTACAATACCGTAATAATAAGCGGTTTCTCCTTATGACGCTAGATCCAACGGTCTCGTTCGTTGTAGTCGGCGCGCAAGGTTTGTCTGATCCAGAGTTCGGATTATTTCGTCATTGCAATGTTCATTAAGACGAGTGCGAAGTTTGCGAGCAAAGTTTCTCACCTCGTCGGTCACGGTTGCGATTCCTAAATCTCGATGTAAGTACCATGGAGCATCTACGATTGCTCTTAGTGTCTTATTTTGAAAAGTTTCTAAAATAGATATGTTGCTTGGTTTAGTACAGCCCCAAAGTTGTATACCGTACGTCCAAGATGGTTTTAGCACTTGCTTATACAAAAGCAGTTTGTTATATACGCTTAATTTCGAAGATCGTCCGATAAGCCAATTCATTTCTCGTAGCTTGATTTCGAGCTCGTCGCATTTCTTTTTAACGTGTGGCTTCCACTTAAGTTTTGCGTCTAGGGTCATGCCTAGATATTTCGCCTCGTTGGCCTACGGGATTTGTACCGAGTTAATAAAGAGTGGTAAGTTGTTTACCCTTTTGTAAGTAAAATTTACATGCGTTGATTTAGTCTCGTTAAGGACGATTCGCCAGGTCTTCGTCCACTTGCATATTTTGTCCAAAGCGCGTTGGAGTTTTCCCGTTGATGATTCGACTGTTTTATCCGTGGCGAGGATTGCCGTGTCGTCGGCGAATGTGGCTACAGTCGTTGTCTCATCTTGAGGTACGTCTCTTGTATACATCAAAAACAGTGTTGGACCGAGAACGCTTCCTTGCGGAACACCGGCGTGTATTTCTTTGAATTCCGAGTATTCGCTCCCGTATCTCACACGAAAGAGTCTATCGTCAAGATAAGACTCTAGGAGTTCATACATTTTTACAGGCAAAACTTTCGGTAGCTTATATTTCAGGCCTTCGTGCCATACTTTGTCAAATGCTTGGGATACGTCAAGAAAAGCGGTAGAACATATCATTTTCGCTTCTAAGGCTTTATCAATTTCATTAGTTATTCGATAGACCTGGTCAATTGTTGAGTGTTTGACCCTAAAGCCAAATTGGTGATCCGGGATCAATCGTCTTTCTTCAATTATTGGTTGCAGTCGTTTGAGCACAAGTTTCTCAAATTAGTCAATTGTCATTGAAGTGAACGGTTGGTTTTCTGCGAGTGCTCTTAATTATACTGAAAATTTCATGTTTAAAAGTAATTTATCCATACCACAGAATTAAATAAAAGCAAAATAGGATAGTGACTTTTGAATATTTATTGATTTATTGATAAATTAAAATACAGAAGTGTTTATAATTGAAATTTTAAATAACTGCAACTCCTTCCTTTACATTCGTATATTACTTCGCATTTTCACCGTTTCTCATATACACGCAGTAAGTACCTATCATGAACCTGTGCGACCACTGTAAAGAGAACCTACCGCTTGCGGGTGACTTCGTCGTCTGCCCTATGTGCGCCCGAAAATTACATTTCGATTGCACCACAGTCACGGAAAGGCCCTGGAGATCGATGGGTACAAAAAGAGATACTTGGAAGTGCCAATTTTGCCGAAATGTCAGCGAAAATGTAAGCAACACTCTTTTGGAATCATGCCTACGTCCATTAAAACCTGATATCCAATCAAACAAGCGAAATCGGTCCGAAATCGCTAGCCCACAACATTCAAGCAGCGAGAAATCTAAGGGGAATGTAGCGGAAACAAATAAGAATGAAATACTATTGGAGCTTAAAAACATGAAAACAGAAATTAAAAGTATAGCAGACTTCTGCAACTTCGTTTCACAAAAATTCGACGATATAAACAAAAACATTGAAAAAAACAATAGCATTATGGACACACTCACGAACGAAATTCAAAAATTAAAAGATGCACATAATGAAAAAGACATAGTCATCTTGCAAATGCAAGTACAAATTAATAAATTAGAGCAACAACAACTAAAAAACACAATAGAAATAAAAAATATTCCACCAACAAATAATGAAAACTTAACCGAAATTGTACAAGCGATAGGAAGCACAATAAAACAGGAAATAACAAACGCGGATATAACTGACATCTACCGCACAAAAACAAAAAACACAAACCGCTCCACAATTGTCGCCACTTTCAACAGTAACCTAATTAAAACAAATTTCTTAAAGAATGCCCGTGCAACACTGATAATCGCCAAAATCAATCAAAACATGGGTAGCAATGCAAAATTGATCGAGACCAACAGCAACAATGTCTACATCAATAATATGCTCACAAGTGTGAATAAACAGTTGCTGTGGCAAGCGAAGAAGATGGCAAGGGAAGAAGGGTGGAGATTTGTGTGGGAGAGCGCTGGAAAAGTATTCGCACGCAGAGAGGAAAACGCGGAAGCTTTGTATATACAGTCGATGAGTGATATAAATAAAATCAAACGTACATAATTAATTTCAATGTGCTAATATATATGTATATGTGATCGAATTGACTTTTTTTTATGATGGATATGGATGACAACGTCAATATAGAAGATCTGTTTGATTTAAACTTTATGGAGTTTTTAGATTTTAATCAAACAAAAAATGAATTAAAGAAATTGAATTTTACTTGTTTATGTCTGAATATAAGATCGTTGAGGAAAAATTGGGATGTTTTTTGTGCAAATGTTAGTCCGATTCTGAGTGATGTAGATATAATTGTATTAGTGGAAATAAATATAAAAAAAGAAGAAAATAGTCTGTATTGTCTTGATGGATTCTGTGGTGAATTTATTAATAGGGATAAAAGAAAAGGTAGAGGAATTGCCATGTACATTAAAAATCATATAAACTACGAAAGGTTAAATATTACGACTGCAGCGTATGAGAACTTAACAGTGAAAATTAAGTCAACTAAAAAAGAGAAAATAGTCTGCGGAATTTATAGACCACCGAAATGCAATGAAAATGAATTTATTTAGGAGTTCGAGACAATTACAAACAAAAAAGGAGCAAATGATGACATAATCATTTTAGGCGATATGAACTTAAACATTAAAGATAGCAAGAATAATTACGTTCTTAGCTATCAGGAACTTTTGGCTTCGAATGGACTACGTAATGTCATTAAAGCAGCTACGAGAATAGATTTAAATATAGGGAGCAGCACATTGATCGATCATATACTGGTTAACCTGCCACTATCAAATATATTCTCGGCCGTAGTACATAGTAATATATCAGATCATTACAGCACTATTTATGGTATCTACGATGTGTGTACAAGAGAAAATGTTCAACCAATGCGATCTTACATCAAAAATACAAAAGTGAATGAGCTGATTAGAGCTACCGACTGGACAGCGATTTTAACAGAAACGAACACTGAAAGTCTCTATAACTCACTAGCTGAACAAATGGGCGAAATATACAGGAATTCGAAAGTTGCTTGTAAAGTGGCTACTAGGAAAAATCCCGACTGGATTACAAGGAACATCATTGAAATCTGTAGGGAGAGAGATCGATTGTATCGCAGGTGGAAAAATAATAGGACCAATATAACATATGAAATAGAATACAAAAGGCTGCGAAACCAAGTCAACAAAAATGTATGCAGAAGTCGGGAGGAATACTATAAAAGGAAGTTCGAGCAAGCCAAATGTGACCCAAAGAAAACATGGACACTCATCAATGAAGTATTGGGGCGAAAGAAACCGTCGTTAGATGAAACAATAGAGAAACATTTTTCACCTAACATGAACATTGCTGAGTTGACTGAAACATTTGCAAGTTCATTTTCACAACAAGCTGCATCAATAATCCACGTTTGTAACAAAGAAACCTCCAGCCACAGGAACACACTTTTACGGGATACAATTTACCTAGAAGATACAAACTGTACAGAAGTTGCAAATCTTATAACTCAATTAAATATCCAAAAGGCACCAGGAACGGATGATATCAGAGCAATAGACATACAATCAAATGCGGACATCTTTGCACCCATCATTTCGAACCTTATCAATAGCAGTTTCAGTACTTCCACGGCACCCAAAAAGCTCAAAGAGGCACTTGTTAGACCTATCTACAAGGGTGGAGCCAAACATGAGATAGCAAACTATCGTCCAATTGCAATATTGCCAGTGATAGAAAAGATCTTTGAGCAAATAATTGCAGATCGAATATGGAAATTTATTGATAAGCATAAGCTAATAAGCAAGAATCAGTACGGTTTCCAGAAGGGAAAAAGTACCAATCAACTTCTCGGCGATTTTGCAAACCTAATTAACACCAGCCTTAACAAAAACCATCATGTGTTAGTGCTTTTCTTAGATTTCAGCAAAGCATTCGATACCCTAGACCACAATAAACTCATAGATGCAATACAAAGAATAGGAATCAGAGGGAGACTAGTATATTGGTTAAAAGACTATCTCAGAAATAGGACATTTCGCGTAGGAATTAGGGGATACCGCAGCAAATCAAACCCAGTGCAATATGGAGTTCCACAAGGCTCTAAACTTGGTCCTTTATTGTTCATATTGTACACCAACGAACTCCTAAAATCCTTCAAGATGAGATTTCCATTCGCGTATGCAGATGACACTGCGATTGTTGTTTGTCACAAATCGCTTTTAGAAGCGACAAGCCTGCATCAGCAGGCAGAATTCGACGAGGCTGGGAAATGGTGTCACGATAATGGGCTTGTAATAAACGCGGCAAAAACAAAATTATTACACATACGTAGCCCACAATACCCGAAGTCAGAAATTGAAATAAAGGCATTCAATTGCGCTGATACAAGCAACTGCCAGGTTATAGATGTCGTGGATACATACAAATATCTGGGTGTAACAATTGACAGCCACTTTCTATGGGAACCACACATAAACGATCTACGGAAAAAGCTGAAAGGATCCCTCTTTGCGTTGGCATGCCTGAAGTATAAGGCTACAAACTGCGTGCAAAAACAGGTGTATCACGCTCTTGTCGAATCAAGGCTAAGATACTGCATACTTGCGTGGGGAGGTGCAGCAGATACACACATCGCAAAACTTCACACCATCCAAAACAGGGCGATCAAATTACTGAATACAAGAAGCAGCGTAGATGGCAGTGTGAGAGTTCTCACAGTGAAAAGTATATATAATATGACAGCGGCGCTGGAATATTATGATGACAGCAGATTCCGAACTTTAATCAGCCATAACATCAATACCAGAAGACGAGCAGAGGGGCTGTACCATCCTTCATCCTTCAACAACCTATATGGCAAGCGTCAGCTGATGTACACCATACCAAACATCCTAAATAAACTTCCTAGTAATTTGCGAAATTTAAATCAAATTAATCTGAGAAAAAAAAAACTTAAGCAATATTTCTTAGAAGCAATAACTTAATTTATATTTACATCTTTCTTCTATTAATCTAAATCTTTTTCATAATTCCTCTACTTCATAAATGTATTTTTTCTTTTATATAAAGTTTAATGAATTTAGCATCATACATAGATAATTAGTTAAAATCACCTTTCGTTTTGATGATAATACTGAAAATTAATTGAATTTTAAATACAACCTCCTGCAGATAAGCCTTGTGGCTTCGCAGGTATGAATAAAATTGTAACGATGATCAAAGAAAAAAGTATAAAATAAATTATCAAAAATATCAAATTAAAAGACCTTCGATATTATGGGCAAAAGCGAAATAGGTCGATATGATTTTTTGTCGTACGGGCATTTTCCCGGTTTCGGAACCATTATTACTTCTGCGACTTTCCATTGCCTTGGAACGTATGAAATTCTCATTGAGGCGTTTATGATGTAGAGGAGCTTCACTAGCGCTTTTTTCGGTAACTCCTTTAAAATTTCCCCAGTAATTAAGTCATAGCCCGGCGCATTGTTATTCTTCAAGTTTCGTATCGTTTGACGAAGTTCAGACAGTGACACGTTTTTCATTCTATAGTTGTCCAGTACCGAATTTGGACTGAGATCGTCGACCAATGGTTCCCCGTCAAATGGTTTGAACGTTTCTTCTAGGTGGTCTGCGAATACATCTGCTTTTTCTTTGTCGCCTTTTATCCATTCGCCGTTGGCTTTTCTTATTGGCGCCGAGTGCATTATGGGCTTCTTAATGGACTTCACGGCTTTCCAAAGTGAGTAGTTCGATCCTCTATCGGCAGTCAAGCTTTCAAGGTAAGCGATGGTCTCGCGACTTTTAAAATCTTGAAGTAAGTGCTTTAATTCGTTAGATAGGCTGTTCAAGATGGCTTTATCTGGAGGTGCTCGCGATCGCTGCCATCTCTTTCGCGCTTTTCTCTTTTCGCGTATGAACTCTTCTATTTCGCGCGGGTATGTTGTTCCGCTATTCGATACTGAGTTCCTCCGGAGAGAAGTATTATTCCACGCAGCGCTCTGAATAACTCTCACGAGTTTTTCTTTTTCGTCTTCCATTTCTAGCGGCGTTTTTAGTGGTACATTCAAGGCTATGTTTTCTTTACAGTCGGTGTTGCTGTTAGTTAATCTAGGCGCTCTTTCCTTTTTCGCTAGGCTTCCGCCGATTTTCAAAAGAACTGCCGAGTGATCTGAGCAGAGATCATAGCATTCTTCTACGTTCGTAAGGTATCGAGGTACCCCTTTTGTGATGAAGAACTCAACGAGGTCAGGTATTTTATTTCTGTCGGTTGGCCAATATGTTGGCTTTCCCGTCGATAAGAAGACCACGCCACGTTTCGAAGTTGCTTTGGGGAGTACTCTGCCTCTTGTTGAATTGCATCGTGAACCCCAAAAAGTGTTTTTCGCGTTAAAGTCCCCGCCGATGATAAAGTTTGATCCAAGTGAGTCAAAGAGGGGAGTAAGATCGTCATCCGCCAACCTATACTTCGGAGGAAAATAAATCGACGCGATATTGTAATCTAGGTGCCTCAATTTCACGGAGACTGAGCTAATTTGCATTGAGTCAAGTTCAATTTCTGCGTTTTTGGAGTGTTAATGCAGTCTTTGATGTAAAGGGATGAACCGCCTCTCGAATTTTCTGAAGGATGATGCGCATGATAATCGATGTAGCCTTTAATTTTGGGCCCCGATCCCTTCTTACAATGGGTTTCCGTAATCAGGCAAACGTCAATATTGTTCTTCCATAGAAATACTTCTAGTTCGTCGATTTTGTGCGATAGGCCATTTGCATTCCATGTAAGTATTTTTATTTGCTTCATATTCATGATTTGTTATTCGTTCTGCGAGGTTTAAGCTCTAGCTCGCTCAGTTTGTCAAAGATTACTTGATTAACTTTAGTTTGTTGCTCAAGCTTTTCTAATATCATAACTAATATATGAGATACCAAATCCGTTGTGGCAGGTTCTGGTCTATTTTCACGTGTCGCGACCTGTGCGTACGATCTTGGGCCACTAAGCATTGATGTACCTTTTGTTCTTGGACCGGCGGCGTTTTCTTGTGGATTTTTTACTTTTTCCTTTACCGATCTCGTTCTTCTGACCGACTTTAGGGTTTTCGGCTTGTCAGCTTTTGGACGTCTCGGAGTTGTGGTGACCTTATCTTCAGTACGTTTCTTTAGAGTTTCATGCCGTTTTTGTAGCTAAACTAAGGCAATTAAGTAAAAGTTTGTATGAAATAGATTTGAATGCGGTAAGGAAAAGTGCCCATGTAGGTTCTTTAAAAAAGGGTTATCATGTAAAAAGTGTTTGGGCCGAATAATATTAAAATACCTAAAAAAGAGGATTCAGGTAAAGCTGAAGAGGAAGCATTAACTAAAGCTAAAGAAGAAGCATTAACTGGAATTGAACAAGCAGAATTAACTGAAACTGAACAAGAAGAATTAACTGAAACTACTGACGATAATGAACTTCATAAAGAAAAAACTTATATACGTCTATAAATAGAGATAAAGGTTTAAGAAGGTCTAAAAGAATAAAGTCAAGAAATAAAAAAGTATAATGTTTATCTAAATTACGTACTGCACTACTTTTGTAAATATATATTAATAACATGTATGTTAAGATAGGTCAGATCCAATCACGAGCAACGATATCATTAAGTCAACGGCCTCACCGTATTCATTTGTTTACTTCAATTCATTTATGTTATTTATGTGGCGTCAGCACTTCATGCTGAATCGTTCACCTTTTCTTTTACTCTATGTCAGCAATATGTGGCACTTTACCTTTTTACTTTATGTAAGCAATATTTTCTACTTTACTTTTTCTTAGCAATATGTTGTCAGCAATAATTTGTATTTTATGTTTTTACCTTTATTAATCATATTTGTTAATTAGTGCTAATGCAGCAATTTATATGTATAAATAAGACGAAATAAATTTTATTTGTTACTTGTTTTTTGACAGTCAACTCAAGACTTACTAAATTTCATTGTTCCAAGTGAGTCTGCTTGGAAGCTGTCGCATTGTGATATTCCAGTTTATGTACTAGGAATATCACTTGTAGATACGGTACAAGAACCGTGATCTGCTACGACCACATACAGTAAAAGAACTGTATCATTTTTGGTGACCCCGACGTGATTTGTTTCCCCCCACCATAGGTAAGGAGCAAATTCACAAACCAATTCAACTCAACACTCAAAAACAGCGTTCGCCAGGGCTAAACACTGGCGAGGCCATCAAGGTCTTAAATTCAAATTAACAAGGGCCATACACTGTTCGCAACATACATTTTTTAATATAACACATCGTATCCGTATCCAGGTGACCAAAGCACATCATGGACGAGATGGAGGTATTTGCCCTAGTAGCCAGGCAAAAGTTACTAGCAGATGAGCTTACCAGGCTTGCAACGAACACAAGGAAGGATGGCCACTCACGAAAAACCGAAAAATTTAAGGTGGATAGGTTGGAGACCATTGACAAAATTTGGGAAGAATTCCTAAAAAACCACAATCGCCTCATAAGCACCATCAAGCCCGACACTCCTTACATACAAGGAGACATGTTCAGAAGGGGGAAGGACACTTATGAGAGTTTAAGGGCGTTACTGCAAACAATTGCAGTAACAGATGAATATGAAGAAGGGGCAGTATCAGATGCTGCAAGGCCATTGCCCGCCTCCAGGAATTTACAAGAAGAAAAATATAATTCCGAGGTTAAAACAAATTCAGATAACAGTATAGTCCCAGATCACATTCTAAGACAACTCAGAAGACAACAGGCATTAATAGCCACGATTCAGAGGATTCTGTCCAATCTACAGGACAAGAAATCCAAGCACTACTACCAGATTCAGTTTTCCACCTTGGAAAAACACTGGCAGGAGATAGAGAGCCTGCATCATGCAATATGCGAGAGCTGCGATGACCCAATTGAAATAAATTACAACATGCATCAATTCATTGAAATTGAAGTCAGTGCTCAGAAGGGGTTAGCGATGTTACAAGAATTAATCCACTCCTGCTCTGACACTGAAGTTTCAACAAATCCAGCAACAGCCATTCAGTTGCCCAAAATAACGCTGCCCAAGTTTGACGGAACCTATTCAAATTGGAAGCAGTTGCACGATTTGTTTGTGCAAATGATTCACTCCCAACACATTGGAGCTGCACAAAAAATGTGGTACTTAAAAACAATCATTACTGGCGAAGCACATCGACTTATAAGCCACCTTGCAATCAACAACGATAACTATGACTCAGCGTGGAATATTCTAAAGGCGCGCTTTGAAAATAAGCGACTATTAGTAGCCTCATTCGTGGAAAAGCTGTTAGCTCAACCTCCATTTTCGGTTGACACAGCATCAGCCCTCAAGAACCTTCATGACACTACGACAGAGTGCATGCAAGGATTGAAAGTTCTTGGTATGGACACAAGCAATTGGGATCTGTTACTCATGTACATCCTCATCAAAAAACTGGATAGGAACACACATGCTGCATGGGAACAATCACTCCAGGATCCAAGACTACTCCAATCATTGGATGCCTTCCTCAAGTATATTGAAACCAGATTTCAATCACTAGAGGCATTAGGCAAAAAGTTAACCTCCACTGAAGTCAATAATCATCGTCGAACAGTAAGTGTACACAAATCACTTACTACTACACAGGCATCAATTCATTGCCTGTACACTATTGCATCTGGAAACCGCTACAGTCAATTCGAAATCACATAGTTCGAAGTTGGCCTCGGTAACTACCGACTTTCAACAACACCATGTGTGTCATCCAACAGCCCATCATCCTCTCCATCAACATCTTTAACTACCCAAGATAAATACACAAATAAGGGTTACCTATTTCTGTCATCAGCCATCGTCAAGTTAGCCAATCGTCAGGGACAATCCGTTGAATGCAAGGCCATACCGGATTCCGGTTCCCAACTCAACTTCATCACAGAAGGAATAGTAAGGAAACTTGGCCTTACCACCACAACTCCTCTTGTAACAAATATTGAGGGTATTGGTCGACATGTTCAGCGGACAGCTGGAAGGGTGAACATTGAGCAAAACGCATTAACGATTACTCCACAACTATTGAGGCACATGTTTTACCAAAAATAACCTCAAACCTCAAATAACAAACCAAAAATAACCTCAAACCAACCTGGGAGAATGGTTGACATATCCAAATGGAAAATCCCACAGAACATACCACAGCTGACCCTGAATTCAACACTCCCAGTCCAATAGATTTCTTAATTGGAGCCGAAATATTCCACTCTCTATTATCGGTTGGTCAAATAAGACTGGGAGATTCTTTGCCAACACTTCAAAACACAGTCTTCGGCTGGACAGTTGCCGGGAAGGTTAAGGATGCAGGAATATCCCGCGCTACGTGCGGAATATGCAGTGCCGACGAAGCGTTGGATCAACACATAGAGAGGTTTTGGAAGTTGGAGGAGCCTGAAAACCAAGAAAAAGGTATGACAGCTGCTGAAAAACGTTGTGAGACTCATTTCAATCAAACGGTGTCCAGAAATCCTGAAGGAAGATTTATTGTTAGCCTACCATTCGTGGACCAAACAAGTGTCTTGGGTGAATCAAAGGATATAGCACTCCAAAGGTTAATTTCGTTGGAACGTAGGCTTGCTAATTCCCAGGATTTAAAGAAGCAGTACGTGGATTTTATGCAAGAGTAACACCGCCTTGGTCATATGGAAGAGATAAACTTCAAACAGTTAACCAAACCCTACTATTTTCTGCCACACCATTGTGTCACGAAGATCGACAGTAGTACCACAAAACTAAGAGAAAAGTTTAAACTTTTACGTATACAGCCGCTCCTGACACGGAGAACAGACGCTAATCAGCGAGCCACCCAATATGGGTCAGACGATTCTGGGTTTATGAGACTAGGGTCCGCGGGGTCGTTACACCCGTTACCTCTCTCTACGGAGAAGTACCCTTGCGGGAAATACCGAAATATTTATAAGCATTATTGTAACTATGTGTTTGTTCGAAAAGTAAGGCAATTAAGTAAAAGTTTGTATGAAATAGATTTGAATGCGGTAAGGAAAAGTGCCCATGTAGGTACTTTAAAAAAGGGTTATCATGTAAAAAGAGTTTGGGCCGAATAATATTAAAATACCTAAAAAAGAGGATTCAGATAAAGCTGAAGAGGAAGCATTAACTGAAGCTAAAGAAGAAGCATTAACTGGAATTGAACAAGCAGAATTAACTGAAACTGAACAAGAAGAATTAACTGAAACTACTGACGATAATGAACTTCATAAAGAAAAAACTTATATACGTCTATAAATAGAGATAAAGGTTTAAGAAGGTCTAAAAGAATAAAGTCAAGAAATAAAAAAGTATAATGTTTATCTAAATTACGTACTGCACTACTTTTGTAAATATATATTAATAACATGTATGTTAAGATAGGTCAGCTCCAATCACGAGCAACGATATCATTAAGTCAACGGCCTCACCGTATTCTTTGTTTACTTCAGTTCATTTATGTAATTTATGTGGCGTCAGCACTTCATGCTGAATCGTTCACCTTTTCTTTTACTCTATGAGTGCATGCAAGAATTGAAAGTTCTTGGTATCGACACAAGCAGTTGGGATCTGTTACTCATGTACATCCTCATCAAAAAACTGGATAGGAACACACATGCTGCATGGGAACAATCACTCCAGGATCCAAGACTACTCCAATCATTGGATGCCTTCCTCAAGTATATTGAAACCAGATTTCAATCACTAGAGGCATTAGGCAAAAAGTTAACCTCCACTGAAGTCAATAATCATCGTCGAACAGTAAGTGTACACAAATCACTTACTACTACACAGGCATCAATTCATTGCCTGTGTTGCAAGAACAATCACCAGTTATTCTTTTGCCCGAAATTTTTGCAATTATCTCCCTCTCAACGACTCAACATAGTCAGGGGGTCTAAGATATGCATAAATTGTGTGAAGGATGGACATTCCCCAAGTAAATGTCCTTCTGGAGGGTGCCGAACCTGTTCAAAAAGGCACAATACACTATTGCATCTGGAAACCGCTACAGTCAATTCGAAATCACATAGCTGTCGCATTGTGATATTCCAGTTTATGTACTAGGAATATCACTTGTAGACACGGTACAAGAACCGTGATCTGCTACGACTACATACAGTAAAAGAACTGTATCATTTTTGGTGACCCCGACGTGATTTGTTTCCCCCCACCAGAGGTAAGGAGCAAATTCACAAACCAATTCAACTCAACACTCAAAAACAGCGTTCGCCAGGGCTAAACACTGGTGAGGCCATCAAGGTCTTAAATTCAAATTAACAAGGGCCATACACTGTTCGCAACATACATTTTTTAATATAACACATCGTATCCGTATCCAGGTGACCGAAGCACATCATGGACGAGATGGAGGTATTTGCCCTAGTAGCCAGGCAAAAGTTACTAGCAGATGAGCTTACCAGGCTTGCAACGAACACAAGGAAGGATGGCCACTCACGAAAAACCGAAAAATTTAAGGTGGATAGGTTGGAGACCATTGACAAAATTTGGGAAGAATTCCTAAAAAACCACAATCGCCTCATAAGCACCATCAAGCCCGACACTCCTTACATGCAAGGAGACATGTTCAGAAGGGGGAAGGACACTTATGAGAGTTTAAGGGCGTTACTGCTAACAATTGCAGTAACAGATGAATATGAAGAAGGGGCAGTATCAGATGCTGCAAAGCCATTGCCCGCCTCCAGGAATTTACATGAAGAACAAAATAATTCCGAGGTTAAAACAAATTCAGATAACAATATAGTCCCAGATCACAATCTAAGACAACTCAGAAGACAACAGGCATTAATAGCCACGATTCAGAGGATTCTGTTCAATCTACAGGACAAGAAATCCAAGCACTACTACCAGATTCAGTTTTCCACCTTGGAAAAACACTGGCAGGAGATAGAGAGCCTGCATCATGCAATATGCGAGAGCTGCGATGACCCAATTGAAATAAATTACAACATGCAACAATATTGTCGACGATCTCAGTCCCATTTCGGTACTGGACAACTATAGAATGAAAAACGTGTCACTGTCTGAACTTCGTCAAACGATACGAAACTTGAAGAATAACAAAGCGCCGGGCTATGACTTAATTACTGGGGAAATTTTAAAGGAGTTACCGAAAAAAGCGCTAGTGAAGCTCCTCTACATCATAAACGCCTCAATGAGAATTTCATACGTTCCAAGGCAATGGAAAGTCGCAGAAGTAATAATGGTTCCGAAACCGGGAAAATGCCCGTACGACAAAAAATCATATCGACCTATTTCGCTTTTGCCCATAATATCGAAGGTCTTCGAGAAACTTGTGCTCAAACGACTGCAACCAATAATTGAAGAAAGACGATTGATCCCGGATCACCAATTTGGCTTTAGGGTCAAACACTCAACAATTGACCAGGTCTATCGAATAACTAATGAAATTGATAAAGCCTTAGAAGCGAAAATGATATGTTCTACCGCTTTTCTTGACGTATCCCAAGCATTTGACAAAGTATGGCACGAAGGCCTGAAATATAAGCTACGGAAAGTTTTGCCTGTAAAAATGTATGAACTTTTAGAGTCTTATCTTGACGATAGACTCTTTCGTGTGAGATACGGGAGCGAATACTCGGAATTCAAAGAAATACACGCCGGTGTTCCGCAAGGAAGCGTTCTCGGTCCAACACTGTTTTTGATGTATACAAGAGACGTACCTCAAGATGAGACAACGACTGTAGCCACATTCGCCGACGACACGGCAATCCTCGCCACGGATAAAACAGTCGAATCATCAACGGGAAAACTCCAACGCGCTTTGGACAAAATATGCAAGTGGACGAAGACCTGGCGAATCGTCCTTAACGAGACTAAATCAACGCACGTAAATTTTACTTACAAAAGGGTAAACAACTTACCACTCTTTATTAACTCGGTACAAATTCCGTACGCCAACGAGGCGAAATATCTAGGCATGACCCTAGACGCAAAACTTAAGTGGAAGCCACACGTTAAAAAGAAACGCGACGAGCTCGAAATCAAGCTACGAGACATGAATTGGCTTATCGGACGATCTTCGAAATTAAGCGTATATAACAAACTGCTTTTGTATAAGCAAGTGCTAAAACCATCTTGGACGTACGGTATACAACTTTGGGGCTGTACTAAACCAAGCAATATATCTATTTTATAAACTTTTCAAAATAAGACACTAAGAGCAATCGTAGATGCTCCATGGTACATAAGAAATAGCAACTTACATCGAGATTTAGGAATCGCAACCGTGACCGACGAGGTGAGAAACTTTGCTCGCAAACTTCGCACTCGTCTTAATGAACATTGCAATGACGAAATAATCCGAACTTTGGATCAGACAAACCGCGCGCTGACTACAACGAACGAGACCGTTGGATCTAGCGTCATAAGGAGAAACCGCTTATTATTACGGTATTGTAGGTGCTTTCGTTGGAAGGTTACCTGCCAAACACGATTACTATAGAAGCGTGAACTACTTGTTAAGGGAACGTAGTCGTAGTCTATCCGGAAATGGGAGGTTTTGTAGTGAGTAAGAATCTCACACTACTATGAGCACGCGCGGCCGGTCCTCGTAGTGCCTATGAAGGTTTTTACCTACCCACGAAAAAAAAAAAAAAAACAAAATGCAACAATTCATTGAAATTGAAGTCAGTGCTCACAAGGGGTTAGCGATGATACAAGAATTAATCCACTCCTGCTCTGACACTGAAGTTTCAACAAATCCAGCAACAGCCATTCAGTTGCCCAAAATAACGCTGCCCAAGTTTGACGGAACCTATTCAAATTGGACGCAGTTCCACGATTTGTTTGTGCAAATGATTCACTCCCAACACATTGGAGCTGCACAAAAAATGTGGTACTTAAAAACAAACACTACTGGCGAAGCACATCGACTTATAAGCCACCTTTCAATCAACAACGATAACTATGACTCAGCGTGGAATATTCTAAAGGCGCGCTTTGAAAATAAGCGACTATTAGTAGCCTCATTCGTGGAAAAGCTGTTAGCTCAACCTCAATTTTCGGTTGACACAGCATCAGCCCTCAAGAACCTTCATGACACTACGACAGAGTGCATGCAAGGATTGAAAGTTCTTGGTATCGACACAAGCAATTGGGATCTGTTACTCATGTACATCCTCATCAAAAAACTGGATAGGAATACACATGCTGCATGGGAACAATCACTCCAGGATCCAAGACTACTCCAATCATTGGATGCCTTCCTCAAGTATATTGAAACCAGATTTCAATCACTAGAGGCATTAGGCAAAAAGTTAACCTCCACTGAAGTCAATAATCATCGTCGAACAGTAAGTGTACACAAATCACTTACTACTACACAGGCATCAATTCATTGCCTGTGTTGCAAGAATAATCACCAGTTATTCTTTTGCCCGAAATTTTTGCAATTATCTCCCTCTCAACGACTCAACATAGTCAGGGGGTCTAAGATATGCATAAATTGTTTGAAGGATGGACATTCCTCAAGTAAATGTCCTTCTGGAGGGTGCCGACCCTGTTCAAAAAGGCACAATACACTATTGCATCTGGAAACCGCTACAGTCAATTCGAAATCACATAGTTCGAAACTACCCAAGATAAATACACAAATAAGGGTTACGTATTTCTGTCATCAACCATCGTCAAGTTAGCCAATCGTCAGGGACAATCCGTTGAATGCAAGACCATACCGGATTCCGGTTCCCAACTCAACTTCATCACAGAAGGAATAGTAAGGAAACTTGGCCTCACCACAACTCCTCTTGTAACAAATATTGAGGGTATTGGTCGACATGTTCAGCGGACAGCTGGAAGGGTGAACATTGAGCAAAACGCATTAACGATTACTCCACAACTATTGAGACACATGTTTTACCAAAAATAACCTCAAACCAACCTGGGAGAATGGTTGACATATCCAAATGGAAAATCCCACAGAACATACCATTAGCTGACCCTGAATTCAACACTCCCAGTCCAATAGATTTCTTAATTGGAGCCGAAATATTCCACTCTCTATTATCGGTTGGTCAAATAAGACTGGGATATTCTTTGCCAACACTTCAAAACACAGTCTTCGGCTGGACAGTTGCCGGGAAGGTTAAGGATGCAGGAATATCCCGCGCTACGTGCGGAATATGCAGTGCCGACGAAGCGTTGGATCAACACATAGAGAGGTTTTGGAAGTTGGAGGAGCCTGAAAATCAAGAAAAAGGTATGACAGCTGCTGAAAAACGTTGTGAGACTCATTTCAATCAAACGGTGTCCAGAAATCCTGAAGGAAGATTTATTGTTAGCCTACCATTCGTGGACCAAACAAGTGTCTTGGGTGAATCAAAGGATATAGCACTCCAAAGGTTAATTTCGTTGGAACGTAGGCTTGCTAATTCCCAGGATTTAAAGAAGCAGTACGTGGATTTTATGCAAGAGTATCGCCGCCTTGGTCATATGGAAGAGATAAACTTCAAACAGTTAACCAAACCCTACTATTTTCTGCCACACCATTGTGTCACGAAGATCGACAGTAGTACCACAAAACTAAGGCTTGTCTTCGATGGATCTGCAAAAACTACCACCAACTTTTCATTAAACGACATAAGAGCATCAGGCCCAACAATTCAAGATGACGTATTTTTCATTCTAGTGAGATTCCGCATGCCAAGGTTCGTCTTCACAGCAGATATAGAAAAAATGTATCGTCAAGTTCTCATACATGAAAATGACACAAAATAACAACTTATCTGGTAGAGAGACAGTCCTAGCGAATACTAAAATGCTTCAAACTAAATACTGTCACGTATGGAACACGATCAGCACCATATCTTGCAACAAAATGCCTTTAAAAGCTGGCAAGGGATAATATAGTCTCTCTACAGCCCAAGCAATGCAATCGGAGTTACAAGAACTATTGTCAAGTGCTGGTTTTAGACTCCAAAAGTGGTGTACTAATCATGAATCCCTTATCAGGAACATACCTCTCGACGACAGAGAGACTAAGCTTGACTTCACCAACAATATTGAAGACCACATTAAAACAGTCGGAATAACGTGGCTACCGAAATCCGACTCTCTGTGCATAACTGCTTCATGGATCGATAGTAAAAGGGTAACAAAAAGAAGCGCTTATTCGGATATCGCCCATCTATTCGACCCATTAGGACCATTAGGCACCAGTCATAGTGACAGCAAAATTATTTCTTCAACAACTATGGGAACTAAAATACGACTGGGAGGCCGCATTGCCTCAGGACATGCAAACAACGTGGTTAAATTACCAAGAAGACTTGAAGTCACTACATGATATCAAGATACCAAGACATGTTTTCTCGAATAAGGTTCCAAAAATCGTGCAGTACCATATATTCTCTGATGCTTCGGAAAAGGCATATGGAGCCGCAGCATACGTAAGAGCTGTGAATACAAACAATAAATTTACAGTACGCCTACTCTGCGCCAAATCCAGGGTAGCTCCATCAAAGAAAACTAAGTTATCACTTCAAACGACAATCCCCAGATTAGAATTATGTGCAGCCAAGCTAGCATCTGAGCTGATGCTCCGTCTACAGACCGAACTTTATATTCAAAACAACAACATATTTTTATGGACAGACTCGACGATAGTCCTCAATTGGATAAATTTAACCTCGTCGGACACACTTCCAATTTTCGTTGCCAATCGGGTAGCAACCATACAACAATTAACTTCACCACATCAGTGGCGACATGTACCCTCCAAGGAAAATCCTGCAGACATTTTGTCAAGAGGACTTGCTCCCAAACAGCTAGAAGGGAGTCTCCTCTGGTTTTATGGTCCCAGATTCTTACATGGCACTGAAGCTATATGGCCCCCCAAGTTCGAAAGATCAACAGATCAAACAAAATCCAACATCTCTTTATCAGCAACAACTGAACATAGTCAGTCTTTAAAATACAACATCTTGGACACAATTCACCACAAGAACTCATTTTAAAGGGCAATACGCATTGTCTCATACATGCTGCGATTCAAACGATACCAGGCCACACAATCTGATGCTGGTAAGGGCAAGACTCAGGATACATTTCTCAATAGCAGCGAACTTGATCAAGCTCGGAAAACTGTAATTAGACTGATGCAAAAGATAGAGTTCGAAGATGACATAACCCATCTTCAAAAACACAATGAAGTATCTAAGAAGAGTCTCCTAACAACTCTAACACCATTCCTCGATCAAGAAGGAATCATCCGCGTTGGTGGACGATTGGAATCATCTGCATTACAATATAACGCCAAACATCCAATACTGTTTCCCTACTCCCATCCATTAACAACAATATTGCCGGACCTCAAACTATCTTGGCTATCGCTCGACAAGAATACTGGCCAATAAGAGGAAACACACTCGCTCGATCTATCGTTCATAGTTGTGTTTTCTGCTCACGGGCAAGACCCAAACTATTATCACAAATGATGGGTAATCTTCCAGTTCAACCTGCACGGCCTTTCTTGAATACAGGAATTTATTTTTGTGGACCAGTCTATACTCACTACAGGCTAACTGGAAAATGACCACAAAAGTCTTACATCTCAGTGTTTTGCTGCTTCGCAACAAAGGCTTGTCATCTTGAGCTGGTAACGGATCTGACAACAGAAGGATTTATTGGCGCGCTAAGGAGATTTATGGCAAGACGAGGCCATTGTAATAACATCTATTGTGACAACGCTACCAATTTCGTAGGAGCCAAAAATAAATTATATGAGATCGCCCAAATCATGGACTCATCAAGAGACAGAGAGAAGATCATGGCCTGATGTACAAGGAAGGGATGCGACTTCAATTTCATACCTGCACGATCACCGCACTTCGGGGGATTGTGGGAAGCTGCTGACAAGTCAGCTAAGAATCTTCTGCAACATACCTTGGCATCAGCATCATTAACCTATGAAGAGCTTGAAACCGTAATAATTGAGATTGAGGCTTTACTAAATTCTCGACCAATAACACCAATATCTCCAAATGACTTTGCTGCTCTTACCCCAGGACATTTCTTCATAGGAGAACCAATCACCAGTAACAATGACCGTACTGCAAGACCAGAAGAATCGTCACTACTTACTCGATGGCAGCTCGTAACTCATGTCAGGAACGAATTCTGGCGATGTTGGTCAAGTGAATATCTGAATCAACTTCAACATAGATATAAATGGAAGGAAAGGTGCCAAAATGTGGAACCAGGAATGATGGTTATAATGAAGGAAGATAACCAACCAACCATCAAGGGACTAGATGGGCTGGTAAGAGTAGCCGATGTACAAACAGCAACTGGCGTGTTCCGCCGAGCCATACATAGGCTAGCACCTCTTCCAATACAGCAACAATCACAACCCTCTAATGAAATTTCAACTGACAATCTCAAGCGCCGAGTCATCGTTGAGAATAATTCAGTTGAACCATCTGTAAGCAGGAAACCTCATGAGGATGCCCCCACACCCCGAAAACGGAAGGGCGGTATGTATCTTGGTGCAACATTAGTCACCTGGTTTATTGCGTGCACAATGTCTACAATAAATGCAAGGGAAATCGAAATCAGCACATTTGACTCTCGACCTGGAATATTCTTCATTCTTTCTCTGAGTGTCGTGGGGTGCAGACCATTTTTGAAAGTTTCCTACATACTGTT
This sequence comes from Chalcosyrphus nemorum, assembly GCA_949716465.1. Classification (NCBI taxonomy): domain Eukaryota; kingdom Metazoa; phylum Arthropoda; class Insecta; order Diptera; family Syrphidae; genus Chalcosyrphus; species Chalcosyrphus nemorum. The sequence goes on along the minus strand of OX454333.1, from coordinate 52,625,056 downwards.
TCAATATGAGTTCAATGTGTTTGGTTTGTTCGGAAAAAATTGAAAGGAATAATACCTTAAAAATTTCTTGTGGTGACTGCAATGGTCTATTTCATATTGCCTGCGTTAACATACAAGAACAAGATACAGATTTTATGAAGTCCAGTGGAAAACCCTTTCGTTGTGATATATGCAACAACATAAAACGACGATCTCTTCATTCATCAGAACAATCTCTTATAAAAAACAAGCAGCCTGAAGAGAAGAGAAATACTGGACCCGCTACAAATAGGGGTAACAAAAAAATCCAGCCATCAACTGCAACGACCAAGTCTGTCTCTGGTGACACAGCGGTAGATTCTCTTCAAATGATTTTTGAGAAACTGAATAATTTGGAAACAGTGAATAGAGATTTCCTTCAAGAAATTAAAGCTTTGAAAGAGGAGAACGTTGCCCTTAAAATAAAAATCAACCGTCTTGAGAGCAAACTAAACTGGCAGCAGCAAAATGTACTCCAAGACAGCATAGAAATTGTTGGAATACCGAATCTTGATAAAAGCAACCCGAAAAATGTAGCGCAAAAGTTATTCCGCGATGCACTAGGAGTAGATGTAGCAGACAACCAGATCAAAAAATGCTACGTGAAGGAGATCAAAACAAAGAACAAGTAAAAAAAACAACGAAAATGATCTCTCTTCAGCTAAACGGATCATTTGTCTGCAGTTCTCCGACCTTTCTCTTAAGCAACGTATAATGAAAGAGAAAAGGATGAAAAAGAGAAACATCAACTCTTCTATTCTTGATGGCCATGGCAGCAGCAGCAGTAGCAACAGCGGCAATAACACTAAAATCTATATCAACGATGCGCTTACAGAATACACACAAGCTTTGTTGATGCAGGCGAAGATGGTGAAGAAGGAAAGAGGGTACAAATACGTCTGGTATAACACGAAAAATATTTTTATGAGAAAAGTTGAAGGTAGTAATTCCATCCCAATAAGGTCTTTTGACGATCTTAAATTAATTCCTTAATTGTTTTTCTTTTTATTATTGTTAATTATGAATTCTGAAGTAGACCTGGATGGCGATGTTATTCCTACCTCCAATATTAATTGCACTAATTGTGAAAATGTATTTACATCTAATAAGTATTGTATAGACAAACTTTTTTTTATTCATCAGAAGCTTGAGAGAGAGTTTTGCATCTCTTGTTACACACTTAGACTCCTTTGTTTGCCTTCCCGATTTTATTTTCGTATCTGAAATCTGGATTTATAATTTTGAAGTAAATGATTATAGAATACAGGGTTTTTGATTTTTTTGCCAAAACAAATGAAACTTACGCAGCGGGTGGTGTTGGGTGTTTTGTCAAGCAAGAATATGAGTGTGTTATCTCAGATTTAGATTTCCTGAGCGCCGATATTTTAAAACTTTCGTTCAAGAATAATAATGAAGTATTTGTTGTAGTATGCGTCTATAGACTTCATAAATGCAAACTTTCGGTGTTTTTGGAAGAATTTTCTAATTTTCTTGACAGTGAAAGATCTAAAAATTTGATTATTCTTGGTGATTTCAACTTAGATATACTTGAAACTACTCAGTTCAACTACTTGAATTATTTATCATTGCTATCTTCCCATGGCCTAGCCTCATTGATTAATAAACCTAATGAACCTACTAGATTGTCTTCGGGTAAATGTTTAGATCATATTTATTGCCGTCTTTATAATGTTTCACTAAATTCATGTGGAAGTTGTGTCTTTGATTTGAATATCACTGAACATACTATGACATGCTTATTGGTAAATACCTCAAAAATTAAAGATAAAATTGACTCTAGTTCGTCCGGTGTAGCATCCAAAATTGACTTGGCTAAGCTTAGAACAAGTCTTTGTCTTGAGTCTTGGGAGGAAGTTTTTTCAGAAAGCTGTGCCTCTAAGTCTTATGATAATTTTATTGAAACTCTCTCTAAGCATATAAATAATTGCAGCTACAAGGTAAAATTAAAAATCGTGCTAAATGACTAAAACCCTGGATAAATAGCTACTTAATAAGGAAAATAAATATAAAAAATAGACTTAGAGTAAAAATTTCATTATATCCGCAGAATACTAACTTAAAAACAAGATACAAGAAATTATGTTCGCAATTGAAAAAGGAAATTCCATTATGCCGTGATAGTTATTACAGCAATCAATTTCGTTTGTTCAAGGGAAATCTTAGAGGGGAATGGCAAGTAGTAAATAACATCCTTAACAAATCATGTATCTCAAAAATGTGCTTAAATATTTGTGTTGGTAATACTGTTGTCACGGATAAGAATGTTATAGCTGACAAATTTAATACTTATTTTGCTACGGTAGCTGAATCTTTAAAGCCACCTTCCAATTTGCGAAAATGTAGATTGTGTTGCCATTCGGGTGTTCGAGATGAATCTTCTCATGAAAATTCCTTTTTCTTTGAGCCAATAACTGTTTTTGAGCTCTTGAAAATTGTTGGCACTTTGAAAAATTCTAATTCAAAAGGTTTTGATGAGGTATCAAATCGAATGCAATTTATTTGTCGATATTACTAAAGCCTTTGATATGGTGAACCATGATATATTGCTGACAAAGATGGAAAAGGCTGGTTTTCGAGGCTTCATGTTGGATTGGTTCAGGTCGTACTTAAATAACAGATCACAAAATCAAAATTCAAAGGTGTTCTCATTGCATTTGCAGATGATGTGGGCTTTGTCTATGGATCAGATAGCCCTTTAAATATAGTTTCTGATATTAATTTTGACTTGAGATTACTATGAATCTGCTTTGCCGAGCATAATCTGGTGCTTAGTTCCAAAACAAAAATTATGTTTTTTAATTTGTTAGGACTAAATAGCTTCGAGGCTGATTTTTTCTACCATGCACCTGAATGCCAAAAATTTAACATATCAAGCTGCTCTTGTAACTCCAGTGGTCTCCCTTATACTTTTTGTAGCAATTTAAATTGCTGCGATAAATGTTTTCAGTTTGAGAAAGTCGATGAGTTTAAATATTTAGGGCTCATCATTGACTCTAAGATGTGTTTCTCTAACCATACCGATGCATTGAAACAATATTTTCGCTCCACTCTCAGGAATATCTATTATTTGCTAAATGTTTGCTCTACTAATCTACTAAAAACAATCTACTATGGTATCTTCGATTCGAAACTACAATATGGAATAAGCTGCTGGGGAGGAGCTTATTTTAACAAAATCGAGCCCTTACTGATTTTACAAAAACATATCCTAAGAAAAATATGCAAAAAACATCGGTTATACCCTAGTCTTCCATTGTTTCAAGATCTGAAAATTCTACCAGTTCGTCATTTATATTGCTTTAAGCTGCTAAAGATATTTTACCTAAGATCAGGAAATCTAAATTTTAGAATACTAGATAATCATAATTTGCGTGGTAACTTTTTGAACCTTGTCCCTGTGTCCAGTTTTCGCAATTAATTTAATTACAGTGGCATCTTGTCGTTTGTTTAATAAGCTTCCACATTCAATCAGGATACTAAGATTACCCGCTGCGTTCACAAAAAAAACTAAAGACCTGGCTTTTAAGCAAAAATATTATTTGTTTAGAATCTCTTCTAAGTGTTCAGTTATAGTGAATTCTGTTATTCTGATGAAGTTATTGTCTTTTTATAGCTTGTAAACACTTTTTTTTTCTTCCTTTCTCATTAACTTAATTTTTTTTAAAAATAATCTTTTGAAGTTCTGTACTCGCTTGTTTTGTTAACAATTTTGTTTTTGTTTTACCTAATCTACATACTATATTTTACGGGTCACCCCACCCACTGTTATGAATTATTATATAATGTTATGTCTATTGAAATGGCATTTAACACTATTTTCAATATTTAAAATACAAAATGTCATTAATATTTCTCATTCTCCTATTTATTTATATTTATGCCTAAAAATTCTTGAACTATAATACACCTATGTACATATATGAAATTATTGAGAAATAAAACTATCTATCTATATATATATTTTGACAATGTTGGAACATCGAATCTATTAACTCATACATGGTATTTAGTTATATATTATGATCTAACGCCATATTGGAGCAAACTAGAGGCAATTGAAAACAGCACCAGAATATTGCAGCATCTATGTGAAAGTTTACGGAAGAAAACGTTGTGTACCAATCTCACGTGACCAACCTCATTCACCACACTCATCAGGAATTATATGAAGATAGCACTACCTTTCGCGACACAAACCTACGACGATCGAGGAGAGGAGCATTCAATATAATCGGAAATATGGCGAACTCATTATTTGGAGTTCTTGACTCCCAGTATGCAGAAGAGATATCTAAAATAATTGAAGGGATACAAACCAATGAAGACTACTTGCTAGCACTCTCCAAAAATCACCCATCAACAATCAACATAATCAAGCAAAACCAAGAGACCTTGGACCATCGACATGCAATATTGCAAACCCAGTTGAAAGAAGTGATCAACCGAATTAACAACAATACGGACGAATCATATCAACTCAAGATTCAACAACTCTTTTCTTCATGGTCTTTATACACAACACTGCTTATATCAAATGTTCAACGCACACAATCAGCAATAACAAATGCTTTGTCAGATATTCATCAACGAAAAATAAATAATTTGCTAATTACTCCGCACCAGATGAAACAACAAGTCATCATAATAAGGAACAGCTTGTCATCTACATACCGCCTGCCAATACCGGTTAACAATGTGCTGGAACTTTATAGAATTATGGTGACTGCTGGTCGAATAACAAATAACTATGTGATATTTCAAATCAAAATACCGTTATAAATTCAGGAGATATTGAATTATACAGACTAGTTCCAATTCCAGCAGTATTAAACGAAACAATACTACTAATACAACCATCATCTACATTCTTTGCAGTCAACCGTCATAATGTCAACTACCAATCAACTATCAACTTCCATCATTGTGGAAAAAACAAGGCATCTCTGCACGCAAATACATCCGATTTATCGCAGAGGTGCTGCAGTAAGCAAATGCGAAATGCATATTCTCAATAAAATGGAGGACTTATCATCATGTCAAATGACGCTAATTCATAACAACTCAATTAGGACCAACTATTTACATTCCAATCAATGGGTGTTCGCTGTAACTTCGAGAACATCGTTAAATATAGCATGTAAGGACACGACGACTTTACCAATGCTTGAAGGAGCTGGGATCTTGAAATTACAACCCAATTGCATCGCTAAGGGTGACTTCATAACTCTACGAGCTCATGGTAACCATTCCCACACCATCCGTTCATCCATCATGAGACTCAATGAGTTCCCGAATGAAACACTATTCGAGCACATAAATAAACATTTGGAGCAAACACACCAGTATCCAATTCGTCTTGACGAACACGAAACAAGGTTAAAAAAGCTAGCCGCACAGATAGACTTCACACATCTGGGACTGCCAGCCATTATTCAGCGACATGCAATACCACACACCATCATAAGCTCATCAGGATTACTCACCATTATCGCTATGATCATTCTACTAGGTTGGAAATTCCGATTATATAGTTGCAGCAAAGGATCAACAGAGTACCCAGTTGCCGCTCCAAGAACGGTTCCAGAAATATCAACCCACAACAACTCTAACCACCTTATTGAAATAAGTTCAACGGGGGCAGAATGTTAAGATAGGTTAGCTCCAATCACGAGCAACGATATCATTAAGTCAACGGCCTCACCGTATTCATTTGTTTACTTCAATTCATTTATGTTATTTATGTGGCGTCAGCACTTCATGCTGAATCGTTCACCTTTTCTTTTACTCTATGTCAGCAATTGCACTTTACCTTTTTACTTTATGTAAGCAATATTTTGTACTTTACTTTTTCTTAGCAATATGTTGTCAGCAATAATTTGTATTTTATGTTTTTACCTTTATTAATCATATTTGTTAATTAGTGCTAATGCAGCAATTTATATGTATAAATAAGACGAAATAAATTTTATTTGTTACTTGCTTTTTGACAGTCAACTCAAGACTTATTAAATTTCATTGTTCCAAGTGAGTCTGCTTGGAAGCTGTCGCATTGTGGTATTCCAGTTTATGTACTAGGAATATCACTTGTAGACACGGTAAAAGAACCGTGATCTGCTACGACGACATACAGTAAAAGAACTGTATCAATGTACATATGTATATAATTGAATTTAAAAAGGAATAAGTGTCATACAATTCTAGTATAAGAGTATACCCATCTATGTATAAGGATTAGGGTAGGCTAAATTAGTTTAAGTATAATAAAAAACATATGAAAAGGCTACAATCCGTCTAGAGCGGATCGTATATACCCTATCCCTTTCCTGTATACAAAGGTTTTTTTTTAATATCTTATCAAATTCCTCCTGTTAAAACTTTATGTAAGCAATATTTTGTACTTTACTTTTTCTTAGCAATATGTTGTCAGCAATAATTTGTATTTTATGTTTTTACCTTTATTAATCATATTTGTTAATTAGTGCTAATGCAGCAATTTATATGTATAAATAAGACGAAATAAATTTTATTTGTTACTTGCTTTTTGACAGTCAACTCAAGACTTATTAAATTTCATTGTTCCAAGTGAGTCTGCTTGGAAGCTGTCGCATTGTGGTATTCCAGTTTATGTACTAGGAATATCACTTGTAGACACGGTAAAAGAACCGTGATCTGCTACGACCACATACAGTAAAAGAACTGTATCAATGTACATATGTATATAATTGAATTTAAAAAGGAATAAGTGTCATACAATTCTAGTATAAGAGTATACCCATCTATGTATAAGTATTAGGGTAGGCTAAATTAGTTTAAGTATAATAAAAAACATATGAAAAGGCTACAATCCGTCTAGAGCGGATCGTATATACCCTATCCCTTTCCTGTATACAAAGGTTTTTTTTTAATATCTTATCAAATTCCTCCTGTTAAAACTCATAATTGAAACTTGATAATGTATGTACATGTCACACAAAAATCAACTAATCATATTTCATTGCCAACGGAGGTTGAACAACCTCAGAGTTCATTCACAAGAAAAGAAATGCAAACGCAACAATTTTGTACATTAATTCTAGACTAAGCATTTATTGTTTATTATTGTCTGTACTTTAGATATTTGCTTAGTTGCAAACTAAGCATTTATTGACTGTTAAATTTAGTATAAATAAGAGGAATAAAATTAATAATTTCAATTGCTTTTGAACAGTTAACCAAGCCTTTTATTTCTTTAAGTGAGTCTGCTTGAAGGACTGTTCCCGCGATTCGCATAATCGATACAAGAATCGACTTGTGCTACTTCAACAATCAGGGTAGGTTTATGCACCTACGATCCACATCATCATAGTTTGGATAAAAGAATCCAATCTTAAATATTTCGTGACCGTGACAGGACACAGGTCCAACAACTCATCAGAGAAGCGTGAACGGGGCTTCAACATCGTTCAAGTTTGTTTTCTTCTTTTCTCGTCTCTTTTTTGCTTTCGTGATTGGAGTATACTGGGCCAAAACACAGTACGACGGATCTACATAGCGGGTTAAAGGATCTAAGCGCGTACAGATTTTGGACATGGAGCTTAACAACCATACTCAACACCAGGAGAAGCTTGGAGGTGACATCCTCAAGCTATGGAAGGACCAAAAGAGGGATGGCGATGAAAGGAAACCAAAAACGCGTAGCTCCCAGCAGGAGTTCCAACAACGGCTAACACAGCTTGAGGAACTCTGGGAGGAATTCGATAAAACCGACAGTACCATTAGGGAAACCTGTCTGGTTGATTTGAACCACCCATACTTCCAGAAGGACTATTACACAGAAGTCCGAAAGGTGGTGGAAGAGCTCCGAAGAGACCTAGACAGGTGCCTAAACATGTTGCCTCACGAGAGAACCAGTGAGGAGGAGGACTCTAGCGCAATGACTAAGCCACAGGTAGTCAGTAAGACGGGAGCATCGTCAGTATCGCTGGAGGGGAACCAGTTCGGTGTAACCAAGGAACAACCCTCTCAGCCGTTGAATCCAAGCAAGGGTGCCGTTCCAAGGCCTAGTAAGGAACAGTGGTTACCTCAACCATCTCAGTCAACACAGCAAACTTTTCTCGCAACAGGATCCATGACCAACCTTAAGCAAAGGTATAAATGGGTTATGGACATCCTTAGTAATTCATTGGATAAGGCCGGATCGGATCAGGGTAGGTCAGAACAGTTCTGCCGTATTAAAATTCGTACGATGGAACAAAATTGGGATGAGGTATCAACAATGTATCGGAAATTGGAGATGGAATTAGGACACGAAGACATCAAGGAATACTTTGAGATGCAAGAACGTGTCTCGATGTCACTACTGGAGCTTTACGATGGATTGGAGAAGTCGACCTCGAAATTGGTTACGCAGCAGACAACAATGAAAATGCCAAAGGTAGAATTGCCAAAATTTGACGGTAATTATCTTAAATGACAGGAATTTATGGATTACATTGAAATGATCCATAACCAACAAATGTCAGATGGCCAAAAAATGTGGTTTCTGAAATCAAGTCTAAAAGGGGAAGCGGAGAAGTTGGTTCGCCACCTATCAGTGTCAGGCGCCAACTCTGCAGCAGCATGGAAAATAATAACTGAACGGTACGATAATCCTCGCTTACTAGTTTCATCTTGGATATCAAAACTATTGTCCCATCCAAATGCACAAGCTGGGAATGCTAGATCCATTTGAAGCTTGCATGATACCATACAAGAATGTTTGCTGGGGTTGCAAGGTTTAAGGGTGGATACGAACACCTGGGATCCGATTTTGCTTCATCTGTTTCTAAAAAAGTTAGATAAGGATACCCATACACTTTACGAGCAATCGCTCGATCACCCTCGGCAGCTACCATCATTCAAGAAATTTTTAATATTTCTCGAGAATCGGTTCCAGTCGCTTGAAGCACTAGGAAATAAGATAAAACGCTGGAGTATCAATCCAACAAGACAACCTTTAAGACGTCATCGGCAGTGACATCTCATCAGACAAATTGCTCAGCATGCAGGGGCAATCATCCTCTGTACAAATGCCAGCAATTTTTAGATCTAAAATCGTCAAAACGAATGATCTTGGTCAAGCAAGGTGGTCTCTGTGTCAACTGCTTGAGGTCCGCGCACTTTGCAACTAATTGTAACTCTGGTAGTTGTTTAAAGTGCCGGAAGAAACATAACACGCTGCTGCATCAAGAAGCAGATAGTACCAATTCATCTAAAACTTCAGGGGATGCCAAAATCCCCACAACAATGAGACCAACAACTGCATCTACCGCTTCCAGCACAGTGGAAAGCACGTTATCAAACAAGCCGCTACAGCGGGCGTTGATTTTACTGGGAACTGCAAAGGCTACGATTGTCGGACCTAATCAAAAGGCTATGTATTGTCGAGCATTATTGGACTCTGGTTCTCAGGTCAATCTCATCAGCCGCAGAGTAGTTAGAGCTCTAAATCTGATGCCTGAGCTAGATTCTCTGATCATAGAAGGTGTAGGCCAAGGGAAGCACAAAACAACCCAACGAGTAAATGTAAAAATTGAATCTTCTACAAGTAACTATGCCTCGAGGGTGGAAGCGTTTGTGCTCAAGGACATTACTTCTCCGCAGGCTTATCAACCATTGGACATTTCATCATGGAAAATACCAAAGAATATAAAGCTAGCAGACCCAGAGTTTAATCGACCGGATAAAATAGATTTGCTATTGGGTGCTGAGTTCTACCATGAGCTGCTCGCAGTCGGACAAATTAAAATTCAAGAGGATTTGCCAATACTACAAAACACAATGCTCGGCTGGATTATATCTGGAAGGGTCAGCCGATATATCGCTACAACGGCCACTTGTGGAATATGTACTGAAGAAGAGCCTTTAAATGAAATCATCGAGAAGTTCTGGCGGTTGGAGGAAATTGGAGAAGACACGAGTAACATCACTCCAGCGGATCAAAAATGTGTAAGTCACTTTGAAAAATCTTTCCGGCGCGACACAAACAGTGGAAGGTTTATCGTTAGCTTGCCTTTCTCACGTCAGCCGTCAGAATTAGGTGAATCAAAGGAGATAGCCCTGAGAAGATTTTGGGCCTTGGAAAAAAGACTAAGCAAGGACGATCAGCTCAAAAATCAATATGCAAGTTTCATGCAGGAATATCTCCAATTGGGACACATGAGAGAAGTAGACTTAAACAGCATAAGGTCACCTCACTACTTCCTTCCGCACCATGGTATTTTAAAACCCGATAGTAGCACTACCAAGCTAAGAGTTGTGTTCGACGCATCCATGAAAACGTCATCAAACAACTCCTTGTATGATTTGCTGCTAGCTGGTCCCACAATACAAGACGACATCTTTTCCATAATTATACGATTCCGAACTCCAAGATTTGTTTTTACCGCCGACATCGAAAAAATTTATAGACAAATCTTTATGAAGGAGGAAGATCGCAATTATCAACTAATATTCTGGCGGAATGGACCGGATGAAGAACTCAAATGTTATCGGCTAAATACAGTAACTTATGGCACCACGTCTGCTCCGTATTTAGCAACACGCTGCCTTCAACAACTATCTACAGAAAATGCACAAAGGTTTCCATTGGGTGCCAAAATTTTGGCGAATGTCTTCTACATGGACGATGTCATGTCCGGCTCCAATAGCCTATCCGAAGCCATAGAAATGCGACAGCAATTAACCCATATTTTGCAAACAGCTAAATTCAACCTTAGAAAATGGTGCAGTAATATACCACAGCTGCTAAGAGATATTCCAACGGGCGATCAAGCCATACAATCTGACCTTCAAGATAAGGAATCACGAACACTAAAAACGTTGGGGATCATCTGGAATCCACAAGCAGATGAGTTTCTCATTAATTCAGCAATACAAATGAATAGGAGAATCACAAAAACAACGGCCTTATCGGAAATTGCACATATATTCGACCCATTAGGCATCGTCAATCCCATAACAATCGCGGCGAAAATATTTATTCAACAGTTATGGAAACTAAAAATTGATTGGGATGCCGCCTACCGATGGAACTGCACACAACTTGGAAAAATTTCCGAAAGGACTTAAGGCAAATAAGAGAAATAAAGATTCCAGACACCTATTCTCTACACAAGTCCCAAAGAAGATCCAGACACACGCGTTTGCGGATGCATCAGGAAGAGCCTTTGGTACTGCCATCTACATTAGATCCATTTACAACGACGGTACAGTGACGGTTCGACTACTTTGCTCAAAATCCAGAGTTGCGCCGCTTAAAAAAGGGAAGGACGAGGAGGTAATCACTGCAAACACTATACCACGCCTAGAACTTTGTGCAGCCAAATTAGCGACGGACCTCACTAATCGGGTCACAAGGGATCTGAAGCTAGGAGAATTAGAGACATATTTCTGGACTGACTTGGAGATCGTGTTGGCCTGGATAAATGCTCATCGTTTCATAGCCAATCGAGTAAGAGCAATCAGAAGCACGACCTCACCTCAGCAGTGGCGTCATGTGCCTACGAAACAGAATCCGGCAGACATAGTTTCAAGAGGGATATCGGCTTCGAAGCTAAAGGATTGTAACATGTGGTTTTATGGGCCTTTGTATCTATATGGGCCAGAGAACACTTGGCCAGGCAAGTCTGAAGTAAACAAGACAGCAAAAGGAAAAAAGGGTCTAGAATTGCACTCACAGCTACGATCGATACATCACCAGGAATTATCAACATGATAGAGCATCATAATTCATTCGGACGGTTACAACGGATTATTGCCTATATCAAACGATTCGTAAATAATTGTAAGAAGAGTAACAAAAACCAACGATTCAGCGACCATTTGCGAACTTGACGATGCCACTCAAGTAATAATGAGGGAAATGCAACATCAAGAGTTCAAGGAGGAGCTGGAGCATCTGTAGAAAGGAAAATACGTCAGCAGTCAAAGTCCACTGAGTAGTCTTTCGCCATTTTTGGATGGGGAAGGAGTTCTTCGCGTAGGAGGACGCTTAGAGGCAGCCGATCTAGATTACGATGCCAAGCATCCCATTGTATTACCATATAATCATGAGGTCAGTAAATCATTGATGCGATGATGATGATATGCATGTTGGACCTCAAGGATTGCTGGCAGCTGTACGTCAGAAATATTGGCCCATCAAAGGAAAAACCATGGCACGTTCGGTAGTTCAAAAATGCATTCGCTGTGCCAGAGCCAGACCTAAGTTAACGACGCAGATTATGGGAAATTTGCCTGCGGCGCGTATTCAACCCGCCAGACCCTTCGTAAATTCTGGAGTGGACTTTTTCGGACCAGTGTGGATTCACTTCAAGGTCAGAGGAAAACAACCGCGAAAGGCATATGTAGCCGTATTTTGTTGCTTCGCAACTAAGGCAACACACTTTGAAGTTGTGGGAAAGCTAACCACAGAAGCATTCATAGGTGCACTTAAGCGTTTCATAGGCAGAAGAGGAAATTGCCAGAATCTCTATTGCGACAATGCGACAAACTTCATCGGAGCAAGAAACCAGCTTATAGAGGTTGAATCATCAATACATTCTCCTTCGTCGAAAGAAAAAATAACCTCGTTTTGCACTGCCAGGAGTATGGAATTCCATTTTATTCCACCTCGAGCACCCCATTTTGGCGGATTATGGGAGGCTGCCGTGAAATCGGCTAGGCATTTTCTGAAACGCAACCTTCTTTCTTCTAATCTAACGTATGAAGAACTTGAAACGTTGATGATCGAAATAGAAGCTATACTAAATTCCAGACCACTGACTCCCTTGTCATCTGATCCAAACGATCTTACGGCCCTAACACCCGGACATTTTCTGATTGGGGAGGCATTAACCTCAACAATTAATGCACGAGCAGAAGATACATATGGCAGGTTAGGCAACAGATGGAAGACAATCACAGCAATCAAGACGCAATTTTGGCAACGTTGGTCACATGAGTATCTCAATGAGCTTCAACACCGTTACAAATGGAAACATCAGCAAAACAGCATTATCCCGGGTATGTTGGTAATCATCAAAGAAGACAATCTACCACCGATGCAGTGGCAACTGGGTAGGATTGTAAATTGCATCATGGGGACCGACGATGTGGTACGAGTGGTGCAAGTAAGAACTGCCAACGGGCAGCTTAAGAGACCAATACATAAACTGGCTCCTCTACCAGTGGACGACAATCCACCTACACCAGTGCATCTAAAACAACAACCACCAATCAAGGACGCAGTTAATTCTCGGATGGACAAGGAAGAAGTACCAAGAAAAAGAATAAGGCGATCATTAGGCTCCACTATTGTCACGATTCTTTTGGCTCTGATCATACACGTGGAGCGAAGGAGTGCCTGTAGAACTGATGCCATGTAATTCACAACCAGGAATTTATTTTGAAAATATAGGAGCAGCAAACATTTTGTCTATTGAATGGAATATTATTGCCTATTATGATCTGGAACTTTACTGGCAGGAATTTCACCTCTTAACAAATTTCACTTCTTCACTAGGTCACTTATGTAATCTTAGGAAGCCCAAGAACGCTTGCGATAAAATATTTACCCAAATACAACACCTGGAAGAAGAACTTGTAAGGACCAATAAACTATTATCAACCACATTCAGAAGTAATCGGATGAAACGAGGTGCCTTAAATCTTGTGGGAAATGTGGCCAACGCTTTATTCGGAGTACTAGATTCTGAATACGCGGACAAAATATCGAAGACAATTGAAGGAATCCAAAACAATGCAGAATTACTACTAAGCCACATTAAAAATCATACATCATTCCTCGCGGCCACCGTGAATATAATGAACCGTGATCAAGAAGCAGTATCAAGCCAATTCACAGCTATATCCTCCCACATTAAGGAATTAACCCACCAAACGAACAACATCTCTCGGGAACTATACCAAGAACAATTAGCTCAAGGCTTTTTATCACTTGCAATACAAACACTCACAACCATATTTAATTTCCAACGCATTCAAGGTTCCCTATTGGAATTAATAACGCACAGTCAACATGGAAAATTCAGCCCACTCCTGATACCTTCAACACAGTTACGTCAGGAGCTACGCTACATAAAGGAACATTTACCATCATCATTAAAGCTTCCTACATCTTGCTTAGATCTCACAACACTTTACAACTTGATGACTATAGAAGGAAGAATATTACCGAAGCATGCAATTTTCAAAATCAAAATACCATTAGTATCATCAGAAGACTTCGAGATATTTCACGTATTACCTGTGCCAGTTTTGATAAATGGAACTTTCAACGCCATACAACCAGCCTTGCCATACCTAACAATAAATCTACATTGAGACCAGTATTATTCCCTTTCGGAAAGAGATATGAAGAATTGCCTGTCAATTAACCACGAAGAGTACCTATGCAAACAGAGCGGTCCTCAACATCATAAGGGTTCAACCGCCAGTGCATGAGAGATCTCCCTTTTTAATCACCTACCTGGCCTTGATAAATGTCAGGTGCAAAAATCTGGAAATGGGCTTCATTGGATTCAACTACACAACCCAAATGAATGGATTTACACCTTACTACGTGAAACTACCATCGATGTCGTATGCGGACAAAACACAACACATGTCACCATCCGAGGATCAGGTATTGCAAGGCTGCAGAAGGAATGTATAATGAAGCAACAATTCCTAACTATCCGAGGACATAATATATATCCGTCGATCTCGAGATTGTCGTACAGCCCGCTGAGTAACCTCTCTGATACTATAATCCCGGTTCAAGCGACAACTTTGGCTTATCCACAACAGTTTTACCAACGTCACATCGCGGATATCGAAATATTGAAGCAAAGTGTCGAAAAAATTCGCAATGAGCTGCCAACTGGCCTACAACACCATGAAATTCACCATACCATAGGACATGCCGGGGTACTAATAGCAGTTTTAATTATCATCTTTTTGGTCATTCAATGGTACCTCAAAGCCAGGAAGAATAGACACATCCAGCCGCCAACCCCAAAACCAAGGACACCAGCAAAACCAGAAGTCCAGGAGGACAGATTTAGTACACGTATTGACAATAATTAATTAAAATCCTAATAAAAAAAAAAATGTATTTGCTTTATACAATATACATAGGAGTACACCTAAGAATATTTTTATTGTTGAACCATCTGTTCAACCGCGGGCAGAATGTTAAAACTCATAATTGAAACTTGATAAAGTATGTACATGTCACACAAAAATCAACTAATCATATTTCATTGCCACGGAGGTTGAACAACCTCAGAGTTCATTCACAAGAAAAGAAATGCAAACGCAACAATTTTGTACATTAATTCTAGACTAAGCATTTATTGTTTATTATTGCCTGTACTTTAGATATTCGCTTAGTTGCAAACTAAGCATTTATTGACTGTTAAATTTAGTATAAATAAGAGGAATAAAATTAATAATTTCATTTGCTTATGAACAGTTAACCAAGACTTTTATTTCTTCAAGTGAGTCTGCTTGAAGGACTGTTCCCGCGATTCGCATAATCGATACAAGAATCGACTTGTGCTACTTCAACAATCAGGTCTAGGTTTATGCACCTACGATCCACAAAATCATAGTTTGGATGAAATAATCCAATCTTCAACACCTCCAATACATGAATTTTCTCAATAAGTGGGTGTGGTAGTGGGCGGATTTTAATTTGTTTTCCATATATACTGTGTTTTGTTCCTGTTTATATCTGTTTTAATCGACCTCCTCTACTTAATAGCAGGGATATTCCACGGTAGTTCTTACAAGACATTGGGTCGCCTTTATCAAAAATAGGGCATAGAGAGCTGATACTCCAGTCGTCGGGCATGCGTTCTTCCACCCATACTTGGTTGATGAATTGATGCATGCACTCTACCAAGACATCACCTCCGTAATTAAAGAGTTCAGCTGGAAGCCCATCAGAACCAGCGGCTTTGTTGTTCTTCAATTTTCTGATCGCTACATTAATTTCTTCAATACTGGGTTGGGGCGTTGGGTCTTCATTGACTGGAGGTGGGTTCTCTTCTTGCCCTATCACTCTCTCTATTTGCTGCCCGTTAAGCAAATGCTGGAAGTGTTGCTTAAACACATCAACAATTCCCTGAGCGTCGGTGACTAGGTTGCCTTCGCTATTTTGAAGAGCCTGCGTTCCAGGTTTGTAGCCAGCTACCAGCTGCTTGGCTTTCCGATTAAATTGCGGATGTTGGTGCGCTCGCAAGACTTCGCGCTATCTTTAAGCTGGGAAACTGCGTTGTCCCTTTGCTTTTTACGCAGTATTTTTTTTTTCTTCCCTTCTTCTGGTCCGGTACTCCTCTCTCTTGTTTTGCACTGCAGCGCTTTCTTGTGTGGATCTTCTGTCACCTTCTTCCGCTGTACGCACTCATCATCATATCAAGGGCTCTTTTTGGTGGTTGTTGTTAGCCAAGGGTGGTCACAGCTACCTCTTTGATGATTTGGCGGTATTTGGTCCACTGGTTGTTAGCGTTTCTGGTGGGTTAGCGTTTCTCGGTGAGGTGCCCTTTGTAGGCTCTGGCTCCTTTTGACGTGCATCCAATTTTAAGCTTTTTTTTCTTGACGGCTCGCAGCTCCTTCTGGTAAGCAGTATCTTCCAAGCCGAAATATCTTCGCCATTGAAAAAGCAGCACAGACTATACATACGAAAGAACTAAACCCATCCAGAGTTACCATCTTCGTGGACAGTCAAGCTGCTCTCAAGGCACTCGACGGCGTACTTATTAGATCAAAAGCAGTCTATTCATGACGACTAACGATAAATAGAATATGTAACACCCATGAAGTCACTCTCTGATAGGTTCCGGATGGTAATTATATAGAAGGGAATGGATCAGCGGACGAACTTGCACGAAACGGGTCAACATTCAATGAAGAACTCACCCAGATACAAGTAGCCAACCCCTTTGGTGTACTAAAAAATAAAATAGATAGAAAAACAGCTGATAAGATAAACACATTCTATGCAACTAGAGGCGATTGCATCACATCAACTTATGGCTAAAGTTGGACGATAGAAAGGCCAAGAGTACGTCCTATCCTTGAATAAAAGAGAAATCAGTATCATGATAGGTGTACTAACTGGGTACTGCCCAATAAGCGGAATGGCCGCTAGACTAGGCATCAGCTCACCAGACTACCGTCGGAGCTGTAATGACACAGAAATTGGAACAGTCAAACATCTGCTATGTGACTGCCCAACCTCCAAACCCGTCGCTTCCGCTGCATGAGAAACAGTTTTTTGGGAGACTTGGTTCAGTTAGCGCTCGGGAACCTGAGTTGTTTTATCAAGATTATAGGTTGGTTGAACACGAGACCAACCGAACTTTGGTAATCCACGACAGGGAATAACAATGGCCCCCATGAAAGCACCCCGTGCATCCTTTACACCATACCATGCCATTGATCGCAGTTATCACACTGGACCATCCTCTCTGTGTCTACTCTTAATAGCAAATGCTTTAAAAAAATAAGTTTTATTATTATACGCAAAATCACAAAGAATGCCAAAGAAACACCAAAAAATGGCTTCCACAAAGGGAAACTGATTAAGTCCGTATGCAACTACATTTTTTCCGCATTTTTAATGGTCTTGAAATTAGAGCAATACGAAAAATTCGCAACTGAAATTGTCAGTTGGTGTGAGTGTGAACGCACTAACCACATAAACGTGAAAACGTCAAAAATATACTTTAAAATTGTACCTCAAACTATATATTTCAGCCACTGGCAGCTTTTTGGACATTTCTGCATTGAGCTTAGACTTAGCTGAATTTGAAAATATGACAGTGTACAGTGGCTTGCATAAAAATTGCTTTGCTTTTCGTAAAGACAAACTGACTTTCTTTTTCACGTAAAGCGTGAAAAAAATAGTATCATACGGGGTTTAGCAGCGCGTGTCTTTGACGTTTACTCCTCGGTTCATAAATTATGCCTGTTGCGTATTGCTTGGTTTCTCAAAAGCAATACAGGGTGGCGGCAACAGTATGTTTTTTTTTTTAGGATGTGCCAAGGATGTGTCATCTTCATAGATACCAGTAGCCCGAGTTCTACTCGCATGCACGATTCGTAGACCCGAATAATCGATGCCGGGAATACGCCTACGTACACAACCACTCAAACTTCAACCACTCTCTTCGCGGGACTGCAGTTAGTTTATACTTTGCGGCAACAGTATGTGTGACCTTTGTGTTGTCGCCAAAGACGAACAAATTAAACAGTCAACTTAGCCAACCAGCTTAAATCCCCTAGATTTTGCCATTGTATTTTGACGTTCAAGGAAAAACAAATGCGAACTCACAATGGTCACACCATTGACACGTATGTTCCAACATCACTAGCTCCTTTGTATCAGAGTGGGAAAGAACTGGAAACTGGCAATTTGTTTGCCAGCTTCAGAGCGAAAGGAAAAAAAAGTGATTTGATTTATTCTGCACTACATAGCGAAAAAGCAAATGCTTAATACAAACAAAGCTTGTGCAAAATTAATATACAAAATTTGTCGAATATATGAGACTGTAAAATATAAACTTTCTTATTCATAACATTATTTTCAAATCCGTAATATTGTAACTGTGGAAAAGAGGAAAATATTTGCAACGGCATATATGGTAACCATTTAAACTATTTAAATGTTGGCCGTTTTTTTTACATGAAAAAACACAGATGGCACAAGTTTTTTTTGGCAAATATCGATGATTGCGTACATTTCGTTGCTGTTTATTGTCGCTTTGAAACAAAGGAGCTAGAGATGTTGGGACATATTTTCCAACATAGTGACATTTCACTGTCAGTCCATATATTAATACGTCAATGGGTCACATATACAATTACAATATCTGGCAGTTTTTGTGACATCCATGGTCGTAGCCATTTTATTAATGGCAACTGGCAAAAAATATTTTGCTCTAAAGGAATGAAAGAGATAACTAGAAAAGTAAATAGTAAGGTCTTGGTCACACACTAATTCACATTTATTCACAAACAAGTTGATTAGGCTCCTTTTATTTTCAGCATTAAGGGGCCGGTGAAGTTCGAGTTGATTGTCTAGTTATGTTCGTCTATGGTTGTCGCATATGTGTTTGCCCTTTCGCCGTTTGACGTTTAACCTGTTAAAGACTTCTGGCCCGCAAGACAATAACTTGTGGCCCGTGACATCAAATAATGTTCTATATTGCATTTCTATGTTGAAGCCTTTAGATGAAAGAGCTAAGGCAAGGCAATGTGATGATGTTGCCAGTCCAGTCCAGTTTTGTTGAATATGATTTTTCGACGAAGCGCGAGAAATGACGCTCACTTTCATAATTCACTTTAATTATTTGTACATGTTGTTGAAAGCTATAACTCATCATGTTGATTTGGCAAATAGATTCAACCAAGAACAGCCAATTTGACAGATATAGCCTTAAAAATATGGCCACAAACAAAGTTTGTCAAAGTTTGGAAATCCCTATTGGAAACTCTTTATATTTTTTAATGTGGCCCGCTGCCATACTTCAAACTAAAGGAATATAAGTTTGACACCCCTGCTCTAAACAAACTTGAGATAAAATGTCCACTGTTTACAGCAGTCCACTACCATTCCACCGTCATTTGGCAGCTTAAATACATACATATACACGGCTTGCAGCTACTTCGAACAGAATGCTGACGCTCATCGAATCTGTATCTCTCAGTCAATTGTGTGTTTACTTGTGAGAACAATTTGTGAAAAGTCGTGAATTTAAAACTTAATTGCAGCTGTACTAAAATAGAGTTCAAGACTTGATCGTACATGCTTAAACCTACATATATGCTGTTAGTTGGAAATGAATAAATTTTTAATAAAAAAAAAAACATATTAAATTTGTTAAAAAAGTCATTTAAATATGTTACTTAAGTTTAAATGCCAATTTTTATTAAACATTAAATCTCGACCACATTTCGATTTTGATGAAGCCATTAAGTTTTAGCCGAGAAATAGCCATATTTCTGAAACCAGTTAATAAGAAAAGTGCCGCAATACGTATTTTTATCTAAAAACATCTTACAACATTTGTTTGAATTTAATTTAAATTGTTCGCTGCAGTCCAGCACACAGATAGAATCGCCAAAAAAATATTAAATTAATTAACTTATTTGGTATTCCTCCTTTTTACTTGCACCTATAATATAGGGCAAGTATTGGATTCGTGAAAAAATTCGACCTCGAGATAACAATGAATTCTGACATTACGATGATAGAGAAGCTCGAAAAAGTGGGTCTGCCAATTCTGTCTGTCTGTCTGTCTGTCTGTCGGTCTGTCTGTCTGTCTGTCTGTCTGTCTGTCTGTCTGTCTGTGTGTATGTACGCTGGACTGCAGCCTAAACGGCTGGACCGATTTGCTTCAAACTTCATATCTGAGCTCTGTAGGGTCGCAATTCGAGGCGAAATCGGAATTTTTGTTCTAGCCCCGTTATTAACGGTACTTTACTTAGGGCCAATTTCACAAAAAGACGATTTTCTCGAAAACGGCTCTAACGATTTTGATTGAATTTCATATTCGAGTTTGTCTAGACAAATGCTATAAGATGGCGTACCACGTTTTTGGCTAAAAATACGTATATCGGTACTTTTCTTATTAACTGATTTTAGAAATATGGCTATTTCTCGGCTAAAACTCAATGGATTTCCATGAAAATCGAAATTTGGGCAAAGTGTATTATTTAATAAAAAGTGGTATTTAAATTTATGCAAAATTTTTAAAAATATTTTTTTTATATCTTATATTTTTTTTTTTATAAAAAACTTGTTCAGTTTTAACTAACAGCACATAGGTGCAAGTACGTACGACCCAGTCGTGCACATTTTTTTCTTATAAATGCTAAATTCCACAACGATTCCTCATTCCGCATCGCTTCTAAGAATTTATCGACTCTCTTTCTTCACAAATTCACAAAACAAAATGAGGAAAGTTAAAACAATGCGTGCAGATCTTTAAACGTCAATCGTGAATCTGTATCGCGAGGTTGGGTGCTATTCAACTTCAATATACAGATTGACGATTCAGATACACATTGTGTTCGCGCTTACGGCTATACATGTATTCGACCTTTGACAGCTCGATTTCAGATACAGATTTAAGCTACAGATTCACATTCTGTTAGTTAAAGGGTTGATTTAACTTTCCTCGTTTCCTTCCAGATTTTATTACATCGTTTGGCGCATAATAATTGCGCACACTCCTTTTCTTCTTCACATTCTTCTCTATTTTCCACATACAAACCGCGCATTATATGATTTGCGAAAGCTGTCATTACTCTACAGAGCTTCGTAAAGTTGACAATGCCTTGTTCAATAAAAATAAATAAAACAGCTTTCACTTTTTGCCGATACACCCAAAATAAGTCACTGTTTGGTGCGGATTTTTGGTCCAGAGGCATAATTGGGCCATTTTTCTTCGAAAATGAGCAAGGTGTGGCCGTTACAGTCAATGGCGATCGTTATGGGGCCATGTTGAACGAATTTTTGTTCACAAAAATTGAAGAAGAGGATATTGGCAACATTTGGTTTCAACAGGACGGCGCTACGTGCCACACAGCCGAAGCTACACTCGATGTTTTGCGCCCTGTTTTTGAAGATCGCATTATCAGCCGCAGAGCTGATGTCGTTTGGCCACCTCGGAGCAGCGATTTGACACCGTTGGACTATTATTTGTGGGGTGCCGTAAAAGACAAGTGTTACGCCGACAAGCCAGAGACAATTGACGCTTTAAAGGACATTATTCGTGAAATACAGCTGCACACAATCGATAATGTGCTTAAAAATTGGACCGATCGTGTAGGCTACTGCATGGCCAGCCGAGGCAGCCATTTGAATGAGTTCAGCAGTTTTTTTTTATAGCATTTTCAAAAAAAAATTATTTGGCGGACCCTTTATATTGTTTTATTCTCACTAGATTCAACATAGCAGATTTCCATTAAAAGAACACACGTATTTTTCAAAACTGCACTGCGTCGTTTATCAAATCACGCAGTGCAGTTTTGAAAAATACGTTCATATTTACAGACGTGCATATTTCAAAATATAAAACAAAAACTTCAGTGTAAAAACACCCTTATATAGTTCCTAAAATATTCACCTCGATATATCAATGGCTGTATTCAGTTAAGCTTAGCAAAGTTGAATAATTTTGACAATTAAACAAGAATTGGTACTGCTCAGCTCCATTTATGGGCAATTTATACCTATTGGAATAAAACGTAAATGGGCATTTTCTAGCATAATATATTGTCTAAAAAAGTGATGAATTCAAAAAAAATTAAAGAGACATACGAACATAAAAATTAAATTAATTATTAAAACAGAGAAAAGAAAAACGTCAAAAAGAGTCGCCACAAAATTTGCCCGCGACTCATCGGTAGCTTTGTTTTTCATTTCACTCGAGCTATCTACTTTCTTGTGTCAGTCGCAACTCATGAGACTACGTGTTATAGCTAACAATTTCATAAGAGTGAACGCCATTTTTCGTATTTGTAGCAACCCTAATGCTAGGATTACACAATTGACGATTTGCTTCAATATTTACGCTTTTTTGAGTCCCAGTCGACATCAATCGTGAAAAGGAAAAATTTGTTCACGTTAATCCACGCCAATTTGGTTGACCCCCAGATTGTCCCCGATTCCCGTCAACAAAAATTTCCGCGATTATATGAATCGTGTAAACGAATCTATTCAAATATTAGCGTTAACCTACAGCTAAATTGTGTCAACCAAATGGTTGACGACTCGAGCGTCAACCACAGGCGTCAATTTCAGAATAAACTTGAAATATCTCGTAAATTTTGTTGCTGATTTTTTTTTTGCGCTTTCCAAACATGTACAAAGCTGCTGCTATATTTTTTTCACTTTTGGACATACCTTTTACACGGTTCTAATCGAAAAAAATATTTATTAACAAACTAAAAATATTTTATTCTGAAAATATTTATGTTTGGAAATTAATTTATTACTAATGACAGCAAGCGTTAACCAACAGTCAATTCGATTGACATAAAAAAGCGTCAAACGTGTAAACGGTCCGATTGTATGGTTGACGGCTTACGCTTTATATTTTTAAATTGCGTCAATCGATATTTTGGTTGACGTTGGCAAAATTTACGCTTTTAGGTCAATCGTGTAAATCGAGGAAATTTTTTTTCAAAATTATATCAATCGGGCGTAAATTTATTGACGCTAGATTTACGCTTTTGCGAAAATCGTATAATCCGAGCATAAAGATTATGTCAAAATATATATATTTTTTTTTAAATTGTTCACCTCAATCCTTACTTCTAACTGACTCATTATTCATTTTACTAACATTAGGAAGGGTAACCTAGTTTTGTTAGAGTTTGATGTATCAAAAAATATCTGAACATATCCCTTCGATATCACCTGCACTTCAGCTCAAACTACATTTTTCTTTATTAATACATAATTAATTTTGCAGCTAACAAGCTAAATTTTTATTTTCATAACAATTGATAGGAAATAACAAAAAGAGCTAATGCTTCTTAACAACTTAATATTCCTCATTTTATATATATATAATAATATTTCTAAACATGGTTGGAACTTTAATATTTTTAAAAGTTAGATTCACGTTTTAAGGATTTATATTCGATTATTATTATCTGCTGAACTAGTTTCCACTTTCCAGTGCATTTGCTGGACGCGTTTGTTCTGTGGTGGCTTTCTAAATTAACCGCCATTTCCGGGGTAAATTGAGGAAACATCCGATGGCTTCGATTTTATTTCCGGCATTTTAGTTTTTGTCTTTTATGAAAATTCGGTGAGGGGGAGACGTAAAAAGTGGTGAATTGACTAAGTCACACATACTTGTTTGAAAATGTGATAATTGTGTGACTTTTTAAATTTGTTTCCAATATCAGCTTGTAGGCAACTGGAAAACCATTGGAAAGTTTATCATCTCTTTACTCAATGATTTCTGATGGTGATTATTTTCGTGAGCTCAGATAGAGCTTCCAAAGCACCTGTAATCCAAAGATGATTAAATATAATATTGAATTAAAATACATAAATTGCACAAATGTTAAAGACATATCGGCAAAATTTTTGTTTGCGCGTTTGCAATGACTTTTTTATATGAATGTGTATTGTCCACTTCAATTCCAACAAATAATAAATATTGTTGTGAAAACACACTTTAATATACAATTATTTAAGTGACAGAAAGCAATTGGTAAAGGTTGATAGTTTTACATCTCGGGTAATAAAAGTAACCTCTGGAGTACCACAAGGTAGTCATCTGGGCCCGTTGTTATTCATTTTGTTTTTAAGTGATGTTTACGAAATATTCAATTTCTGTGAAGTTTTAACATTCGCGGATGACTTGAAGTTATTTTCACGTATAAATAATATAACCGACTGCATTCGTTTTCAGTCGGATATATACCGGTTATCGGAGTGGTGTAAACATAATGCATTAGAGTTAAATATTTCTAAATGCAAAATTTTTACAGCTCACCGTATTTCAATGCCGCTTATTTATGATTATTTTATTAATGATTTTATGCTTGTTCCACTTGATGAAGTTAAAGATCTCGGAGTAATATTTGACTCTAAACTGAACTTCTCATTGCATTATGATTACACCATTGCCAAATCTAACTCTATGTTTGGATTTCTTAAACGGAATAGTAGGGACTTTCGAGATGTAAATAGTATTAAATCTCTTTACTGCTCATTGGTCAGACCTTATTTAGAATATTCCTCCATCATATGGGATTCCCCTTGTGATGTTCATGACCTTAGATTTGAAAGAGTTCAAAAGAATTTCACGGGATATTGATACTCGTAAATTTAATATGTTTGAAGAACTTCCGAATTATGACGAAAGATGCAAAATGATTGGCTTGCAAACCTTAAGTTTCAGGCGTAAGGCAACTTCGGTCATGTGATATAATTAATTATCATATAAATTAACCAGAGTTGGTTTTTCTCATGAATATATATGCTCCGCAGAGATCTCTTCGGGTGAGAAATTTACTTTACAATAGAAGGCACAGAACCAATTATGGTTGTAATGAGCCAGCTACAAGATGCATTTGCACGTTTAATGAGGTTTGCAACAAAATTGATTTGAGCTTATCTCGATCAGAATTTAAAAACTGCGTTTATGCATTGATTTTTGATTAATACTTATATATTTTGTTTGAAGTAGTCTATGAGATGCAAAATCGGTAGATGATCCTTAGTCGCGCAGCAAACATCTGCTGTGTAAAGCGATACTGAGAGTATACACTGAGAGAACGTAGTGTTTTATGTGCTCTGTGATGGGAAAAAAAAAAAAACGTCGGTTTAAACTTGAGCTTTAGTTAAACGGAGTTCAAACTCGCACTGTTAAACCGGGCATTAGCCGTGATAAAACTTTTTCGAGGCGTTGTAGATGAATTTTATCGTTGGGCGCAGTAATTTTTATATCATCTAAGAAAACTGAAATACCTTTGACTTTAAGAATCTCCTCGATTTGATTTTGTTTGGTTGGTCTGTATAAACCACGGTGTGTACTCAACGTAAGAGGCTCACGATCACTTCTAATTGTAAGTATGCCTTACAAGATCTATTTTGGTAAATTTGTCTCTACTTGCCATGGTCGCAAATCGTTCCTCGATTGTAGGCAATGGATGTTCTTGAACTAAAATTTACGGATTTAAAGAGATTTTATAATCGAACATAATCGAACTTTGCCGCATTTTTTCCTAACAGGGACAATTGGAGTAGTCCACCTTGATGTTTTGACTTTCTCGATTATACCATTTTTCTCTAACTCATCTAATTCTCTTTAGACTGCATCTCGCAATGCAAAAGGAATTTGTCTCGCCTTTATAAAAACGGGTCTAGCATCATCACGTAAAGGAATACGAACTTGAACATTATTAATTTTGCCCATTGAATTTTCAAAAACTGAAGAATACTTTTCTTTGAGTTTTTTGATTTGGACTGACATTGTATCTTTAATATATGAAACCATTTGAAACTTTTCACTCGAAAAAGACAATGGCTTTCGGTTTGATTCGACAACGTAAAGCTTCAGCTCACAACTTTTTTTTTATCAGAATCTACATTAATTAACCCTGAGATAGCATATAGATGGATACAAGGTATATTTTATCAAATTCTGATAAGCAGAACCAAAGTTATGATTTTTTGAAATATAGAAGAACGCTTAAATTTCGATTTAAGTTTTCGTTACATGCAAACTATATCGAATTCTGCAAAACTTTTTTGACTTATGATTTGAACCACTCCAATGAGTATTTGTACCACTTTTCAGCCAGATCGGAGTGGGGTGGTTCATACCTCTCCATATAGCCTCGGCGATTCCAAGGCATACCAGTATCCGCATCCCCCAAACAACAATAACGGGTAGGGCTATAATACCACCCGTCACAACTGTAGAAGTGCATAAGTAAGTGAATTCAATCAAGAGTAACAAGGCTCCTGGAATGGACTGCATCCCTGATTTCGTACTAAAAGAGGCTATTAAAGCCCAACCAGGGGCTTTTGACAACCTCTATACAGCTTGTCTGATAGAAGGAAAGTTTCCCCTACAATGACAATGACGACAGAAATTGGTATTAGTCTCAGAAGGCCAAAAGCCTCCAGAGCAACCGTCTTCATATAGACCACTGTGCATACTAGACTCAGTAGCAAAAGTGCTAGAGAAAATAATCCGCGACAGACTGGACCAGTACACCGAAGGAGAAAATGGACTGTCCAACCTACAACACGGTTCCAGAAAGAAACGAAGCATAACCCATGCGATACAAACAGTTTAAAAATAGCATGCGAAGCCATATCGGGGACCAGATGGAAAGGAGGTAAAAGGCAGTAGTGCGCCGTCCTTACCCTCGGCGTAAAGAATGCCTTCAACGCTACCAAATGGAGCTGCATTATGAGAGCGTTGAGGGACATGCGCGTCCCAAACTATCTGCGCCGAATAATAACGGACTCTTTTGAAGATAGGACCCCCCACTTTGATACGGAAGAAGGGCCTAAAACACATAAAATTACAGGAGGAGTACCACAGGGATCAGTGTTAGGCCCAGCCTTGTGGAACGTTATGTATGATGGGGTACTATAAATCAAGAGGAGTACATATAATTGGCTACGCTGACGATATAGTGGTTGTGGCTAAAACACTAGAGGAAGTGACGCAACACTGCAATAACACAATTAAAGTCGTGAAAACGTGGCTTTGTTCATCAGGCCTGGAACTGGCAAAATATAAAACGGAGGCCGCCTTCATAAGCAGCCGCAAAAAAGTTGAGCGGCTGACAATAGACGTAGGCGAACACACTATCGAGTCGAAGCCTTACATAAAGTACCTGGGAGTACTGCTTGACCATAGGCTAAACTTTAGAGAACACACAGCCCATACAAGCGTGAAGGCTAATCGGGTGGTTGCAGCAATATCCAGGCTAATGTCCAATATTGGAGTACGGCTGGAAAACCAAACACAAAGAGCCGAAGAAGAACAGAGCCCTGCAACATAACGAAGAAGACATGACGTCAAAAACCTGCCCCTACGAAGGAATGCCTTGATCGGCGGCACCGTAGGGGGCAACAGGACAGTTTTTGGGGGGCGGTGGGGCATGTAGGCATGCTAGAGCATATAGCCGGGAATAACTATGTAGCACGGGCTGCGAATATCCATAAAGAGTACTTCGTCTCCAACGCATCAAAAAATAAATAAAATTCTGTAGGCAGATTCAACAATTGTACTGGCATGGCTACGACAACTTCCGGTCAGGTTCAAACGGTATGTAGCGAAACGAGTGAGCTACGTGCAACAGCATTGTGAACCATCAGCATGGCATCATATACCAACGACGGAGAACCCAACAGAGTTCGGCAGTCGAGGACTAACGAATTCGCAGTTACAGGGTCATTCGCCAATAATGAAACGCTGCAAGGTCACAATTTTTTCGAAATAAACAAAATCAATAAAATAAAATAAATATTTGTGTAATGGCTTTTCTTAAAATTTATCTTAGTTGGTCTCGTTGCAACGCGCGCAGGATACAGCTAGTACGATTAGACTTTAGTGACTATGATTTTGACATAATATTCAAAACTGAATACAAACGCAGACGCTCAATCAAAATGTAAACTCGAAAAAGGACTTATCATCACAAGGTTCATGTCCAATAAACCGAAAATGGACAATAATAATAAACATATGGAAATGCTACAATCCGTTTGGTGCGGATCGTATGATACCCTATCCCTTTCCTATGCACAAAGCTCCTTCTTCCACCAATATGCTTGCTTAAGCAGCTCTTTTTCAAATATTTTATAAAACTACTCCAAAACACGAATTTTCTCAATAAGTAGGCGTGCTACTGGGCGGTTTTTGTTAATTTTTCAACATATACTGTATTTTGTTCCCAAGAAGTTCTATTATTTCGATAAAACCGTCAAAGAACAGTTTTTTGAGAAAAACGCCCCTTAAAAGTCGGCGTGGCCTTACGCAATGTATCGAAGATATGTAGGGTAAAAGAATATCTACATCTGTTTATTCAAACATCGAATATCAGGTGTACTGGGAATCGTCGCCACGTTTTGCGGTCTATCTTCATCTTCCCGAGAAGGTAAAGATCAAAGCAAACACCATAGACAAAGTTTTAAAGTTTTAATTAGTATTGTTAAGTTAGCTGTAAGAGAGCAGTAAATAAAGAAACTTTATATACTTATGGTGGCTTCGATTTTTCTTTTTATCCAAATTATGCACATATGCTTTCGGCTTAAAATATTCTTGGATGTATGATAGCTTAAAAACTCAGAAGGACACTTATCCATGAGTTTAACGTATAAAATTTCAAATAGGTGTATGAATAAAAGCAAGTGCGTTTGACGTTGTCGTACGTTTTTATATTATTAGGGACTAAAACTAAAAAATATGCCAAAGTAACGACATTTTTTATAGATATTTTATAATTATTAAATTTCAGAATGCAGGCGAGGAGTGCATACGTGTCTTGTCATCAGTTTGTCGAACTCTTAGTCTTGCAAGTTTTTCCCTTTCCTTTCCTTCTCAACAACATTGGCAAAAGAACTATGTTAAAAAATCTAAGAGTTGATATGTTTTATTTGTCCTAGAAAATATTTTTTTACCAGCTTTGAACGGCACCAACGACATAAATATATTGGAGCTAATTCTCAAGTTAATATGCGAGGCTTGGATCGATTTTATATATTCGAAACGAATTAAGTTCTCAACATGTGGCCCATTGACTCTACTAAATGATTTCGATCAAGTAAAGGAATGGATCTCTATTATTCCCTATCTATCGTCAGATTATTTTGATATACTTAGTAATCATGACGTACTGCATATGTGCAAAGGTGTAGGCAAAGTGCTTGTGCGAAAACCCAGAGAGATGATATCAATCCTGCATTCACCTCAATGTGCTAAGTCCTATGAACGTAATAAAATATTTTTTGTTTTGAAGTCATTGGCTACAATTACGAGTTGCATCGGAAAAGTTTTCATTTCTAATCTGTTGCACAGAAAATTTAAAAAAAAGCTACCTGTGTTTATACTTGTAAGTATTTTTTATCTTTGGTTTTATGTATAAGACTAACCGATGTTTTAAAAACATTGTATATTTTCAGATTTTTAGGAATTACTCAATTCCATAAATCGTACGTCATTCGTTTCCTTACTTCACGGGAATTAACTTCACATGGAAAATAGCTTCAGCTAGAGTGGGAATTAAATGCACTTTTATGATGCACCATACTACCCACTGTTTATACCTGCAGCATGCACATGCTCCCCACTGATAATATATTTCCACTTCGCTAATGGTTTCTCAATAACTTTCAACAAACAGCGTTGAAGTGTATTTTACTACATATGACTATGAGTTATGTACATTGACTGATATGAAATTGGCTTTTGAGTAATATCAGTGATAACCGATGATAAGCAGTACAGTACATGTCTTGTTTTTCTATAAAAGCTGTCACTTTCAATAGAAGCTCATCAAAAACATATGTAGGTTTGCATTCGCACATAAAGTTGTAACTCTTTATTGCATGATTATTTATTTTTGGTTGAATTTATTTGTTTTATGTCGTAGTTGGTCCTGTAAGTCATAAATTTGTATTTTAGAACATTTGCCCCTCTCCATTGTCCCAAAAATAGGCGTTTTGGTATGATACGTTTTTGAAACACTGTACATTTAGACCATCAAATTCTACCAAAAACTAACTTTAGATATTTTTAATGGAAAATATATTATTTTTTCTTAACACTTTCTATTCATATCGAATACCTAGCTTTATTATTTTAAGTACTAAACAATAAAACTTAAACATCCATAAGCAGTTCGAAAATCCCGAGCTTTCTTGATGCAAATGTGAAAATATGTGAAAATCAGACAAAGGTATACCCAAAATGATAAATTATTCACTGAAGAACACACATTTTGTTGACTAAGAACTGGCACTTGTTTTTGACTTATTATTGGCGTCTGAATGTGAATATGATCACAGTTTTAGTCTATCACGTTAAGTTTTTAAGCTACAGGATATCACCTAAATATGTGCATAAAATAAAAGTATGTGTGGAATCCGAATGTAAATAAAAAACGAGACTAACGAGAGAATAACAATGTAATATTTATTGTAAAGAAAAGTTTAAGTTATAAAAGGAAAATCTCTTTCTCAATCTGTTCCTACAAATTTCAGTCATCTTGAAATGCATCGGCCTCGATGGGTTCTGTGTCTTCCGCGTCGTTATCTGAGTCTTCTTCGTCTGAACAGCTGTCCTGAGTTAAAGGGTACGGCTTCAAGTAATCAACGGATGAACTTGTACTAATGGGACCCTCATATTCGCCAATTTTCTCAGCCATGTACCTTTCGTTTCGCAAAACAGATGTTACTTTATATGGTCCTATAAATTTACCATGTAACTTGCCCTGGCCTAAATTGAGTTCGACGTATGGCGACAATGTCTCCTATTCTGTACGGATTTGCCTTCTTACGCCTTCTGTTGAAAGTCTTTTGGTACTCAGCCTGCACCTTACTTATTTGCCTCGACTCCGCTTCCCGTAACTAAGAACGTCCTTCTGAGAAGATGGAACGGAATTCGTCTTCAATGAGGGCTTTCAATTCTGGATCGTCCTCGAGCTGCATCCTTTTCCCGATCATCAATTTAAACGGAGTAGTCCCGATACTGCGACAGTACGAAGCGTTGATATACTGCTGAACCTGCGAAGGTATCCGGTTTCGGTGCTGCAAGCTTTGTCAAGACAGATAAAACAATCCGGTTGATGCGCTCAACCTGGCCGTTCCCACGCGGCACACCAGTGGTGATCAAACCATGCTCGGCGCCTTCTTCCTTGCAGTAGTCCAGGAAAATTCTAGACCGGAATGCAGAACCTCGGTCGGAAATTATACGCCGAGGATTTCTGAAAACAGTTGACTGGCCCGCATGCAAACGATTGACGACTTCTTCCGCTGTGGTCGACTTGGTGGGGTAAATCAAAATAAACTTGGTGAAGGAGTCGACTACCATGAGGATATGATTGTAGCACTTTTTAGTTGGATTCGTCGGTCCCAAGTGATCCACGTGATAGGTGTCTAAGGGTTGAACGCCATTTTCTATTGGATTCAGGAATCCTTCTGTCTTTCCCGTCTTCTTTTCTCCCAAGATGCATAATTGCCGATGAACTTCTTGATCTTTAGCCGCATTTGAGGAAACCAAAACTCCTGGCAAATAAGATATTCAGTTTTCTTTCGACCAAAGTGTCCCTGTTCGTGTGCCTGGCGGATGACATCAAATTGCATGTCTTAAGGCACAACTAACAATGATTTTCCCTCACAGGTCCTGTAGTGCACGCCTCCTTTGATCTCAAACCCGTTTCTCGTCTGCTTGTTTACTTCGTCGATAATGGTTTTTATTTTAGCATCGTCTTGCTGGGCCCTCTGGATCCGGGATAAAATCATATTTAGTCCCTTGTCAATCAAACAATCTGCGTGTCTCATTGCTGTTCCTGGTCGATGTTCGATAGTATACTGGTATTCTTCCAAAAAAAAAAGTGCCCAGCGTGCCACCCGCAAGCTGATATCGGCCTTGGTCATGGTTGAAGCGAACGATTGACAGTCGGTAACGATTGTGAACGGTATACAAAGCAAGTATATCCTGAACTTCTTCAGCTCTCTTATGACGGCTAGAATCTCCAGTTCGTATGAAGTGAATTTTTCTTCCGTCGGGGAAGTGGTCCAACTGGCGTAGTACACCGGATGGGATGCAACGTCGGATTGACCTTTTTGGAGTAAGATCGCTCCCAAACCTTGCTTAGCTGTATATACCCGGTATATCCTCAGGACTGGTTTACTCGTCAAAGCCGTCTTCAATTCTTGGAAAGCTTGCACCTGCCTTGACTCGAACTCGAACTTAACGTCGTTCCTCAACAACTCGATGAGAGGTTTTGCAATTGCTGCAAACCCCGAGTTAAACTTCCGGAAATATCCGGCTAGTCCGCAGAAGCTTTGAACATCTCGCACCTTAGCTGGAGGCGGGAAGTTTGCCACAGCGAGAATCTTCCTCTCCGACGGCTGGATCTTTCCCCCTTCTATCACATAACACTTTTGCCAATTATTTTAACGTTATACTCGCCAGCAACATCCAAAACCCTTTGGAGCCTATCCAGATTCTGCCCCTCATCGTCGACCGGAATGATGATGTCATTCCGATGATTGGCCATCGGGTGTAATGAAGGCCGTGTATTTGACGCTATCTTCGTGAACTCCCACATGGAAGAATCCTTCCCGAAGGTCGAGTGTACTAAAAACCCTTGCTGCCGCCAGTCTGTTAATTTGATCCTCGATGAGTGGTAACGGAAATCTGTCACGGATGATCATCTGATTGATGCGCCTGTAGTCCACACATAGTCGAATCGTCCCATTTCTTTTTTTGGCTAGAACGATTGGTATTTGGACGAGCTTGACCTCACAATTCCCTCGTTGATCCACTCCTCTACAATCGCATTTACTTGACATCGTTGTTCCGCTGATAACCTCCGAAAATGTTGAAAAATAGGTATCTCATCCTTCAAAGCGATCCGCATCTTGACTCCAGTGTCTTTGATCTTCTTCGGTTGATAGTTTGTGATCATCTTGGTGAGTCTCCTTCGAAAATCTGGATTGAAAACGTGTCGATAGACCCTTCTGGTTCCTTTCCTTCAGAACTATCGATAATCCTTCGGACAGTTTGAAACGCCTTATCGCAGTTCTTATCCCAAATAAATGGGACCCTATTTTTAACCAGATTGTTAAGGGGATACAAAATTGTACTATATATATATATTACCTAACCCGATATATTCTCTAACTTCATCTTTATTTTTCGGTTTCGGCATTTTAATTGCTGCATCGTTTTTTTTTGTACTTTATGTATACCGTCGTGGTCGATTTTGTATCCACAGTATTCAATTACAGAAGCCATGAACTCAAATTTTTCAAAATTTACTCGCATATTGAATTTGCTTATGGCCGGTTTTACAGTGCGAGTTTAACCTTCGGTTTAGTTAAACTCTCATGGCGTTTAAACTCAGTTTAAATTAACGCTTAAACCGTAAGTGTTTTATAGTACAACTTGAACAAACGTTTAGTTAAACTTCGGTTTAACTTTTTTCGTTGTTTTTGTAGGCCAATGTCAATGTCAAACTTTGAAACTTTCTATCATTCACTTGTGTTTATTGTTTATATAACTCTTTTGTGGTTTGGATATTTAAAAACACAATACAAATTAATAAATTAAATATGAGTGGTAAAAGAAGTACAAATTTTACTTGTGAAGAAGTAAATAAATTAATGGAATTAGTAAAAAAGTATAGTAAAGTTATAGAAAGGAAAAAAAGTGATGTAGCCTTAATTAAAGAAAAATTACATACGTGGCTAAAAATAACGGAAGAATATAACAGTACGTTCATTGAGCATAGAGAAATGCAAACATTAAAAAATAAGTATGAGAATATAAAAATAAAATCGTAGAAAAAATTTGCTCTCTTAACAGAGTGCCGTCTGTTTATACATACAAAAAATAATATGTTTATATGTATATAAAAACGGAAAAAGGGATAAAAGCGTTTCTATATAAAAACGGAGTAATTGTATGGGCGCATATTCCATTTACATCAAAAACGTAGCTTCAAACTTAGTTTAAACCCTCATCCATGGCCGTTTAAGTTGAACGAAGTTTAAACTCTCGGTTAAGCTTAAACCCGCACTGTAAAACACCTTATCCCCTTAAACGTATTATTTTACCAAAATTATTTGAAAGCATTGTAAAGGATAAGCTTTTTTTCGCGGTTAAGGAAATTATTTCCACTAAACAACATGAATTCGTTCGAGGTAGGTCATGTGCCACTAATTTGGCATTATTAACTAATTATATATTTGACAGTTTAGAAAATCGTTTACAAGTTGATGTACTCTACACTGATTTTACGAAGGCATTTGATAGGGTGCATCACACTTTGCTTTTGGCTAAGCTTAAATCATTGGGTTTTCACTCTTCTATGCTGGAGTGGTTTTCCAATTATTTAAGTGACAGAAAGCAATTTGTAAAAGTTGATAGTTTTACATCTCGGGTAATAAAAGTAACCTCTGGAGTACCACAAGGTAGTCATCTGGGCCCGTTGTTATTCATTTTGTTTTTAAGTGATGTTTACGAAATATTCAATTTCTGTGAAGTTTTAACATTCGCGGATGACTTGAAGTTATTTTCACGTATAAATAATATAACCGACTGCATTCGTTTTCAGTCGGATATATACCGGTTATCGGAGTGGTGTAAACATAATACATTAGAGTTAAATATTTCTAAATGCAAAATTTTTACCGCTTATTTATGACTATTTTATTAATGATTTTATGTTTGTTCCACTTGATGAAGTTAAAGATTTCGGAGTAATATTTGAATCTAAACTGAACTTCTCATTGCATTATGATTACACCATTGCCAAATCTAACTCTATGTTAGGATTTCTTAAACGGAATAGTAGGGACTTTCGAGATGTAAATAGTATTAAATCTCTTTACTGCTCATTGGTCAGACCTTATTTAGAATATTCCTCCATCATATGGGATTCCCCTTGTGATGTTCATGACCTTAGATTTGAAAGAGTTCAAAAGAATTTCACGGGATATTGATACTCGTAAATTTAATATGTTTGAAGAACTTCCGAATTATGACGAAAGATGCAAAATGATTGGCTTGCAAACCTTAAGTTTCAGGCGTAAGGCAACTTCGGTCATGTTTATCCGTGATATAATTAATTATCATATAAATTCACCAGAGTTGGTTTTTCTCATGAATATATATGCTCCGCAGAGATCTCTTCGGGTGAGAAATTTACTTTACTATAGAAGGCACAGAACCAATTATGGTTGTAATGAGCCAGCTACAAGATGCATTTGCACGTTTAATGAGGTTTGCAACAAAATTGATTTGAGCTTATCTCGATCAGAATTTAAAAACT
Organism: Chalcosyrphus nemorum; assembly: GCA_949716465.1. Taxonomy (NCBI): domain Eukaryota; kingdom Metazoa; phylum Arthropoda; class Insecta; order Diptera; family Syrphidae; genus Chalcosyrphus; species Chalcosyrphus nemorum. Next base: position 52,589,458 of record OX454333.1, on the reverse strand, counting down.
GCGTTTATGCATTGATTTTTGATTAATACTTATATATTTTATTTGAAGTAGTCTATGAGATGCAAAATCGATAGATGATCCTTAGTCGCGCAGCAAACATTTGCAGTGGAAAGCGATACTGAGTATACACTGAGAGAACGTAGTGTTCTGTGTGCTCTGTGATGATAAAAATAAAAAAAAATAAAAAAAATTGAATTTACGTCTTTAACCATTTGATAACTTTTTTATATCAAAATAAAATGATTTTATCAACTAGCATCCAATTCACTTTTTCCTTAGAAATACCATACTGATATGTACATAGATAAACTAACATAGATGGTCGTCTTCGGCCGATTTGACCGTTGGTTCTCCCAAGAGCAAAAGTACCACGGATTTTGAATGTATTCTGACGTTTCCGTCAAAATCGAATCGGAGCTCACGCACACATTCTTAAACCGCGGGACATTTCATGGGCGCAGCCATTTTCCTGTACATTTTGTTGTTGTTAATTGAATGACAGTCTGCTGAAAATGTGGTGTGCAAAAGGAAAAAAGAGACACCACGATTGTTTTTATAGTTACGTCTTGTTCGCACGTTCGGTCACATGTATTCACAGATAGGAAAATTCAAATCGGCGTGCTTTACAAAATTTTCGGCAGAGTAGGGAGAAGACGACCATCTATGTTAGTTTATCTATGGATATGTAGCTGTCAAACTCTTGTACTGCTACACATGTTCATTTTATTGCCACCAGGTACCTCAGGACAACTTTTACCATAGACAAACTAATATAGACGGTCGTCTTCGGCCGATTTGACCGTTGGTTCCCACAAGAGCAAAAGTACCACGGATTTTGAGCCATGCACACATTCTTAATCCGCGGTACATTTCACGGGCGCAGCCATTTTCCTGTACATTTTGTTGTTGTTAATTGAATGACAGTCTGCTGAAAATGTGGTGTGCAAAAGGAAAAAAGAGACACCACGATTGTTTTTATAGTTACACTTTGTTCGCACGTTCGGTCACATGTATTCACAGATAGGAAAATTCAAATCAGTGTACTTTACAAAATTTTCGGGTAGGGAACATAAAGACGACCGTCTATATTAGTTTTTCTATGGTAAAGACGACCGTCTATATTAGTTTGTCTATGAGTCTGCTATTCACTCCATAAACGAACTAAATTAAACAGGTTAGTGCTTAAAATAGGAGGACCCTAACTACCATGTTTGTAAAAAAATGTGAAGTAGATGGCAGAAATCACAGATTGGTAAATTGGTCAATTGGAAGTGCAGCTTGTGGCATATCGTTTTCAATTGGAAAGTTTTATATCTCTTTACTCAATGATTTCTGGTAGATGGTAATCATAGACAAATCTAAATTAGACCGACAACTTCGGTTCGTTTGACCCATTCGCTCCACCAAGCTAAAATCCGCTAGATTTTGTCATTGTATTCTGACAGTCAAGCAAAATCAAATGGGAGCTCATTAATTTCACACAATAATTACAAAATCCGGCGATTTTTTTTACATCTGTGGCCGCAGCCAGTTTGTACATACAATTTGTTATTGTTAATGGAATAACAACCGGAAAAAAATGTTTGCTCAAAAGGACTGAAAGAGATAACCCGACAAAATCATAGTTAGGTCTAGGTCCCACGCTACCATAGATAAACTAACATAGATGGTCGTCTTCGGCCGATTTGACCGTTGGTTCTCCCAAGAGCAAAAGTACCACGGATTTTGAATGTATTCTGACGTTTCCGTCAAAATCAAATCGGAGCTCACGCACACATTCTTAAACCGCGGGACATTTCATGGGCGCAGCCATTTTCCTGTACATTTTGTTGTTGTTAATTGAATGACAGTCTGCTGAAAATGTGGTGTGCAAAAGGAAAAAAGAGACACCACGATTGTTTTTATAGTTACGTCTTGTTCGCACGTTCGGTCACATGTATTCACAGATAGGAAAATTCAAATCGTCGTGCTTTACAAAATTTTCGGCAGAGTAGGGAGAAGACGACCATCTATGTTAGTTTATCTATGCACGCTACTTCACATTTATTCACAAACATGGTAATTAGGCTCCTCCTATTTGCAGCACTAAGGGGGCAGGGGAAGTACGAGTTGACTGTCTAATTTAGGTTTGTCAGAAATCATTGATAAACAACTTTCCAATGGTTTTCCAGTTGCCTAGAAGCTGTAATTGAAAAAAAAATTGACCAAGTCACACATGCTATCACATTTTCAAACAAGCATGTGTGACTAGGAAAACGTGTCCAGCAAATGCACTGGAAAGTGGAAACTAGTTCAGCAGATATTAATAAATCGAATATTAATCCTTAAAACGTGAATCTAACTCTTAAAAATGATAAATTTCCAACCAAGTTTATAAATATTATTATATATACATTAAGAAGTCGTAAAAAATTTACAAGAGACCACAAATAGTTAAATTTTCACATAAATACTGTTCGAAAGAACTATATGTAATTTAATATATTTAACTCTTTCTACATTTAGCTATTTCTAGTTCGGATATATGTATTTACGGAATGCTCTATGCAAGATTTTACATATAAAGTACAGTTCATTTTATTAATAACGGGTATATTCAAATACTGTTCAAAGTTTGAAGTAATATTATGTTTAGAGAAAATTAGGAATATTAAGTTGTTAAGAAGCAGTAGTACTTGTGATAGGAAACAATTGTTATGAAATTAAAAATTTTGCTTGTTAGCTTCAAATATAATTATGTATTAATAAAGATAAAGGTATATTAAGCTGAAATGGAGATGATATCGAAGGGATATGTAATGCCTTTGTTCAAATATTTTTTGATAAACGGCGTTCACTCTTTGTTGAAAAAATATGTACTTTTACAAGTGTGCAAGACCAGATACAACAAAGAGTGATTAATATATTTAAATTAGCGGTAAAACTTATTAAAAAAAAAAATTATTCTTACACGTAAAGTAGCAAAACGCGTATAGCTACAACACGCATAGCAACAAAATTCCTTCAATGACATTAATAGTTAGAGGTTCTCATAAAAAATTAAATTGGACTTCGAATAATCACTTCTAATAAACTTGTATGTAGATATACTTATTATAATGTTAATGTCTTTCATACTTAGTCACAATTGTTTTAAGTAAAATTACCATATGTCGTTTAAAATTTTCACGGGGATATTAGTTCGTATAATGTGGGCCTCCCAGTGAAAGAAAATATGACTTTCATGCATTTTGTGAAATGTACCAAAATTGTTTTAATTTTTCCTACTCCAAGTCGGTACGTATATTCTAGTATTCAAATAAGATCTACCTATCAAACGTAGGCAGCACGTCATTTTCATATTAATTTTGAATATATTGCTGTCACCACACTGGGTCTATGGTTGCATCCAGCCAAGATATAAATCGCCTACTGAATTCATTCATTGGAACTCACATGTATTCACAGATAGGAGCGGATTACAACATTAACAATGTAAACAAATGGGTTCTGAGGGGCAAGAGAGGTAAAAGTTTGATATCTCTTTCCTCAATGATTTCTGCTTTTGAGCAAAACATTTTTTTCCCGGTTGTTATTCCATTAACAACAACAAATTATATTTACAAAAGGGTTGCGACCATAGATCTAAAAAACGCCAGATTTTGTAATTATGTGTGTGACCTTCATAGACAAACCTAAATTTAGATTTGTCTATGGTGACCTTTGTGAGCTCGCATTTGTTTTTGCTTGAACGTCAGAATACAATGACAAAATCATAGACAAACTAACATAGACGGTCGTCTTCGGCCGATTTGACCGTTGGTTCCCACAAGAGCAAAAGTACCACGGATTTTGAATGTTTTCTGACGTTTCCGTCAAAATCGAATCCGAGCTCACGCACACATTCTTAATCCGCGGTACATTTCACGGGCGCAGCCATTTTCCTGTACATTTTGTTGTTGTTAATTGAATTACATTAAGCTGAAAAGCTTATTAAGCTTTTTTCAAAAGGAAAAAAGAGACACCACGATTGTTTTTATAGTTACATCTTGTTCGCACGTTCGGTCACATGTATTCACAGATAGGAAAATTCAAATCAGTGTACTTTACAAAATTTTCTGCAGAGGAGGGAGAAGACGACCGTCTATATTAGTTTGTCTATGGACAAAATATAACGGATCTGAGCTTGGGGCAGCGAAGCCATCAAACGAATCCAAGCCATAGATAAACTATAGTCTGTCCAACATAAATTGTCAGTACACGTCTTATGGGAGAGATCAGTAGCGTGTCATATTTTTGCACCATACTAAATTGAGAGGAACCCCGCATAAAATGTGTATACCCGCCTGTGAATATCCATTTGGTGTGCGCTGATTGGCTGCTGCATTTCAACCCCTATTTATTTTCATGTGCATTCAGAGTTACCAGTGTCCGATTTGTAACTCGTTCAGTTTTTTTTCCTTGGGTTTCTATTAAGGAGCTTTTGGTTTTAGAGCTTTGAAAAAAGTTCTTTTTTGGTAAGTGTTACCATCATGTTTTGATCTGATATATTATTTCTTTTAATGTGTTGAAAATACGTTAAAATGCAGTTACAAAATTGTAAGATGTTTTCTATTCTAAAATGTTTTACTGTTTTGCACTTTGTAGGTACGCATACATTTTTTTCTCTTTTTGGGTTCAATTTTCAGTACGTTGAAAAATACCTACATAAAATACGCAATTGGTAAAATAGGACGTTTATTTTGTACTTGCAAGCAATGCAGTGAGTGAATAATTTAAATTTCTTCAGCATTGTTCTACATAATTTGTTTCCATTATAGGAAAATTAATTGACAATTTTTGCATTTCAATGGATAAAAAATTGGACCTTTGCCGATTCGCCTCTCATGAATCAAAAAAAAAAATCTTTGATAATGCCGCCAGTGTATATACATAAACTCGGCCAAAAATATTTTTGACCAACATTGTTAGAATATTTTAAGCAATAAAATATTACAGAAGCAGGTCAATTTGGTCATCTTATATCCTTGCGCTCATCTGTACATAACTTTTATTGCTTTATTGCAGCAAGTGATTTTTAATTGTCGAGATTTTTCAAGACTGGGTTTTCTTGTATTTTATCTTATTTCCATGTATGACTTAAGAACTAATTGCTTTATTACAGGATGTACGACATTTAGTTCCGTTCTCGTACAAAAACATAATACAGGGGGGATAGTCTTTGAGTTCTTATTTAGTTGCCAAAAAATAGATACAGTTTTTTTTTCGATCCCTGGGTGTTAAGAAGGGTAGTTTCTTAAGAAGTGTTTTCAAATTGTTTTTTGAAGAAGTATTGTGCAATTTGTATTTTCAAGTCGTGAATTTTGTGCTCAGTAGTAATAAATGGCTTCCAAATCATCCAAAGACTTAAGTGCGGGAAAAAAAAAAGAAATTGTTGACGCGGCAATAAAAATTCATGAAAATTTAAAAAATAAAACAGAAGCTGTGAAGCAAGTAGCTGATATTTTTTCTGTGACTGAACGAACTGTGTATAGAGTTCTAAATGAAAAAAAAGTACCAAAGGCCACAACTCGCCACCGAAAAAGAAAAACCAAACTGGTCTCAAATGTAAGGTAGATGATTTCGATAAGTGTGCCATCAGGCAAATTGTTTATCAGTTCTTTTCAAAAAACGAACTTCCGACCCTGGATAAAATACTGAAAAAGATAAATTTGTTTTATATTTGATTAATAAAACACATTAAATGAAAATTTAAATCTAAAAAAACAGGACGGTAACCCTACATAATATTCTTTCACATTTTTCCTGGTTTGAAATGATACTACGGCAACCCTGTAAGAGCTTTTGTTAGAGTAGCACCTTACGGAAAACAAACGAGTGCGAATGAGAGACAAACATCCCTATCTTCCCTGTACTGACAATTTATGTTGGACAGACTATAATATAGACGGTCGTCTTTACGTTCCCCACCCGAAAATTTTGTTAAGTACGCTGATTTGAATTTTCCTATCTGTGAATACATGTGAACCACAAATAACCCATAGTAGGTTATTTGTGATGTGAACGAACGTGCGAACAGGACGTAACTATAAAAACAATCGTGGTGTCCCTATCATAGACAAATCTAAATTAGACCGACAACTTCGGTTCGTTTGACACATTCGTTCCACCAAGCCAAAAACCGCTAGATTTTGTCATTGTGTTCTGACAGGCAAGCAAAATCAAATGGGAGCTCACTAATTTCACACATACAATTACAAAATCCGGCGATTTTTTTGACATCTATGGCCGCTGCCATTTTTTACATACAATTTGTTGTTGTTAATGGAATAACAACCGGAAAAAAAATGTTTGCTCAAAAGGAATGAAAGAGATAACCCGACAAAATAATAGTTAGGTCTTGGTCACACGCTACTTCACATTTATTCACAAACATGGTAATTAGGCTCCTCCTATTTGCAGCACTAAGGGGGCAGGGGAAGTACGAGTTGACTGTCTAATTTAGGTTTGTCTATGGTCCCTATTTTTCCTTTCGCATACCACATTTTCAGCAGACTGTCATTGAAATAACAACAACAAAATGTACAGGAAAATGGCTGGGCCCATGAATTGTACCACGGATTGAGAATGTGTGCGTGAGCTCCGATTTGATTTTGACGGAAACGTCAGAACACATTCAAAATCCGTGATACTTTTGCTCTTGTGAGAACCACGTTGAAATAGGCCGAAGACGACCGTCTATATTAGTTTGTGTATGATCCAAGCTAACTGTCTAATTTAGATTTGTCTATGATATTTGGTATAGTTTGTTTGTGGCACAAGTGTCGTGTATGGTCTGTGATTGGCAAGATGTCTGTCGTAGTTTTGGACAATGGAGCTTATTCTGCAAAAGTGGGATTGACATCCGATGAGCGTCCATTGTAAACCCATGTGTATTTTTATTATCATGTACTCTATTGTTATTTTTTCAGGATTGTGCCTAATTGTATTATGAAAGTAAAATCTGAACGTCGGAGGGCGTTTATTGGCCAGCAGATTGATAGTTGTTTGGATACTTCCGGGCTATTCTACATGCTTTGTTTTGAGAAAGGATTTCTTGTAAATTGGGATGTACAGGTACGTGTTGAGTTGTATTTATGACAGCGTATTTTCATTTGTGTTTTAAATTAGACAACAGCTTACTCTTCAACCATTTTTTTTACTTCCGTCCAAGAATTATGTATTAATGTTCTGTTGTCGCACAAACAAACATTTTTTTTCAGGCGTAATGAAGAAATGCATCCATATCGAACGAGCGTTCTTTCATTTTTTTTACCACGATTCAAAATATGTAAAATGATCTTCATTAATTTCGTTCTAATTGATTTACAGTGTATGCATTACATGAATCTCACGAAATATGACTGCTTTTACGCAGTCTAAGCTAATAATTGGTTTCCTCTTCCTCCTCGTCCCTGCATCTTGATTTCGACTCTCAGTTATTGTTTCCGCTAGGATAGACGTGTTGTCATCAGCATTGATCATTGCCACGGGACATGTCGTCACTTTGGGATGTGCTCTCTTGTTGGTTGGCTTGAGCTATTGGTGTTAAGGACTCACCAGCTGATGTTGACGACACAGAAAGAAGAAAAATGGAGGGATATCCCTTGAAGCAATGACGCCTTAGAGACTTTGCGGAAAGGGTGAAAGGCTGCTCAAAGTATGTTTGCAAACACTGCGTGTGTTCAGGATTCTAGTCACTACGTAGTGAAGTCAGATTGGGTCGATCTGATTGGTTGAGAGCCTGCAAATGCACTGCAAATCTAGTGAACTTTTTGTGAGGTAGCGACTGGATTATTAGTGAAAAATTTTCGACTAACATGTTAGTGAATTTGAGAAATGTCATAAAGCAACTGCTTCGGCTGACAAGGATTTGGGGAATGGCTGTACTTTAGACTTTTTTGTGATAATTCTGATAAATGAACAGAAATATACATGCCAAAAGAAACCCACCCTTATTATCACATGCAAAATTGTTTTTTTTTTTCATTCCATCTCTTCCATAGTTTGATTGCTTCTTAAGAATTACATACTCGTGCATACATATGTACATGACATATCAAGAATACATACCTATATGCGTATTTTTTTTTATTTTATGATATACATATACATACATTTTTTTTTTAATTTACATGATTTGTTTTAAATCAATATATACTTCATTTTAATATATTTTTACTTGCACCGATACGTAGTATAGGGCAAGTTTTGGATTGTGAAAACTTTCGATCTCGGGATTTTGATAAATTCTGATATAACCTTTATAGAGAAGTCGAAAAAAATGGGTCTGAAAATTCTGTCTGTCTCTGTCAACGAGGCTACAGCCTAAACGGGTTAACGGATTTTGGTCAAACTTCTGTGGGGTAATCCTTAGAGGCGAAATTGAAATTTTTGTTCTAGTCCTAAAATTAACGGTACTTTACTTAAGGCCAATTTAACAAAAAACATTTGCTTGAAAACGGTTCCTACGATTTTATTTAAATTTCATATTTCAGCTAGTTTGGCAAAGTGCTATAGGATGGCGTACCACAATTTTGGCCAAAAGCGTTAATAACGGTTTATTTATAGCCAAATTGGTATAAAACTGATTTCCTGGAAAACGGCCATACCGATTTTGTTTAAACTTTATGGTGAATCGAGTTTAGATACATGCTATAAAATGGCTTACACCATTTTTGCCAAAATGTGTTATAACGGCACTTAAGGCCAATTAAAGCCGGGTTGTTAAAAAACGGGTCAACCGATTTCATTCAAATTGTTAGTGTGTATAAAACTGCTAATGCTAACTCCTCTAACGTTTTTTTTTTAATTTTATATTTATGCTAGTCTTGTGATGGCTAATAAAATAGCGTACCACGTTTTTGGCCAAAATGGTTATTTTACTTGAAGCCAACTTAACAAAAAATTGGTTTACTCGAAAACGGCTCTAAAGATTTTGATTAAATTTCATGTTTAAGCTAGTATAGACAAATGACATAAAATGGCTAAAAAAGCATATAACGGTACTTTACTTATCAACTGGATTTAGAAATATGTCCGTTTCTCGGTTAATGTTCAATGGATTTTGGTCCAAATCAAAATCTGAGCAAAATTTAATGAATACAAAAATATGGCATTTAATATTAAGAAGAATTTAAAAAAATAAAGTGCACGACTGGATCGTACGTACTTGCACCTATATGTTGTTAGTCGGAAATTAATAAATTTTTAATAAAAATATTAAAAAAAAAGATTTTGCATTAAACCACATTTTATTAAACATTTAATCTTGCCCACATTTCGATTTTGATGAAAATCCATCAGTTCATCAAGATCAGTTAATTAGAAAAGTACCGTTCTACGTATTTTTAGCCAAAAACGTGGTACGCCACCTTATAGCATTTCTCTAGACAAACTCGAATATGAAATTTAATCAAAATCGTTAAAGCCGTTTTCGAGAAAATCGTCTTTTTGTGAAATTGGCCTTAAGTAATGTAACGTTAATAACGGGGCTAGAACAAAAATTCCGGTTTCGCCTCGAATTGCGACCCTACAGAGCTCTTTATGAAGTTTGAAGCAAATCGGTCCAGTCGTTTAGGCTGCAGTCCAGCGTGCATACACACAGACAGACAGACAGAATCGGCAGACCCACTTTTTGAGCTTCTCCATCATCGTAATGTCAGAATTCATTAAATAAATAAATTACATAAATATATTATATATATAATAGGCGTGTTTTTTTCGTATTCTATATAGGCTTAAAATATATTTTCCATATTAAATACACTAACAACTCAACCTATATAGAATAACGAAATCTGGGGCGGAATCCTCTAAGCTGATAGCTAATTGTTGACGATCACAATCATCACTTTTGCTCTCTCTAAGGTGACAATCACCGTGATTATCACATTTTTGCTATCGTTTTTGTGTAATAGCTATTTAGGTGTCACTTTCATCTATGTTTTACATTTATTAGTGTAATTTGAGAAAAAACTCAAATATTTTGGACCTTATAAATCCAATGCAAGTAGGTACCAACCAATGCATATACATATATATTTTTTTATTTAAATTTAAAAAAAATTTTCGATTGACAAAGGAAGCTTTTATGTATGGCTTACGGCTGTTAGACAAATGGAACACAGGGTTCATACATATATACCACCAATTCTGCAACTGGCTGCAAAAAAGTTCAACTGAGACTCAATTTCACATAGTCCATTGATATGCACCGTCAAGGGTAGTTGAAATTGTTAACGTTTGTGCTGCCCTACACAATCAAATTGTACAAATCAGGGACATGATTAGAGATGATCTAGCTGCAAACTAATTTTTCCACACTTCATTCAATATAAATAATATGCTAATTACACATGTACATTTTTTTTAATTTAATAAATCACACCGACAGATAGCACTGACAAGAAAATGACATTCCGAAAAACTGTGCTACCAAGTTTTAAATAAATTTTTGTGATCGTTTTACGGAGAGCTAACAGAGTGTGATTATCAACTTTGACTATCAAAAATGCGACTATCAACTATCAGCTTAGAGGATTCCGCCACTGGATAATTATCGAGCCTTATTTCCTTAGCCGCAATAAAAACTGTGCTCCCAAATTGTTTTATTTCGATTGTGTCGAAAAATGATATAGAAAATGTCAAAAATGATTGAACAGACAGCAGTCATTCATAAAAAAAAAAATTAAATTAGGAAAAAATGTGTTTTGAAGAGAAAATATAAGTAGAACCTAAGATACACCATTTATTTACGTTTTTATTGTCCTTAGAAAACGAAAAACATGGGCAAAGGAGGAGGTGTTGGGATTACTGAAATCAAAATTATTAAATGTCAGTACAAAGTGCTTCCAAACTGCGATACTGAAATTCCTTAGCCCCGATAGGCGTTTTATTGGTTAATACTTTTTTAAGCCTATATAGAATCATCCTATATTTAATTTTTTTTTTATGAATGACTGCTGTCTGTTCAATCATTTTTGACATTTTCGATATCATTTTTCGACACAATCGAAATAAAACAATTTGGGAGCACAGTTTTTATTGCGGCTAAGGAAATAAGGCTCGATAATTATCCAGATTTCGTTATTCTATATAGGTTGAGTTGTTAGTGTATTTAATATGGAAAATATATTTTAAGCCTATATAGAATACGAAAAAAACGCGCATAATATATGGAGTTCGAATTTTTGCACGAATCCAATACTTGTCCTGTATTATAGGTGCAAGTAAAAATGTACGACCCAGTCGTGCACTTTATCTTTATTAAATTTCGCCGGAATTCTGGAATAAAGTGAACCGAATTTATTTTAGTGCCCTTAGTGCTTTTCGTGATCCGAAATTATTTTAGTGTCTTTTAATTTCGTACCTCTCCGGCACTAAATATTAAAGTTCTATTTCGGATCACATTTCTGGTTAATACTCAAAAACAAAATGTGAGGAAATTCTAATGTATACAAAAGTATGGCGTTAAAACAAAATATTTTCTTATGCAATATTTTTTAAAGTTCATTCAATTTCAACCAACAGCGTAAAGGTGCAACAACGTACGATCCAGTCGTGCACTTTATTTCTTTTGCGAACTCTCAGTATTGCAGTGAAATTTGTGAACGAAAAAAAATTATTTTAAGAATTTTGATGTCAATTTTCACAAATTTATTTTTCTCTATCCCGTTTCAGTTTTTTCCATTGTTGGTAGGTATGGTATGGCATGAGTTGTTTTCTGTTTTCACTGGTTACTATATTCAATTTGGTTGCATTTCGGTTGGTTTTATATTGAACCAACCTGTACTCTTGATGAAACAAATCATGTACACCAGTGGGAATTGCCGCAAGTCGTCCAGTTCTCCAAAAAATATGTTTCTCATGTAAGTTGGGGTACTCACAATGCATGTGTTTGGCTGTTTCAATGTCTTCCGTATCATAACAGCTTCTGCAGTAGTCCGGTAGGTTGATTCCTAGTCTGGCAGCCTTTGCACCTATGGGGCAGTGCCTAGTTAGTACACCTACCATGATACTGATTTATTATTTACTTGTTGTTCTAGGATAAGAGACTTTTGGTCCTTTTATCGTCCAACTTTGGCCATAAGCTGCGAGATTGAGAATCATTTCCAGTCCTGCCTGAGGCGTTGATTTCTGTGCTCCCATTATGCTAACACTAGCCAATCGTTGTACCTTCGTAAGATTGGTGAGATAGTTAGCCTTATCTATTGCATTCAACCATTCAATTGTTACGTAGACAGGCTTCTGGAGAAATATCCAGAGAAATCCCGTTCAACTTAAGGAGGTCAAGTTTTTCTAATTTCCTCTTGTTCGTAAACAGAACTAGTTTGGTTTTTTTTTGGGTTAATACCTAGACCGGTCAGTTCTGCCCAAGAGGATAGTTCTTTGAGTGCAGATTCCTCTATATGGCTGATTCTAGAAAGTGTTTCCCACTGGTCATGATTATTACGTCGTCTGTGTATGCCACTGTTTTGATTCCTTTGGATTTAGAAGTCACTATAATTTTATTGACAACTAGAAGCCACAGCTTATCTTTGCTTCTACTGCGAATTCGGTAAGAGCCGCTCTGATTAACCTAGTTCTTACATTTTTGAATGAATTCCAACGTAAATTCCTTGTAGTGAAGGCGTTTCTCGATTTCTGATACAACTGCATGCAGGGCTGTCTTCACTAACTTCCCCTTAAGGTAGGCGTGTAGAGTACTACATAGGTTATACGTGCCTTTTGTAGACACATGTTTCTTAAAGTATTATTTTCTTTCCTTAATAAGTCTACCTCTTTCTTAAGCTCTCGGTAGAGCAGTTCAATTTCGGTAAGCTTGGAACGGAGTTCGCCGTTTCCGTCCTCAATGCTTTTAATTTTTACTGAGTCCCTAAGTTTTTCAGGCGCTTGCGCTTCCGGCGGACTTCGTTTTCCGGAGACAGTCGATCTTGCTGGTGGAGATCGAGATACACTTGTACTTTTAGAAAAGGGACTTATTAGTTGCAATAAATGGCTCTCCCCAGAATCCATAGAGCCGACCTCCGAAGAGGGTGGATTTTCCAGTGTAACTGGACTGCCACCTGGGGTATTAAGTCGTTTAGTTTTATTCATTACATATTTGTGTATACGCTATGCTCGGTATACGGAGGGTGGATTTCAGTCGCCTCTTGGGCAATGACTAGTTGCTAAACGACTAAATCTAAATTATTAAACAAAAATGAGCCTAGATAGTGGAGAAGTTATTCTTTTTTTTATTAATCATTGCCAGCGATGGGATTTTGTTGACCTAAAAAATAAAAAAAGGCAAAATAAAACATCCAAATAGGCAAAAAAAAAGCATTTATTTAAACAAGAGACAATAAAATAAAAACTTAATTATAGTAACATTGAGCAACCATAAGTTTTTTTTTTTAATTTCTGCGATTGTCCCTTAACAGCGCCTTAAAAGAGCTGAAGGACCTCTCTACATCAGCAGAAACGAATGGAGGTCAATTTAAACACTCGACATCACCCACTTCAATATTTTCAGGGAGCTCACGGTTTGCGTCGCTTTTAATAACGCAATTTATTTGCTCTACTATCTCAAGTCCCTTATTCGCAGAGAAAACGGATTTGAACTTGTCTAAAACATCTTTTGCGATTGTCCCATTTGCTGTTTCCAAGTCGCCTTTGACTTTGTCCAAAATCTGCAAGACTTCTCCGATCGTGTTTCCTTAATGTTAAAAAAACATGAATAAGGTACTGTTAGAAAAAGCTGTAGCTTCAAATTACTAAATTACCAGGATGTGGATCCGATGTATGCATTTATGAACAATAGGTAGGGGTGACAGATTTTAAAAAAATCTGCGGGACACTTTCTATACTCCCATCGAAATTTCAAGTATTTATGCCTAAAAATTTAAGACCCAAAATTTGGTGGCACACGGTCGGACTCGGTCACTAGATGCTTATAATTTATATATATGTATATACACCATGACTGGCCTGCACGACAATAACTTGTGGCACGTGACATCAATACAGTAACGCTCTAATTTCATGCGCATTTCAGTTGAATTGAGATGAAATAGAGGTTTATTGTAATTTTTTTGAAATTGTGTGAAGAAGTTATATGACAACTGGAGTGTATGTTATTGCGGGCGATATAGGTAGATTTTAAGTGAAAACTGAACTTACGGGACAGCAATCATTTTTTTAAAATACAGTGCGCGACTGGATCGTAGCTCCTACATATATGCTGTTAGTTGGAAATGAATAATTTTTTAATAAAAAAAAATTAATTTTTGAAAAAATATTTTTCAAAATTTTGCACAAGTTTAAATGCCACATTTTATTAAACATTTAATCTTGCCCATATTTCGATTTTGATGAAAATCCATTGAGTTTTAGCCGAGAAATAGCCATATTTCTAAAATCAGTTAATAAGAAAAGTACCGTTCTACGTATTTTTAGCCAAAAACGTGGTACGCCACCTTATAGCATTTGTCTAGACTAACTCGAATATGAATCTAAATCAAAATCGTTACAGCCGTTTTCGAGAAAATCGTCTTTTTGTGAAATTGGCCATAAGTAAAGTACCGCTAATAACGGGGCTAGAAAAAAAATTCCGATTTCGCCTCGAATTGCGACCCTACAGAGCTCAGATATGAAGTTTAAAGTAAATCGGTCCAGCCGTTTAGGCTGCAGTCCAGCGTACATACACATAGACAGACAGACAGAGTCGGCAGACCCGCTTTTTCGAGCTTCTTTATCATCGTAATGTCAGAATTCATTGTTATCTCGAGTTCGAGTTATTGCACGAATCCAATACTTGCCCTGTATTATAGGTGCAAGTAAAAATCTAAAACTGAGAGCGAGAATGCAACGAAAGTTAGGAGGAAATTGCACTAAAAGCTATGTGGCACGTAGCCTCGTCCTGTTGAAACCACGTGTCATCGGTATCATCCAATTAAATCCAAAAGAAATTGGTTATCATCGACCGATAGCGCTCGCCGTTAACGGTGGTGGCCTGGTCAACTTCGTTCTCAAGAAGTGTGGACCAATGATGCCGACAGCTCAAAATCCACACCAAAGAATGACTTCCTCTAGTTGTATTGCAATTTGCTGGATCCCGATAACAAAAATTCCACAAATTTGCTTGTTGACGAACCCATTCATCCAGAAAAGAGCCTTGTCGCTCAATATGATTTTTCAACGAAGCTCTGGAAATGTTGCTCGCACAGAAGCTTCACTTTCATACATGTTTTTTTTTTTGAGAAATTATGTTTAAATTATATTGTATTAATTATGTATTGTAGTGAATTAAATAACATTCACCCCACATTTTAAAGACACTTTTGTATGAAGTGGCATTATCACTATTTTTTTATTTACACAAATACTAATGTCACTACCTATTCTTAAATTTAGTATTGTTATGTTAAGTACACTAATTACAAAGTTTGTTAAAATAATAAGGAGATAAAGACGTCCCGCCAGCCGAGGGACTGTCCCGCGACACGTGTTTCGCCCCGCAAGTGTCCCACAGGAAAATTGTCCCGCAAAATGTCCCGCAATTAACCTTTTATTTTCCGAATGTCGCCAGATGACTGTTGTTTGATTTATTATGTACATATATGTATAAATGATCAGCATCACTAGCAGAGTCGATTAAGCCGTGTCCGTAATTCTGTCCATCCGTGTGTCACCAGTTCATGGGGTCTAAATTTTGAGTAGATCGTTGAAATTTTGTATACGATGTCGTCGGAAAAGTAAGCAATACAAGTGTAAACATTTTCATGTATGTCAAAAATGAAGGCCCAAAAATTGGTGACAGAAAGACGGATAGAGGGACGGACTTGGCTTAATTGACTATTGGCTAGTGATGCTGATCATTTATACATGTATGTTTATATGTACATATATTATTGGATTTTAATCAAAAGAGGGCTTTTCAAATCTGGCAGCCCTTAGTGCAGCCCGAGATTTGAAATCTATAGCTATATAGGGCCACACCGGCTGAAAGGTTTGTTAGAATTCCAATTGAGTGTCCTGTCAAGCATAAGACATAATAAAAGGATTACCTTCTATATTGCCATATAGTTCAGCCGAAGATTAATGTATTTTTTGTTTATAGAAAACAGTATGGGACTACATCTTCAGTTCGGATTGCTCAAACATAAAATTAAACAACAGTGTTTTGATCATTACTGAGCCTCTACTAAATCTTCACAGTATCCAGGTAATGTGGCAACATAAATTAATTTAAAAAATAAGTTCATTATATTTTATTTTTTATAGGAAGTAATGACAGAAATACTTTTTGAAGAATATGAATGTAATGGCATATTAAGAACCTCATCCGCTGACCTAGTGGCGTATACTTACAGTTTACAGCGGCAAAATTCGGGAAATTGTATTGTTATTGATGTTGGATATAGTTTCACACACATTGTTCCCTATCTGAATGGGAAACAAATTAAGGGAGCAGTAAGGAGAATTGAAGTTGGTGGAAAGATGCTGACTAATTATTTGAAGGAGGTGATATCTTATAGGTAATTTCACAGATTTATTAAATTAATATAGGTGCCCAGATAGAAACGATAGGAAAACGACAAATTTATCCTTCACAACTTTGACCATTGCGTCGCTTGAATGGCTTTTAGCGCTGTCTTTTTGTAACCACAGCTCGGATATGTCGATGTTGTCGAGCTCTGGCCAGAGAAAGCCGCTTAATATCGCGCTAAAACTGGTATCATTGGCGGTAACGGTGTGATGTTTTCGTCATGCCAAAAACTTCACTAGATAGTTAATCTGTGTTGTTATTATTATTGTATCTGACTCCAAAGGATTTTGGTATAGGGACACATGAACTGCTGCTTCGAAACCGGCGTACTCCATAATTTTTCTCCAAGTCGTCGGTCGTTTTTTGCATGTATGGACCACGCCTGTACCCTTTGAGTGAAGTTTATTAGTTCTTAGTTTATTTTTATACCCTATCCGAAGGGTATATTAAGTTTGACACATAGTTTGTAACATAAAGAAATATTAAAGATAGACCCAACAAAGTATATATAAATGATTAGCATCACTAGCCGAGTCAAAAGTTTTTGGGCCCTAAATTTTGAGCTAGGTTGATGAAATTTTGTATACGAGGTCTTTGGAAAAGTAAGCAATACAAGTGTAACTTTTTTGTAGCTGCACAGATGTACCCAAAGTGTTTAGGACTTGTGCGCGCTACTAAATTGTCTTTCCAAAATGTACAAAACCTTTTTTGTACCAATAATAGTTTAGAAGTTAAAGCGTTAAAAGTGGCTACACCTCCTGAAATTAGTCACCCAATTTGGGGGGCTATAACTTGAAATGGGGTGAGAATAGACCCCCCCCCCCCCCCCTGCCATACAATTTTTTGTTCGGCAGAACTTCAGGAATCTCCCCTTAAAGGATTATACCGCTTAACTGGGACACCCTGCATAGATGGGGAATAACTAGGTGGGTGGTCTGTATATACCTCCTAGATATAACCGAGATTTCTCACACACACTTTTATTAATAAAAACCGAATTATTTTTTTCGATTACTATATTTTGCAAAATTTCATATTTCCATATATCCTTAATATAAAAAACTACACCACCTGTATGTGTAGATGTAGAGTCACATCTAATTGACTGGTAGCTCTTCAACTCAATTTCCACGTCTTTAACAGAGTCTGTAGTATGTGTTTCAGTTGTACATACAAAGTCAAAACACTTGTCATAAACTAATATCTCGAGCTCACTGAAGTTATTTGTGAGACCTTCGATATTTAAACTTAAGCACTTCAACTCTGCTAATTGCTAATAGTTTATTTTACTGCGTTCATTAAGCAGTTGTTTTCTATATATTGGACATTTAATACTACTAACATTATGTCTTATGTCCATATCGGGAAGTTTAGCCTTATTTATCACATATCACATTTAACTTCACTTACACAATTTTTTACTTCATGATCTTTTATTTTATATTTTAAACAAATTTTATCACTAGTACAATCACTATGCTTATGATTATACCCAAGACATTGGCCGCGTTCCCTACGCCTGGAGTTCTCTATCTGCTAGATTGGTAAAACACGCTAGAAGATGAAACGTACAGCTAGAGTTAGAAAATACTAAACATATACCCCACATGCCCTGTTTATATATGGCACTTTTCCTTTATGTGCAGAGGTGGTTTTGCCAAACAATAAACCTTTATTAGCTATTAAAGTTTTATGACCTTACAGTATATCTCATTCGTGTGGAAATACAACCCCTTTTTGTTTTCTGATGCCACACCGATTAATTTCATTATTTGCCTACCAAACTCGATATTTCTATACTCCTATTCTTCGATCGTTGAATTTCATGAAAATTTCAATCCGATCCCAAAACATTTTATAATCAGATCGATTCAATTCCCTCATATAAACGGGGCAATATAGACTTTTTTATTTTTCCGTAATACAAAAAACATACAGCCACATTAATTGCCACACACATAAGAATAGCTACTTTTACCACACTTTACAATTAAGTAAAGCACATAAAATAGGGAAATACATATTGCGATTTACGAATTCACAAACTTTTTGACAACAAAAGGCGAAAATGCAGACAGCTGTTGTTTGTTTTGATTTCTTTAGTTGATTTACTACGTTTTATGCAAGTACTAATTGGGTTTACTACTTTGCAGCGAAGGTCTTCGTCGCTAGGATCTGCTATAATCTAGTCACTTTTTTGTCCTCCGCTAGATTTTCTAGGACAAAATCTGTCATCCCGGTGCAAAAATATTCTAGCAGCTAGATTAGCGAGCAAATATACAAATAAAAATCCTTTCATACACTACACATCTATCGTATCTTATATATATTTTTTTCATCTCCATAATTTCATGGAAGGCTTTATTGTCCACTTCTAATATGGCATTATAGAATTTATTGTTCTTAAAATATTTATACACCTTAATACATTTAATCGTTTTAAATACTATATTGTTTTGATTTTTTATAGCTTCAACTATGTATTTCATCACCACCTAAGTTTTCACACATACCACTCACTAGAATTGATGGATTTTTCATTATAAGAATATGTACTTCATATTTATCACTCATTTTGTTTTTAATCTCATCACTAATTTTTTTAACAGCCTCTTCACTATCACAACATATTGCAATCGAACCATTTTTTCTTTCGAACATATTGTTTACTTGCTGGTAAATGAACATAAATTATTTTTTAGGCTTGTAACTTTGCATACATTTATTTGAAAACTTAAAAAAGAAGAAAAAAATTTTACATAATTTTTTTTTCTTTTTTAGTGTTCCGGACCTTAAAAGGAAAGACGGAACACTTATGGGTTTGATACGGTGTCTGTTTGTCCGTCTGTCCGTCAGTATGTCATAGCCCTGTAACTTTTGAACCGTTAGACGTAGGGAGCTGAAACTTTCGCTATGTATACATTATGTGGAAGCCCGTACAAGATGGCGGCAATGTATTTCATTTTGGGGGCCTTTTTTTGGGCACCTTGTATGAACCTTGTATTTTTTTCTGGCAAAATTTGTTGAACAAAAAAGCTTGCCAAACATTTGAAAAATGTTGCCCCCCCACCCCTAGCAGCCAGACCATAAATGCTAAAAATATGAAAAAAAAATTGGAGATACGTAGAATTTTGTGTAGATTGTGGAAAAAGTACGAAAATTCCTGTATCTTATATATTTTCTGAGAAAAATTAAAAAAACGGGGTATCTTGTTACACCACTGTATCTCCCCCAGTTTTCATGTTATCCAAATAATTTTTCCAGAAGGTCATTTTGAACCTATGGTTGGCTCAAATTTTCATCCAAATCCGCCAAGTAGTTCCCGAGTTACAGATTTTAGAAAAGCGCATGAACTTCCCTATAATCTCTTCTCTTGCTGCTACCTCATTCGATTTCGATTTTTCAATAACTAAGTCATTTGCACGAATGGATCGTACTATACATATGTTAGCTCTATGCTGCTATTGAAAACCAAATAAGTTTAAAAAACTATAATTTTTTTTAATTTTGGTTTTTTTTCAAAAATATTTTTTTCTTAAAACTCTCTAAAAACTCTTCGCATGTCAAGTATTGTCAGTGTTGTGCTTTACTTAAACCATTTAACAAGCAAAGTACCGTTACATGCATTTTTATCCAAAAGCTTGGTATGCCAAACTAACTGAAATATGAAATTTTATCAAAATCGTTGAAACCATTTTGGAGAAAACTCCGTGTTTGTCAAAATGGCGCTACGTGAAGGAACTCTAAGAGTACGGCTAGAACAAAAATTTCAATGTCTCCCTTAGGGGCCATGCAATAACTCACATCGATCGATCGACACACTATAACGAGCTTCTCTATAACCGTAATTTCAGAGTTGTTTAATATCTCGAGTTCCAATTTTTGCACGAATTCAATTCATGTTTTATATCGAAAGTGCAAATTTAAATGGACTGGAATCTCAGCACAGTATTACTAGGATATACTTACGTACTTTTGTTTTTTCCATTTGATAAGACATTACATTGTTCATATCAAAACCAGTATTAGGTGTACCTATGCAGGATATGGATAAATTGCCTTCTATTTAATGATAATATAAAATGTCCGGAATACTATTGCACGAGGCTCTCCTCGCACTTGTCCAATTTTTTGTGATCAAACAAAAGCCCTTCTTTTCGGCGGCGCATGTGATTTCCGCCCATTGGAAGATCTGAAACCAAAACTTCCAACGGGACTAGAAAGAATACATGTTTGGCTCTAGTATGAACTAGGATTATAAATTTCGCACAAAAATTAACAAAATGGCGGACCGTTGAAATTTTTTTTTTGAAAATCTTTTAAAAGTAAAGAAGATCTTCACCGATTTGATTTATCCTAGTTCATACCATAGGTATATATGTATAGAATAACGTATTAAAATTTGGAACCGATTAGATTAATGGTTTTTGAGTAACCTCATACGCCAGTCGTAAAAACACGTAGTAAAGTTTTAAGAAGCAAATTCTTGGGTATAAAACTTACCTACGTTCCACCATAAATCGGCTATATCTTCAAGAGTTTTTAAAATGTTCACTTGAAATTTTAAAGGAACATTCTTGAATAGTAGGTTCGAATTAAATAAAAAAAAAAATGATTTTTTTGAAACCGAGAATGGGGGGTGCCCTTAATAGAAAGGGCAGAACGGTCTATTTTCTTTTTTATATTAGATTTTGTAATGTCGAAAAGCTGACTCTCTTTACTAATACAGGTGCAATATCAATTGGTTTCCTCAGTAATTCAGCAAATAATGGTTTAGGTTTCACTCCAACTTCGCTCCCTTTGTTCCTCGTATTTACTACTTCGCTCTTTAGTTCATCAATTTTACTAATTAAACACTCGCGAACGTTATCTTCCATTTTTTTTAATTGATTATTCTTCTCACTCACACTTTGCGATGATTTTAACACCAAATTAATTTTTAAATCTTTCACCGTTTTAGTAATCTTTTGCACTGCTTTTTTCTCTTTCACACTCTTTTCTTTTAAATCATCTTTGAGTGCAATAACCATATCACTGATTTGTAATGTTAGATTACTTACACTCTTATTTAAAATGTCTATAATTTTTTCATATTTTGATTTTTGGGACTCCAATATATTTTCATTTTGTTTACATATTTTATTGGGAATCACCAAACAATCATTACACTTATAACTTAGGTTTTTGTTTCCTCTCAGTAGTTCAATGTCGTACTCAGACAATTTGCCTTTGCAACACAACCGATGGAACACTTTTTTGCAGAAGCCGCTACAAGGGATTACATTAGGGTCGCCCCGACTAAATCTCGCGTCGCACTTTCCACAAAATTTATCCATCGTATCGAAATGTTCGTCACGAAAAGCCGAAAATAATTAATTCTTATTAATGTTGAATAATTTTGTGGTAATTATTACCAACAAAACTTAAAAAAATAGATTTATTCTATTAGCTCAAGTTCACACGTCTATCTCGCTCGAACTCACAACTACTTGATATACGCTTGCAAAAAAACACGGCTAGTGATAAAACCTCACTTTGAATATTGTTCAAGTATTTTGTTTATGTGTAATAATCAGATGTTGGTTTTTATTGTTACTACAACTAAGTGTTCGACTTATCAAGCAGTTTTCTTCTCACGAAATAAGAACATTTGGCAGGTTAGCTTCCCATTAGAAACTCCTGCTAGTTCCGCAGTTTAGACGCGGTTACTTATCGCGCCAGGTCTAGAGGTTTAGTTCTTTGAAGACGGCGCAGTAGATTACTTTCATCCAAAACTTGAAGGACTGTGATATTAACGTGACTTTCTAGTCGAATTTTATGCTTTCTCGCGTAGTTTCTAATTTCATCTACGATTGTTTTAATGCCGAGATCTCTGTGGATATCGTTATTTCTAATATACCATGGCGCATTAATAATTCCTCTTAGCACTTTGTTTTCAAAGGTTTGTAGAATGTTTATATTACTTATTTTGGTACAACCCCAGAGTTGTATACCATAAGTCCATACTGGTTTTAGCACTTGCTTGTACAAAAGCAGTTTGTTCTCTATATTAAGTTTGGAATATTTTCCAAGTAACCAATACATATCTCTATATTATTTATTTGTAATAATCAGATGATCAGTAAATTACAAAAACTACAAAACAGGAGAACAATGAGAATTGTTTTAAAGTGCAGTGGACTTACTCCAATAAGAGAAATGTTGTTAAAATTGTGTTGGATAGGTGTTAATCAAAGAATTGTGTATAATGTGATAGTATTTGTATTTAAAATTAAATTTAATTTATTGCCTAATTATTTGAATGGATATATATGTTTTGTTAGTGATGTGCAACCTTTTACGCTCCGTAATGTTGGTAAGTTTAGATTGCCAACACATAGAAATTTAAGGACAATGAATATGAGTCTACATAGAGGATTATATACATATCTTCAATAGTTTACCTAAAAATTTAAAAATGGAACAAAATTTGCTAAGATTTAAACATCTATTACTTGATTATGTTCAAAATAGATTTTTTTGATTGTAATATGTAATGTTTAAGAATTTTAAAATGGCAAAATATTGCCAAATAAATGAAGAAAAAAAATTGTCATGTACGTAATCTCCTTTTAAGTAAGGTAAAACGATGGCTTTTCTCTAAGAAATCAACAATTTAATAGTGAATTCAGCTTAGCTTAAATAAATAATGCAGGAATCTAATATTTCTTTCTTTTATCTACATTAATTACTTTAAGATAAAATGCATTCTAGTTTAAGATAAAACAATTCTAAGATTATCCCACCACTTATAATTTCTCAACATTAAATATTTTTGTAAGATCATTTGCCTCTAGTCATCTATTGACTATAGAACGATTCTTCATTATTCTCTATCAGCTTATTATTTGAATTACGTAAATATATATTATTATAGAATTTTGTACTCAATGGATTAGGAATGATGATAAATAAAAAAAAATTGGGCAAGTGCGAGGACATTTTTTTGTCAATAGGACATTTTATATTGTCATTAAATAGAAGGCAATATTATTCATATCCTGCATAGGCACACATAATACTGGTTTCGATATCAACAATGAATGGCAAAACCAAAAGTACTTCGGTATGTCCTAGTAATACTTTGCTGAGATTTCAGTCCATTTTAAATTGCACTTTCCATATCTCGCTCCAACTACGAAATGGCATATCTGCAAAAATTGACATTTTGAGAAATTTGGCGTTTATTATCTATAGATCGTTATTTATTATCATTTATATCGATTTATTAATTGCTTCAGTTGATTTTATGTTTTATGCAATATACGAATAGTCGTGCACTATACTCGTACGTACGCCAGTTCTTGTTTGATTTTTTGTACATACGCCGCTTCGTGTTTGGAACGACGATATAAAACATGTATTGAATTCGTGAAAAAATTGGAACTCGAGATATTAAACAACTCTGAAATTACGTTTATAGAGAAGCTCGTTATAGTGTGTCGATCGATCGATGTGCCGATCCTGTGTGTCTGTCTGTATGACTAAACGAGTGAATCAATTTACTTCAAACTTCATGTTGGGGAGCTATTGAAATTTTTGTTCTAGTCCTACTATTAGAGTTTCTTCACGTAGCGCAATTTTCACAAAAATGGGGTTTTCTCGAATACGGGTCGAAAAATATCGGGTATTTCGATTGTTTTTTGCAAAAAAGGCCAGCAGTAATTCAGATTGTAAATTTAAAAGAAGTACATCTGGTTGATGCTGATGAAGCTGCCTGTCGATTCCTGTTATGCCTTTAAAAACTTAACCCATTTTGAAAAGGGGCCAAAAAAAATTAGTATTTTTAGCCACATAACATAAGTGGCCAAATGAAACAGTTATTTTAACCTTTTGTAGTTATTGAGCAGAAGGAAACTGGTTGAGTTTATTTTTCTAGCGAAAACAAAAAAGTTTATTTGGCCCAATATTATTTCTGGTAAAAATAAATCGAATTAGGCCATTGAAAATGGGTAAAAAAGCGCTTTAATTTTTTTTGGGTGAAGTATGAGGTCTCTTATTATATCTACATAATATTTTAAGCTATGACAAACTGCATTTAAAATTGTAAAGATAAAATGTAAAAACGATGATATATATATTTACATGTACAACTTTGTCAATTGTCATTAAAGTGAACGGTTGGTTTTCTGCGAGTGCTCTTAATTGTACTGAAAATTTCATGTTTAAAAGTAATTTATCCATACCACAGAATTAAATAAAAGCCAAATAAGATAGTGACTTTTGAATATTTATTGATTTATTGATAAATTAAAATACAGAAGTGTTTATAATTGAAATTTTAAATAACTGCAACTCCTTCCTTTACATTCGTATATTACTTCGCATTTTCACCGTTTCTCATATACACGCAGTAAGTACCTATCATGAACCTGTGCGACCACTGTAAAGAGAACCTATCGCTTGCGGGTGACTTCGTCGTCTGCCCTATGTGCGCCCGAAAATTACATTTCGATTGCACCACAGTCACGGAAAGGTCCTGGAGATCGATGGGTACAAAAAGAGATACTTGGAAGTGCCAATTTTGCCGAAATGTCAGCGAAAATGTAAGCAACACTCTTTTGGAATCATGCCTACGTCCATTAAAACCTGATATCCAATCAAACAAGCGAAATCGGTCCGAAATCGCTAGCCCACAACATTCAAGCAGCGAGAAATCTAAGGGGAATGTAGCGGAAACAAATAAGAATGAAATACTATTGGAGCTTAAAAACATGAAAACAGAAATTAAAAGTATAGCAGACTTCTGCAACTTCGTTTCACAAAAATTCGACGATATAAACAAAAACATTGAAAAAAACAATAGCATTATGGACACACTCACGAACGAAATTCAAAAATTAAAAGATGCACATAATGAAAAAGACATAGTCATCTCGCAAATGCAAGTACAAATTAATAAATTAGAGCAACAACAACTAAAAAACACAATAGAAATAAAAAATATTCCACCAACAAATAATGAAAACTTAACCGAAATTGTACAAGCGATAGGAAGCACAATAAAACAGGAAATAACAAACGCGGATATAACTGACATCTACCGCACGAAAACAAAAAACACAAACCGCTCTACAATTGTCGCCACTTTCAACAGTAACCTAATTAAAACAAATTTCTTAAAGAATGCCCGTGCAACACTGATAATCGCCAAAATCAATCAAAACATGGGTAGCAATGCAAAATTGATCGAGACCAACAGCAACAATGTCTACATCAATAATATGCTCACAAGTGTGAACAAACAGTTGCTGTGGCAAGCGAAGAAGATGGCAAGGGAAGAAGGGTGGAGATTTGTGTGGGAGAGCGCTGGAAAAGTATTCGCACGCAGAGAGGAAAACGCGGAAGCTTTGTATATACAGTCGATGAGTGATATAAATAAAATCAAACGTACATAATTAATTTCAATGTGCTAATATATATGTCGATCGAATTGACTTTTTTTATGATGGATATGGATGACAACGTCAATATAGAAGATCTGTTTGATTTAAACTTTATGGAGTTTTTAGATTTTAATCAAACAAAAAATGAATTAAAGAAATTGAATTTTACTTGTTTATGTCTGAATATAAGATCGTTGAGGAAAAATTGGGATGTTTTTTGTGCAAATGTTAGTCCGATTCTGAGTGATGTAGATATAATTGTATTAGTGGAAATAAATATAAAAAAAGAAGAAAATAGTCTGTATTGTCTTGATGGATTCTGTGGTGAATTTATTAATAGGGATAAAAGAAAAGGTGGAGGAATTGCCATGTACATTAAAAATCATATAAACTACGAAAGGTTAAATATTACGACTGCAGCGTATGAGAACTTAACAGTGAAAATTAAGTCAACTAAAAAAGAGAAAATAGTCTGCGGAATTTATAGACCACCGAAATGCAATGAAAATGAATTTATTGAGGAGTTCGAGACAATTACAAACAAAAAAAATGTGCACGACTGGGTCGTACGTACTTGCACCTACATATATGCTGTTAGTTGGATGTGCACAAATTTAAAAAAAAAAAAAATTAAAAAAATTTGGATAAGTTTAAATGCCACATTTTGTTAAACATTAAATCTGGGCCGCATTTCGATTTTTATGGAAATCCATTGTGTTTTAGCCGAGAAATAGCCATATTTCTAAAACCAGTTAATAAGAAAAGTACCGTTATACGTATTTTTAGCCAAAAACGTGGTACGCCATGTTATAGCATTTTGCTAGACTAACTCAAATATGAAATTTAATCAAAATCGTTAGAGCCGTTTTCTAAAAAATCATGTTTTTGTAAAATTGGCCTTAAGTAAAGTACCGTTAATAATAGGGCTAGAACGAAAATTCCAATTTCCCCTCTGGAGAATACACAACTGACCCCAGATATAAAGTTTGAAGGAAATCGGTCCACCCGTTTGGGCTGTAGTCGAGCGTACATACATACAGAGTGACGGACAGACAGACAGACAGACAGACAGAATCGGCAGACCTACTTTTTCGAGCTTCTCTATCATCGTAATGTCAGAATTCATTGTTATCTCGAGTTCGAATTTTTGCACGAATCCAATACTTGCCCTATATTATAGGTGCAAGTAAAAGGAGCAAATGATGACATAATCATTTTAGGCGATATGAACTTAAACATTAAAGATAGCAAGAATAATTACGTTCTTAGCTATCAGGAACTTTTGGCTTCGAATGGACTACGTAATGTCATTAAAGCAGCTACGAGAATAGATTTAAATATAGGGAGCAGCACATTGATCGATCATATACTGGTTAACCTGCCACATTCAAATATACTCTCGGCCGTAGTACATAGTAATATATCAGATCATTACAGCACTATTTATGGTATCTACGATGTGTGTACAAGAGAAAATGTTCAACCAATGCGATCTTACATCAAAAATACAAAAGTGAATGAGCTGATTAGAGCTACCGACTGGACAGCGATTTTAACAGAAACGAACACTGAAAGTCTCTATAACTCACTAGCTGAACAAATGGGCGAAATATACAGGAATTCGAAAGTTACTTGTAAAGTGGCTACTAGGAAAAATCCCGACTGGATTACAAGGAACATCATTGAAATCTGTAGGGAAAGAGATCGATTGTATCGCAGGTGGAAGAATAATAGGACCAATCTATATATATAAAAATGAAAATCTGTCTGTGTACAGAAATAGTTTGTAAGACTACTCCTCTCACACGGCGTACCCGATCTTCATGAAACTTTCAGGGCTTATTCGTGTCGGCCAGGAGAAAGTTTTAGAGAGTATAAATTTTTGGAAAAATGGGCGGGGTTACGCCCCCTTTTGAAAAATATTTTTATCTCGGCAACCTACGTAGATTGACATAATTACATATTTGCTTTAATCTTTATCTAAATCTACATGGAGGCAAAACAACGTTTGCCCGGGTCAGCTAGTATAACATATGAAATAGAATACAAAAGGCTGCGAAACCAAGTCAACAAAAAAGTATGCAGAAGTCGGGAGGAATACTATAAAAGGAAGTTCGAGCAAGCCAAATGTGACCCAAAGAAAACATGGACACTCATCAATGAAGTATTGGGGCGAAAGAAACCGTCGTTAGATGAAACAATAGAGAAACATTTTTCACCTAACATGAACATTGCTGAGTTGACTGAAACATTTGCAAGTTCATTTTCACAACAAGCTGCATCAATAATCCACGTTTGTAACAAAGAAACCTCCAGCCACAGGAACACACTTTAACGGGATACAATTTACCTAGAAGATACAAACTGTACAGAAGTTGCAAATCTTATAACTCGATTAAATATCCAAAAGGCACCAGGAACGGATGATATCAGAGCAATAGACATACAATCAAATGCGGACATCTTTGCACCCATCATTTCGAACCTTATCAATAGCAGTTTCAGTACTTCCACGGTACCCAAAAAGCTCAAAGAGGCACTTGTTAGACCTATCTACAAGGGTGGAGCCAAACATGAGATAGCAAATTATCGTCCAATTGCAATATTGCCAGTGATAGAAAAGATCTTTGAGCAAATAATTGCAGATCGAATATGGAAATTTATTGATAAGCATAAGCTAATAAGCAAGAATCAGTACGGTTTCCAGAAGGGAAAAAGTACCAATCAACTTCTCGGCGATTTTGCAAACCTAATTAACACCAGCCTTAACAAAAACCATCATGTGTTAGTGCTTTTCTTAGATTTCAGCAAAGCATTCGATACCCTAGACCACAATAAACTCATAGATGCAATACAAAGAATAGGAATCAGAGGGAGACTAGTATATTGGTTAAAAGACTATCTCAGAAATAGGACATTTCGCGTAGGAATTAGGGGATACCGCAGCAAATCAAACCCAGTGCAATATGGAGTTCCACAAGGCTCTAAACTTGGTCCTTTATTGTTCATATTGTACACCAACGAACTCCTAAAATCCTTCAAGATGAGCTTTCCATTCGCGTATGCAGATGACACTGCGATTGTTGTTTGTCACAAATCGCTTTTAGAAGCGACCAGGATGATGCAGGCAGAATTCGACGAGGCTGGGAAATGGTGTCACGATAATGGGCTTGTAATAAACGCGGCTAAAACTAAATTATTACACATACGTAGCCCACAATACCCGAAGTCAGAAATTGAAATAAAGGCATTCAATTGCGCTGAAAGGATCCCTCTTTGCGTTGGCATGCCTGAAGTATAAGGCTACAAACTGCGTGCAAAAACAGGTGTATCACGCTCTTGTCGAATCAAGGCTAAGATACGGCATACTTGCGTGGGGAGGTGCAGCAGATACACACATCGCAAAACTTCAAAGCATCCAAAACAGGGCGATCAAATTACTGAATACAAGAAACAGCGTAGATGGCAGTGTGAGAGTTCTCACAATGAAAAGTATATATAATATGACAGCGGCGCTGGAATATTATGATGACAACAGATTCCGAACTTTAATCAGCCATAACATCAATACCAGTAGACGAGCAGAGGGGCTGTACCATCTTCCATCCTTCAACAACCTATATGGCAAGCGTCAGCTGATGTACACCATACCAAACATCCTAAATAAACTTCCTAGTAATTTGCGAAATTTAAATCAAATTAATCTGAGAAAAAAAAAACTTAAGCAATATTTCTTAGAAGCAATAACTTAATTTATATTTACATCTTTCTTCTATTAATCTAAATCTTTTTCATAATTACTCTACTTTATAAATGTATTTTTTCTTTTATATAAAGTTTAATGAATTTAGCATCATACATAGATAATTAGTTAAAATCACCTTTCGTTTTGATGATAATACTGAAAATTAATTGAATTTTAAATACAACCTCCTGCAGATAAGCCTTGTGGCTTCGCAGGTATGAATAAAATTGTAACGATTATCAAAGAAAAAAAAAAAAAAAAAAAAACATTATACAGGCAAGTACACATATATTTTATGAACGAATATTACAACTCGGAGCTTTAAAACTAAAGGAATTTTTCCACTAATTTTGATTTACCCAAAAAAAATTGTGTTGATTGGACCCAATATTTTAGGACCAAAAATAATAGGGTCAAATTAACTCATTTGCTCCACAAAAATGTAAGTTATATTTTATGTATCAGGTTTTATTGGCAAAAAAAAAATATGAAAGTGCTACAATCCGCCTGGAGCGTATCGTGTTATACCCTATCCTTTTTCCATACAAATGTATATACAGTCGACTCCCCCTTAGTCGAATTTTCACGGGATGTCAAAATTAGTTCGAGTTAGAGAGAGTTTTGGAAAAATTCGAGTTAGAGGAATTAATATTGTTTGTATTTGTATTGAAAATAGACCAAGAGTCGAAGGAATGTATTCGAGTTAGAGTGATAGTTCGACTTAGAGGGAGTCGGCTGTAGCTCCTTTTTCCACCAATATATTGTATTTTCTTGAAATAATTTTTTGTTTTTAATTTCTTATAAAATTTTTCCAAAACTTGAATTTTCTTCAACAGTAGTAGCATGGTGTGGATGGAGTTTGAAATTTTTTCAACATATATTAAATTTTGTTCCTAAGAAGTTATGTTATTCTAATTAAACCACAGAAAAACAGTTTTTTTTAAGAAAAACGCCCTTAAAAAGTAGGTATGGCTATATAATGTAGGGGCAATTTGAAGAGTAACTGAAAAGCTGTATAATTGCCATTATAAGTTTTGTCAAGTTTCATGTAAAATTACTGAAAAAAGTTAATTTTTCGAAAAGTGGGCGGATTTTGAACATTTTTATACTTGTTCTGTCCCAATTTCCAAAGACCTCGCATACAAAGTTTCATATTCCTAGCTCAAAATTTAAGGCCCAAAAATTGGTGACATGGTCGGACATGGCTCAATCGAATCGGGTATTGATACTGATCATTTATATATATACTTTATTGGGCCTGTGTGCAATATTTCTCTATGTTACAAACTACGAGTATGTATAGGATATGGTATAAAAATTGGGTCAAATGAACCAATTTACTTTGGTCAAAAAATAGATTGTAGAGAAAAACAAGCACTTTCTACCACTAATTAAATTGGGCCACAAATACCTGTTTTATCCGCCTTTGTGGGTCAACTGGGTTCGGTCTCTGCTCGAATTTGATCTCGAAAATTTCATATTTCAGTTAATTTAGGCGCACCAAGCTTTTGGCTAAAAATGCACGTAAGGGTACTTTGCTTGTGAAATGATTTACCTAAAGTAAAATGCGAAAGAATATAGCATTTAGAGTTTTAAAAATTAAAAAAAAGCCAATATTAAAAGAAATCATAGTTTTTTAAACTTATTTAGGTTTCAATAGCAGTATAAAGCTAACATATACGATCCAGAAGAGAATATAGGGAAATCCGCTCTTCTAAAATCTGTAACTCGAGAACTACTTGGCGGATTTGGATGAAACTTGAAATTTGTGCCAATCGTAGTATCAAAATGACCTTCTGGACAAATTAAAACATGAAAACTGGGGGAGATAAAGTGGGGTAACTAGATACCCCATTTTTTTATTTTTTTTCAGAAAATATATAAGTTACAAGAATTTTCGTATTTTTTTCCACAATCTACACAAAATTCTACGTATCTCCAATTTTTTCACATTTTTCAGATGTCAAAAAAAAAAAATGCATTGATGAAATTCAATGAAATTCATTGCCGCCATCTTGTGCGGGCTTCCACATAATGTATACATAGCGAAGTTTCAGCTCTCTATCTTTAACGGTTCAAAAGTTACATGGGTGTGATAGACTGACGGACAGACACCGTATCAAACCCATAAGTGTTCCGTCTTTCCTTTTAAGGTCCGGAACACTAAAAATAAAATATGCCAAACAAAGGCACTGTATGTACCAATCATTACATGCGAACAAAAATTCAAGCTGAATGCAGTAGAGAGTACAAATCTTAGGTGCACAGATGGTACAGCATATCTAGCGACAAATTCGTCCTAAACTGAATTTAAAACGCTCTAAGACTTTAATTTCTCGCAACAGGTTGCATATCGGCGTCACAGTAGGTGTCATCACCGGAGACTGTCTAATAGACAAACACGGAACAAGGCTAGGCCTTTTCGCAAATGACTTTTATAGAAGCTGTAGCGATGAGGAAGAGGAGGAGACTAATTCTCACCTTCTTTGTGTCTGTCCAGCTCTCTCCCGTAGAAGGAAGCTTCATTTAGGAGTTTCATAAACTATAACGACTTACTTACTTAAAGGGCCCCCGACCCTTATAGAGTCTCGGCCTGAGACAAGGCAAGGCATACAGTTAATGAATCTCAGTTCAAACATTTTATGATATAATGCATCGATTCATTGTTGTCATGCGTTTTTTCATCAGCAGAAAAAAAATTGTGCGTGTTAGAGATCATGGTGGAATTAGTTTTCACACAATTCGTGTACCCCGCGTGGGGTTGTTATTGCTTGGTTGTTGTCCAAACTATATGCGTATTGTTGTATTGATTTTTCTTAGTCTGTAAATTTGTAATATTTATTTACATTTTTGTGTTGAATATTCTTAGTGAGTTTTTCAACCAAATTTTAAAATTGTGCTTACTGTGAAAATTCATTGCATGTGGCTGGGGCTTGATCATACTTACTCTTACTCTGTAGCTGGATATACTACCATGGCACCATCGCCACTGAAAATCTCCAATGGTATTTACATTTTGTGCGCAGAGACTTTTTTTAAAGAGTCATTATACCCTATCCTAAGGGTATATTAAGTTTGATACATAGTTTGTAACATAGAGAAATATTAAAGATAGACTACATAAAGTATATATATAAATGATCAGCATCAGTAGCCGAGTCGATTGAGCCATGTCCGTCCGTCCGTCCGTCCGTCCGTCCGTCCGTCCGTCCGTCCGTCTGTCCGTCCGTGTGTCACCAGTTTTTGGGCCTTAAATTTTGAGCTAGGTTGATGAAATTTTGTATACGAGGTCCTTGGAAAAGTAAGCAATACAAGTGTAAAAATTTTTAAAATCCGCCCACTGACACGCCCACTTTTCAAAAAAATCACCTTTTTTCACTATTTTCATATGAAACTCGAAAAAACTTACTTAAGCAAATATGTAGATATCCACTTAATCTACAAATCGCCCATACATTGTATATAGCCACGCCCACTTTTTAGGGGCGTTTACTTCAAAAAAATATTTTTCGAGTAAAAATATTAGTTTATAGGGCAAAATAGAAAATTTTGTGAGTACATTTTCCACCGCCCACTGAAACGACCAAATAATTTAGGGATAGGGTATCATACGATCCGCTCCAGGCGGATTGTAGCACTTTTTCACTGGTTTTTCTTTAAAATAATGAATATGTTTATTAATCCAATGTTCTTATTCTTAAAAATCATAGTCCACTGTTAATGAACAGTTCAAAAACTTATGAATAAATGCATTAAAATAAGAATCAGCGGTTCATTGGAGCACTCAGACATCAACTTGTCTATTGTACTACCAGAAAGCTTCCCGTTTCCCTTCCTTTACTGTATAAATTTCCTCGACAACTTAATGAATTCGTGTAGGCGCTTCAGGAACGAAGAGCTTACATAGGCAGCATTAATAATTAATAAGTTAATTAATAAGTTGTCTGCAGTCTTTTCTGCTGAGAGATAGCAAGTGTTCATAAGAAATCATCAATGGAAGCCCTAACCGTTTATGCAGAAAGACCTACCGCAGGTTAAGGTCCTGGGAAACTCCTGAGCCTGGTCTAGCAATCTCATCGGATATCTCATTACCCATGATACTAGTGTAACCTTGACCTGGCGCAGATAAGGGTCAATAAACTGAGGTACCTACTAACTTGAATGAGGTTAAAGGGTTGAGCTTTTAAATTCAATTAACCCTGCATGACAATCGGTGTGCGCTTCAACTTACAATTCTCGAGTTGAGTAAAGCCTCGAATAACAAGTGAAACATTATCTAGTAATGGAAGAACTAGTAAACGGATAAGTAATGCCGTACTACTGTTCGAATCCAAAAAAAATACCTTCAAAAGTTTTGCACGGCCCCACCTCTTCCGAGTGTCTGACAAACATTCAATTGTATTACTATCATGAGAGAGCTTCTTAAAGCCCCTCTTTCCTTCGGATATGGCATAAAACTGTAGGTCCCTTCTGTACGTGCGGAAGTGTATACCACGCGCAATATGTACAGTTGTAAGAAGCTAGGCCTTGGCCCTCTATTCCCTACAAAGGGTCCAGTCAGTTTTCCGCGGATTCCTGCTTTCCAGTAGGTTTCCCTACACGTGTAAAGGCTACATACAATTGTCCATGTGAGAAACAATTATTTTCCAAATTCAAACCACACGCTTGCAAAGATTGTCCCTGCACTTTATTGATGGTCATTGCAAAAGCTAGTCGAACTGGAAACTGCAAATGTTTGAATTCGAATGGCATGTCTGTTGGTATCATCGGTATACGTGGAATTAAGACATCTTCACCTTTGAATTTTCCATTTAAAATAGTAATGGCGAACATAAGTCATGGCGTCTTGTGCATACTCATGCATATGGCGTGGACTGCCAGTATATGAAGATGGTAAAAAAAGGGGCATTATGACATTGAAGAGAGATAAATTATTGGCTAACCCAATAATAATGATGTATGAAAAAAAAAAATAAAAAAAAATTTACTTACCAATCACAAAATAATATTTAATATTGATTAAAATTTGTATTATTTTTTGACTGAGAAAAATTTTAATCAAAATTAGAGCGATTGTCTTTTTTTTGTTCGGTGTTTACATTTTGTACATTCTGCATTTTCTTGAATGAACAGTAATTTTTTTTTAAATGGGCGTATGTCCTCATTATTTTTCTGAATAGTTAAAAAAAAACCAAGTAAATTTATTGAAAATTATTATATTAAATTAGTTATACGTAAACACACAAAATATCGATTAAGTTTTATATATATAGATTAAAACAAGAATTTAGATATTTTGGATGCGGAGAAGATATGAAGAAAGAACTAAACATTAGATAAGAAGAAATAAATAGAAAAGTTAAGGCAGCAAAGAACAAAATAGAAAAGCTAAAGAGCTTAGTAATACATCTCATGAACCACAAACTTGGCATTAAATAAGACCCATTTTATAGGATTAACATCATATGAGAAAAAAATCGAAATAATGCAATCAAAATCAATGTTAAAAGGCACGAATCTGTACATCGTCCAGAGTACAAAGCAAAAAGAAAAAAGAACTCCGTGATTTGGATCAAGAATTACGAAACAAGGGTACTGAAGTGGAAGTGAAATATGGCAAAATATTCGCTGGTGGAAAAGAAATTGATTTAACTAGATCCATATAACTCACGAATTACTTCAGAAGAGAAATAGATCACCCGAAGAGGATCTTAATGACAAAAAAAAGATAAGAGCTAGCGTCTCAAATAAAGTTCCTAATAAGGATAACCAAAAACTATCCAGCACTATCGGGAGAAAGAAAGTTAATACACAAGAGTCTCCTATAACTTTAATTATTGGCCCTTAGTCCCCGGCAGACCTTAAATGGTCAGAGGGTGCTAAGAATCCCCGGCGGGTATCTCATTATAGTAACGTGGAACGTTCATATCTTATGTATGTAAAGCAGGGAAATTTGAAAATGTTATAAAAGAATCAAAAAAGCTAAAAATCGACATCCTCGAGATTGCCAATGTACAATCGAAGGGGAGTGGCAGCTAGTTAAAAATGGTCGCAAATTCTACTTTTCTTGTTCTGACAAAAAAGAAGATATAGATATTGATATGGCAGTGGGAGATTATGGATTAGGAAATAATAATGAAAGAAATTAGTAGAATTTTGTCAACTATACGATTTAACCATTATGATTATATGGATCGCACTCCCACCTTGAAGATTAAATACCTGGTCGTCCCCAAGAAACACACAAAACAAGATAGTAAGAAATCAAATAGATTTTATTATCTAAGGCACCCAAGAAAAACTGCAAAGAAGCAAGGATTGTATCGAAGAACTATTCCTGGATGTGAGTGAGTTACTGGAAGCAGAAGGACCGAACATTTTAAGAGAAGGCACTGTCAGAAGCTAAGTGTAGGAAAACTTAAGGCCCTGACGGATTGCCGATAAACGTTTTAAACTTTTTTTGTTTTCTCGGAAAGGGGAAATCTTCCTCCGAGTAATCAAGGATGCCGGATTTTTACCGAATAAAAATCACCTTCCTATTATTGCGATCTAGTCACTTTGACTCATAAGCAATTTTTGTCTGATATTTACAGCGTTGAATGAGTTGCACCACTGTATAGACTAATAGAATTGCATAAAATTTCATAAAAATATTGCCGCTTTCTGATAATTCCCTTAAGTTCACGTAGGAATTATAAGTGTCTAATTATTTGTGCAGAAACAAGTATCAGAGTACGATGCATGGCCGTTATTATATACACAATTCCCAAGTATACAGAGTGCGTTTTGTCCACTCATTTAACACTGCAGTAATTAAATTGTAGGTTCGGTCCACAAACCAACATATAGTTAATGTAATGATTTCTGTGACGATCGATAAAATGGCCTTAATGATTTTTGGGTCCATCAATATTGATAAGAATACGATCAATACAGCCAATAACAGTATGCACGTGATACATCAGAATCTTCTTGCAGTACTGTCTATGGCATTGTGCCATTTTACAAAGTGTAGAAAACTACTTCCGTGATTACACGGCAAACAAATGTTTTGGAAATGCCGTGCTTATCTGCTATTCCGCGTCTGGTGGAGTGGTGTAAGTAGTCATAGTAATTTCGTCTTGTTGGCGTTTCATGATATTGTCCTATTCATTCCAACAAATATTTTAGAGATTTGCTATTAATTCGGATTGTTTTATTGAATTCGTAACTAGTATTTATGTATTTTAAAATTGGTTCTTTGTGTGATTACCCGAATACGACGTACTTTTATAATCGAAAACATTTCAGATTTTGTAGTAATTATTTGATAAACGCTTAACGATGTCTACAAATTAAGTTTGCGCACGTTTCTTCACGGTCAATCGCATTTGACTAGACACATTATGCTCACGTTCGTTCCTCGACTAATAAGAACATTATTATTACGAGTACATAGTTTTAAGGGCAGAAAAATAATCACTAATAAAATAACTTCTATGAAACATAATATTTCTAGAATAATAATTTTCACTAATAATTATTAGTGCTGGGTAAATAGAATATTAGTGTACGAAAATATTTATGAAACACTATTTTACTAATAAATGGCAAAATATAAGTAAATTTGCTAATAATTATTAGACTAAAAGTTTTATGAAATGGGGCCAAGGTGTATCTTTGTTGCTAATGTGTTATATACCAATGTATGTTTTGTATTTATATGTGTTTTTGTTTATTTTAGTTTTTTTACTTACACCGATACATAGTATAGGGCAAGTTTTGGATTCGTGAACATTTTCGATCTCGGGATTTTGATAGATTCTGATATTACCTTTATAGAGAAGTCGAAAAAAGTGGGTCTGAAAATTCTGTCTGTCTCTGTCAACGAGATTACAGCCTAAACGGGTTAACGGATTTTGATCAAACTTTATATCTAGGGTCTGTGTGGTAATCCCTAGAGGCGAAATTGAAATTTTCGTTCTAGCCCTAATAACGGCTTTTATTTCTCTAAGATTTGAATAAGCATCCTGTTGTTATACCCTGTCCTAAGTGTATCTATGTCTATGTTGATACATAGTTTGTAACATAGAGAAATATCAAAGATAAACCAAAAAAGTATACACTCCATTTCATAACTATATCACCACCCCTGTTTTTGCATTTCTTTAATATTAAAATAATTTTTCTGTAAATAACGGTTATCACCTGAAAGGGTAACATGAATGCAAACAATTTTATGAAAATTAGAAAAGTTCCGTCATCATTTCTAAGAGAAAAGACAAAAAAACAGTTTAATCCATTTTTCATAACATCACCATTTCGGTTTTAATTGAATAAAATTTTGTTAGACCTTAAAAACATATAATTTTTGAATAATTATTAATTAGTGGGACCTCCTTTGTTTTCCACTAAAGTCAAAATTCAATTTGGCATATTATCAACTAAGTTTTTTAACACATCCTGATGAATTGTGGCCCAAGAAGCATTAATGGCTTATTTTAGGTCAGCCACGCTGCTAAATCGCCTATTTTTGGCGTCAGTATGCCTTACAGATTTTCTATCGGGTTTTGATCTGGTGAGCAAGCAAGCCATTGAAAAACATTGATTTTATGCTGATTGAACCACGATTTCGTTGCTCTGCTGGAGTAAATCCAACTGAAAAAACCAATTCAGCTCCCGCTGAAGAAAAACCGCCCACATTGAAATATTGATCAATTCTGACATTACGATGATAGAGAAGCGCGAAAAAGTAGGTCTGCCAATTCATTCTGTCTGTCTGTCTGTGTGTCCCCGAGGCTACAGCCTGAATGGGTGGACGGATTTCGATCACACTTCATATCTAGGGTCTGTGTGATAGAGGCGAAATTGAAATTTTTGTTTTAGCCCTATTATTAATGGTACTTTACCAATTTCACAAAAATTAGATTTTCTCGAAAACGGCTCTACCGATTTGGACCAAATCTCATATTCAATTAAGATTTACAAATTACAATCAGATGACATACAAAATTTCTTACCGAAATTGTTAACAGTACTCTACTCTCTACTTATAAATTTTTTTGATAAAAGCCGATTTACTCGAAACCGTCTTAAACGATTTCGTTACAATTCTACTCTGAGACTAGTGCAGACACGTGCAATAAGATAACTTTTCACATTTTGGCCAAAATTGGTTGTACCGGTACTTATGACAAATTTGCCTAAAAGACGATTTTCTTGAAAAAGGATTAAACGATTTTATTAAAGTTCACATTAGATTAAATATCGCAAATGCTATAAAATGGCTTAATAAATATTGACCAAAAGTGGTAATAACGGTACATTTTTAAGGATTTACCGGTTTTAGCTAAATTGCTCGAAAACGGCTCTAAAAATTTTCTTTAAATTTCATATTTCAACTATTTTAGTAAAGCTCTATAAAATGGCGTTCCAAAGTTTTGGTCAAAAATTGTTAATAAAGGTGCTTTGCTTATTACCAACTTAACAAAATGTCCTTTTTCTCGATTTTGTTTATATTTAACTACTCTTATGAACTACTATAAAATGGCGTAGCACGTTTTTGGTAGAATGAACTAATAACGGTGCTTTACTTATAGCCAACTTAACAAAATGCCATTTTCATATAAACGTCTTAGTCGGTGTGGGTTAATTTTCGGATTTGGACTTATTTTCTGAAGTCCTTTGAGATGGCAAACCACGTTTTTGGACAAAGATGGTAATAACGGTACTTTAATTAGAGCCAACTTAACAAAATTTACTCTAAAAATTTATATTAGTATATCACGACATTGCTGTGCATATAAATCCTGTGTCGCAGCTCTCGTTTTTTTTCAAAGTTTTTTTTCCACCCTTGGCGGTGCGCATTTACAAACCACAACTTTTCCTTTCTTTTCCCGTTACGGTGCGTGACCCGTTACCATTCTCCTAGCCAGGGGTTTGTATCAAGTCTTCACTGACACTACGCCACTCACGGGTACCGTTACGGGAGCAACATATGTGAATTCAGTTGCTCGCAACTTACCCAGGAAGCAACACATTAAAAAACATAAGTGGCGAATATCGGATAGTAACCCCTATTTCACTGGCTACTCCAAGGCGAGGCAGCCGAAACACTACTTGCTTAGTCAAAAGGGACGCTAAGCAAGGGCACCACTAAGAATATGGATTGCGGAACTGACGCAGCGATGGACAATGTGGAACCTTGCCTAAGAAGCACAGGTGCTCAGCGGGTATCAGCAATACGAATTTGGGCACCTACCCCAGCGATGCCGCACAAAATAGGTTTGCCCCGCTCTTAACTCATCAGCATGCAGAAATACTCCCAGCGGGAACTTGGACGCCGACACGGATCCCAGAGGAGGTACGTGCAAAATTTCGGTAAACGATATTAGATATCACTTGGAACTACTTAATTGATTCCGCGAGGCGAAGGATATTGAGCCCCATTTTTACACCCTTGCTAGCCTTAGAGCCACTAACAAGATCCTTAGGGGCTTGACTTCTGATGTTGACCCAGAAGATATCCTCAAAAAAATTAACTCTCACAATTTAGTAGAGTGTTTCTAGATTTAAAAAAATTTCCTCTATAAACAAAGGCATCGGCCTCAACTTGTTTTTAGTCAGACTCACTCTCGGTGCTAACGAGAAAGACCTACTTCGTATTAATTCACTATTTTGGGTAAAAGTCATTTGGAAAAAACCCAAAGGGAATAATAGCTCCCTTCAGTGCAGGAGATGTCAATCTTTCGGCGAAGAATTGCGTGCGATTACAAGTGCGTTAAATGTATCTCCAAACATCCGCCGGGGGAATGCTCGACCGTCTCCAAAGCCTCATGTGCAAACTGGGGGGTGATCATCCGACCAACTACCGCGGCTGCCCTAAATTTAATTCCTTCATGGACAACAACTGCCATATCGCTTGAAATCAAGAAACCCATCCTAACCCCTGTAAATCCCTGTCGCTGGACTTTTATATTAGCAACGATTTACAACAGCAGGTTGCCATCCCTATTTAAAATAATATTGACTACAAGATTGCTATCTGAGGATGGGATTACTCCCCATGTCCTTCGCCACTCGGAATCTTATCAGAAACCATCCCTAGCTCCTTTCGCGGATCCCCCATCCCCTTTTACTCTAAGGCTTCTGTGGGCCAGAAGGGTAACATGTCGTATCGTCACCTCCTCGTGGTGCCCTCTGGATAGCTACATAGTAGTGAACTAACGATGAGCGTATGCCAAATTTGTCTACGCATGTGTAGCTGAACAATCGGACATCGGCGAGCACATCTAGGTGAACTTCATCACTCATGTAGGACCGGACGAGGCATCTCTTATTGACCTGAACGAGTACTACATATTAGAAGTCTAACAAGAGCCCTCAGAAGAAGGATAGAAGGCGGATGAATTCTCTAGATGGAATCAACGGCGGAATCCATGGACGTTTTGGCGAACACCTTACATGAGCTACTTCGATATATTCGAAACTTAGGTCTGTAAGGATTTCCATGACTTCATCGGGGTTACGGAATAGAGATGGTGGCGGATGAACCCTAAATCGGTCAACGGCAGAAAAGACGTAGCTGCGGCATTTATTACAACTGCCACAAAGACGGCACATGTTAGGATGCGAATTCGTCGTGGGAAATCGGCTCAGATCAAGAGTTATTGATTTTAAGCCGATAAGCGATCGTCTGGCTGTAATTCACATCAGAGCCACATTTCAAAACATCAGCCTAATATGTGTACACGCCCCTACCGAAGAAGCTGAAGACCCTGTCAAGGAGGAATTTTACGACCTCCTGGACGGAGCCTACGGAGCCTGTCCGGAGTACGATGTAAAAATCGTACTCGGGGACTTCAATGCCAAAATCGGTAAGGAAAACATCTTTGGCGGGAAAGTCGGTAAACACAGCCTCCACGATTCGACAACAGACAACGGTTTCCAACCCTACAAATCGCCTGGTCTTGATGGCATCATCTCGGCCGAGCTTCAGCAGTCCTTCGATATTATTCAGCCCTGGCTGTACTCCATCTTACAGGGCTGCTTGAAGCTTGTCTATATTCCCCGATTATGGTCAATGTAGTCTTCATTCCCAAGGCGGGTAGGATCTCTCATACTAGTCATAAGGATCTCCGACCTATCACTCTGTCATCTTTTCTACTAAAAACCCTGGAATTGATCCGCTCCTACTCTCTCTATCCCAACATGCTTACTGCAAAGGGAAGTCAGTGGAGACCGCCCTTCACGTATTAACACGTGCTATCGAACTTTCTCTACATATCAAAGAATTCTCCCTCGTAACCTTCTTAGATATAGAAGGTGCCTTCAACAACGTCAATCCATGTGCTATAACTCAAGCATTGGACAAACTGGGGGTTGAAGCTGGGTTTAGGGTGTTAATTGATTAACTGCTAACCAGCAGGATCATCAACACATACCAGGGCCCAGCTTCGGCTCGCAGAACTGTCAACCGTGGTACTCCCCAGGGAGGTGTTTTATCTCCCCTTCTCTGGAACATCACAATTAACCACCTGCTGATTGGCCTCGAGGCCACTGGCTGTAAGGTGGTTGCTTATGCGGATGACGTTGCCTTAATTTTCTCTGGGAAATTCTCGGACACTCTCAGGGACCTAACAGATAATGCCCTTAAACTGCTCACTACTTGGGCCACTGAATGTGGACTTGGAGTTAATCCTCAAAAGACCGAACTGGTCCTCTTTACAAGGAAATACAACATCCCTACTATAGACCCCCCCAATGCTAAACGGCACTAAGCTTGTTCTTTCCGATAAAGCCAAATTCTTGGGTGTCATTTTGGATAGGAAACTCAGCTGGAAAGCCAACATCATAGAACGCGTCAAGAAGGCCAGCATCGCCCTGGCCCTCGCGTAAAGGGCGATTGGTAAACCGTTGGGACTAAAACCTCACGTCACCCTCTGGCTATATACGTCTGTCGTCAGACCTATACTTCTTTATGG
The DNA here is from genome assembly GCA_949716465.1 of Chalcosyrphus nemorum. Taxonomy (NCBI): domain Eukaryota; kingdom Metazoa; phylum Arthropoda; class Insecta; order Diptera; family Syrphidae; genus Chalcosyrphus; species Chalcosyrphus nemorum. The sequence continues at coordinate 52,546,777 of OX454333.1, read as the reverse complement.
CGTGCATGTCTGGTGGACAGCTCTTCAGAAGACTGTCGACCTCTCTTTCCTGGGTAAAGTTCAAAGAGCTGCATGTATCTGTATATGTGGAGCACTTAGAACTGCACCCTCCGCAGCTCTAGGTACCATTCTTCACCTACTGCCCCTTGACATTGTCGGCAAACAAATAGCGGCCTCAACCGCAACCCGTTTGTCAGCCTCTTCTCAGTGGCTGTCTCTTAATTACGGCCACTCCTCTGTTCTCAATGAATCTAACCTCATTGATGTAACCACCGACTACACCCCTACTAAACTCAGCTTTGGTCGCAACTTCCGTACATCAATCCCAGCTCGTGACACATGGTCGGATGTGGAGCAGGTGGATGTTGGAAGGATCCACATTTACACTGATGGATCCAAGACCTCAGACGGAGTTGGTGGCGGTGTACTTAAGCATTTCCTTCCGCCTCCCTGATCACTGTAGCGTTTTTCAGGCGGAAATCATGGCAATTAAAGAAGCCCTGTCATGGCTGAAGTGTAATGCACTATCCGCCTCGGATATTAGCATCTTCACGGACAGTCAGGCAGCCATTAAATCCCTGGAATCTCCCACAACCACATCATCGGTAGTAAAAGATTGCCGTTCATCTCTGATGGAGATCTCCGAACAATTTAACATTAACCTATGTTGGGTGCCAGGCCATAGAGATATTCCGGGGAACTGTAAAGCTGACGAAATTGCCAAACTTGGCACTGCCCTCCCAACTGAATCCGTAAGGACGGGAGTTGGCATGCCAATTGCTACTTGTAATCACATGCTCAAACTAGATGCTATAAGGAAGGCCAATGCTCGATGGGCCCATTGCCCTTTTAAGACCTCGAGGGAGCTCTGGCCTATCTACAATCAGAAACGTTCAAAAGAACTGTTAATTCTGAGGCGTCAGGACTTGAGCACCATTATTGGTGTGCTTACGGGACACTGCCTCATCGGCCTGCACGCTAGACGTCTGGGCCTAACATACAACGACTTCTGTCGGAGTTGCACGATTCCTCATCTTCTCTGCAATTGCCCTGCTCTAGCGTCAAGTAGAAACCTCCATCTGGGGTCATTCTTCTTCGACGACCTCTGTGACCTGACTGGTGTACCCATCAGGCATTATCTGCGGTTTGTCAAAAGCTCCGGTTGGTTCTCCTAATTCAGTGGAAAAACCTCCTAGATACAATTATCTGTGTAATAGTCTTGTAGCCTTTTTGTACTGGTCGTTTGTCTCATCGTAGTGTCGTAGTGTATTAATTAGCCGGGGTATCTTTTAGATCCGGTGGTACCACAATGGGCCTTTTAGGCCTAAGTGAGCTGGTGCCCATCTGTATCTGGGTGCCAGCTGCCACGACAACCTAACCTAACGGTTTCCAACTAATCGACTTCGCAGCAGCTCGTAATACGGTTTCCTAGGGTAAGAATCCACACAGCAACCTGGCTTTCCTTTGACGGTGGAACACGCAACCAGATCGACCACGTGCTAATCGACTCAAGGCACGCATCCAACATCTTGGATGTGCGTACCTTTCGAGGGGAAAACGTTGACTCTGACCACTATCTTGTTGCAGCTAAATTCAGAGACTGAATGTCCAACGAGAAGAAGCTGCGAGCCTTCAAGAAAAACAAGCTTAACGTTGGACGCCTTAGCACGTCAAAAGGAGCCAGAGCCTACAGAGAGCACCTGGCTGAGAAACTCTCTGCGGTGCATTCACCTACCACAAACGCTAACAATCAGTGGACCGAATACCGCAACATCATCAAAGAGGTAGCCGTGACCATCCTTGGCTACCAACCACCACCAAGGAGGATTCGACAATTTTATCGTAAAGCCAAGCAGCTGGAAGCTGGCTACAAACCCGGAACGCAGACTCTTCGAAATAGCGAAGGCAACCTTTCTGCAACACACTAATCGGCACGTACCAGTGTGGCTTCTGGTCCGGCAGATCGACAATAGACCAAATTTTCACACTAAGGCAAATCCTGAAAAAGACCAACGAATTTCAAGTCGATGAGCAATGATCGTTTTGAGCTTTACCAGGCGATTCGGGGATACCGGCAAAACTTATCCATATATGTAACGCTGGAAGTCACGCGATGCTCTGTGCAACTTGGAAACAACTGTTCGCAGCTCTTCCAAACGTGCACCGGATTCAGGCAAGGAGATGCGCTGTCATGTGATTTCTTTAATATCGTGTTGGAGCTGGTAGTGCGCAGGGCAGGTGTCAACACGGAAGGCACTATCTTCGACAAATCCGTCCAACTGCTGGGATACGCAGACGATATTGACATCATCGGAAGATCCCAGCAAGCCGTCGTAGAGGCTTTTACGGCTATTGATGAGCAGGCGAAACAAGTTAGTCTTGAAGTGAATGAGGACAAGACGAAGTATATGTTGTCAACACACAAAAATTGATCTGTCCAAAAAATTGGGCAAAACGTCACTGTTGATAACTATAACGTTGAGGTAGTTAAGGAGTTCACTTACCTCGGAACCTTTGTAGAGATCCGACGAAGAATAACCCTAGCAAAACACTACTACTTCGGTTTGGTGAAACAAAAGGACCAAATTAATGCTCTATAGAACACTCATCTTACCAGTCCTGCTGTATGGAGCCGAGTGCTGGACGATAAGTAAGAAAGCTGAGCAAATATTGGGCATCTTCAAGTGAAAATACTCTGTTGGATATTAGGTCCCTTATGCGAGGAGGGCGAAAGGAGGAGAAGATATAACCGCGAACTCTATGAGCTGTACCAGGATGTGGATATAGTCCAAAAAGCCGAGTTACGCAAAATACAAAGTATCATTTTTGAAAATTGTTTGCAATTTTCATTAGCCCTAGACATATTCCATGCTTCGATTAGTTTTAGCTTGCAGTATTTTATTTTGAATTATAAGACGCCTAGTTTTGTTACGTAAAGATTTATTTATTTCGACATATTTAATTTTTTCTTAAAATACTATTTTCCTTTTAAAACCAATTAAAGTTCTTGTTACTTGTTTCACATTTTGGAGCTGAAATGCCCTATTTAAATCTTCTATGTTTATTTCAGGACCAATGTTAATATCAATATTTCAGAATTGCTTAATATCTCGAGTTCCAATTTTTTCACGAATTCAATACACGTTTTATGTGGAAAGTGGAAGTTAAAATGGACTAAAATCTCAGCAAAGTATTACTAGGACATACCTACGTACTCTTGGTTTTACCATTTGACAGAGTTGATTAGACTTTACATTTTTGATATCGAAACCAGTATTATGTGTGCCTACGGAGGATATGAATAATATTCCCTTCTATTTAATGACAATATAAAATGTCCTATTGCATGAAGCCCTCCTCGTACTTGCTCAATTTTTTATTATATATCCAAGCAAATATATATGCGTATATGGTATATGATTTTATATTAATGATTATTTACTTTATGCCTAGGTACTTGAATATGATGGAAGAAACTTTTGTGGTTAACCAAATAAAGGAAGATGTATGTTTTATCTCTCAAAATTTTGTTGAAGATATGAAAGAAGTAACACATACAAATAAACAACGCGAGAAGAATAGAGCGGAATATATTTTACCTGATTATACCACGTTTAAAAGAGGGTAAGAATATGTCAACTTAAAGATTTTTTACATATCCAAATTTAGATTTGTTAAAAATTCCCCAGAATATCCATTTGGACAGCAGACAATCACAGTGTGTAATGAAAGATTCATTATTCCTGAACTTCTTTTCAATCCATCTGATCTAGGAATTGCCCAGGTGAGCGAATTATTTTCTATTAAATTATGTACATTGTAATGTACAAAAGTTACATTAAAACGTCTCTCAATCAATCCTTTATTGAAGTTCAGTTTTCGTGAATAGTTTTAATTATATATCAGCTTCGGCCTAAATGAATTAGAACTGTCACTACATACATATGTCTACCAAGAGTAATGGCAATTCTAATATAAAGAAAGTGCACGACTGGATCGTACGTACTTCCAACTATATGAAAAAAAAATTAAAATTTAAAAAAAAAAATATTTTTAATTATTTTGTATAAGTTTAAATGTCACATTTTATAAAACATTTAGCCTAGCCCACATATCGATTTTTGTGAAAATTCATTGAGTTTTAGCCAAGAAATGGCCATATTACTAAATCTAGTTAAAAAGGAAAATACCGTTATACGTATTTTTAGCCAGAAACGTCGAACGCCATCTTAGAGCATTTGTCTAGACTAACTCAAATATTAAATTTAATCAAAATCGTTGGAACCGTTTTCGAGAAATAATTTGTGAAATTGGCCTTAAGTAAAGTACCGTTAATAACGGGGCTAGATAAAAATTCCGATTTCGCCTCGAATGGTGACTCTACAGAGCTCAGATATGAAGTTTGAAGCAAATCGTTCCAGCCGTTTAGGCTGCAGTCCAGCGTACATACACACAGACAGACAGAATTGGCAGGCCCACTTTTTCGGGCTTCTCTATCATCGTTATGTCAGAATTCATTGTTATCTCGAGTTCGAATTTTTTCACGAATCCAATACTTGCCCTATATTATAGGTGCAAGTAAAAAATTCTATTGATAATAAAAATTATACGTACATATTCATATATATAATTGTATACAATAGATTTGGCTTAGTCATTGAATAAATAAACATGCATAGAAGTAAGCACTGCTTATTTCATGCAGCACTAGCCTTTGGCACTTTCATTGTTGTCTGCTGCGTAACCAATTTTGAGGTCGACTTCTCGAATCCATCCTAAGGCTCCAGTAGTGACATCGAAACACGTTCCGATCATTCAAAGAAAGAAGCGCATTGAAAGATTATGCAGGAGCTTCTTTTGTGGAAAAACGAAATTAAACACAAGATGTTCTTGTTGGAAGAACCAAGATGTCAGCAAATCTTCAGAGGCTAGTAAGTTTTTGTCCACGTATATACCAACATATGTGTTACTAAATAAGTGAATAAGTATTTTTTAGTTTTCCTTACCTGACACGTACTGAATTGAATGTTCCTTTTTTTGTTTAATACTTTTGTACCTTCATTTATGTTTAAAATTACAAACTATGAATTTTTTTTGATGAAATTTTATTTAGCTTTAATAAGGATTTTTTTTTTTTTTTTGAAAAGTGTGTTAAAACCCCGGAAAGCTATCCCTTAGCTGATTTCTTATTTCAACTGCTTGGTTGAACCTTGCACCAGCTGGAATTTCAACCGAATCTTCGGGTATGCAAATGTTGTGTAATGCACAACAAACATTTACGATTTGGGAATCCTTTCTGGGATCATAATGCAGTGATCTGTCCTGCAAAGAAATCGCAATCGGTTTTTTAAGACACCAATTGTTCTCTCTACAATATTTCTGCATTTTATGTGCTTTTTGTTGTAACGCCTTTCAGCATTCTCGGAGACCGTATTTCTGTACGGCGTCATAAGACAAGGTTCCAATCCTTAACCAGAATCCCCTAACAACCACGAATTTCTCATTCCGTTACGGTATTCTCTTTCCATGTAAGGTTGAACGCTACGTACATTCCACACAGCAGAATCGTGGCAGGATCCTGTATACGTTGAATCTACTGTCATAATCCGCATTAGGTCGTCGCAAACATAAAAATAAAAGAAGGGAAGAGGTTGGTGTATGCATTTACTTCAAAGTTTTTATACTTACAAGCATCATGTTAAGACTAAAATATTGCTTACGGCAATAAAACAAATGCTCATCAGTTACAGGTTGCACTATTTTTACATGCGTACCATCCACGCACCCAATGAAGCCTGGAAAACTGGTTCTGTAAAAAAAATTCTCTTAGTACCTTGGAAGCCTTCTTCGGACTTTTCAATTTGAATCCACTTAGAACATAAATGCTCTTCAGCGAGGTTGAAAAACTCCTGCAAAACTTTACTAAAAGTTGATCTTCCCATAGCTACGTGGAAGTCATTTCCAACTCCTCGTTGATACCCACCTTCAGCAAAGAATCTGAGACAAGCAGCTAACTTGACCATTGGATCAAGGGTTAAACTAGTCTGCCACAACTTTCGCATCTCATCTAGAATGTATCTAAAGGATTCTTTATTTATACGTCTAGATAAACCTTTAAGGAGTAGATAATATCAATATTTATATATAAATATGAGACTTGCCTACGAAAAAGAAAAGATCAAACTTACATTATGCGTTTCCATCTCTAAACTTTCTTAGACACTAGCAAGGAAAAGTCTTTGTCTTTCTCTTGTCTCTTCTTCTTCAAGTAAAAGCAAAATTGATATATCCATATTTAAAAAAAAAAGAAACAAGAACCGGCCGGCGGGCACAACTTTATTTAATTAACGTTGAAAAACATCTAATAACACAGAACTTTTTGTTCCTAATATAACTTACCATCAAATTGCAATAAAATCACTTAAAAAACAACACATTACTTCTTATTTTTGCATAAAACACAAAATTTAAAAATTTTTGACAGCGTTTGAATACATGAACAGCTGATTTCGAAAACTTTTATTGTTCTTAAGTTGGCAGAACTTAAAAGTAAATCCGAATGGAAATCAGAATAGGTGTTTTCAATCCGTACGCATCAAATTTTCGTTTCCGTTTTCAAATTCAATCAAATATCAGAACAACCGTGTTAGTACCTAATGATTGACAAAAAACGGAAAGGATAATTTAATTTCTAATTTCTCAAATATTCACAGTTGTTCAAAATAAGGAAAATATTGACTGTTGCTAAAATACTTTATTTATTACTTGTAGAAGATTAACGAGTAAAACGAAAAAAAAAACCTGATTTTTGGGTATTACCCAAGCATTTTACACATTTTTATATACCTACCGGGTGGGTTTGAAAAAAATTTGCCATCTCTACTCGACAGATGTATAGAATTAATACTTGGGAACTAGATGTAAAATCGAATATATTTTTAACAAAACTTTTAAAAATATAAGAAAGCTTTCAGTCAAGAAATATGCACTGTAAGAGAACGCCCCTACTCACCGCAGTGCCATCCATCGATTTTTTTACGAGTATAAAAGAAGTAGAATGTGTAGTCATTTCATTTTATCACAGTTTGCATCTCTCTCTCACACTGTTAATCTGTAAAGCCGTTCACGCTTTTATTCATTACTTTTTCTTCAACTCAAGTAAGAGTTGAATTTTTCATTGTATTTTTACTCATATTTTTCACTTTAGAAATAAAATACCACCTAAATATCCTAAGTGTGGTCTATTAATTTCGAGCCTACCCACGAATTACATTCTTTTATTTCGCACTTGCGAGACTCACTGCTGAGGAGTGCACTGCGAAAGCCGCCATTTTACATCATAGCAGGGTGAAACTCCCTTGCCGCCGTGTAGTGCCATGACTGCAGTTGATGTTCCCTCGTACGCCTCCGAGAAAAAGCCCACGACTTAATCCAGGGCTAAATGCCTTTGAAGGAAAATATGAACCCAAGCATCCCCGCTGCCGCATCAACTAGTGCGTCTAAAGCTGCCATCCCTTTGACGAAGTCGACGACCAGTTTGTCTTTGGAGGAAACATTGGGCTCAGATGTCACTGCTGCCACTTCGAACAGTGAGTCCAATGCTGTCCTTCCTCCGAGGGATCTGCATGGGGATTGATCGGGAAACTACTGACTGTCCAAAACATGGATTGGACCAGTAGCGCAACAATCAAGTTCGTAATGTAGTGCTTGCTTTACCTCCTCGTGCTGGTCCCCGGGCAACTACATGCATTAACTCTTATACACGTAGGCCAAAATTGCAAGTGCGAGATTGTCTAGGGTCTTATGCCTAGACTAGGTAACCTGGGCCAGCAATCCGCGTTACAGCGTGATGACGCTCCTTGGCTCTCAGAGTGAAGGACCTCAGAACGCCAGATTCCTTCAACTAGAGCATGAGTTCATGCGATATAAGCTGGACATATGTATTGGGAGTAAGCGATGGTTAGATGCGGGTGAGTACCAATCTCCAACGCGTAACACTGTACTACTCTACTCCGGAAGACCAACTGGAAGCAACCGTGGATATGAAGTTGGACTGCTGTTCACACCTATAGCACGCAGAGGTCTAATCTCCTGCCAGCCACACGGTGACAGGATTTTAACGGCCAGATTCCGGACGAGAGTACGTCGCATCACCATTATACAGTGTTACGCACCCACGGAAGGTTCGTCTGAGGAAGAAAAGGAGACCTTCTAAACCAGTTGGGAGCTGTATATAATGCAACACCCAACGGCGACATTGTCATTGTGATGGGGGACCTGAATGCCAAGGTAGGCAGCGAGAACGGAGGACTCAAACATGTTATGGGACGGCACGGATTAGGCAACCGCAATGACAACGGCGAAAGATTTGTTGACTTCTGCAACGCACATCGTCTTGTCATAGGTGGCACCATGTTTGAGCACAAGACCTGCCATAAAATCAGTTGGGTTTCAACTGACAGGCAAGCAAACTCCAACCAAATTGACCATTTTGCCATCAGTCGCCGTTTTAGAAGTAGTCTTCTAGACGTCCGAAACAGGCGAGGAGCGGACATGGGGTTGGTACGAGATCACCATCTTATGATAGCTACTGTTCACGACACAAGAATACCCAGGTTCAACGTAAACCGACTGAGAGTTCCCACAGTGCGCCGAGAACTAAGGGACCGTCTCTCACGTGGAGTGGAGACAATCAGCAGCTCACTGCCCGCCACCATCCAAGACCATTGGAGTGCTGTGAAAACTGTTTTCACATCAGGTGCTGAAAGGATTGTCGGTCGATCGCAGGGCAACCATAGGGCGTGGCTTTCCGAGGATACCTGGAGAAGGATCAACGAACGCAAACAGCTAAAAGCTCGAATTGCAGCAGCTCCAGCAGAGAGATGAAAGAACTGCAGCGTAGCGTGAGACGTGACAAGCGCAATTACATCAACACGCTGGCCACGCAAGCAGAAGCAAGTTGCGACAGCAGAACCGTTTACAGAATCACCAAGGAGCTCATAGGTGGCCGGAGCTCTACTCAACACCCAGTGAAAGGTTTAGACGGTTCGTTGCCAGTATCGGATGAGGATCAACTAAAGAGATGGAAGGAGAATTTCGCTTGGGTTCTAAGCCGAGTATTCGCCAGCAATATGCACCCAAGTCAAACTGAAGTGTCCGTAGAAAGAAATTCCCGAATTCGCACCACAATTAAGAGATTATTACTCCGATCAAAACACTGAAAACCAACAAGGCAGTAGGACTTGACGGCATACGGAACTTTGTCACGTTGCGCCAACAGAATCGGCTGAGCTACTATTCCCACTTGTCGGGAGAACATGGGAAGCCGAGAGTTTTCCGGATGAGTGGAAGAAGGGAAATAATGGACCTTCACCAAATGACAGCCAATGTGGAGAGGGAAGCAGGCGTCGTTGGGCTGAAAATCAACTCGGCAAAAACAAAAATGATCAGCCTGAGACCGAACTCATCAACTCATGTATGCATTGCTCGACAAATAGTTGAGAAAGTAGAGAGTTTCCAATATTTTGGGTCTGAACCGATGGCGGAACCGAACTGGATATAGCCAGCCGAATAGGTAAAGCAAAATCTGCGTTTGGAATGCTATCCACAGTTTGGCAATGCAATTAGCTTAAACACCAAGCTACGACTGTTCCGTTCCATCGTTGAATCCGTGCTGCTTTATGGATGTGGTACCTGGAGAGTGACCGTCACTATCACTAGGAAGCTGCAAACGTTTGTCAATAGGTGCCTACGCTACATCTTAAATATATTCTGGCCAAACCGTATCTCTAACGAACAGCTTTATCAGAGAATGGGCCATGAACTTATAGGCTCAACCATACGACCACGAAAGTGGTAGTGGATTGGTAACACTCTTCGAAAGGGTGACAGATCCATAGCTAGCCAAGCGATGCAATGGAACCCACTTACCCAGGATGGTAGGATACGCAGCGGTCCTAGGAGTACGTGGCGCAGAACAGTGGAGAAGGAAGCACGGCAACTGGGAAAGAGTTGGGGTGAGCTGAGTCATATATCCAGAAACCGCACACGATGGCGCGTAGGCGTCGTAGAGGCCCTAGGAGCCACAAGGGGACACAGGATTTAAGTAAAGTAAGTTCTTTCGAGGGAGCCAACGACTTCAGAAAACCCTGCCATTGCCGCCGCAGCTCAACAGGAACACGTTCTTGTAAGAATGCAACAACAACTTGCTGCCTTGGAAACTGAACTGAGGAATACGCAAGTGAAATTAAGAGATAGTAATCTCCAATGCTTAGCGCTAAAAGAGAAGCTGCATAACGTGCCGTCAATACCAGAAGTCTCATTTTCAGCGGCTTTTACTCAGTTCACACCGCCGTTATCGACCTCACATACAGTTGCACAATGTACGGCACTAAGCACAGGTACCGTTCGTAGCCAAATCACGGTACAGTCAACGGTGTCAACGCCCATCACCCTCCCGCTATTGCCGACAGATAGTTTTCGTTCATCGAGTGCTAGTACAGGGAATTATTTAACATCTACATATATACCGAATTCTGGATCACACCCGTGCCTCCACAATCAACAGGATTTTCTCAGAGTACTGGAAGTAGTAATTGTGCGTCGGAACACACATTTACCATGCCGCGTAAAATAGTTGATTTGCCAGAATTCTCTGGCCATGCTGAAGACTGGCCAATATTTTCAACGACATATGCCGTTGGAGAACAGTATGCCTCTACAGAACTGTCTAAAGGGTGAGGCACGAGAAGCAGTTCAATCGTTGCTGATTCATTCGCAAAATGTTAGTGAGGTAATAGAAACACTTCGTCGTCGTTTCGGCCGTCCGGAGCAGTTAATACGTAGCCAGCTTCAATTCGGGAAATATCTCCTATACCTGAGTCTTCAGTGGAGAAGTTAATCCCATTTGTGACGAAGGCCAGGAATTTTGCAGTATTTTTACAATCTATGAATGGCCAACAGCATCTGTCTAACCCCACCTTGTTGGATGAGCTCATAGCAAAGCTCCCCATGAGTAAGAGGATAGAGTGGGCCGGGTATGCAGCGCTGATAACACCGTACGCTACGATTGTTGACTTCAGCAACTGGTTAAGTTCAGTGGCAAGTTGGGTTTGGTGCACCACCAGAAGCAAAGAGACGAGTCGTACTTCATGCAACGGAAGGCCAACGTATTCATGCATCTAGGTGTCAGATGTGCCAAGCCAGGCACAGTGTTGTTGAATGCAAAAAAATTATAAATTGTACCGTTCAAGAAAGATGGAAAGAGGTCAAACGTTTACAATTGTGTTTCACCTGTTTGGAAGTGGGACATTCGACACGTAACTGTCGCCTCCGTAGGCTTGTGGTATCAACGGGTGCAATGGAAGTCACAACAGGTTGCTGAGTCCAGGAACCAGAGCAATGCCGTCGATGTTCCACCAACACATGATGCAGAACAACGTGAGGTTGAGGCGAAGTTCTCAGCTGCTCAGTCGACACATTTAGACCATCAAAAGTGTTATTCTGTGTTTTGCCAGCCACGCTTTATGGACTGAAGAAGCGAGTTGACACGTACGCATTGATGGATGAAGGTTCATCCATCACAAGGATGGATAGCACCTTGATTGAGGAGCTTGGACTGGAAGGCCGGAAGCATCAAATAAACGTTCGATAGTTTGGAGAGAGAGCTACTCAAGAACCCTCTACAGTGGTCAACGTGTACATCAGTGGTGCCAACAGACAGAAGAAACACATGCTACGAAATGTCTTTTCTGTTTCGAACCTTCAATTGCCGATGCAAAGCTTACATACCAGCGACCTTCCTGAGATGTCCAGCCACCTAGACCGTTTGCCATTACTGCTGTATTCCGACGTAACCCCGAAGCTACTCATAGGCTTAGACCATTGTCATTTAGGTCTGCCTATTGAGACACTTCAGCTTAAGCATGGGGGGCCATTTGCCGCCCACACTGAGCTGGGTTGGGTGGTTTTTGGTCCCACTCATGGAACTCTGCTAACGAATCCATCGTGCCTTTCGATGAATATAGCAAGTGAGGATGTCCTGTACAAATTGGTTGAAGACTATTTGGATACAGAGAGCTTTGGTGTGCGGCCAGCACCAATCGTTGAAACCTGAGCTGATATGCGAGCTAAAGCTATCCTGGAAACTACAACAATCAAAGTCAACGATAGGTTCCAAACAGGACTCCTTTGGAAGAGTGACCAAGTAGAATTGCCCGACAGCTACGTAATGGCCAAGAGGAGGCTGATCGCTATCGAACGTAAGATGAAGCGTGATGACTCGTTTGCTGCCGCCTACAGCGAGATCATTAGGAGTTACATTTCCAAGTTTTACGCCCGTAAGCTGCAGCCGGCAGAAACAGCCATTGTTGCACCAAGGACCTGCCGCATTTTGCCGCGACGAATCCCAACAAACCAGGCAAGCTACGCTTGGCTTTTGATGCCGCCGCCTCTGTTGAATGGACTTTCCTGAACTCGTCTTTACTTAAGGGTAATAAGGCTGTCGCAGTATATGGAGATATACGCGAAATGTTCCACCAGGTACTGATTCGACCAGACGATAAATTTGCGCAGAGGTTTCTCTGGCGAGACGGCAAGGATGACCAGCTCTCAGACGTCTACGAGTTGATGGTCATGAGATTTAGGGCGTGTTCGCCTTGCGCAGCCCAATATATTAATACCGTAAACTCCATGGAACATCATGAGAATGATGTCGATGCTATTCTAAAGCACCACTACATCGATGACTTCGTTGCAGTTTCACGTCAATAGAGGAAGCTATTCGAGCTACAAAACAAGTCCGAGAAATTCACAAAGACGCCGGATTTGAGATGCGCAGCTTTACCTCAAATGCACACGAAGCTATAAGCGCATTAGCTGGTGATGAGGAGTCTACGACGATGGGATCCAGCTGCCTGAATGATAGTTTGACAACAGAAAAAGTGCTCGGGATGTACTGGCAGCCTTCCAGTGACACCTTTAGGTATCCGCATCCACCATGAAGTTTCATCGGGTGGATGCGGAGATCTTCGCCGGAAGAAGATGTCCTACCAAGAGGGAGTTACTGAGCCTGGTGATGTCTGATCCACTCGGGTTTCTTTGCCACTACTTAATCGGAGCCAAGCTGTTAATGGCGGCACAATTTACGTTGGAATGAGCCACTTCCCGATGACATCAATGCAGCCTAGAACGAATGGAGTGCTTATATAAGCCGCGCAGTCGAGTTCCAGATTCCTAGCCTATTGGAGAGTTATCCATTCCAATGGTAAGGTATCGGTCGCTGTTTTGTGTGTGCCAAAACAAAATGTGAGCCGCTGAAGCCGATGAGCATTCCCAGACTTGAGCTCCAAGCTGCCGTTCTAGGAGCACGTGTACTGAAAAAGAAATGTGGTTGCTGATCCGACCAACATCAACTATCATCTATGTATGATGTATAAACTTTTGCCATACATAGATGACAATGGTATTCTGCGTGTTAATGGGCGCTTAGATGCAGCTAGTTGGCTCCCGTATGGCACAAGACGTCCCATAATATTGCCGCCTGATCATCCGCTGACAGAACTGATTGTGTTCCACCATTATTGTCAAATAAAGCATCATAATGCCGAGGCAACGATTAGTGAAATCCGTCAAAAAATATTGGATCCCTCGACTGAGACAAGTCATGCGTAAGATAATTGCCGGGTGTTATATCTGCAAGATTATACGAGTGTTACCTGTCACGCCAATAATGGTTCAGCTACCGAGGGACCGCTTAACGCCATATGTGAGGCCGTTTTCTTACACTGGGCTGGATTACTTCGGCCCGCTCACAGTAGCCATTGATCATCGTCAAGAGAAACGGTGGGTGGCATTGTTTACATGTCTCGTCGTTAGAGCTATTTACCTGGAAGTCGTCCGTGATATGTCAACTGACGCCTGCATCATAGTAATCCGCAATTTCATCGTCGTGAAGTGCTAGTAAGGATCAGAAGCGATAATGGCAAGAACTTTGTTGGAGCTGACCAAGTAGCAAGACGTTTTTCCGAAATGTTTGAGTGCAGACGCATTCAGGGTGAACTTTCATCGAAAGGAGTTGAATGGCTCTTCAACTGCCCAAGCAATCCATCCGAAGGAGGCGTGTTCAGTGCGTGAAGAGAGTTTTACGCCACACACTGCATGAAGTCGCACCCCGCGAACATACGCTACAGTGCCTTATCATCCAAGCGGAGAACATTGTGAACTATCGGCCCTTAACGCATCTGCCAGTTTCACCCGACCAGGAGGAGCCATTAACACCGAATCACTTTCTGGTTGGTTCAGCAAATACCACACAGACGCCGAGTGTATCCGAGCCTCCGGAGAAGTTATGCGCCCTACGCAAGCAATGGCGAATTTCCCGCCAATTGAGAAACCGATTTTGGAAGCGCTGGATTGCTGAATATTTGCCCACCTTAACTCGTCGGGCTAAGTGGTGCCAGAGAACTACACCATTGAAGGAGGGTGACCTGGTCTTAATTTGCGATCCGAAACTGCCAAGGAAGGTGCCGTGGAGGGGTAGAACGAGTCTACAAAGGAGTCGACGAAGAGATTAGGCGAGCGGATGTGCGTACGAGCATAGGAGTGTTGCGGCGTCCAGTGTCTAAGTTAGCCGTTCTGAGCTTGGAATGTGGTGTCAGGTTGATCTACGGGGGAGGGGATGTAACAGAACGCCCCTTACCGCAGTGCCATCTATCCATCCATTTTTGTACGAGTATTAAAGAAGTAGAATGTGTAGTCATTTCATTTTATCACAGTTTGCATCTCTCTCCCACTGTTAATCTGTAAAGCCGTTCGCGCTTTTATTCATTACTTTTTCTTCAACTCAAGTGGGTAGAAGTGCAAACTGTGGTAAGAATTTTCTATATTTCATTTTATTTTTACTCATATTTTTCACTTTAGAAATAAAATACCACCTAAATATCCTAAAGTGTGGTCTATTAATTTCGAGCCTACCCACGAGTTACATGCACCAATAGATACGTAGAGTCCGTTTCAAATCACTATGCAACTTCTTGTGCAGGTTTTATCTTTTCCAGTTATCCTCTCTTGTGTACACACAAAAAAAAAAGAAAAATCGAATAATCGCCGATTATCAGCGCAGACTAATTTGTTAAGTAAATGGGATTGGGTAATGTGGTGAGAAATGTAGAGAAAAGATAAGAAAATCTTTGTTGCCAAATACGAAAACAGAGTGGAGAAAAAATGCGTGGATATGAATGGAGAAAGCTTTTTTATTTTTCTCAGTGAACTAGACAATGACAACTTAATGGAGAGTAATGTCAACTTTTTCAAGACTATAATCCACAGTTTTTATGTTGAAAATAAGGAAGAATGTGAAGAAGTAAACGAAAAAACCCAAAAACCAAGGAAAAGGGGTGTGCACGAATGTTTTGTGCAAATCGGTATCATAAAATAAGGAAGGAATTGAAGAAAGTTTAGTGGTGTCTTAAATATAATTTTCCAGTGACCTTATGAAAGCACAAATTTCCATACTCTCTCTGCGCAGTTTTCCAGTTGCACAGTGATTTGAAACGGACTCCTATATGTACGTACGATAATGTAAGGCTCTAGCTTATATATTTTTAAATATTAATGCGTCCATAAAATGTGACATATGGAAATATTGGCTAATCTACGGGTTTTCAAGTTAAGTTATTACCAAAACTAAAACAATTTCTTTTATTTGCAGATGGGTATACCTGAAGCAGTGTTAGATTCACTAAAGGATTGTCCAGACTTTTCTCAATTTGCTCTTCTAAGCAATGTGGTTGTCTTCGGTGGTAGTTCGCTTTTTCCTGGATTCTCAGGTCGACTAAAAAATGAACTTGAAAAACTGGCTCCAGATCATTTTAATATCCATGTTACTATCCCGAAAGAGTAAGTATAATAAAACTTATTAAATTCATTTAACTACATCTGCCTATTCAATTTTAGTCCCGTAACATATGGTTGGAACGGCGGAAAACATTTTTCAGCTGCACCAGACTTTAATGATTACGTTTTCAAAAGAGATCATTATGAAGAAACTGGTTTTCAAAAATCTTTTTGTAAGTTTGAAGGACAATAAAAACTATGAATGAAACAACATTGTTTTATTGCGCACATTGATACTTGAATTCCAAAAATTACATATTTTATTAGTTTCTACGATGTGATTATATATTTTGATAAAAAAAAAGCACAACTTTACCTTTTCTAATATATTTATTTATTAAAAAAATAAAAAGAATCGCCGGATAGTCTTAAAAATAGTCCGGACCTAAAATTGTTGAATAGAAGGAAGAAGGTGCGGAGTGAGATATTCCCAATTAAATTGTTTTTAAGAAAAATTCTGCAGTTTTCCGTAAAATTGGAAATAAAAACGAAACCTGAGCGTTCAGAATCCCGCTTTTGAATATACATAAAAATGAGATTATTAAAATAAAATAAGATAAGAAAGTAAATATAACTTTAGTATTAGTGAACCATTCAGCTGAAGATTCCACCATCAGTGGTAAGGGATCTGAAGCTTTAAATTGATAATAAAAGTATTTGATTTTAAATTGCAACAAGTTTTTTAATTTTTTAACACATTTAAAATTGAAAACAAAACTGGCGCAGTCGGTAGGATTTTCGAAAAATCCATAACAAATATATGTATCGTACCTTATTAAAAGTTTAATTCGGGACACATCGTCCTCAATATAATTAAAATAGTGCCGTGGTAAATTGAAATTACAAAATGATGTAGGACAAAAAACCATTCATTTTTTTAGTGAAAAGCATAGTGAATCAAGATCCGTAAAGGTTCACGAAACCCATATAGGAAGTGCTAAATTGAAAAAAAAAGAAATTTAAGTCAAGAATGGTGCAAAAGCTAGTTACTCAAAAGAAGCCAAGTGAAATAATAAAATAAATAAAACAGTGAAATAAATGAAATAATTAAATAAATCGACCAGTGAAATAGGTAAATAAAATAATAAGATAAATAAAACAATGAATTAATTGAATTAATGAAGAAATATCAGCCACATTATATCCCATCTGCACGTAAACCAAAAAAGGAAGAACTTGAAGAATCAAAAGTTCCAGCTGCAATAGGACCTGCAACTACAACAGATCTAGCAAATATTCAACCAGAAGAAGAAGAAACAACAGAAGAAGCAATTCAAGAAATTATAGAAAAACAGGTAAAAATGGCGACAATAAATATTGATCCCCGAAAATTGCCAAATTACCAAATTTCAATGGAAAAACGTGTAGTCTAATCACTTTTATTAACAAGTCTGAATTTATTATTAAGTCAATCACTTATAAAGAAGGGTCAAAAGAATTCATAGTGAATGAAATTAAGTCAAAAATAACAGATTTTGCTGTAGAAGTAATATTACGAGGTGGCGATCCAAGCGATTGGCAGGAAGTGAAAAATATTTTAGTGGACAATTTTGGTGAGAAAAAAAAGGTTCTTCAAATTAAAAGAGCAAGTAGATAAAGTTTACTGCAAGAATATTTCTCGGCTTTATAATTTACACTCCGATATCCTTTGCAGATTAAATAATAAATATTATTTATCTGAGGAAAAACCAGAGGAATATAATCCTCTTAATAATGAAGTGTCATTATTATTTAAATTTTTCGAGAAAATTCCACCAAACGCTAGAACGCTAGTTCAATTATGATAAATCACAAAACAAGTACTCTAAGTGAAACATTTAGTAAATTAGAATCTTGTCATTGGACAAAAGAAGATATGAATGGTACGAATATTCGAAGTAATAGAAATGAATGATAGAAATTATAGAAAAATTAAAATTAAAAATAATAATACTTACTTACTTACTTACTTTAATCCTTTAACCCCTGGGGGGGCATAGGGCGTCAACAACGCCTGCGCGCCATCTTGTTCGTAGTTCTGCAACGCGTTTGAGCTCTCTCCAGCTCATTCCCAAAGAGCTCGATTCCTCCTCGACTGTTCTGCGCCACGTTTGCCTAGGGCGTCCCGCTGTTCTGCCTGCTTGGGTGAGCGGATTCCACTGCATAGCGTATTTCGCAATGGAATTGGCTTCGCGCCGTAGGGTGTGTCCAATCCACTGCCACTTTCTCCTTCGTATCGTAATGTTTATAGGTTCCTGGCCCGTTCTCGTATAAAGCTGTTCATTGGAGATACGGTTCGGCCAAAAGATCCTCAAGATGATTCTTAAACATTTGTTTACAAAGGCTTGCAGCCGGCGCGTGTTAATGGTGTCCACTCTCCAAGTACTGCACCCATAAAGCAGTACCGATTCTACGTTGGAGCGAAACAGTCGTAGCTTGGTTCTTAAGCTGATAACATTGCTTTTCCAGATGGTGGACAGCATGCCGAACGCAGCTTTGGCCTTCCCGATTCTGCCGCACACATCCAGTTCAGTGCCACTACGGTTTGCCGAGACCACACTTCCTAGGTATAGAAAGTTGTCAACTTTCTCGACTTCCTGTCCGGCAATGTTAAGTTGCGCGCTGGTGTCAGAAGTGCTCAGGGCTTTTGTTTTGGCTGTGTTAATTTTGAGCCCTACTTTGTTTGCCTCAGCGTCTAGATTCTGGACCATAAGATGGAGGTCCATTATCCGATGTGAAAGTAGACAAAAGTTTGAGGTAAGATGTCATAGTCCAGCGAATTCCATGATTTCCTTCCGTCAATGCTGCACGGAGAACATCACTGATAACCACTAAAAATAACAGCGGTGACAGTATTCATCCTTGACGTACTCCGCTTTGGACTTCAAATTCTTCTGACACCTTGCCATTGTGCAAGACGTGACACTTACTGCCCTCATACGTAGCCTTAATAATAGCAATGAGTTTTTCGGGGATACCTCTCCTGCGCAAGGCCAACCAGATAGCATCTCTATTCAAACTGTCAAAGGCCTTCTCGAAGTCGATAAACAGCAGATGTAGCGGAGACCTGTACTCAACGCATTGCTCGATTATGATCCATAAGGTATTAATATGGTCGATGCAGGAGGATCCAGCACGAAAGCCTGCTTGTTCGACGTCGAGAGTAGAATCTAAATGCTCCCTGATCCTTTCCAGAATTATTCTTGAAGTTATTTTGGCTACGGCTGGCAGAACACAAATACATCTCCAGTTTCCACAATCCATCAGGTTTCCCTTTTTCGGAAGTTTGATGATCATCCCTCTTTTCCACTCCTGTGGAAACTCTTCGCTATCCCAAGCTGTCCGTATTAGCGGATGCAGCAAATCTGCCGATATATTTGGCGCCGCTTGAAATAGTTCGGCAGGGATGCCATCAATACCAACCGCTTTGTTTTTCTTGAGGGACCTGATCGCTGTTATGATTTCGTTCTTACTGGGAGGTGCGGTGCGGATTCGGGAATTTGTTGCTTCGGAATGCTCATTAAAATTTGAGAACATATCGACATCGCCTAAGTGGTTTAATACTGTGGCGAAATGTTCTCTCCATCTAACGAGCTGATCCTCATCCGAAATCAGAAGGCTGCCATCTAGACTTTTCATCGGGTGTTGTTTGGAGCTCCGACCACCAGTGAGCTCCTTGGTGATACTATAAACAGTCCTACTGTCGCATCTGTTCGCTGCTTCTTCAGCCATTGAAGCCAGTGTGTCGATGTACTGACGTTTGTCACGCCTCACACTACGCTGCACTTCTTTCTTCTTCATACGATATTGGGTTTCTAGCTCGGTTTTCTCCACTGCTGAGGCGGCTGCAATCCGAGCCTTTATTGCTGTACGCTCTTCGATCCGTCTCCAGGTATCTGCTGAAAGCCATGTGCGGTGGTGTTTCTGCCTCTTGCCGACGTAGGCGCTTGCCCCCGTTGCAAAAGCATTTTTCACAGCATTCCAGTGGTCATCCATGCTCTCCTGTAATGAGCAAACTTGTTTAGCAAGTTTGAGCGGTTGCTATTGACAGATGCAGTGCGAAGGCGTAAATGAGCTATCATAAGATGGTGATCGCGTTCCTGTCCGATGTCCGATCCACGTCTGTTTCGGACGTCTAGGAGACAATTTCTAAAGCGGCGGCTGATCGCAATGTGTTCGATCTGGTTGGATGATCGCTGCCTGTCAGTCGAGACCCAAGTGATCTTGTGGCAGGTGTTATGCTCAAACAACGTACCTCCAATGACTAGGCGGCTGGTATTGCAGAAGTCCACAAACCGCTCACCGTTGTCGTTTCGGTCTCCAAGGCCGTGAACTCCCATCACGTGTTTGAGCATAGTGTTGTCGCTACCTACCTCGGCATTGAGATTCCCCATCACAATTACGATGTCTCCGTTTGGTGTCTGGTTGAAGACGGCGCCTAAATGACTGTAAAAATTATCTTCTATATCCTCAGCCGCGTCATCGGTCGGAGCGCAGCACTGTATTATGGTGACCTTCCTTACTCTACTCTGGAACCTGGCCGTCAATATCCGGTCGCTGTGGGGCTTCCAGGATATGAGGCTTTTTCGCGCTGCTGGAGTTAACACCAGTCCCACTCCAGACCTCCGTGAACTTCCAGCTGGCTTACCAGAGTAGAGCATGACAGTGCTTTTTGTTGGGGAGATGTATTCCCCAGCGTCAAACCATCTTATTTCGCTCAACCCTAGGATTTTATATCGTGTGAATTCGCGCTCCATTTGGAGGAATCTTGCGTTATAAGGCCCTTCATGGAGTGAGTCCAGGAGGGTCTTAACGTTCCAGAATCCGATCGTTGTCCGTTGTCGATAGCCAAAGGTCGTCAACAAGTTTTCCGTCCGTATCCGAGGCGTATTGTTGCGTTTCGGAGCAATTTGAATTTTTACAGTTGAGGCTCGCTGGGCCCCAGACCAACCGACACTAATCCTCGCCATTCGTCCTCTCCCGTTAGCAATTTCCGAAGAAATTCCCAGATGGCACCACGAGGAGGTGGGAGTAGGGCTTACTAACAGAGCTGCTAGGTGTTCGGCTGCAGTGGCTCTTTCTCGCTACTTAATGAAACAGCACCTATCGGTAGATGCTGCTCCTACGAGGCCTTTGTTAGTCGTTCGCCATCCTAATAAAAAAAAATAATAATAATAATAATGATAATAACTTCGAAATAAATATTCAGAATTATCAAAGAAATCAAAATGGACAGTTCTATAGGCCACCTAAAAAAAGTGGCATTTTTTCTAATCAGTATATCATAAAAGAAATGTTCCAGAACCAAAGGAAGTAGATAATCTTACTTAAAATACATAAAATTTTCAAGTATATGCCTCCACAGACCATTACCCTGCATAGTCGTTCATATCTTTAATAAAAAACTTAGGTTTTTAGTAGATACAGGAGGAGCAACTTCTATTTTAAGAGAAAACTTTTTGAATACATATTAGATAAACCAGTTACCCTTAAAAAAATATATAAAGAAAATGTAATAATTACTAAAATAATTTTACCATTCCAAGCGAATTTAATACAAATGAATCAATTTAGTTAAGTTGAATGTAAAGTAAAGTTGAATGTGATACCCAAGACATAATTGATAAATTAATAGAACCTCGTATGAACAGTGAAGAAAAGAATGCTCTTATTCAAATAATTAAAAGTAATTATTATTAAAAAGGATTATTCTATTAAAAAGGAGACATATTAACCAACATTAGGGAAGTTACACATAAGATTGAAACGAAAGATGATAAGCCAATATATTCACGTCTATACAGATTTCCACAAATTCATAGAAAAGGAGTAGATAAACAAATTATCGAAATGTTAGATCAAGGTATTATAAAACAAAGTCCATAATAGTCCATATAACGCTCATATCTGGGTGGAACCGTTAGACATGGAGAGCTGAAACTTTCGCTATGTATACATTATGTGGAAGCCCGCACAAGATGACGGTAATGAATTTAATTTTGGGTCCCCTTTTTTTGGGCACCTTGTATGAAGGGAGAAAAAAGTACGAAAATTTCTGTATCTTATATGTATATTTTCTGAGAAAAATTAAAAAATGGGGTATCTAGTTACCCCAATGTATCTCCCCCAGTTTTCATTTTTCAAATGTTTGGCAAGAATTTTTCGTTCAACAAATTTTGTCAGAAAAAAATATTTCTTACATACTATATGGAGCCCTTGCAAAATTCTCTTTATTTAGATATGCCACTTGATGGGAAACAAAATAATTTTT
This sequence comes from Chalcosyrphus nemorum, assembly GCA_949716465.1. Classification (NCBI taxonomy): domain Eukaryota; kingdom Metazoa; phylum Arthropoda; class Insecta; order Diptera; family Syrphidae; genus Chalcosyrphus; species Chalcosyrphus nemorum. The sequence continues at coordinate 52,524,633 of OX454333.1, read as the reverse complement.
TTTTGCCCTTCATACAAGCGCCCCCAAAATTAAATTCATTGCCGCCATCTTGAGCGGGCTTCCACATAATGTATACATAGCGAAAGTTTCAGCTCCATGTCCAATGGTTCAAAAGTTACAGGGCTGTGACAGACTGACGGACAGACAGACATCGTATCAAACCCATAAGTGTTCCGTCTTTCCTTTTAAGGTCCGGAACACTAAAAAAATCTATTAACCTGGTTTATTCATTTTAATTTCTTAAACCAAATAACATAAATGAATATGTCTGTTTGAAAAGAATGCAATGAGGTAGAATCTTAATGCTTTTGAATTAAGGAAAAAGGGAAATGAGTTTAAATTCTGTTGAAGTACAAATTCCCACAAAAAGAAATTTTTCCTATGATCCCCTAAACACTGAACTCTATTATAAATTGGTATGGTACTCTTTTTCTCACTTACACCTTCTGATAAGCACCAGATCAGCAGAAGTTGATATTAGCAAAATAAGGTATCATTCGCATTTGACGCAACACTGAAAAAAGTGCACACAAGGAATCCACTTACTTGGGTAAGAAAAGGAGGAATAGTCTTTTTTTTAATTAAAGAAAGAATGAAAATTCTCTTAAAGAAAAATTGCAGAACTGGAAAGAGTATTCTCTTTTATGAACTGCTATGGTATAGTAATAAAATGTGGTCCAATGGTCTATTTGAGTTCATATTAGTCTATTTTCAACGCAAACAAAATAATCATAAACACCTGCAATGCAACTCGTTTTTTACTATATATACATATGTTACGTTTTGTCATTTATTCCAGAACTTTAGTAAATTTTCTATGTCGCTGCAACAGGATTTGTTAACACAATCGCTTTCAATCGTTTTCTCTTTTGAACAAACGTTAAAAATGCAAAGTCTTGCTGTTGTTTTACTCAGCTATGGATTTTTTAGTAGAAAACAGGCGAATTTGAACGATCCAGTTTTCATATTTCAGTTTTTCATATTTGAGGTCCATTTTTGTGCATTTTCTTACCGAATCTGGTCCATTTCCAAATTTTCAAAGGCAACCCTGAGTAGTAGGGTAGAACTAACATAGTCTCTTTCTCACTTACACCTTTTTTTGATAACTCACCATTCTCTTTTTACAACTTTCCAAAAGGGAAACACAACAGCTCAATGCAAGCGTGTGTGTCCTTTAGATAGAAGCGCTTTACACTGTACGTGTGGATAAATGTATATGTATTGACTTCCTCTTATGTGGCAATTCCAGCTTTTCTAATAACATGGCTTAAAAATGTTAAAACTTGGGCATTGTCTGCATAAAAATAGCTTTCCAACGGTATATAATTAATTAAAATCGGTTCCGTAGAAACGCCGAAAAGGGGGGCAAAATTTGTGTTTGCCTATTAAAATAAGTGATCCAATTTGATTTCAAATTTCAAAAAACATAAACAATCGAATGTTTCTGAATTTCAGAATATTGATTTTTTGGCTTATATAGAGTTTTAACCTATGAATCTTGGCATAATGTCTATGTAGCAAACAATCCATCCACTGTTTTGAACTATTTCAGTCAAATCTTCAATTATATTTCCAACTGCGTCAAGAAAAAAAGGAAAGTATTAACAAATTGAAAAGACTTAAGCCCTGAATGAATTCTCGTTTACTGGAAAAAATAATGAAAAAAAAAAAATCAAACTCATTCGTATCACCAAACACTCTAACAATACAAGGCATAAAACTTAATCTGATAAACTAGTCAATAATTAAAAACAGAGATCCCTATTTGTAGAGATTCGTATTATAAGTAGTTCTATATTTAGTAAACATATTGATAACACCAAAAGGGAATGGGACGTTGTTAAAAATATATTCAGTATTTTGACTTTCGAATGAATAGAAAGAATAATATTAATATTAAAAGTAAACAAAACATGTTTCATAAGAGGTATTACTTAAATTTCGTCTTTAAACGCGTCAAAGTACAACTAATAAGAATATTTCAATAAGAAAGAGAAGAGTTCTCACGCAAAGATAACAAGGTATGGTCAAACTGTATAAAGAGAAACGTCAAACAGCTGACTTTGAGGGTTAAATTTATTTACCCTCACCTTGAACTTCTGGTTCCCTTGAAAATCATCGCACGAACATCGCAAGCGCCATGGTATATCAGAAATAACGATATCCACAGAGATCTCCGCATTAAAACAATCGTAGATGAAATTAGAAACTACGCGAGAAAGTATAAAATTCGACTAGAAAGTCACGTTAATATCACAGTCCTTCAAGTTTTGGATGAAAGTAATTTACTGCGCCGTCTTCAAAGAACTAAACCTCTAGACCTGGCGCGATAAGTAACCGCGTTTCAACTGCGGAACTAGCAGGAGTTTCAAATGGAAAGCTAACCTGCCAAATGTTCTAATTTCGTGAAAAGAAAACTACTTGATAAGTTGAACACCTAGTTGTAGTAACAATAAAAATCAACAAATACAATAGTTTGTTGAAGGGAGGTTTTTTAGTGGGCAAGAATCCCACACTACTATGAGCACGCGCTGGCGATCCACATACTGTCTTTTTGAAGATTTTCACCTATTTCCATGCAAATATTTTTGCGTTTTTGAACTGCATGATCTCCATGATATGCTCCAGTAAGTGCGCTAGTAATACGGCTCCACACAATTTCAAACGTGCCAGTGATTTACTTTTAAGACGTGCGACTCTTGTTTTTGCCATAAGAAGATATGTGTGGCATCTATTCTCCTCACAGGTTCGCACATAGGCGGCTGCTGCATAAGCCTTTTCAGAGGCATCGTAGAACCCATGTATTTCGATCGGCGAGTCTTTGGTGATGTTGATCCAGCGGGGAATCTCTATGTAGGTGAGGGCTTTTAACTCCAGTTTTAGCGCGTGCCTCTTAGTTATGATTGTTGGTGGGAGTTCACTATCCCACATTTGATTCTCCTTCCAGATCTCTTGCATCCAGATCTTGCCAACGATGACGCATAATGAAATCCATCCCAATGGATCGCAGAGACGAGCGATATCTGATAAAATTGTTCTTTTTGTGGTCCTCTTTGAATCCTGAAGATTGATTTTAAATTTAAATATATCCCTTCCAGGATGCCACTGGATTCCCAACGTTTTGATTATGTTCGCTTTGTCAAATGAGAGTGGCAGCCGTACCTTTCTGTCTTCCGCTGGAACTGCTGATAGTAGCTTCTCGCTGTTACTGACCCATTTTCTCAATGGGAAACCTCCACGTCTCAAGATTGTAATAAGTTGGCGTTGCATCTCTGCGGCTTCATCTTCTGAGTCCGCCCCATGTTTAACATCGTCCGCGTAGAAATTTGTTTATGCAATGTTAGATGCAATTGGGTTGTCATCCCGTTCACTGGTGGCGAGCTGCTGAAGAGTACGGACTGCTAAATATGGTGCCGCGGCAGTGCCAAATGTAACTGTGTTCAGACAGTATGTTTTAACCTTTCACCTTCAACATCTCTCCATAGGATGAGTTGATAGACCGAGTCTTCCGAAGGAATCCAGATCTGCCGGTACATTTTGTTGGAGTCTGCTACGAAACCAATTTTATGCTCTCTGAACCGGAGAATGTGATCGACGATATCATCTTGCAATCTTGGACCGATTTATTGATGATCGTTAAGTGACGTGCCGTCAGATGTTTTACAGGACGCGTTGAAAACAATGCGCAGTTTTGTAGTCGTACTAGCTTCTTTTATCACTGCGTGAAGCGGAATGAAGTACTGCTTGTGTCCTAGTGATTTGGGGTCTATTTCCGTCATATGCCCTAGCTCCTTGTATTCGTCAAAAACCTTTCTATATTTCGTGTGAAAAGACATATTGGACCGAAATTTCCTTTTTAATTGTAGGTATCTAACAAGGGCTGATTTATAAGAGGAACCTAATTCCGGATTTCCTGTTTGAACGGAAGCTGAACAGCATACTTTCCGTCCGCCTGACGCTGATGGGTTCTACAGAAATGTGTTTCACATTGTTCCTCTTCTGGTGAAAACATCTGTATTTTCGGCACTTCTTCAAGTTCCCAGACCTTCCGCAGAATATTTTCTAAATTAGGATCAACAGTGGTTATATGGAGAGATGTTAACGTTGTTGCGATTTTGGGGTGGACGCCGCCTGAAAGTACCCAGCCAAGTTGATGATGCTGGTGCAATTGTTTGTAGTATGTGCATTGGAAAGGGAGTTAAAACATAGTTTGTTACTCTTAAAACCTTCTTGCCTTTTCTTTTGATTCAATGCCTTAAATTTGTAGCAATTCCTAATGGAGTGCGAGCCCCGACACATTGAACATTTGCCAATGGTAGAGTTGAACGAGCGAACTGTGTCTGACGTGTGTTTCTTTGCCTTTGTTTGAGATATACCTGAGAAGGATGGTTACATAACATCCAAAGTTCGTGCCCTCATTAGCAAGAAATCTTATCGGATAGTCGAAGTAAGACGCAATTTGAGATTCCCAATGACCTCGAGTAGTAAGGTCAATCGTTTGTACCGCATCAATTAAATAAATTAATTTTCCCTTTCTCATCGTAAATAGCAGAAGTTACACACAAACCCCGGTTTTTTAGATTGATACAAATGTAGATTTAACAATTGTTTATTTTATAAACTTTATTTGAGGTACTTAATTATAGTTATAGATATGCCACACACCTGTTGTAACTTGTTGGTTGGTTGGTTGGTTGAAACCCGCCCTCGATGAGGATACACTCAGACCAGTAGTTGGTCCATTGTGCTGCCGATGTGTAGGGTGGGTGGGACACCCTCTTAGCCAGGGAACCCTTTACTCCTTATTATGAAGGAGCCTATATTAGCCGTACAGGCATTGTTTAGATCACTTAGATCGTTGAATAGGTATTCACCTAGTGTGGACTTTCTAATGTTGGCAAGAGCGGGGCACGTGCATAGGAGGTGACTGATAGTCTCCTCTTCTTCTTCATCTCTACAACTTCTACAGAAGTCATTGTAGCGGATGCCCAGTCTTTGGGCCATAGGAGCACAGTGTCCGGTGAGGGTGTTTACGATTTTGGAGAGGATTTTTCTCTTATGTTTCAGAAGTCCGATGGACCTGGTTTCATATAGCGTGGGCCAAAGCAGCCTTTCAGTGTTACAGTGGCCGAGCTGTTGCCACCAATGGTTGGCTTCTCTCACCGCGTCGGCATGGACAAGGTATTTAGCATAACACGTTGGCGCCTCGATGTCGGTGACGTTTATGCTGTTTAGACCTGAGGAGCCTCGTCGGCCCAGTTCGTCAGCTTCGCAATTCCCTGGTATATTACAGTGACCCGGTATCCAGCAAAGGATGAGGTTGTACTTTCCAACTATCTCGTTCAGAGATACGCGGCAGTCCTTCACTGCCTTGGTTCCCGTTGTGCTGGATTCGAGGGATTTGATGGCCGCTTGGCTGTCGATGTATATGACAGTATCCGATACTGATACTGCACTAACCGCCAGCCAGTCAGCTGCCTGACGAATGGCAGTGACTTCGGCTTGGAAAACGCTGCAGTAGCAAGGAAGGCTGAAGGAGAGGTGAATGTCGAGATCTTTTGAAAAGATGCCAGCATCGACGCCTTTTTCGGTTCATTCATGGAGAAGGACCTCCCGTTGTGTCCATTCTGTTCTGTCGGGTATTATGCATTTGTAGCCCTTGTTGAAGTTGTGTTCAGTGGGCAAGTGGTTACATAACATCCAACCTTTGGAAGATGGCGGTGCATCGGAAGTATTCTGGCGTGTCCAGTATGTTGTTGTTTCCATTGTTTGGATCTTCTCAATATTATTGCTGAGCAGGCAGCCAGTTGTTTGCTGACGATGTCAGTTGGAAGTAGGTGTAGCATGGTTTGCATGGCGCTGCAGTGGGAGAGGTTCTCTGTGCACCGGTAATACTGAGACATGCAACTCGTTGAGTTTTTTCCATTAGGATTAAGTTGGAGGTCTTCTCCAGGGCAGGCCACCAGACCAGTGCTCCATTCATGAGTATCGGTTTTATTACCGATGTGTACAACCAGTGCATGATTTTTGGTTGCAGGCCCCAGGTGGGGTCAACTGCCTTTTTGCAAAGGCTAGAGCTAGAGATTTCCTCGCACGTTCGACTACGTAACCTCTCCATAGAGGGGGGGTGCCTCTTAGCTTTGGGAGATTAAGGTCGGGGAGTTTGTGTTTTCTAGTGAACAGGACTAGCTCGGTCTTCGTCGGATTGACTGAAAGGCCACAGCTTTCGGTCCAGCTTACTAGTTTGTTAAGGGCCGACTGCATGACATCGGCCAGTGTCTGCGGGTATTTGCCGGTTACAAGAATAGCGACGTCGTCTGCGTAGGCGATAACTTTGCATCCGGTGTTTTCTATTTGTAGGAGTGCTTCTTTGAGCACTAGGTTCCACAGTAGTGGAGACAATACTCCCCTTGGGGGATACCTTGGTGTGCACGTCTCTTGACAGTGCTACTTCCGAAGGTTGCAGTGATCACCCTGCTTTTAAGCATGTGTTCTACAAAGCAGCAGATCGATTCGCAGATATTGAGCCTTCGTAGTGCCTTAATAATCGAGTCAGTTTCAACGTTGTTGAAAGCTCCCTCTAAATCTAGAAAAGACACAAGTGCGGATTTTTACAGTGAGAGGGATTTTTTGATAGAGTAAACTATGTTGTGCAGGGCCGTTTCAACAGATTTACCTTTTTGGTAGGCGTGTTGTGACTTGGACAGTAAGGTGCTATCCATGGTGGCTTTAATATGTTAGTCTAGGATTCTTTCCAGAATCTTGAGAAGGAAAAACGTTAGGCTGATTGGTCTAATGTCCTTCGGAAGAGTGTGCGATGTTTTGCCTGCTTTGGGTATAAGGACAACTCTAACCTCAGCCCAGGCGGCTGGCATTGTTCCCAGTTTCAGACAACCCCTCAAAATACAGGACAGGTTATGCGCTATTATAATGAAGGCCGCCTGAACCTGTGCGGGAAAAATTCCATCCGGCCTCGGGGACTTGGAAGGCTCAAAGCATTTGTCAGAGAAGGGCTATCACTAGAGATGGGCGTGCAGCCGGGAAAGTGTGTGTCCATTAACAGATTGAGCGATGCTTCATCTGACTCTGGCCATGATCCATTGGGATTCAAGAGGACACTTGGTATGGTTGGTGTTTTCGAGAGGACCTTGGGTAGTCTAGAGGATTGAGACATGTTCTCAATGCTCTGACAAAACTGCGCCAAGATCTACGATTGGCCTTCCGAACTTCTGCTTTGAAGTTCTTCAGACTATTTTTGTACGTATTCCAGTCCGAAGGTAGTGTTGTTCGCTGCTTACGATTTCTCCCATCATAATTTGTTGACCACCGTGAAGCGTGTTAAGATGAGTGTGGCTGACGAGAAGGTTGGTGAAGTGATGCGTTTCCTTGAGGATGACTGGATGCCGTTGATCATAGGTAAGTGTTGAGTTGGTTAGTCTTCCTCCTACACGTAGAATGTTGTTAGCGTTTACACTACGAATCGTACTGCCCTTGGGAAGCGGTTTCCTTGCCGTAAGTGCTTCTAAATATTTCAGTTGCAAACAATTCCAGTTGGGCCAACCTTATCAACTGAAACTTAGATGATTCTTATTCATCTGCGGTGAGTGGGTGTGAGTGAAGTGGTAGTTTGGACCTATTACCACGAAGGTTAAAGAAGTATCTTCTCCATATGGCTACTAATCGAATTATTCGTTGGAGGGTGGAGAATTTTTGAAAAAAGGTATTGTTGAATACTATGCAGTGCGATACAAGGTGTATAGAATTGGTATGTATGTTTTGGGACATCTAACTCCGAAACATTGGTCCTTCGAACCTCAAGGAACTTGTCCTGAGGATTACAACCACCACTCTACACCTAGAAGACAATTGGAGACAGAAGACCTTCTCCTTCGTCTATGTAATGTCTATGTAATGTCTAATCAACTCTATCAAATGGTAAAACCAAAAGTACGTAGATATGTCCTAGTAATACTGTGCTGACATTCCAGTCCATTTGAATTTGCACTTTCGATACAAAACATGTATTGTATTCGTGCAAAAATTGGAACGTTGATAGAGAAGCTCGTTATAGGGTGTCTGCCGATTCTGTTTGTCTGTGTGTATGACGAGTGAACCAATTTACTTCAAACTTCATGTCAAGGAGCTATTGCATGACCGCTAAAGGGGACATTGAAATTTTTGTTCTAGTCCTACTCTTCGAGTTCCTTCACGTAGCGCCATATTCACAAACACGGAATTTTCTTCGAAATGGTTCCAACGATTTTGATAAAATTTCATTTTTCAGTTAGTTTAGGAGTACCAAGCTTTTGGATAAAAATGCACGTGACGGTACTTTGCTTATACCGCGCGCCCATTACAAATGTAAATATTAAATCGCAGCACACTTCGCGCTGCATTTCTTTTGTTGTTTTCTCTCGTTGCTTATGCTTAAAAAAAGAACACTTCCTTGTCAACCATCAAACGGACCAGTCGAGTCATTGTTTTCTTTCATTTGTCGCGGCAACCAAATTCAGGAAAAATAAAATCCTCCAGCATCGCTCAAACATTCGGAGCTAACCAAAAAAGAGGTGAGAACTTTGGGAAAGCGCAAACATTGAAATACTAATAAATTATTTCAATACTAACTTCTGATTATATTCTTATGCTAAGTACCAAAACTACACTAAGATTTATATTATAATTCATTACTTTTAACTCCATTAAATAATTCAAGCAAGTTAAACTAAACAAAGTTACGTTAATGTTACATGTTAATTTAAATCAACAAAACATAATTTTGAAATAGGACGCTTCATCAACCCATGTTGGGTAATAAGCGTAGCAACCCGTGCTAAGCCATCTGCTCCCAGGTAAAGTTCCCTTACACGGGCTAAGGACCATTTGCCCGGAGGTTGGTTATCGTCTCGTACTACCACTAGATCGTTCACGGCTAAATTCCTGGTCTTCTTCTTCCATTTATTACGCTCTTGGAGGGTTGCGACATACTCCAGTTGCCACCGTTTCCAGAAAACCTGCTGGAGTTGTAAGACAATCTGAAATCTGGAAAGGCGGTTAATATTTGCTGATATATAGTTTGGCTCAGGTAAAAAATAAGGTGAACTTCCTACTAAAAAGTGGGCTGGAGTTAAGAGTTCAAAATCTTCTGGTGAATCAGAAAGCGCTCCCAAAGGCCTAGAAACAAGATTCAATTTGACAGAATAGAGTCTGAAGCTCTTCAAATGATAGCAGAGTAGACCCGATAACTCTCTTTAAATGAAATTTCGTCGATTTTACTGCTGCCTCCCAGAGTCCACCAAAGTTGGGAGCTGCTGGAGGTATAAAATGCCAATTGATAGATTCTTTAGAAGCTTCCTCTTGTAAACGATTTCGAGTATCCTTTGATCCCAAGTAGTTATTGACTTCATCCAGTAGATTTTTCGCCCCCCCGAAATTCGTGCAAGTCTGAGCACCTCCCCCTTCTCGCGATGAAACGTCTTAAGGCCAGCATAAATGCATCCGTCGACAGGTTTGTCACCAGCTCTAAATGCAGTGCTTTAGTGCAAAAGCACACAAAAACTGCCACATACACCTTCTGGCCCTTGCATCCCCTCTTTCGCCATGGCGTTGCCGTCAGTGGTCCCGCGAAATCAACGCCAGCCTTCAAAAATGCCTTTTTTCCTTGGAGTCTTGAGACTGGAAGATCTCCCATAAATTGATTTATCGATTTCGCTCGATATCTTTGACAGGTAGTACAGCGTCGGGTTATCTTTCTCACTGTATTCCGTGCTCTCAAAATCCAGAACTGTTTCCTTAGCATGCAAGCAATAATTGCGGCCCTCCAGGGCTCCCTCCAGCTCTTCCGATCTTATGAACCCGGTTATTTTTACATCAACAGACCGGCAATTGTGAGAGAAGCGCAGGATCCAAGCGATGACCCGGAAGAGTTTAGTTAAGCCGGAAAATTTATCATTTAATCGGACGGGTTCGCAGGCTTCATCACTAATAACAGCCAGTACTACCTTCCGTTCTTCTAACTGTTTTCTATCACCCTCGAATGACGGCAAATCCTCTGTTGTAATTGGTTCACAACGAATCAGACATGGCCCGTTCCACCATAAATCATTCAAAAGTAGTTGATCTGCCTTCTTTCCTCTCGATGCACAATCAGCTGGGTTGATTTCCCCCCTTATGTGCCGCCATTGTTTAGCTGGAATAATGCTTGTAACCGCCGAAATCCGATTTGCCACAAAATTAGAGAATTTTTTTGGATGACCATTAAGCTAATGTAAGACTATGCTCGAATATCCACTCATAGACCGGAAGATTTCCATATTGCTCTATATCCCTAAGTTTGGTAACTAGTTTCGCCAATAGACCAGCAGCACAGAATTCTAACCACACTATCACTATAACCTGATTCAGGGGGCTACCTTGACCTTCGAAACGACGAAACTAGTTATAACCTAGCCGGATGCTAATACACGACAGCAGCATAAGCTTCCTCTGAAGCGTCACAGAACCCATGCATTTCCAGATTGCCCTTATTGTGCGGGTGCGGGGTGTACCTAGGGAGCTCAAGCGACCTTAGTTGATCTATGCTATTTCGCAGTTCTTCCCATCTTACAATAAATCGAACCGGTATTTGGTCATCCCAACTAATCCTTTCTTGCCACAAACGTTGCAACAAGATTCTATAATTAATTATGTGCGGGGCTAAGAATCCCAACGGATCAAAGATGCGAGCAGCCTCTGACAAAAGATTTCTTTTAGAATAGAGAGAAATCCGTTCTACCTTGACATCAAAACTGAACGAATCCGTAATAGGATGCCAGCGTAAACCTAACGTTTTAACAGGTTGATTTGAATCGATAGACCAGGTCCAATTTGGTTCTCTTTTCTCCAGAGGAATCTCAGCAAGTAAGTCCTTTGAGTTTGACGCCCACTTTCGAAGATTATAGCCCGCCCTTTGCAGTAGCACGCACAATTGGTCAACCAGGCACCTTGCTGGCTCCTCACTATCGCAGCTCGCTATAAAGTCGTCCATGTAAAAGTGGTTATGTACTTATCATTGATGAAGCCCTTGGAAATTTCTTGCGATTGTCCTCAGCCAACTGCATTAAGCACCTAGTAGCTAGGAACGAAGCTGGAGCTGTCCCGTAGGTGACAGTAGTCAACTCAAAGGTCCTGATAGGTTCACTGGCTGTTTCCATCCATAAGATCCGCTGAAATCGTCTATCCATTGGATCAATTAATATTTGCCTGTACATTTTTGCAATATCAGCGCTAAGTGCAATGGGACTGAGCCTAAATTGCAGTAAAATAGTGAACAAATCATTTTGAAGCACCGGTCCTGTTATCAATTGAGAATTTAGGGACTTTACACCCGGAGGCCTACAAGATGCGTCAAATATCACTCTGAAGCGGGTTGTTGAGCTATCAGGTTTGATGACCGCATGATGGGGCAAGAAGTATCCCTTTTCAGATTCCTGAGCAAGTTCCGCTGTAATTTCAACCATATGACATAGGCTTAAGTATTCTTTCATAAACTCCGTATACTGCATTTGTAGGTCCGAATTCCTCTGAAATCGGCGTTCCATTGACCTAAGCCTCTGCTCAGCCATCAGCCTTGAATTTCCCTGCAGATCCGGAACTCCTTTAAAGGGCAGCCTAACAACAAATCTTCCTAGCACATCCCGCCTTACGTGTTCCTTAAAGTGAACCTCACATGGATTTTCATCGTTTAAGTAGCGCGTGGTGGGCTGCGGTTCTTCTAATTCCCAGAACCGCTCAACCATTGCCTTCAACACTCCTACTGACTGAAACGCACATATCATGTGGGCGCTTGATTCCTCATCCTTGCTTGCTAAAACCCATCCAAATTCCGTGTTTTGTGCAATCACCTTACTGTGGTCATCGTACATTTTTCCCCGCGTTATGGCTCTTAAAAGAATGCTAGCCTTCAACAAAATGTCTATGGGGCCTGGTTTCCCAAAGTCAGGATCCGCCAAATTTTCCCTAGCTAACTGGACGGGCCCTTTGTAGTACACCATTTGCGGTGGTAGTTGCTTGGTTACGCTCCATAAAACGACCGCTTGCTACGAGATAGTGAAGTCCGTTTTTCTGCATCTAATCCTCAATGCCACTAAGCCCCGTGCCTTCGACTCCGCATCACCAACAGCCGCTATCGTTAAATTACAACTCCTACGTGGCAGCCCCAAAAATTATGCGCATGATTCAGTGATCAATGTGACCTGCGCTCCGGAATCTAAAAGAACCCTGCACGGCTTAAATTCTCCCCATCGGTTCTCTACCAACACCACCGCAGTGGGTAAAAGCTTGTATCCTTTACTACCGCGCTCGCCTTCATCGACTCCAGTAGATAATGCAGCTAGCGGCCCCTTTTCCTGTAATACCTGCCCCCTTCCTTCATTTGGTTCAAGCTCCTTTAAACTAATTTGGGATCCCAAGACCTTCTTAACGTCGGTATGAATCAGTGTATGGTGGCGGGCTTTGCGCTTCCTGCAAGTTCCTGATTTGCACGTCTTGACAGAGTGCCCCATGTTGAGACAATTATAGCATAAGCCCTTTTGTGCTATAATATTACGCCTCCCAATGAGGTCCAAATTTATGAACAGCACGATGCTACAAAATGTGCACCTTTGCACATTGAACATGGATACGAAATCGCTGCACAGACCGAACGATGATTGGATTTGCTGCCTGAACTCTGCGACACCCTACCACTTGACACGCTTTCTTATTCGAACTGCCTGGTTGATATAAACTCGAGCATTGCCTTGAAGGTTGGTCTTTCAAGCATCGCAGAAGATCGTGCTGATAACCTTCTTGACTCAGTCTAGTTTTGCCGAGATAACATAAGCTTCCCAATGCTCAACTGGAACACCGAGCGACCTTAATGCAGTTACCGACTCATGAGATGAATTATAAAGCCTACGTATAGAAGCAGCGGTTGGTTGAGAACTAATTTTAGGCTGCTCCATAATCGTCCTTATATGCGACTCCACAATAACCTTTTCCTTATCAAACATGGCACACAAATCCTCCCATGCCTTATTGTAGTTAATATCAAAAATATTTATGTGCTTAAGAACTGACGCAGCGTCATCAGTGATAATTATACCCTATCCTAAGGATATATTAAGTTTGATACATAGTTTGTAACATAGAGAAATATTACAGATAGACCCAATAAAGTATATATATAAATGATCAGCATCACTAGCCGAGTCGATTGAGCTATGTCCGTCCGTCCGTCTGTCCGTCCGTCCGTCCGTCCGTCCGTCCGTCCGTCCGTCCGTCCGTCCGTCTGTCCGTCCGTCTGTCCGTCCGTCCGTCCGTCCGTCCGTCTGTCTGTCCGTCCGTCCGTCCGTCCGTCTGTCCGTCCGTCCGTCCGTCCGTCCGTCTGTCTGTCCGTCCGTCTGTCCGTCCGTCCGTCCGTCTGTGTGTCACCAGTTTTTGGGCCTGAAATTTTGAGCTAGGTTGATGAAATTTTGTATACGAGGTTTTTGGAAAAGTAAGCAATACAAGTGTACAAAATTTTAGAATCCGCCCACTTTTCAAAAAAATCACTTTTTTCACTATTTTCATATGAAACTCGAAAAAACTTACTAGGGCAAATATGTAGATATCCACTTAATCTACAAATTGTCTGTACATTGTATATGGCCACGCCCACTTTTTAGGGGCGTCTACTTCAAAAATTAATTTTCGAGTAAAAATATTAGTTTATAGGGCAAAATAGAAAATTTTATGAATACATTTTCCACCGCCCACTGAAACGACCAAATAAGATAGGGATAGGGTATCATACGATCCGCTCCAGGCGGATTGTAGCATTTTTTCAGTGGTTTTATATTGCAATTTTTGCGCCCCAGATAAGCTACTCGAGTCATGAACAATGATTTTGAATAAATCCTTGAAGGTCAGCCATTCTCTGAAATCGCCATCAAACGAAAGAAGTGATATTGTAGGTAATTTTGGGTTGTCGTGGGGTACCGCGGACCTAGCTAAACTATTGCTATTGGACAGATTCGAATGCACGGGCGCAATGGAAGCCTGATTATCTGCCAATTGTCTGACAGTATCGTCTAGTTCACCTGTAGCACGCGGTGCTGCTGGTTCAATCGGAAACCTAGTGGATTCGGCTGCATTTTGACCTCCAGTCATTTTTCTTAAACACCACCCCTTTATACTATAATATTTGCCCTCGATCTCCTCCCTGCCTCTTGACTCATTTGCAATTTCCTCCTCTGGCAATAGCATTTCTATATCCAATATTAGCTTCTCTAGCCGCGTAAGGCTCCCCTTGACTATACTTCGTTTTTTTCGTAACCCCTCCATAATTCACGATATGTACGTAGAAGAGTACGTGGGTACAATATATGTATATTATACACAGTATAATACAAATAGCGCATGCAAGTAAAAAAAATGGTTTACTCACGGCGTTTTTTTTTTTTTTTGTTTTGTGTAGTTACCGCCTTCCACTTCTGTTTTCCATGTTGGCCGCTTGCTCAATTAGATTCCCGCTTTGCCTTCACCGCCAGCTGCCGCCCTCGAGTTCCACCACTGACTTCCCACGCTGTTTTCCACGTTGTGTTTCCGCGTTGTGCTGATATCCAATATTCCTTTTGCAATTAAATGCAAATAATCCGGCTGCGAAGAACCAATGTATGCGCAAACAAATGGTTTAAGTAAAGTAAAACACTGGCAATACTTGACATGCGAAGGAATACGAGTATAGCATTTCGATTTAAAAAAAATTAAAAAAAATTATAGTTTTTTAAACTTATTTAGTTTTTACTAGCAGCATAGAGCTAACAAATCATGCAAATGACTTAGTTTTTGAAAAATCGAAAACGAATGAGGTAGCAGGAAGAGAAGAGATGAGAATATTGGGAAGGCCATGCGCTCTTCTAAAATCTGTAACTCGGGAACTACTTGGCGGATTTTGATGAAATGAGCCAATCCTAGTATCAAAAATGACCTACCTTAAAAATTATTTAGATAACATGAAAACTGGGGGAGATACAGTGGGGTAACTAGATACCCCATTTTTTAATTCTTCTCAGAAAATGTATAAAATACAGAAATTTTCGTACTTATTTCACAATCTACACAAAATTCTACGTATCTCCAATTTTTTTCATATTTTTACCATGTATCAAAAATGACCTACCTTAAAAATTATTTAGATAACATGAAAACTGGGCGAGATACAGTGGGGTAACTAGATACCCATTTTTTAATTCTTCTCAGAAAATGTATAAAATACAGAAATTTTCGTACTTATTTCACAATCTACACAAAATTCTACGTATCTCCAATTTTTTTCATATTTTTACCATTTATGGTCTGGCCGCTAGGGGGCAACATTTTTCAAATGTTTGGCAAGCTTTTTTGTTCAACAAATTTTGTCAGAAAAAAATATTTCTTACATATATGGAGCCCTTGCAAAATTCTCTTTAATTTGCCCTTCATACAAGGTGCCCAAAAAAGGGTCCCCAAAATGAAATTCATTGCCGTCATCTTGTGCGGGCTCCCACATAATGTATACATAGCGAAAGTTTCAGCTCTCTATGTCTAACGGTTCAAAAGTTACAGGGCTGTGACCGACTGACGGACATACGGACAGACAGACACCGTATAAGTGTTCCGTCTTTCCTTTTAAGGTCCGGAATACTAAAAAAAAAGAAAATAAAGTGAAAATTTACATTTCAATAGATTTTATTCAAATTAATTCCAAACCAAGCAGTTAAATAAATTTAATTGTTTATAAAATAAAAAGTTAACTTGACTTGATTACATATACATATTTTTTCAATATTTATTCATCAATTAAACAGAGAATAAAAAAACGAAGGTGAAATTGAATTAATTAACATTCGTTTTTTAAATATACTATTTTTTTCTTACTATTTACTCTCTTTTACATTTATTTCCTGGGTGAGATTACATATTTTTGTGTTTATTTGTTTCACTCATCCCTTAAACAAGACCCCTTTTACAACAAAACTTAATATAACAATATAAAAGTGATACTGCTTAAAATAATACATATAGATCCGATAAATAAATTGAAAATCTGACCATAACAAGTTCAA
The DNA here is from genome assembly GCA_949716465.1 of Chalcosyrphus nemorum. NCBI lineage: Eukaryota > Metazoa > Arthropoda > Insecta > Diptera > Syrphidae > Chalcosyrphus > Chalcosyrphus nemorum. Next base: position 52,508,530 of record OX454333.1, on the reverse strand, counting down.
AATATAAAACAATAAGTGTTTAATATAATAAAGAAACATAAATACATATAAATAACAATGTCTAAAGTTCAGCAATCCATAGAATCGCAATAATTAATCCTCAAAGAACTTGTAACAGACTTAGAGGAGTTACAAAAAGATTCCGCGGCGCGAAATTCGAGGGGGTATGTGACGCGTGCTTAGCCGATGTTGAGGATGTGTTTAAGAGCGCGAAGAAAGAACACTCCTTCATTGTGAACAGTGCGGTGGATCCCCTGAATGAAAAATACTTGTCAGAAGAGACATATTTAAAAATTAAACGAAGATATTTTACCTTTGTCGGTATATTAAATGATGATATTGAGAAATTTACCGATATCACTCAGCAAAATATGAACATGTCTCGTTTAAACCGTTCTCGGTGCTCAATATCAGACATACGTCTTTCGCGAATTGAAATCAGGCCATTTTCCGGTAAATTTGAAGAGTGGTGCGGGTTTTATAATTTTTTTCAAAGCATGATCTATCAGAACGTCGATCTGTCCGATGTCCAGAAGCTGCCGTATCTCAAAAGCTTTCTGTCTGGTGGAGCTGCACGCTTAATTCAACATCTTCAATACTTAGTTACTTACTTAAAGGGCTCCCGACCCTTGTAGAGTCCCTGCCTGAGACATCGTTGCCTTCCATCCTCTGCGGTCCCGAGCACGCTGCTTCCAGTTGTGAAGACCAAGTTTTCTGGCATCCGCGACAGCTTGGTCTTTGTACCGGAGGTTCGGTCTTCTTCGCCGTCTCGAACCTGGGGGCTGGGATTTGAAGATCCTCTTGGCTGGAGCATTGTTGTCCATTCGCTCGATGTGGCCGAGCCAATGTAGTCTGCGTATCTTGGCTTTTTGGACTACATCCACATCCTGGTACAGCTCATAGAGTTCGCGGTTGTATCTTCTCCTCCATTCGCCCTCCTCGCATAAGGGACCTAATATCCGACGGAGTATTTTACGCTCGAAGGTGCCCAATATTTGCTCAGCTTTCTTACTTATCGTCCAGCACTCGGCTCCATAAAGCAGGACTGGTAAGATGAGCGTTCTGTAGAGCATTAATTTGGTCCGTCGAGTTAGGAGTTTTGAACCCAGTTGTTTCGCCAAACCGAAGTAGCAGCGGTTTTCTAGGGTTATTCTTCGTCGGATCTCTACAAAGGTGTCATTTGTAGGATTAATATTTGTTCCGAGGTAGGTAAACTCCTTAACTACCTCGAAGTTATAGCTATCAACAGTGACGTTCTGCCAAATGTTTTGGACAGATAAATTTTTGTTTGTTGATAACATATACTTTGTCTTGTCCTCATTTACTTCAAGACCAACTCGTTTCGCCTGCTCATCAATGGCCGTAAATGCCTCTACGACGGCTTGCCGGGATCTTCCGATGATATCAATATCGTCTGCGTATCCCAGCAGTTGGACGGATTTGTGAAAGATAGTGCCTTCCGTGTTGACACCTGCCCTGCGCACTATCTGCTCCAACACGATATTGAAGAAATCACATGACAGCGCATCTCCTTGCCTGAATCCGGTGCATGTTTGGAAGAGCTCCGAAGAGTTGTTTCCAAATTGCACAGAGCATCGCGTGTTTTCCAGCGTTACGCGACACATCTGGATAAGTTTTGTCGGTATCCCGAATTGGGCCAGCGCCTGGTAGAGCTCAAGACGATGAATGCTGTCATAGGCGGCTTTAAAGTCGATGAAAAGGTGGTGGGTTTCGACTTGAAATTCGTTGGTCTTTTCCAGGATTTGTCTGAGTGTGAAAATTTGGTCTATTGTCGATCTGCCGGGCCGGAAGCACACTGGCAGAAAGGTTTTAGACGTTCACACAATACGTTGGATAGATCTTATATGCGACATTTAACAGGGATATGCCTCGGTAGTTCTTACAAGACATAGGATCGCCTTTTTTGAAGATGGGGCATATAGAGCTGATACTCCAGTCGTCGGGCATGCGTTCCTCCATCCATACTTGGTTGATGCATGCACCCTACCAAGACATCACCTCCGTATTTAAAGAGTTCAGCTGGGAGCCCATCAAAGTCAGCGGCTTTGTTGTTTAGCTGCAACAAGATAGTGGTCAGAGTCAACGTTTGCCCCTCGAAAGGTACGCACATTCAAGATGTTGGATGCGTGCCTTGCGTCAATTAGCACGTGGTCGATCTGGTGATCTGGTCAAAAGAAAGCCAGGTTGCTGTGTGGATTTTTAGCCTAGGAAACCTAGTGCTACTTATCACCGTATTACGAGCTGCTGCAAAGTCGATTAGTCTGTTGTCGAATCGTGGAGGCTGTGTTTACCGACTATCCCACCAAAGATGTTTTCCTTACCGATTTTGGCATTGAAGTCCCCGAGTACGATTTTTACATCGTACTCCGGACAGGCTCCTTAGGGAGCCTACGTAAGGTCGTAAAATTCCTCCTTGACAGGGTCTTCAGCTTCTTCGGTAGGGGCGTGTGCACATATTTGGCTGATGTTTTGAAATGTGGCTCTGATGCGAATTACAGCCAGACGATCGCTTATCGGCTTAAAATCAATGACTCTTGATCTGAGCCGATTTCCCACGACGAATCCGCATCCTAACATGTGCAGTCTTTTGTGGCAGCTGTAATAAATGTCGCAGCTACGTCTTTTCTGCATACCTGATCCTATCCATCGTATCTCCTGAATCGCAGTAATATCTGCCTTGTACTGCGAGAGGACAGATTCAAGTTTCTGAGCTGCACCCGGAGTGTACAGAGTTTGTACATTCCAGGTGCATACTCGTAGGTCATAGTCCGTGGACGTTCCGGGTCGATTTGCCAAATGAGCGGGATCGTTATTATTATCCGAGGCGGATGTCTCTCTCATAACTATGGTACTTTTTACGTGGTAGGGAAGTTACCCCGATGACACAACCCCCAACCTGGAGGGCCAGTTCCATGGGTTTTAGCCCCTAGGACCCAGGGCCGGTCTGAGAGACCGACATCCGTAGCTCACTTCGGAGGTGCGAGCGCTGCCGTTGACCCATTTAGGGTTCATCCGCCACCATCTCTATTCCATAACCCTGATGAAGTCATGGAAATCCCTACAGACCTGAGCTTCGAAGCGTCCATGGATTCCGCCGTTGATTCCATCTAGAGAATTCATCCGCCTTCTATCCTCCTTCTGAGGGCTCTTGTTAGACTTCTGAGACGTGATACTCGTTCAGGTCAACAAGAGATGCCTCGTCCGGTCCTACATGTGTGCCAAAGTTCACCCAGATGTGCTCGCGCAGGTCCGAGTGTTTAACTACACATGCGTAGACGGATTTGGCATACGCTCATCGTTAGTTCACAACTATGTAGCTATCCAGAGGGCACCACGAGGAGGTGATGATGCGACATTTTACCCTCCTCAACATCTTCAATAGATGGTAAAAATAATGTTTCTGGTGCTCACAGCATTCGGTTATGCAAAAATTCCTGAATCTAGATTTAAAGAATACGGCTGAAATCATTAAGAAAAATGGATTATGCTCCAATTGTTTCGGTTACAACCACCATTCTTCGACCTGTAACAGTACTAACCCCTGCTATAAATGCGGTCTGAAGCACCACACCATGTTACATATAGATTCGAACCAGTCAAACAATTCTACATCTCAATCAAACAATTCCACATCGCAACCAAACAATCAATTTAATGGCCCTTCGACTTCAAAGGTCACCTTCAATGCGAATTTCAATCAATTGAAATCGAAGGTTTTGCTTGCAACTGCCTTGGTCAAGGTCATGGTTACTGACGGAACCATAGACACTCTTCGAGCTCTAATTGACCCAGGATCAGAAGCGACATTCAATACAGAACGTGCGACACAACTCCTTTGACTAAGGAGAGTCAAAATTACAGCAAACGTGACAGGACTTGGACAAGCACAAACTGGAACATCTCGCCACCAAACCATTTGGAAATTTTACCATTTATTCCAATTCTAACCCGTCTTTCCATCTTGAAGTTAGGGGCTTTGTATTTTCTCATCTTACGTCTTTGTTGCCAACTCATCACCTACAAAAGGCTAATTCGGATCACAGTTCCAAACTTTCATTAACCGACCCTACATATGACACCCCAGGGAAGATTGATTTGCTTTTGGGTGCAGATGTCTACTCATCCATCATCCTGAAGGGACTTGTAAAAAAGCAAGGAGGATCATCAGTTGCTCAAAACACCGAGCTGGGATGGATTCTTACTGGCACCACGTGTTCGAGACCACAAGGTAACTAGGTAACCATCCAAAATCATCACCACTCACTGGATGTTCAATTGCGACAGTTTTGGGAATTAGAGGAGGACCTCGATTATAGGAAACTCACATCAGATGAGGAGAAATGTCAACAGCACTACAACATGTCAAGCGACGAAGTGATGGCAGATATGAAGTCCCACTTCCCTTCAAAGAAAACATCCATCCAACTCTCGGAGACTCAAAGCGGGCAGCAATGGCAAGATTTTTTCAAATTGAGAGACGACTCAATTCTGACAACACCTTAAGAGAAGCTTACACCACATGCATCAACGAGTACCTCAAGTTGGGTCATATGCGATAAGTTTCCCCAAACGAACACCTTACGTCTGGAGATCACTACTTCCTTCCGCACCACGCTGTACTTATGGAATCAAGCACGACGACAAAACTACGTGTTGTATTTGATACATCATGCAAGGCATCTAACGGAAAATCGCTCAACGACCATTTATTAATAGGACCATGCTTACAACCCGATATCATCGATCTTGTCGCGAAGTGGAGAAAATTTAAAATAGCATTCGTAGCAGACATCAGCATGATGTATAGGCAAATTTGGATGGCAGAAGAAGACACGCGATACCAACGTATCTTCTGGAGAGCGACAACAAAGGATCCCATAAAAACCTACGCGTTAAACACCGTAACTTTCGGAACAGCATCAGCTCCTTATTTGGCAGTGCGGACATTGCATCAACTACCAGCAGATGTCGCGCACACATACCCTTGCGTAACCCACCCCAGATGTCATTAAAACTCTAGGAATACAATGGCATCCAGCAAATGACACATTTACGTTTAAAAAAGACTTACCCGACATCAAAGGGCACACCAAACGTTCCGTCTTAGCAGACATAGCTCGTCTCTTCGGCGAAGTTGATCCTCCAACAATTGTGGTGAAATGAATCCTGCTGAGACTCCCCACTTCCAGGTGATATGAAGGAGGATTGGCTTAAACTTAGAACTGGACTGAGAAGTCTTAAGAATATCGAAATTCCTCGCTGGATTGGACATGGAAGCACGGACTCAGTCCAATTACATGGCTTTAGCGACGCCTCTGAGAAGGCGTGTGCAGCCGTCATCTACGCTCGAGTCCTTAAAAAGGGGGGAGAACAAATATCCATCATCGCTTCCAAAAACAAGAGTAGCTTCTGTGAAGCAGATTTGCCTCCCACTTAGCGAAACTGTTGCATATAATCACCAAATCTATGCAATTCAACAGCGTGGAAACATACGCATGGTCCGACTCAACCATCTGCCTTGCGTGGATACGTGGAGACCCATCAACACGCACAACATTTGTAGCAAATCAGGTGACAGAAATCCAGCAACTGACTCAACCAACCATCTGGCGACATGTGGGTACCAAGGACAATCCAGCCGACATTGGAACTCGCGAACTCTCCCCAGAAGAGCTCATCACCAACGCAATGTGGTGGCGCGGTCCCAAATTTCTGCAGGGCTTCATAACGCAGCATCACCCAGCAGAAATTTTCATTGACACTGACTTAGAAACTAAAAGACAAAGAGAAAACAATGTAATGTTCTATACCAAAAAAAAATAGCAAAAATACATACCAATTTTATGCACCTTGTAAATTAATTGTGTGATACATCTTCGTCGCGGAGTGAGAAGTTCTTGTGATTCATCAAATCATAAGGACCTCTTGGGAACATCTTTTCCTTACCACATCGTTTGCTTCGGGATATCTAAACCCGATACATTGATCCAGAACGAATCTGGGTTCCAACCCAGCGAGCCCGCCAAAATGAAAAGTCTGCTGACGTATCAAAATCCGGACCTTCCAGTCAACGACTGGAAGTTCATTTCAGAGACACCGAGCTCTATGAAACCGGATGGTGCGAAGAAATCCGGTCTCTCGCTGGTCATGTCCCTAACCCCGGAGTTCCTCCCGCAACTCAAGGCCCAAAATTTTAAAATAAATTGCGGTCTTAAAAAAGAAGAGGTGAAACTCTTTGCTTCGGACCGTAGCAACGCTGCCGGTCCCTCCATACCGGCGACATCTCCCTCCTGCAACTCGGCACCAGATGATGAACCGTCATCACCCGAAGACCTGGATGCTACCGTTGTGGAGAGGTCTGTACTAGATGGTAATGATGCTCAATCTAGCACAGATTAACTTCCATTATTCCAGTCTAGCATCCGCAAAATTAAGGACTTCGCCTCAATGATATAGGCTTTGTCATCGAATTTGGATAAGAGATGAGGGCTCCAGGCTACACAATATACCACGCAATATACCTTCAAAGCAGAAGTTCGGAAGGCCAATGTCTCAATCCTCTAGACTACCCAAGGTCCTCTCGAAAACACCAACCATACCAAGTGTCCTCTTGAATCCCAATGGATCATGGCCAGAGTCAGATGAAGCATCGCTCAATCTGTTAATGGACACTCACTTTCCCGGCTGCACGCCCATCTCTAGCGATGGCCCTTCTCTGACAAACGCCTTGAGCCTTTCAAGTCCCCGGGGCTGGATGGAATTATTCCCGCACAGATTCAGGCGGCCTTCAGCATAATAGCGCATAACGTGTCCTGTATTCTGAGAGGTTGTGTGAAAGTGGGAACAATGCCAGCCGCCTGGACTGAGGTTAGAGTGGTCTTTATACCCAAAGCAGGCAAAACATCGTACATCCTCCCGAAAGACCTTAGAACAATCAGCCTAACGTCTTTCCTTCTCAAGATTCTGGAAAGAATACTAGACTTATATATTAAAGCCACCATGGATAGCACCCTACTCCCCAAATCACAACACACCTACCGCAAGGGAAATCTATTGTAACGGCCCTGCACAACATAGTCTACTCCATCGAAAAATCCCTCTCAATCAAAGAATTCGCTCTAGTGTCTTTTCTAGATACAGAGGGAACTTTGAACAACGTTGAAACTGATTCGATCATTAAGGCACTACACAGGCTCAACAACTGCGAATCAATCTGCTGCTTTGTAGAACACATGCTTAACAGCAGGGTGATCACTGCAACCTTCGGAAGTAGCACTGCCATGAGATGTGTACACCGAGGTACCCCCCAAATGGGAGTATTGTCTCCACTACTGTGGAACCTAGTGCTTAACGAAGCACTCCTATAAATAGAAAACACCGGATGCCCCCACCTGGGGCCTGCAACCAAACATCATGTACTGGGTGTACACATCTGTAACAAAACCGATACTCGTGTATAGTGCACTGGTCTGTTGGCCTGCCCTGGAAAAGACCTTCAACCAAATCCTAATAGAAAAAACCCAACGAGTTGCTTGTCTCAGTATTACTGGTGCACTGAGAACCTATCCCACCGCAACGCTCGAAACCATGCTCCACCTACTTCCAACTGACATCGTCAGCAAACAACTGGCTGCCTGCTCAGCAATAAGACTGAGAAGTTTCAAACAATGGAAACAACAACATACTGGACACGCCAGAATACTTCTGATGCACCGCCATCTTCCAAAGGTCACCGACCACTTGCCCACTGAACACAACTTCAGCATGTGCTCCAAATGCTTAATACCCGACAGAACGGAATGGACACAACGGGTCCGTCACCATGACCGCTGACACTCTTCACGGACTGGCTCAAAACCGAAGCAAGAGTCGGTGCTGGTATCTTATCAAAAGATCTGGACATCCACCTCTCCTTCAGCCTTCCTAGCTACTGCAGCGTTTTCCAAGCCAAAGTCACTGCCATTCGTCAAGCAGCTGACTGGCAGGCGGTGAATGCAGTATTAGTATCGGATATTGTCATATACATCGACAGCCAAGCGGCCATCAAATCCCTCGGATCCAGCACAACGAGATCGAAGGCAGTGAAGGACTGCCGCGTATCTATGAAGGAGATAGCTGGACAGTACAACCTCACCCTTTGCTGGGTACCGGGTCACTGTAATATACCACGGAATTGCGAAGCTGAGGAACTGGTCCGAAGAGGCTCCTTAGGTCTAAACAACTAAATACCTTGTCCATGCCGACGCGGTAAGAGAAGCCAACCATCGGTGGCAATTGTTCGACCACTGTAACACTACAAGGTTGCTCTGGACCACGCTAAATGAAACCAGGTCTATCGGACTTCTGAAACATAAGAGAGGAACCCTCTCCAAAATCGTAAAGACCCTCACCGGACACTGTGCTATAGGAAGGCATGCCCATAGACTGGGCATCCCCTGTAATGACTTCTGTAGAAGTTGTAGAGATGAAGAAGAAGAGGAGACTATCAGTCACCTCCTTTGCACGTGCCCCGCACTTGACAACATTAGAAAGGCCACACTAGGTGAATACCTGTTCAACGATCTAAGTGATCTCAACAATGCCTGTACGGCTAAGATTGGCTCCTTCATACTAAGGAGTAAAGGGTTCATTGACTAAGAGGGTGACCCACCCAGCTTTACACATCGGCAGCACAATGGACCAACTCCTGGTCTAAGTACATCCTCACCGAGGGCGGGTTTCAACCAACCAAGGAGCATTTAGATTCAACTCTCGACTTCGAACAGGCAGGCTTTCGTGTTTCTATATCTGGGAAGTGTGGTCTCGGCAAACGGTGGTGGCACCAAACTGGATGTGTGCAGCGGAATTGGAAAAGTCAAAGATGCCTTCAGAATGCTTCCCACCATTTGGAAAATCAATGTTATCAGCATAACAAGCTGCAACTGTTCCGCTCAAATATAGAATCACTGTTGCTTTATGGGTGGAGCACCTGAAAAGTGGACACCATCAATACACATAGACTGCAACTCTTCATAAATAAATGTTTGAGAAACATATTAAGGATTTTTTGGCCGAACCGTACCTACAACGAACAGCTTTATATGAGAACCTATAAACTTTACTGTACGAAGGAGAGGTGGCAGTGGATTGGACACACCTTACGGCGCGAAGACAAATTCATTGCGAAATACGCCATGCAGTGGAATCCGCTTACCCAAGCAGTCAGAATAGCGGGACGCCCTAGAGAAACGTGGCGCAGAGCGATCGTGGAGGAATCGAGCTCTCAAACTCGTTGCAGAAGTACGAACTAGATATCGCCCCCGAGGGGTTAAAGGACCTAAGTAAGTTACATATGTGCCGTACCCATATCGATATTAATAAAGTAAGTAAGATAACATGAGTTTCTTTAAAAGTGGGCGCTATTTTTGGTGGATTTAGAATAATGTTCAGTTTATACTGTATTTCATTCATTTTCTAAGAAAATCGAAGATAATATTTTTTTTAAGAGAATGTCAGTAGAATGGGGTCGTGTGTGTTATAATAATGCATATATGAACGGATGATTTTTAAAATAACAAGGTCAAAGTGTAAATGTTTCCTTTGAAATAATTTCTGTTAACATTACATTTTTATAAGAAGTGGGCGTTTCGGTGAGAAATTTAATAATTTTCAGCCGTTGTTCCTCCCCTGGGCGATCTCCAGAGTCCACATCCAATCTAATCCAATCAAAGTCGCTTTAGCAGCTTAGCCTAGTAACCGTAACAGAGAGAAATATTTTCGCTTTTATAATATTGGTATAGAACCAAACGTGGATAATAGATGGAGAAAATTTATTTTCTTTTT